>OZ034967.1:75570112-76170112 GCA_964030785.1 Siderastrea siderea | reverse complement strand
GCATGCAACATTGCCTAATGTAACACCTCTACACGATGCTGGAAAAATTCCCTGCAGCGTTGCGAGGATTGTTGCAAAAAGCAGAGCCGACTTCTACTTCTCGCAACGATTGTGGCAACAAAAAAGTGGCGAGTCATGTTCATTTCAGGATCTGTTACACTAGGCAATTTTTTGTGCAATTTGTCTCGCAACAAAATTGTGAGACAAGTTGCAAAAAAATTGCCTAGTGTAACAGTGCCTTAATACCAAAATATATTTTTTTTTCTGTTGCAGTTTAACACAAGCAAAAGCAAAAGAAGAAAAAGAAAGAGGACAATCATTTCACAAGTTCTAATGCATAAGGTAAAAGTATCTCATACTCTCATATTGTTTTGAAAAAGAATTCAGAAAACTGACCATTAACAATGTTTGTGGGACTGTTTCTGCAATTGTAATTCTTAAAGTGAAATGTAACACCATGGCATTGAACAGTATCAACACCACAGTCTCCAAAGGCAGAATCTGGACCTTGCATGTAAGCTTTAACAATGTACTTATTGCTTCTTCTCAAAACAATGGGATCAAACATTACATCAAAGACATCAATTTCATCGCTTTTATATGCCAAAGGGACAGATGAAAAAGATCTATCCAATGTAAGCAATGTTTCATGACTCTGGCGATCTTTTATCTTCATGAGAACACTGTATGCACTTTTCTTACTTCCAAACATTCGAATCCCATGTAGCGCAACATCTTTGTCTACCCAAAATTCAATGCAGTCAACAGCATCCTCATCCTCATATGACCAGCCTCCCAAGTCATCCTTTCTGCAAAATGAACCAAATCTGCAACATGACAGATAGGAGCCAACTCGTCTGTCCTCTGGAAAACCCACAGGTATAGTTGACACTCCATTAAAATTTTTCACCAAAGCACAAACTTCTTTTTTAGTAAGGATGTTGCACTCAAGAACAACACTTGCAAATTCTTTCTCCTCCATTGCTGGAAAACGTAATGCTTGAACAATGTGCTTTCCAAGGATTCTTCTTTTAACACTTCCATCTTTAGCCAATCCTTGTCTTTCACACTCCTTTGTTGCCCACAGATCAACAGCTTTGAACAACTCTACCTCTGCAATAGTCACTGAATCTCTCTTGACAACAGCTTCAAGTAAAGACCTCTCTATTGTTGTGAATCCCTCTGATTTCAAAACATCTTCGGTTTTCTTGTCGATCATTTCCCAGCATCGATCCACAAGTTTTTTCTCGTCATATTGCTGGGCATGTGACAGGACACAAAACACGTTTGTCGGATCCAGGTTCCTTTGTAGAAATTCGATACATTCGTCAGCGAGAGAGGGCAGGATGTATTTCTTGGCGGCATACAGCACTTGCATGACATTATTTTCGTTTAATTTCACCTCACCGCTGTACAAGTATCGCAGCATTTCCAACACTCCCTCGTACTCACAGTCTGGTAGGTCTATAGAATCTGACTTCTCGGCCATTTCCCCGCAGAACATGGCGAAAAATACGGGACTACAAATCGACAACACCAACTTGTGCGCTGGAATCGCCATCTTGCGTTTTTTGGTCTCACTTTCGCTGCTCGAAGCTCGAACTACAAGCCTTACATCGCTTAACAGTTCGTTGTTGAACATGAATACACTTCTTTCTCTGATGGTTTCTTTCACCTCTTGCCACTTATCTTCAAAAACAGCCATTATTTCTCCCAATGTTTTCACCGATCGTGAGGCCACGTTTACGGCGAAAAGGCAGCACGATGCATTTTGTCAGCGGTTTGCTGATTACTTCAAATAATACCATTCGAGGTTTCCAGGAAAGAGAAGTTCGAAAATTTTAAAATGCCAGGGAAGTGGAACAGATGGCAAAGGCGGCTAAATACTGAGGGAAGTGAAGTGAAGAAAAGTTGACTTACAACACCCTCACCAGGAGGGGGAGGGGGGGAGGGACACTTACAAGATGTTACTACAAACAGATTGATTATAATTATTCAGCACAGCTGGGTTTTAAAAGAAGTGTGTTATTAAATGTGGAGAGTTACTATTTTATCTGGGGAACCACTGTTGTGTCCTCATTACACTTAAGCATTTTTGACAATATATTTTTGACCAGTCACTTAGTTAGTGACTATAGAGCCTTTCAAGAGAAATTTCCATAAAATAAAGCTTCAATAAATCTAACTAACTCTGTAGACTATAGTTGTTAAGTAAAAAACTTGACAACATATAGCTAACTCTAAATTACAGAATGTCAACCTTGCTCTGAAAGACCTGTTGGTTTTGTGGTTTGTCATCTTGATTCGTAATGTTGGGACAGAGGAGAGCCTGGAGTTAGTTAGGTTTTACTGCATTCCTACGACTGACTAGATTCAATGCTCTCCTTGTGTCCACTCTTGTAAGTTAACAGCTCTAGTTACAACCGGCATTGTGAAGCCGCCATTTTATTGGTGGTCATTTATTGGAGCTTTCAAGAGCTTAGAGTGTATTAGTGGGCACTCTTGTGCTTTTAGGCGATACATTCACATCATGTTGTGGGGCAGGACCTGACCTTGTGTTCCTTATGACCCTATTCATTCCCTATTGTTAAACAGTATCTGAGCAAGTGCATGTCTTTCCACTTGAACAGATAAGAACCAACCAAAATTTATGGACCCATGGGTAAAAGCAGCAAAAAAGGAAATACAATGGACACGAGTAAGAAAGAAATAAACTCTCTAAAGAGAAAGCAGAGAGTTAGTTGACGTGGTTCAAAAAAAATAAATTGCTGCTAACCTTATTTTGTTGATGGGTATCCTTTTGTCTTCTAATGCCTGAACAGAAACATCAATCAATCAATCCATCCATCCATCCATCAATCCATCAATCCATCAATCAATCAATCAATCAATCAATCAATCATTAATGAGCCCATGTTACCCAACCGCTAGTCTCGTCGTACATTTTGATGTCACGGACAAATGGCCAGGCTGCTAAGTACAGTTCAAAATGGTGGCGCGCAGTGTTGAATTTTGGCCCTCTTTGGAGAGGAATTTCAGTGGGATCGGATGCACTTCAGAAGCTAAAACCATGGTCAGTAACTCAACTTAGCGTTACCTTTTTATTGGCGATTTCAAACAATACACCGTTTCTGGAGTGACCTTCTCCTTTAAAGTACAGTTGTGTCCTGATAACTCGAACATTCAGGGGAAATCAATGCTGGTTTGAGTTAGCATGAGGTTTCAAGTTACCGGATTGAGTCAATGGGAGACAGCTCTAAAGTTTGATTTTTTTTGCAAGTCTTGTGTCCAATTCTCACTTGGAAAGCACTACGTTCACAAAACACACAAAATTAGCACCAACAAGGAACAACACCTTTATCATGTCTTGTTCCTCCGAGGGTAGCAAAACCAAAAGTGACTGTCCATCCTTGTGATATCTGGAAAAAATGAAGATCATTGTAATTACATGACTTGTAATGGTGAATACATAATGTAACCTAACCTACATAAACTAACCTTTACATGAGTGAATATCCTTAATATATTACATAGGGGCACCTTTTCAAACCTTCTAATTTCGTGCTTTGACCTATTTGCATCAAAGTCAATACTTCCTTCAGGAGTGATAGTGGGTACTCTGGATTTTGAGTCATGGGGAGGTATGAATAGGGACATTAAATTAAACACAAAAAAAAAAACCTTGAGCTTGAAGCGAAACCCAAAAATCCCCGGACCAAAATGAAGCCCCCAAAAATCCCATGCTTAATTTTGAACCCTTACAAGTATCCAGAAGGGATTAAATGACAAAAACGGATAACAATTGAGTAATTTTTGAATGGTGATGTTTGTTTATTTTCGTACCATCACAATAAACTTTCCCAGAACTAGTAGTCATCGTACAAACTACCTGAAAAAATACTTGCTAAAATTTTCTTATCCAAAAAAATCCCAAAATTGTGAATTTCAAACCCAAAAAATTCCTTTGCACCTCCCCATCGCTTGAAATCCAGAGTACCCCCTCTGGGTATCATACATGGACGTGAAGGTTGCATTAAAAATATGAAAAAAGACAGTCACCTTAGTGCATAGAGGGATTTAACTATGTACCAGTAATTTTGCTACGACAATAGGTTCTATTCAATCACCTTGCTGTTCTTCCAGCTCTGTGTATGTAGGTATTAGCATCTTCTGGGCAGTCAAGTTGCACCACCCAGTGAACTGCAGGGATGTCTACAAACAGACAACAAATAATCCAGCAACTGAAAGTTCAACATCACGTTAGTTATTTCATCAAACAATAAATAACCTGCAATAAGCACTGAATTTTAATGATTAAGAAATTTTAATGGAGGAAAGAACTGCTTTCATACAGGTTTATTTACCTTAGAATTTTAGGATAATGCCCTGGACCCCCACACGTAACAAATACCCAGAAGTAAGGTTAAGTTTGGGACACTTTTAGTTATTCACAACATCTGCTGCAAAGAAAAAGTTCTGTGAGTTTCATGTCTTCAGTTACTCATGTGTTTTATCTGTGCAAAAGTAACAGCAACCCAAAAGTAAATTTTATTTCTCAGAACTTTACAACAAGTTTCAATTCAAGACACATCTGTTGTGACAGATTCTATGTCCGTGCCCTCTCAATGTTGGTATACAAGATTTACTGACTGAATTGTGCTAAGTGAGATCGAGAGGGGAAAGGGAACCTCAAGAAGGAAAAAAAATCAGCCAGCTGATTGTGTCTGGCTTGCAGCAAGACCAGAAAAATAATTATGTTGCAGGTACCCTACTTTACCTAAGAATCATTTGCAGCAAAGGTTGGGGGGGGGGGGGGGGAGGAGGACCAATACTAGTAGTAGTTGCTTCATTTTGTTATTTTTAATTATTCTATTATTGTTCTTGCCACAGGCACATCACTTAACAAAAAAATAATAACTGAATGAATAAAATAATACTACAAAATCAGCTTAACAAGAAACACAATTATTCACTTTTAAACAAAGAAACAAAGTGATTAAAAAACTCACCAAGCCCTCTAGCTGCAATATCTGTAGCAAATAAAACAGCCTCAGTTTTCTTGCAGAAATCATTATAAATAGCCACTCTTTTCAGCTGCTTTTGTTTGCCATAGAGAGCCATTAATGGGATTCCTGGACGCAGCCGCCGGAAGGATTCGTAAATAAATTTTACCTGCATGTAAAAGGACAGAGAAGACACAAGGAAAAAGGAAATGAATAAAGGATGGAGCACGTAACCAATGAAATTAAAGAGCCTAACTTGCCCAACAAAGGAGAGGAAAACTTATTTCTATATAAAGCTTTCCTGTGGCTGGAACCACAATTGAGCAACCACTATTTATTTATAACATTTGACTTGTAGAAGTCACTACACATATATATATATAGCTTAATAACTTACAAAATGTATTCCATGTAATAATGACAGTCACGTCGTCCATCTAACAATAATTTGCAAGATAGTGTTTTCACTGGCCAAAATAAGAAAGCAGATCAGTACCTCTGCACTTCTCCCCATACCCTGTCATTTTTTAATGCATATTTTTTAATTACTTCAAGTGTAAATGCATCCAAATTAACTTAGAATGTGTCATTCTCTAGCTAGCCTGGCTAGATAAACACAGATCTCTTTTGGAGATACAGAAATCAAATAACATTTACATGTAAACTGACCCTCACCTGTTTACAGCTTGAAACAAAGACAAGAATCTTGCTTTTTAAGTGGTTGCGAATAAAGGAATACAGAAAATCTAACTTCTCCGGAAGTTCACAAACTACACAACTCTAAAAGGAAAAAAATATATATTCAAGATCTTTGTCACTGTTATAAGACTTAGTAAAGACAAATTAAAGGTAGGCTAAGAAGCAAATTCACAATCAGCCACCAGTGGAAGGTGGTGATTTAAAGGTTACAATCAGCACATTGGACTTTCAACTAAAGCATTGTGAACCTTTGTTCCCAGCATTGTGCTGTTGATGCTGTTTTAAACAAGGAACTCTGCCCTACATTGTTTCACTCCATCTAAGCACAGAAATGGGTACTACCCCATTTTAGGGAAACCTAAGTGGTACTTCACTTTGTAAGAAGTAGGTTGTTGTCGACTGTTTTGGACATGGTACAAGTAGCACAACTACATTGATGGGGGGCTAGGAGAACAGCTAATGTGCGTGCAGTGAGAAATATTATGCATGCATGTGATAAAGTCTCAACAGTACTTTTGCAACAAATTGTAACTTTGCATAGTAATCTGTCTGTGGCTTAAGTTTGACCTCATGTTACCTGTTATTAAATTACTGGCATATTCTACCTGTGTTAGTCCTTTAGGAGTACTTGTTCTGGAGCTTTCATGCACAGCAACATATTCAGGATCCTTCAAAATAGGTATATAAGGAAAAAGCATAATGAGACAATTGCAGTAATACAGGTAACGGAAATTGTTTGGTGAGGAGAACTGTTGCCTGGCAGCAAATATGCAGCTTGCAGTATATTTGGCCCCGAATTAATTAATTTTATGACTGGACGAGAGATTCCTACAAAACAAGTAGCTGCACTTGGTCGCTAAACTGTAATAGATGGATAAAATGCTAATAAGAAAACCAGATGGCCAAGAACACAGCTGTTTATAAAAAAGGGTTTGACTTGCATTCTTGGAAACATACCAACTTTGTGACATGCTGACTGACTTACCTGTAAACTCAGCCTTGCTAAGTCCTGAACTGATCTGCAGAAAGATTGAACAGCATAACTTACTGGTTAAATCAATAACCTTACATGCCATATTTATGTTAAACATTCTGAAATTGATGTTATCTTTCTTAATAGACTAGCTAAAACTGGAAGAATGAAGTACTTAATGAAAATCTTCACTGCACCTTGTTTGAGTTGCAGAGTAGAGCATTGTCTGTCTTTCTTCTGGAAGATTTTCTATAATGGCATTCAATGTAGAGGCAAAACCTAGATCTAAAATCCTGTCTGCTTCATCTAACACTAAAAGAGAACATACAAAATTAAAGTTAAGTAAATTAAGTACTGTAATTCATTTTCCACAAGCAAATGACCACTAACTAAAGAAAAAATATGAGTTCCCAAAGATAGTCAAATCCACGTTCTTCCATACATTGGCCAGATGCAATGGTAAGCTAAGTAGTTTTACCAGGTTCATTAAGTAACATACTTTCTGCACACTGTTATGATCAGAATTTTCAAAATACCAGTTACCATAAGAAAAATCAAGATTTGTGATCAATTTATTTTATAAAGATAAAGGACAAAACCCTAAAACAAGTAATAATGATAATAAAATAATAATAATAATAATAATAATAATAATAATAATAATAATAATATTAATTTATTTATATAGCGCTATTTCCATTGCTGTCCAATGGCGCTTTACAAAACAATTACGGTACCCAATATTATACTAAATTATAAATTTAAATCATGTGTGGTAAGTAAACAAATTATTACCAAGAACTTGTAACAAGTTGCAGCTGAAGTCTGGGGTCTCATCCAAGTGCTGGAGAAGTCGTCCAGGAGTGCAAACCACAATGTTTGTCTTCCTTATTCTTTCTTGCTCTTGTTTCAGGTCCTACATAAAGTAGCAAGCATTGTAACAGTAAACAAAGCTCTACAATGAGAGACAGAAGTAGTTGCAACACTCAACAACAAAAACACAAGATGCAACTATTTTCCTACTACAACTTTACAAGCATTTTTACAATTCTTACCACCCCCTGACGTTTACAATGTTGTAATGCAAAGGACATTTGTAGAACACAAAAAACACATTAGTTGGGGGAGGGGAATAAATCATGGACAGAGAACAAAGAAATGTTGACAGGCAGCTGTTTCAGAATTTACCAACAGCTAGTGATTTTGATGCATGCAGTAGGTTACTGCCACCTACATACTCACTAAAACATAGGCACACAGTGTGTGTAGAACCGATGACGTTTTTTTGATTTTGGCTTGCGCAAAGAATGAATTATTTATATCTTGTTTTTTCGAGCTAGGCTGCTCGGCCAAGACTAGCCATGCCCCACGCATGTTCCGCATGGAGAACACTTTATCTCCTACCTCCCCTACTACGCATTTTTCAGCCCTCTAGTGCTGTCAGTTGTTTAGGAGACATGTAAACCAATCAGAAACTCTCTTTTGCACATATATTTGTGAGTTTTAAGGAGTAGGGGAAACACCAAACCTCGTCACCAGACTCTTTCAAAACAGAGAAGACCCTGGGGACGAAGTTGGGGAAAGGCTGATTTTTGGCCTACCGCTTGGGATCTGTCCTAGATTTTCAAGATGTATTTTTCTTCTCTTAAAATTAAGATACTTCTATTTAGGAGCTCAAAATGGGAAGAAATCAAGCTGAGGAATAATCAACCTCCCAAAAGAAGACATGGACCTCTTTAAAGCAAGGAAAAGCCATTTCGCGTTGAGATTCTTTCGATTTGCAAGAGACCCTGACCTAAAGTCTGTAAAGTTTGCTCTTAGGTGGCTCCCTAGAGTTTCTACAAAAGTGACTATATGAACTGGCAGGACTTTCAAAAGAAGCCCTAGTTCCATTGTCTTGCAATACTTGTTCCTAAATTTTACCAGCAAGGTTACCAACATAATTACACTTATTTTCCAGTTTTTGCTTCTTAGGCATAGGCCATTGTCATGGCAACAAAGCATCTAAAGAATGACAGATGTTTGCCATTAATTCGCTTTTTTTCTTAAATATTTTGATTTTCCCTCTGTGAAATTTTTTTAAACTTTCCTGTTTTGTAAAAATGACTCTGACTAACATTTTATGGGGAAAAAAATATGGGGTCATTCAGACGGATTCACCGATATCACATTATTTCATATTTTTAACCATTAAACTGAATTGCTCTGACAGAATTTTTCCAAAACATAACATGTGAAAGGTAGCGTTAAACACTGGCTAGAATTAAACTGGAAAGCCAAAAAGGAAACTGGAATGAACTGATAAGTATAAAATAAACCAATCAATGATCACTTACTCATTAAGTCAACTTGCAAACACTGAATAAGTACAAATCAACCAATCATTTAGCAGCATTTAGACAGGTCGTCAATGATAAACTCATTGAGTACAAAAAAGTACTTGTTGAGTATGAAACATACTCATTCAGTGTGAAAATGTACTTAAAAAGTCTGTTAGCAGCGAATCAAAGGCTTTTAATAATACTGGGCGCCCAATTGTCACTGGCACCGAAATGATAATGTCTTAAATAATCCTTGATTCCACTGTTTTCCTTTCATAATGAATGCATATTGTTTCAGCAGAAGTTTCCCTCCAAGGTTTGGTGCAGTCGTGAAATTAGACTGAACTATCAAAATTAAATGCATTTCCCTGCACTTAGCCACTATGAGTAAACAAACAAACAAACTTGCCACAGTCAAGCCTAATTAATCTTATAATGTTGTGCAACAACTTGCCTTTGTCATTTGAAGTGGGCCAAAATCTTTTTGTGACCTGTGTGTGACTCTACTGTGTTTCAGATAACTTCAAAATAGACCACTTCATGTGGTAAGATCTGTTAATTTACAAAAACATCCCTTGAAAGGGTGAGCCACGTCACAGGTTGCTAAAACACTAATATACACTTACCATGCCAAAGCCAAGAACAGTACGATTGAAGTTATCTGGATTTGAGACATCTTGATTCACTTTTAATTTGTAACATTTGAATTTTCTAAAGAAAGGTTTCAATTTCCTGAAGAAAGGTAAACCATTCTATTCTGGAATTTTCGAGAAACATGGCAATTTCAAAAGGAGAAAGAAAAACAGACTTTCACCTAATGTTCTCCATTTATCTTCTCATACCCTTTGAGACCTTATCAGTCTAGACTAATAGACTTCTCACATGACATACTCCTATCACATGTCAAGAAAACATATTCACTGGAATACAAACCGTATTGTTTGCATGAATAAGCGCTAGTTTTCAATAAAAATAAAGATATAGCAATAATTCACTCCTTCTTTGCGTGGAAAATATCGTGATATCGTGAGCGTTGACCTGAAAACCGAATAGATTATTTTGAGCTAAATTTTGATGTCCGTACTCAATAAGTATAACTTCCACTTCTTCAGTTCATATCAGTTGTCTGGAGACTTGGATTCATTATACCGATTTTAGCACCAAGGTCGATATCTGTACATTGTAGTCAATAAGTATAACTTCTACTTTTTAAGTTGTCTGGAGTTCAACTCATTACCGATCTTACCGCCATAAGGTCGTGTTCTATGTGGCAAGATAAATTTTGATGTCTGTATGTTGTACTCAATAAGTATAACTTCTACCTCTTGAGTTGTCTGGAGTTCAATTCATTACCAATCTTAAGTAGCGCCATAAGGTCGTGTTCTACATTGCAATGCACAAATTGTGATGTCTGTACATTGTACTCAATATGTATAACTTCCAATTTTTAAGTTGAGTGCAGTTCAATCATTAATTACCAAATTGCGCTAAAGTCGTGTTCTACGTGTCAAAATAAACTTTGATGTTTGTACGTTGTACTCAATAAGTATAACTTCTACTTTTTGAGTTGTCTGGAGTTCAATTCATTACCGATCTTAGCGCCATAAGGTCGTGTTCTAAATGGCAAGATAAACTTTGATGTCGGTACGTTGTACTCAATAAGTATAACATACTTTTTGAGTTGTCTGGAGTTCAATTAATTACCGATCTTAGTGCTACGGTTTTGTTCTAAATGGCGAGATAAATTTTGATGTCTGTATGTTGCACTCTAAGTATAACTTCTACTTTTTAAGTTGAGTGCCAGTTCAATTCATTATCGATCTTAGCGCTTAAGTCGTGTTCTACACAACAAGGTAAATTTTGATGTCTGTTAATGTCAGTTGTACTCAATAAGTATAACTTCTACTCTTTTAAGTTAAGTGCAGTTAAGCTCGTTTCAACATGTATCTGTTAACGTTTGATATGGCTGCAATAATTTACTCCTTTTTTGGGTGGAAAATATCTTGATATCATGAGCATTGAACTGAAACCAACCAGATTATTGTTGAGGGAAATATTGATGTCCATACTCAACAAGTATTACTTCTACTCTTTGAGTTCAATTTATTACGGATCTTAGGGCTAAGGTCACGTTCTACATGGCAAGATAAATTTCTGTACGTCTGTACATTGTACTCAATAAGTATAACTTATACTTTTTAAGTTGACTGCAGTTCAATACATTACCGATCTTAGCGCTTAGGTCGTTTGTAAGGTAATTTTTGATGTCTGTATGTTCTACTCAATAAGTATAACTTATACTTTTTAAGTTGACTGCAGTTCAATTCAATTTACTACCGATCTTAGCGCTAAGGTCGCATGTTCTAACGTAAATTTGGATGTCTGAATGTAATGTACTCAATAAGTATAACGTACACTTTTTAAGTTGACTGCAGTTCAATTCATTACTGATCTTAGCGCTAAGGTCGTGTTCCGTACATGGCAAGATCAAAATTTCGTATGTTTGTACGTTGTACTCAAGTAATACGTGTAACTTCTACTTTTTAAGTTAACTGCAGTTCAATTCACTACCGATCTTAGCGCTTAAGTCGTGTTCTACATGGCAAGGCAAAGTTTGATGTCTGTACACTGTACTCAATAAGTGTATAACTTGTACTTTTTAAGTTGACTGCAGTTCAATTCATTACCGATCTTACCACTAAGGTCGTGTTCTAAGGTAAATTTTGATATCTGTATAATTATGTTCTACTCAATAAGTATAACTTATACTTTTTAAGTTGACTGGAGTTCAATTCAATTTATTACCGATCTTAGCGCTAAGGTCGTGTTCCAAGGTAAATTTTGATGTCTGAATGTAATGTACTCAATAAGTATAACTTATACTTTTTAAGTTGACTGCAGTTCAATTCATTACTGATCTTAGCACTAAGGTCGTGTTCCGTACATGGCAAGATCAAAATTTCGTATGTTTGTACGTTGTACTCATGCAATACATGTAATTTTTTAAGTTAACTGCAGTTCAATTCACTACCGATCTTAGCGCTAAAGTCGTGTTCTAAATGGCAAAATAAATTTCGTATGTCTGTACGTTGTACTCAGTTAGTATAACTTCTACTTTTTAAGTTGAGTGTCAGTTCAATCCCCATTACCGATCTTAGTGCTAAAGTCGTGTTCAAGATAAATTTAGATGTCTGTACATTGTACTCAATAAATATAACTTCCACGGTGTTAGCGTCAAGATCGCTCACGATTTTTACTCTCCCCAACTTAAAACGAATAAGTTAAGAGTCTTCATGAGTACGGACTTCACGGAAAATTGATCTCAGTCTCTTCAGTCTTAAACATGCATGACTGCTCAGCTAGGTTTATTGAGTATTGCTGTGTGGAAAATGACCTTGGTGCTAAGATCGATAATGAATTGAACTCCAGTCAACTTAAAAAGTAGAAGTTATAGTCTTATTGAGTACAACATTACGGACATCAAAATTTACCTTAGAACACGACCTTAGCGGTAAGATCAGTAATGAATTGAACTCCAGTCAACTTAAAAAGTAGAAGTTATACTTATTGAGTACAACATTACGGACATCAAAAATTACCTTAGAAACGACCTAAGCGCTAAGATCGGTAATGTATTGAACTGCAGTCAACTTAAAAAGTATAAGTTATACTTACTGAGTACAATGTACAGACGTCAAAATTTATCTTGCCATGTAGAACGTGACCTTAGCCCTAAGATCCGTAATGAATTGAACTCAAAGAGTAGAAGTGATACTTATTGAGTATGGACATCAATGTTTCCCTCAATAATAATCTGGTTGGTTTCAGTTCAATGCTCATGATATCAAGATATTTTCCACCCAAAAAAAGGAGTGAATTATTGCAGCCATATCTTTTTTGTATTTTTGGAAACATTAACAGATGCATGCTGAAACGAGCACTTATTCATGTAAACAATACGGCCTGTATTCCCTTAAATATGTTATCTTGACATGTGATACAAGAATGCCAAGTGAGAAGGCTATTAGTCTAGACTGAAAGGTCTCAAGAGTTCTCAAACATGAATGTGAATGCCTGTTTTTCTCTCTTGTTTTGAAGTTGCCAATTGTTTCTCGAAAAATCCAGAACAGAATGGTTTAACCTTTCGTTAGAAGTTGAAACCTTTCTTCAGAAACTTCAAATGTTACAATAGTGAATCAAGATGTCTCAAATCCAGATAACTTCAAACGTACTGTTCATGGCTTTTGCATGCAGGTAAGTGTAGAATTGTGTTTTGAGCAACCTGTGAGTTTAGCCTTTTAAGGGATGTTTTTCTAAATTCACAAATCTTACCACATGAAGTGGTCTATTCTAGAGTTATCTGGAACACACACACACAGGTCGCAAAAAGATTTAGGTCCACTTCAAATAACAAAAGCAAGTTGTTGCAAAACACCGGATTGGGCCACTGTGACAAGTTTGTTTGTCTGTTTACTCATAGTGGCTAATTGCAGGGAAATGCATTTAATTTTGATAGTTTAGACTAATTTCACGACTGCACCAAACTTTGAAGGGAACTTCTGCTAAAACAATATGCGTTCATTATGAAAGGGAAACAATGGAATCAAGGATTATTTAAGACATTATCATTTTTGTGCCAGTGACAATTGGGCGCCCAGTATTATCAAAAGCCTTTGATTCGCTGCTAACAGACTTTTTAAGTACATTTTCACACTGAATGAGTATGTTTCATACTCAACAAGTACTTTTTTGTACTCAATGAGTTTATCATTGATGACCTGTCTAAATGCTGTTAAATGTTTGGTTGATTTGTACTTATTCAGTGTTTGCAAGTTGACTTAATGAGTAAGCGATCATTGATTGGTTTATTTTATACTTATCAGTTCATTCCAGTTTCCTTTTTGGCATTCCAGTTTAATTCTAGCCAGTGTTGTTTATATCTCAAAATGTGCAAAATTTAAAAAAAATTCACTGAACGAAACGTGAGAAAATTCACTGTTTAATATCAGGAAAAACCTACAATTTCACGTGAGCGTGAGCAGATCACTAAAGCTAACATCATCAGCGTGCATGCGGTCATAAAACTATAGGGAGCCACCTTAAATGTAAACCGAACCACGGACTTCAAATAGATTTTACAAGACCTGGGTAAACGCTACAGCACGGTAAATGTTGTTTTTAAAATAATGTTGATTTGCTTTTTAAAAAATATAGTTTAACTGAACGTTTGATCCAGATTTCTATAATGTTTGTAATTTTGTTCGCAAAGCCGCTCCTCTTTTGATTGCCACGGATTATTTTTCGTTTGTAGTGTGACGCAAGTGTCACATGGAATTATTTTGTTGGTGCTGTGACATTTTTTGGAACATGACCTTAACACGTGGACAGATCAAGCGGTTGAAACACGTGATCATGTGAACTTGATGTATTTTTTCGCTTTTTTGTACGGAATATGTTTTTGGATTTCAGATTTGAAATCCGTTCAGTTGCCAGATATCTGTATTTTTTATGGAGAGGTAAAATTCAAGACATTATTATTCTTGTCACAGATTATTTTTGTTTGTAGTGTGACGCATGTGTCATGCGGAATTATTTTGTTGGTGCTGTGACATTTTTTGGAACATGATCAGATCAAGACGTTGAAACACGTGATCATGTGAACTTGATGTATTTTTTCAATTTTTTTTGTACGGAATATGTTTTTGGATTTCAGTTTTCAAATCCGTTCGGTTGCCAGATATGTGTATTTTTGATGGAGAGGTGAAATTCAAGACATTATTATTCTGTGTGTTTTTAGCGACAAGCAATGCTTTGTAAACACGGTCTAATTTGCATAAGTGGGTTGAAATTTGATATACCAAATTTAGTTTATGCCAAACACGCAAAGTAGTGTAGGGTTGTAGTGCTTATTCTTTTGCTTTGGTTTCGAACACGACCAAAATATTCATATCCAGCATTCTTCTTCAAGAGTAAACAAGTTTTATCAACCTTTTACAAAAACCACTTGCTTATCACCTCGGGTTTCTTATTTTTTTCCTTTGATCTTTTATTGTAATGTCACTAGAAAACTAAAAATGTTTGTCTCGTATTGGAATTGACTCCGTCAGGTTGGTTGGAAGTACAAAATCTAATAATTCCGCTTGGAAATTAATAAAGGAAAACAGAAGCAAACTACGTGAGATCAGGTTACTGTTTTGTGTAAACAAGTTCAACGGTGAGTCACGAGACTTTCATGAGACTGTCATAAGTTCATTTTCGGCGCTTGTGGGTTACACAAAAGGAGAAACTTAACTAAGGAAGCAGGGAATGAGTAAATTTATGCGTTTTTTGTTATCTGAAAACGATAACCGATTTTTGTGTCAATAAAGTGTGAAACGAGTCTTGCGTGGAGCTATTGTGTGTTAGTCTTCGTATTGGAGGTGATAACTGTTTTGATTTGCTCCTTGTAGGGCTGCTCTTTCTGCTCAAACTTTGCACAAACAATCCCGCTACCTCCACGCAGCCTAACCAGAACCCCATTCCTCTGGTAAGTCGCCTCTAACTTTGTGCCTAGCCAATCGCACATACAAGCAACGTTTGTAGACAAAATAGCTCAATTAGTACAGTAATTACATAGTTCTTCTTGATCGAGACTCAAGAATGCAAACACTTCAAAGCCTGGGGGTTCATACTCCCATCTACAAAGTGTATGGGAATGTCTCGCTCATAATGTAAGGGTTTCAGTGTCCCAGTGGCACACCACTACCCAGCATCTCACAGAGTACCCCCCAGCCTCACATACATGTAAGACAGATACCATATTTCGTGCAGCGCCGCGTTTTTAGGACTACAGCATCAACCGTTGAGGTCATAATGACGTCATCGGTTAAAAATGGTAAATATACTGTACAACAAGCCTCTTTTTGCCCAAGAAGAAGAGAGTACAGAACATCTGGAGAGGGCTGGACCCAAGCTTTTCACCAGACAAAATTCACCATAACTGCCCTTGTCCTTTAAATTTGTAAGGAGAGATGCCTCCAGGATACCAACTTTTCAGTTTATGGCTAAAAGCCCGGCTGGACAAGTGGTCATAAAATTGGTTCATTTTGGGACTTCAAGCTCAAAATATTTTATTCCCTGGCTGGGTGAGAGGGCGAAGATGATGGGCAGTATAATTATATGACTGGTAATCTGATAAGGTGCAGTTTTGCTATAACTCGCCTGATTTATAACTTGTGTAATTCTATGCCTTCAGTTACTTTGTATTTAGTTGGCATCGCTTTGATCTAAAGTTGTAGTTTTATCAAGTTTTTTTGTCTCCCTACCCACCCTCCCATGGGTCAGAGTGGTTTATGCATCAGAGTTGATTGTACTTGTTGGATTGTTAATAAACTTCTCTCTTGTTCCAAAAACGAACCATGATGTTGTGTTATTCTTGATTGCGTGAGACGTGGGGGAATTATATACTTCTCTAAGGGGCTGTTTACAGGGAGGGAGGAAGATCCTAGAAGGCAAAACAACTTTTCGTTTGGTCTACAATCATGCAGAAATTTCACTCAGGGTGGTGACCATGAGGAGAAGGACAGCAAGACGAAATTGTTGGCCTTTAGCAGCTAAACACCTGGCCGCCTCCATGTCTGTTTTCCTGTCCCTAGTGCTAGGATCTTCCCAGGGAAGGTAGTTTGCATGGCGCTAGGATCTTCCTATCTCTCAGGTAGAAGGATCCTAGCACTAGGGCCAAGCACAACCTTTTGCATGTAAACTGAATACAGAAAACATAATTATGTCCCTAGGATGAATCCACCTTCTAAGTTCTTCCTGGTGCTAGGGTCTTCCTCCTTCCATGTAAACAGCCCTTAACATGATCAAAACCAGTGACTCTAAAGAACTGATATCTAGTCTGAAATGCACACTACCTTTCCTCCAATTATAAGACCTGCAGAGAGGTCATGCTTGCAGCCAATCTTGCACAAAACTTCAAATGTTTGATATGCCTTCAAATAAAACATTAAGAACAATTGAGGAGACATCCAATTAGTGCACATTTGACAGATTTTATCACGATTCATAAATCGACATTTCTTGAAACTAAAATTAACACTCTTTAAATTGTAAGAGGGGTGCTCAGATGAGAACTTTCAGCAAACCAACTATTAGTCACAGCTGAACTTGAAATAGTTTCCTGATAGCTATCATCAAATCCCTTATCTCCACAAAAGTATGTGAATAAATAATATTAACACTTCTACTTACTAGTTCACGGGTAGGAGAGATTATCAGTGCTCCTAATCCATCAACTGACGTCCATCTTTGTCTCCATAATGCTTCAATCACCTGTATACATATTTTGTACTCTAATTAAATTTTATCTTTACTGCCAAATTGACATATATCCCCTGAGTTTTTAAAATCATTAAAGTTTACTGTAATTCAAAATTGTAGCTAGTTATATAAGAAAAAACAAACAAACAAAAACAGATGCCTTACGGGAATAAGAAATGCCAGAGTTTTTCCAGAGCCAGTCTTTGCTGCTCCAAGGACATCACAACCTTTTAATGATAGTGGTATTCCAGCTCTTTGAATGTCAGTTGGGATCTGATAACCTGCACCTTGCAGACCTGATGAAATTGAAAAAAAAAAAAGTTACAATCTTTTTAGATTCATTTTTAATTAAGTACTGTAGATTTTTGGGTAATATTTGTGAAGAACAACTCCCCTCAATTGATTGTCAGCGAATCACAGGTCCTTTATCCGCCAACTGTTGGTCGTTTGTTGGCAGTGTTCTCCAGGGATTTTAGAGTAAGCGGTTGCAAATTGAGAGTAGGCGGCACTTGGCAATCGAGTGGCCGAAGGGCACGAGTCGCTAGGGGGGTCCGGGGGCATGCTCCTCCGGAAAATGTTTGAAAGTGATGCGGCTGGAGAAGCAATCTGGTACGTTTTAGGGCCAACACAGAGAAAAAAATAGATTTCATTTTTGCTCAGTTTCTGTGCAAATTTGGAACTATGTAAGTGACCCTCCAATGGATTATGCAAGAAAAGGTGAATGCACAGACACGCTGAAATGATGGTCTACACAATAAGCAGTGAAAGAAATGCCACACATGGCATGCCATTAAAATTTCCTTTTGTTTTTAACCCACTCAAAAATGCAAAAGCAAAGCCACGAGTCCAAAAAAGTGGGATGAGTCCTCAAAACAAGGAACCCATATAAAACAACACTAGTGAGCAAATTTTGATCGGGTCGCTGCTTTCGCCATTAGACATTCTAATAACAGACACTACCAAATATCATACCCACAAACTGACGTATGAAGAAAACGTTTGAAAGACAAGACTAATCGTTGCCGTACAAACGAACCAACTGAAGTACGGGGAAACGTTTCAGGAGGACAAGACTTTTCCCGTACAGAAGAACGTACGCGCAGAGATACGTTTATAAGACAAGACTAACGCCGTAACACATAGAGAGAAACGTTTAGAAGACAAGATCATTGTCGTACAAACGAACTAACGTACGGAGAAATGTTTAGTGGAAGACAAGACTTCTCCCGTACAAACGAAATAACGTATGGAGAAACGTTTAGAAGAAAAGACTAACGCCGTAACGAACGGAGAACCATTTATAAGACAAAATAAATGTATTTAACACACGAACTAATGAGCGGAAAAATGTTAAGAAGGCAAGACTAACGCCGTAACGTGCGGAGAACCGTTTAGAAGTCTAAATGCGAAGAAACGTTTTGAAGTCAAAATTAATGCAGTACAAACGAACTTAACGTGCAGAGAAACGTTTGAGAAAAGTCTAGAAAAAAAGACTAACGCCGTAACGAGAATGATGGAAGAAAAAACTAATACCCTACGAAAAGAAGTTTAAAAAAACAAGAATGACGCTGTCTGACAAATGAACTGACATACGTAAAAACGTTGAGGAAACAAGAGAAACGATAGTAGTGTAAAAATGAACTGGAATACGAAGAAACGTTAAGAAGCAAGGGTGACCAATGCTTACATATATACGAACTGACGTATCGTTCCTTCAAAATGATTATGTGATAACTGAAATTAGTTTAGTATGGAACTGAACACAAGTTGAAAATTTCTTGTAATTTGGTCTAACAAAGTAGCCGGCATTTCAGACACGAGTAGCCGGCGTTTTCGCCGGCCGCCGGCGCTTCTGGAGAACACTGTTGTTGGCTGTCTGTTTAACAACAGTTTGCCAAAGTGTTTGTTAAGAATTCAACCAACTGTTGGCCCTCAGTCGGTCAACTGTTGATAAGTTGGCAGTAGGCTTTTGGATATGACATGGTTGTTTTTGAATAGAGTTTATCGACTGTTTAGTAAGAGCTTGTCATGTAATATATCAAACACGAGAAAGAGTGTTTCATCAGGATATCCAAACACCGAGGAGTGGGTTGAAAAAACGAGGTGCAGCCGAGTTTTTTTAACCGACTTCGAGGTGTTTGGATACCTGATGAAACACTCTTTCGAGTTTTTGATATGGCTTCTCAAACCATTCATAATTCTTGGAGAAATTCAAAGCAGAAGTTCGGAAAATTTTATGCTAATTAAGATCCGGTATCCAAACCACCGTCACGGTAGTGATTTCCTTTGTTTTCTCTTTATGAATTATTAATGAGTTTGAGAAGTTTATGTGATTGTTTTACAGTGAAATATACCTGTCGGTAACTTGTTGGTCAACTGTTGGCCAACAGTCGGTGGAAGGGAGTTCTCCTTCACAATCACCAAATTTTGTAAGTAATAATCCCATAAATTTAAGTTAGAATTAGCAGGCAAGAGGCTGCAACATTCAAGTTACATGTATCACCTTACTTTGTAAACAGTATTCCTAGAATGCATTTTTACAAGGGGACATTATTGTAAGCAATTGTCTTTTTTTCCAGGTTAATATATAAAACACAATACCTTGAAGTGTTCTTTGTGAAATAGGCAATTCAGAGAATTTTGCCACAACAGCAGAACAATCGAGCTGAAAAGACAAACAAGGAGACGAAATTAAACAAGCACGATTGAGGCTAGCTAATACGTTGTTCCTTACATCCATTACTTATCTCTTATATTATTTTGTGACAATCAATGGTTCATTGCCAAAACGGAAAAAAAAAACAGCGATCAAGAAACCTCTGCCTGTAGCGCGGTCAATCAACGTGCCATATGTCAGAACTACGACTGTTTTGAAATCATTCAAAAAAAAATCAACAAGTCGCACGTGGAAATGGAACTTCTGTTAGCAAAGATAATAACAACTTACGTCGCTACATCGAGCCTCTAACTCTTTAATCTCCTTTTCTTCTTTTTTCCACTGCTCTTGGCGGCGTATCCTTCGACTTTTCTCTGATTTTTTCCACCCTAACTTTCTTCCTTTCTTGCCGTCCGCCATCTTCCTTGGTAACCAAGCCCATTTTTCTTGGTAGCCACCCTCTCCCAATGAGGCTCGGTTACCTGATCACTGTTGTTGATCAGGTGACTGTCACAGGAAGTAGAAATCGTTTGCGTTATTTTGTAATTTCATTTCCATCGAAACATTCTTCAGATCAGTCTGTATCAAAATGGCGAAGTGTGGTGGTACCAGCGACCTCAGACCTGCCGATGAAGAAGTGCAAAAGATTGTCGATCAGGTCTGGTTCAACATTTAATAACTTTAGCTTTTCGTTGTGTGACATGCTTTCCTGAAGCTTTGGTAAACTGTTTCTTCCTAGAAACTGCATATACGCCCTTCTTGGTGTATACAAATTGTGTTGCCTTTTCGCTGTCTGATTAATACATCTCATGAGTTCTGAAGCCTTCTCAAGTTAGGGACAGATTGGTCCCGGTATTTATGTAACGTCTGCTCGAACCGTAGGCATTTTGGTATAAGCTTTGTGTAGTGCTTTATCAAAACTGATGATGATCATGAGTTGTGACCTTCGAATGGTTTTACATAATGTATTGCTTGCTAAAATTCACGCATGTTAAAATGAAGTACTATCCAGGTTCTTGTTCTGCAGTAATTGCTTCACATGTGTTTTATCTGCATGAACTTGGTGGAGCGATCTTACTAGCAGAAGAGTTTCTTTATTCTCAGTACTTCTTTACTGAAGAATTTGTCGATACTGAAAGAGGAAAAAAGTGTAGCCTGTGAACGCAGACGTATTTCCGGGGGGGCAAAACAAAAACCTTCCGTGGGGGGATATTTTTTGGAACTACACAATCGATGTTGATCACCTGTGGGGTGGTGAGAGGGATTCCACATGGGTGCTGACATGATACAAAATGCACTCTACTGGATGACAAATGGTGCAGTGGGACATTGCAAAACAATGGAATTTACATCTGAATGGCTGACATCTCTTTATTTCTTATATTCCACTGTGCCACTGGCTATCCAGCTTGGCAGATTTTGTACCATGTGACCAAGTCTTGCAAAAGGCCCATTGTTCCTAGATAATTTTAGGAACAGCTGCAAAAATTGGTAGCTTTTCCTTGCCTATTAAAGAAATGTTGTTAACATCCAAAGCGGGCAGATTCCACTCCCCCCCCTTTGAGGTCTGGACTGGGTTAAACTTTTGTTTCTGCCACAGGTGAAGAGCCAGGCAGAGAATAAAGCAGGGATGACTTTCAATCAGTTTGTAGCCATATCTTATAAAACACAAGTTGTAGCTGGAACAAACTACTTTATCAAGGTTAGTAGGCCATTCATGTTACATACCTTATTATAGGCAATGCTTCATGAAAAAAAAATTAAAATTTAAGTCGCATTAATTTAAGTTGCATTAATTTTTGTGAGTGTTGATTTCTGCAACCTTAATTTCCATCATTTAAGTCCTAAATCCTGGATCCAGTCCAGACTGATTCTTGACACCTAGAGAACAATAGCTTTCCTACATTTAGGCAGAATTTAAAGCACATTGTCTGTAAAGAAATTGCCTCACACACCTGTAGATCTGTTTTGATCGAATTCTTGAATTCAGTCATGAATAAAAATTGTTCCAGTTGTGACCGCAAACTGTATTACTTTGTGTTAGTTGAGTTAATTTCCCTCATTTTGAAATTTTACCCTTTAGGTCGTGTTAACTTCAAATACCATAATTAATTATTACATCAAGGTAATATTTCTATAAGGTACATGGAGAAGAATCCCCTCATGGGTAAATTAAAGCTGTTGTTGTCAATTCCACTGGAAAGCTGGGCAGGTCATTCGTAACATGAAGTAGCCATACATGGCTGATAGGAATGCCATCACTCCCACTGCCTCCCCCCCCCCCCCCCATAATAAGAAGTACATGGAACACATTAATATTTGAGCAAGGACAGCCTTACCTTTTGCTCACTGAGGCATGAAGATGAACAACAAGAAAAGTGTTTTTCCAGGGTACACCTCAGAATATTGGGAGGGGATGGGCTACCTGAAGCTAGAAACCTTTAACCTATTCAGAGGTGGATCTAGGGAGCTCTAACCCCATTTCATCCTTTTTTCACCTGGAATCCCACCCAACACAAAGTTCTGGATCTGTCACTGCCGTTTTACACTAGTCTTGTTTAGACACACTTCTTTCAAGACCTCTTCTAGTGAACACTTTTCCTGGTGTTTTGAGTTGATACTTTAAATAAATTGAGGAAACATTTATTATACAAAGGAGGAAACACTAATTAAATGAAGGAAACATCTCCTTGTTACTTTTTTGGACTGTTTGTTTTATTGACAGGTTGATGTTGGGGATGGCTCTTTTGTCCACTTGCGTGTTTTTCAGAGTTTGCCTTATGCTGGATCAACCCTTGAAGTTGCTGCAATCAAGACTGGAATGAAAGAAGACGATAGCTTAGAATATTTCGAACGTTAAATCTCCAAGCCAAGACAGCATTAGTGTTTTGATGACGAATTGTACAATTTAGATTAAAATCAACTTTTTCGAAAGGCAAAATAATGCATTAAAGAAATAATTTAAATTGATAAGTCTTAGGTAGCCTCCTTCACGCATTCAGATAGCTGAGAGTGGCAAACGTGCAATTTTGTTTTTTTTACCCTGCTTCCTACTATCTGAATGCCTGGAAGATGGGTGGGTTATACGAGCAAGCCGAGGCAAAAATAATGTAATCTATGCATTTTTGAATTAAATTAACTTTCAGAATTCTTGTTTGGTATTTTTCAAAGTCTTAGTCTTTTAAGAGGGTGAGGGTTTCTGTAGACTGATTGGATTCACAATAATTATTCCAGACATGAATTCATTCCTCTCACTTGTACAGTTACTCTCTGTTTTTTCCTCAAATTGAATCTTCACAGTCTACTATCCTCTTTGAAGGAAGGCTTTTATTATTAATTTGCATCCAGAATGGATCTCAGAAGGTGCCTCATAATGGAGCAGAATACTAGAGGATTAAGATTAACAATACCCACCATCTTGTTTGGCTGGCGGTCTCGTTTGCACAATGCCAAAGCCACAAAGGGAATGGCACCTGGGTCGCAAGCTGAATTTTCTCTTGTGACTTTGCTACTTGAACTTTGCTGAACAATACGCTAGCTACGTAGGCTGCTAACCAGAAGTAATGCTGACAAATGCTCTTGCTGTACAAAATGTTTAATTTTATTTTTGAACTGAACTACTACAATCAGTGATATCAATGAACAAATGAAAGTAAGGATAACAAAAACAAGAACATCTGCAGACCACTCCCTATTTACTTTTAACTTTCCTTTACATGCCTTTGGGTATTGAAAACCTGTTGCAGGCTCCTGGATTGAGGGAAAGTAAGGAAAGCGGGAGAAGAAATGGAAGAAAACAAGAGGGATCTGGGGTGCTTACCATTTAAACAAGCCATCCAACTGTGTGGACTTTTAAAGATGATCTAACTTCATGTCATTACAAGGGTAGCTGATAATAATATTTCAAAATGTGTTTTTCTAACCTGAATTTTTGTTTTTCGTTTCTTATACAAATGGTAAGCACTTCAGATCTGTTTATTTTTCTTCTTTTTCACTTTCCTTTGTCCATTGAGTTTCACTCGTTTTTCTTGTAATTTGAAACCCTTGCGTGACCATTCATGTGGTGACATTCGTATTTCCTCCAGTTTTAACCATGGGATCTTATATGTAAAAAGGTTTAATTTGATTGTCGTGCTCAAACACTACACCATGTGTAACATTTGTACCCAACATCCCTTCAAATTTTAAATTGACATTGATCAAAACCTGAGTGTACAGAACTTTTAATATTTTAATAGAACCTGATTATCAATATCTGCATTTATTAACCTTTGAAAAGGGTTTGAATGGATTCTGAAGAAAATAACTGTAATTGAAGAAATCTAAACCATTATAATTGGAGTCCAAACAAAACTTCCCTAAATGGTTTCAACTTGTGTCATTGTGATGATGATTGTGGTGGTTTGAAAGACTTCCAGCATCGCTCACTAAAAACCTGAAAAAAAAAACATAAGACGGATACTAAGGAGCCAGTGTGAAACAATCTGAAGAAATAAAATGAATGGTAGCTTCAGGAAGGAGATAGAAACTAACAGGACCAAATTATATTGAGATATTGGCGAGGCAAGTTCATTTTATTTTAGCATAGATATTTCATATGGAATAACATGCACATGTACATTACACATCGTATTTGTCTGACAAGTAAACAGCTTTCTGCGTGTGATGCTAGAGGAGAACTGCAAGTACAATTCTCTGAGCACGTAAAAAGGTTTTTGTGTGTATTATCCTTCAAATACACTGTAGTTTTGTGGAAAGCAGAAATTTTAAAATATGTTTTGCTGCCAAAATTAACTTGCTCATTGGTGACATGAAATAATGCTTGTCTCCTGTCTATGATGTGTTTCTCTCTTCACGTGTAAGCGACATGTCACATTCTATGCACCAAGTCAACTGGAGATCATTTAAACAAACACCTATTTCTGCCAACAACATAACTACTTACCAGTAATTCACAAGTTTCTGACGTCATTTATCAAATGCTTAAAAATATGGTGTATCATACATGGACATAGGATTTGCATTTCATTACTACAGAACTGTAATTAAGAAAAACAAGGCCTTCACCTTCTGGCTTACAGTGCAGCTAACAGAGCCATGACTGCTAAAACAAAATGGTGCATGCAAAAATGTTCCTGAAATGTTGAATTCTTTTGGTATTCTGTGGTATCTTGCCATTTCATGATCATCCATGTCACTGGTTACAATCAATATTTTAGACACATGTTTGGTATTTAGAATTTTATTAGCTGCATTTGAAAGAGTTAATTTGTTTGGTAAATGAACCAACAAAATTATTAAATGAACAGCAGCTGGGGAAGACAAGGCAAAAAAAGAGAAGATAGTCTAAGAGGGAATTCACTTGTGTGCAACTTTACCTTAAGTGAACGCTGTTGTATAACCTCTTCTACACTTAGTTCTGATTGCATTAACCTAAGCTGTAAAATAAAATAAAGAAGCACACAACAACAACAAAAAAAGAAACAATTGGACAAAGAAATAAGATGAGAAATAACTAAGAGCTTCTGCTTGAAACTTGCACCAGTCCTCGACACTGATTGTACTCCCAAAATTCCCAGCCTGTGAACCAAGGCACTGAGTGGACCTGGGAAAGCCTACTCACACACTTAAAATTGTCGTTGGCCACAAACAAACGGAAGGTTGGAGTTAAGGCTGAGGGGAATTATTTGATATTTTGATACCTCAGCCTCAACTAACTCAGCTGTGTAACCTTGACAGACTACAATAATTTTAAAACTAACAGTATCTCATTTTATTAAATTGTTAATCTCCGTTATTGATTTTTTGCTTTCTCATTGCTTCACTGCACACAGGCTATCAGCGAATAACCCCAGTCTTCTATTTATAAGGAAAATGGATGCCTTTTCAAGTGTCACAGCATTAAAAAGATTTCACTGTGAAGCAAACGTTTTGTCCAAAAATGTGGCCAAAAAAATCAGCAACAATTACCAAATTTGAGAGTTTAAGAAAACAACATTATTGTTATTCTACTCCACTTGTTGGCTAGGAGGGTGAATATAACGAGCTTGGTCCTATGAGCCTCAAAGGTTTTTATCACCTCATATACAATGCTCGCTCATAGAATGTTCAATAATCATGCTCTTCACGGCAAGCATTGGGTATGAGGTGATAAAATAACCTTTGACATTAAGTATTGTCATATTATTGACACTAGGGGGACAAGAAAAAATGTTACGAAAGTTAATTCTGGGGAAAATATAAGGGCTGGGACTAAGAAAACTATCTGAAACAAGTAAGTGACCATTTAAGCATGGTTTAACTGTGACTAGGGAAATGGATGTTGGTGGTTGTTTGTGGGTTGCTGCAATCATTTTTCTTATGGTTTCTTCAATTTTTCTCCCTCTACAAAAAGAATTAATTCAATTCAGACTGGATACTGAGGCCCTGAACAAAAACATCTGCAAATGATGTGGCTTTCTTCACCAAATAATTTTTTAAAAGACCTATTAATTTGACTAAATATTTTATTATTTTGAAATCCTTCTTACCTTTGTTTGTTCCTTTTTAAGGTCTCTCATTACATAAAAATCGTCTGGATTCTTATCTCTTTTTTCTCGAAGCTGTTTTGTACTCTCACTAACTATATTTATGCACTTCTTTATTGCATCACCTCTTGTTTTGTAGCCAGCCAGTAACTATTACAACAAACAAAATCAATTCAGTGCAACCTGCAAAGTGCATGTTATGGCTTCCAAGCACTGATATAACAAAGAAAAATTGAATTAAAGAGTAAAAGATTTTATGCTACCCTACATCTTTTGGTTTCCAAGGTTCATGAAGGTTGTACAGAATTGGCCAGTAAACTTTTTGCAATACAACAAATAACTGGCAAAAGTTCTAAGCTTATCTGAGTCCAAAAATTGTTGTCTATATTTGTTGTGCATTCTTGTCAATAACACATTACATTTGTGTTGCAGAAAACAAGAAAGTTATTACTTTTACAACTTTTTTTCCTGTGGACTGAATTTTTGCAAACCTTTTATATTAATGAGCAAAAGTAACAATAATAAAATATGCAAACTTTTAAGTTTGACGCCTTTTTATCTTTTAAGATAAAAAGGCATCAGAGTATTGCAACCTTTTACATTATGGAAGCAGTTTGACTTACACCACAGGCAGACCACCCTTTGTGTTCGTGGTTAATAATTGTTGACATAAGACGATGTTGAAATCAATGGCGTGCATAGAAGAAATATAGAGAAACATCGCGTCGGCTTCGATATACTAGAAAATATAAAATTTACTCTAAATTATTCAATAAAAGTTAAGATGAAATGTTGACTGAGTCTTGTGTCATATTTTTTTGCCGTTGGGCTTTTGAACTGCCAACGGTCGAGACACGCTGATTGGTAGATTCGAATGGACTCGCATTCTTCAAATTCCTTTGGTCTGGAATGTTGCACCGATCATGTTGAGAAAGCTACTTTTGAGACTTCAGGATCGCTTTTCTCGGAAAATATTGGAAGGATGAAGCTCTAATTCGGCACAGGAATGAAGAAATATGTAGTCAATCGGACGCCGGTGTTTTCGCTGAGAGAATTTTGATGGTTTGGCGTCAGTTCTAGCTTGAACTGTACAAGATCGCAGCCGCCGGCTGTTTTGCTGCAAGCCTTGTTCTCCCTTCTCTCTCCGTTTCTACTGGTCGATAATGACCTCGCAAAATAATGCCTTAAACGGCTCGGGACGGCAAAAAAATATGACACAAGACTCAGTCAACATTTCATCTTAACTTTTATTGAATCATTTAAAGTAAATTTTATATTTTCTAGTATATTGAAGCCGACGTAATGTTTCTCTATATTTCTTCTATACGCGCCATTGATTTCAACATCGTCTTATTAACCACGAACACATAGGGTGGTCTGCCTGTGCTTACACATTAAAAATCATTAATTTAAATAGATTTGTAAGAACAATCACAATCACAACAAATATCAAGGTAACAAACAAAATTTCATAACAAGAGTAGCATCAATAGCCAAATGCCAAATTTATTATTTTTAATTAATTCTAGTCATTTAGGATACTTGATTGTAAAGCGCCATTTTAAACGGAAAAGGTGCTATACACATCAAATTATTATTATTATTATTATTTAATGCAACTCGTTCTTGTGTTAGCTTTAGGTTATTGCAACAAGTACAAAATCAAAACTTTTGGTACGGCACCCCAACCCCAGCAGACTTTGCCAGTCCTTGGAGTACCTCAAAGAACAAAACACTAGATTTGGAGACAGTGCTAATGGTAGCACCACAGGAGCAGCCACTAAAATCAACATGCAAATGCCCACGGGATTAGTAACATCTCAAGTATTCGCACAAATTCTCAGGAGGGAATGGCCAGAGAGCCATAGTCCCTGATACAAAATAGAACAGAACAAAAACAATAACAACAAACCTCGCTATAAAGTTCACGGCACTTCTGCTCTGCATTGATTTCTCCAGCAAAGGAAGCAGTTGGAACACTCTTATTCAACTCATAGATGATTTTATCATCAATAAGCCGTAGTACCTTTAATGCCTCCTGCAACAGAGACACGAATGTGTAAACATGCAAATACCAGTTATGCAATAGATTGATCAGAGGCAGACCTAGGTTTGGTAGGGTGTGGGACAAGGCTTAAAGTGCACCTAACCCCAAAATATTTTTTTCGCTAAAATAACTCTTTAATAATAATAACAATCTTTTATTAGGAAGCTCCATCACTAAAAAGTGGTTTACATAGAGGTCCTAACACTAGATATATATTATATAATGATACAATTAAAATCTATAAATTAGAGCTAAAACCGAAATATATAAATAATTACAACATATACACTACAAGGATTAAAAAAAAAAATTCTTAATTATAAAAAGCAGAAAAAAGACGCTTCTTAAAAATTGACAAACTTGCTGAGTTTCTTACAGTTCTCTCTAGCTCATTAAAGTCTATGAAACAGTGGTACCGCAAACGATGTATTATCTTTGCACCTGTTCGAAATGCATTGTACCTTTTTTTGCAAAATCCCCCTCAGTCTTAACTTTTTATAGGCTTTAAAAGTTACAAAATCTCGCCGTCATCTGTTACACGACCGAGCTAGAGAGGGGCATGGGTCTATTCCTGATTTGACATCACAAACTGATTTGCATCTCCTTAAGTCTTTGTAAACATACATGCAAAGCAGTTCATGACATCAAATCAGGAATAGACCCATGCCCCTTCTGACTCGGTCGTGCGACAAGGGATGCTTAGTTTTTCGTAAGTTTTGAAGCCCGCAAAAAAGTCAAAAACTGCAAATAATGGTGAAATGTTTTTAAAATAGGTACAAAGTTTTATATTGGCATAAAAATATTTTGGGGTGAGGTGCACTTCAAATCACTGTGAGGCAAGAGGTAGGTTACCCTTCTCTTTTGTAGGCTGACTTGTAAGTGGCATGTAACAAGTATGATCAGAAACAGCTGATATCTTGACACCAGTTAACTCACACCTGCCAAAGCAGGATTGAAATTATAAAAATATTTGACTGATGGTAGCTTTACCACCCTAAGAATTTAAGATTGGTGCATGTACCTGAGGGCTTTAGATCACACTGTAAAATAGTTTTTACATTAGAAACATTGGTTAAAAAGCACACCAATATCTTCACTTATTCCAAACACACAGTAACACTGACTTTGGATAGGACCTCTCATATACATGTATTTAACTTACAAGACCCTGAAAGCCTGTGGGTATTTTTTCCCTGGCTCTCTCAATATGGCAATGACAGGGTCTAGTAATAACCCAATTTTTTGCTTTTGTCTTCATTATTTTTCTTGGTTACCAGCATTATCTTCGGTCGTTTACCATTGATTTGCCAAAATTCTTATGAAAGGTGGTGTAGAAAATTACTAGGCAGTCGATGGCAAAAAAATCCCCTCGAAGAGAGCAAGGACTAAGATCGTAGTGAGCTTTGAATGTTGCAGAATCAATGTTGTTTGTGTTCAAAATATTAATTTGTCTTTTGATGGTGAAATGTGTGATGCTGAAAATATTAGGTCAACCGATAGGGTAAGCCCCAAGCTCTGGTCGAATTGTCAAATGCCAAAAAATGAAACATATTGGTAATTTATTTCGCAAAGTGCCCAATAGAATTAAAAACTATTTGGGTTTCTTCCAGATTTTATGACAATTTTCCTTCCCTTTTTCGAGAGAGCTCAGTGCTCCAAGCTCAACTTTTTTCAAAGTAGCCTTTTGGCGACCTAAAATTATAAAATGGTTGCCAGACATTAAATACTGGTCGCCAGAAAAAAGGACACTTTGTGCAATATTACATGATGGTTTAAATCCGAGCCCAGTTCCCACTTGTCTTTGAAGTAATCAAAATGGCTGCCCAACTATCGCAATCGAATTTGGAGGTGCACACGACATCTCAAGGCTTAATACCTGGACAACCTGGGTGAAAGAGGCGGATTTATAAAGAAAACGGAGCGTAAATAATACTTCATGCAAATGTTTATGTCACTTTAACTTTAGAAGACCTTATTAAACACTAAGTTTCAAAAACACTATGGCTTGGCACATGACAGCTGAACACAGGTTGCCAAATGAGCAACTTTTGCTGCAATTTTAGTCGCCAAAATTTTTTCTACTCGCCATGGCAACCAAAATGGTCACAGTTTGGAGCACTGGAGCTGTTATGGAGAATACACCGATAGTTAAATAGTTAACAAAGCTGAGTCATCAGTTCTTAATCATGATGTAACTGAGTCACGCTATGGTCAACATATTGTGCCACCATGGCCAAGTCATGCTCTTTGTCATGCAGACTGGACATGGGTGTCGACTAGGTATGGGGAGAAGGGTTGGTGGTCACACTACTCTTGGGGAATCATATTGTCATGGGAAGAAAGGTAGTGAAGAATGACAGCTAACAAATCAAAGGTTTATGGGCTTGTATCTTCAGGTGGGGCATGACAGCCACGTTCAATGCCTCTGGGACTTTTCTTATTTAAGGTTTTATTTCTGATACAAAAGATCAGGGAGGAAATAATTCCATTCCTGGCTGTCCCTATCAGTACAATGTGGTCAAATCAATACTTAGTCAGGTCAGAAGTCACGGGGTATTCTGTAAGTACCGTTATTCAATACAGTGTAATGCTTTTTTGAAATTTCGTAACAACTTAATATTGCATTTGCCTCGCCATCAATTGCAAAATAAGCTATGCAAATTACAAGAAGCAGTCTTCCACCTCACGCAAATCGTCAAAAATACGAAGATCTTTCTATTTTCAGTGGTCATATACTTGAAGGGCCCATCATAATAATAAGCGTATCTATACCAAAACCAAAAAATAATCCTAATTACCTTAAACTCTCCAAAATCTTCACAAGACATTTGATTCAGTTCATCTCCACCGGTCGCCATTTTGTCCCACGTGCCCCGCTTGTACGAGGGAACATTCACTGCTCACTACACGACAACATCATTGCTCTGCTGACCGCACAGGGAAAAACCGGCTTTCTGAGCCTGCTGTTACGTCACAAAGTCTTCTTCAAAACAATTTTCTGATTCTTTATCACCTGTTCGAATATGACTTGTGGAAAGTTTATTAATTGGTGACGCTAGATCAAATATCAACCGTGAAAGCAATGTCAGCGTGGACTTCGAAGTTGTCAAACCGAGTGTTTTTAACAGACAGTCACTGAAAGGCTAGACAAAGGATGTCCCTGAGATGTACCGACATTGAATTTTCACGCCTGGAAGCCGATTTTCAATGGACGCCGTGGTGTTTCGGCTGTGCGATAAAGCACCAGACATCCTGAGAGAAGTGTGTTTAGAACGTGGCTGGGAAGAGTACAGAGAAGATGGGTGTGAAGCGAATGGAGATTGGAATTTGTGGTGGAAAACTCAGGGCTTCACATCAAGTGAACACGAAAATTGTCGCCCTTGGCAGCGTCTAAACCACTTCCCAAAATCTTCTAATATCACAAAGAAAGACGGTTTAGCAAGAAACCTGAGGCGAATGAAAACTTCTTATGGAGGTTCTATTTTTGATTTTTTTCCCCGCACATTTATCCTGCCAAATGAGTACAAAAAGTTTGTTGCAGAATTTTCCAAGCAAGATGGCGGCCAGAGATCGAATTACTGGATTTGTAAACCTACTGAACAGTCCTGTGGACGAGGAATTTTTATTTTTCAAGATCTGCGTGATTTAACTTATGATTGTGCTGTTGTCGTGCAAAAATATATCATCAAACCATTGCTTATCTCAGGTTATAAGTTTGATCTACGTTTGTATGCCATTGTTACGTCATTTCACCCTTTCCAGTTGTATATCTACCATAAAGGTATTGTAAGATTTAGCACTGAAAGATTTGATTTGTCAAAACTTGACAATCGTTTTTCACATCTTACAAATACCAGTATTAATAAAACTGGACCACATTATTCAACCGAAAAGGAGAGTATTGGGGTGGGATGTAAATGGACACTGAGTCAACTGCGACTTTATTTTTACAAGCACAACATTGATGATCGCATACTGTGGCATCGCATCACATCAATCATCATCATCACTCTGTTGTCACTAGTCCAAGACATACCCAGTGACATTTCTAACTGCTTTGAGTTGTTTGGGTTTGACATTCTTGTTGATGAGAAAATGAAGCCTTGGTTGTTAGAGGTGAATTTTTCTCCTGCACTTGGTAATGACTGCATTCAAGATGAGTTGGTGAAGAGACCTCTTTTGAATGATATTCTGGAGATCCTGAACTTTAGTGAGGCTGACATTGAACGTGGAGGAAAGGAGAAGCGTAATTCAGAAACTAGGAAGAAAAGCTTAAAAGCCAATAAAGATGTTATGCGCAGTACTCCAAAGAGTGTGGCCAAATCTTTGTGTTTGGCATCTGTTGGCAAGCAGAGTTCCAAAAGCTGTTTGGCTGTTTCTGCTGGACAAACTGAATCTGAATGCAAGGATCTGGTTGAGTGCAGCAAGAATTCTGTTTTGAAAGGAGGGAAACATGGCCTGGATCTAGGACTCAAGGAGGAAAAGATCAGCAAAGACCTGCAACAGAAAACTTCTGTTTTGGGGGCAAGTAAGATCAAAGGGAAAAAGCTAATCCAAAGATGCCAAGCACCATGCTCAGAGTACAATCAGTCACGTCGTAAGGAACAAAGCACTTCAGAGGAGTTTCTTAAAGTTGCAGAAGGTGACTGTGAAGGCATAGAGAACTCAGATGTACAAAAAGGTGATTTGAGAGAAACCAAGATTCCTCTGAATTGTACCACGAAAGGTGGTGATTCTTCCTCAAAAAACAAGGCTGATGACATCCCACTTGCAAAGAAGAATAAAAAATTTTCTTTGGAAAATACAAGTGAACATGAAAATGGGCATGGAAGTACAGAGCAGACAAGAAATCCACCAAGGATTGCTAGAGGTAGAAGTCGCACTCATTCATCAATGGATTTTTCAACACATAAGCCTGAATTCAAAGGCAATGGACTGTCCTCTTATGTACGCATACGTCGCTACAATTCAGAAGTGTCCTCACTTAACTCCCTTAAATCAGTTGATAAACATGTTCTTCCACACTCAAGTACAGGAAACTTGCACCGCTTGTCTTCAAAGTACTCACCAATGGTGTCCAGTGCATTTAGATGCAGCAGAAAGACTTGCGATACTTTAAAACCTCAGATAGGCAACTGTATTCTTGCTTTTCCTTTCAATGAGGTAACACACAAGATCAGTCAAGGAAAGTTTGACCAAAAGGTTGTTGTTGAAGAGATCAGGAAAACTTTGAGGGCAGTCAGTAGTCACATTAAGTCATCATCTTCAGAAATTTGTAAGAATGGTAGCAATTCACCAGATCTTTTAAAACCATTTTGGGGTTATAGGTCGGAGATAAATCCATTTTATAGCTCTTTACAATCGTTAAAAGTGGAGCAGTCAACAGACTTTCATACCCTCCCATTTTAATCAAGAGTCTCCCAAGTTAGATGTAGAGTATTTCCATTTTTACAGTTATCCGGCTTTAAAGGAAATCTTGACTGTAAACTGTTGGTAAAACTGGAAATCCATTTTTTTTCTTGACAATTGATTTAACTAGAAAGGGTAGTGGATTGAGGTGATGTGAACATTTTCTTTGACCAAATCTTCTGATTTCTTATGCTATCAAGTACTGAATAACTTGGTATTGTGAAAGACTCTGTCCCACGCTTCAGTTGAGAGAAGGAACACAGTTTTGCAAAGAACATAAAGATAGTTTTATTGGTTGTTGAGGGTTTGAAGAGTCTGAGTTAATTTGTTCAGTATTGAAAATTGAGGGAAATTGGTTTGAAAAGGTATTTTCAAGGATTGTGGTCTACTCTTCCTAAGGCAGTAGATTTGGATCCCTGTATCTGGTACTACTTTTGTCTGAATTTAAAAGTGATATTTGTTTTGTCTTTACCTTTCAAACCCTAAACCAGTGATAAATTGGTGACAAATGTGTGTTGTGATTTGTTTAGGTCATGATGTTTCTATGGTTTTGTGTGCCATTAAATATTGAACAGAATTTTAAAAGCAATTAAATTATGACAAAGCATTGTTTTTCTATTTATATTTTGACTGCTTTATTTATGAGATTTCTACCTGGTATGTATTTGCAAAATAACACAACTATTTTCAGATTTTTATCTGTTGGTGCAATGGAGTGTTCATGAATGTCATTTTCAGTTTCTCTGAAAAAGCACCCCATTTTCTGCAAATAATAACTATTTGCCTTAAATTCTTCTTGTATGTAAGTAGAGAAAGATTGAATAAGTAATAGGAGTGGTATGACTTTTAATTAAAAAAAAGAAAAGAAATTAATGCATGTGTCCTTGACTGCTTTTAATGCAGTGTACTAGCATTGCATCCCTGAGAAATTCTTTAATTACACCACAGTTACAGTTAGCACTTATGGGAATGTTAAGGGTGGGAAATGCAGTTTTGGTTCCAATCATTAGAGTTTTCTGGTATATCTGTTGCAGTACCTATTTCCTACTTGACTCTGATGATGACTTCTGCTCAGGTTGTCAAAACATCAATGTCATCTCAAACAGTCCTGAGGACTATACTCACCTGGATAATCATACTTCACAGACTTATGATATGACTCCTGGATTCAAACCATTTACAGCAGGACCTATTTTATGATGTAATTTTGCTTACTTTTATCTGGGGGAGGGGGTGTCCTCATAAAGTAAGGGAGGTGCTTGTCTTTCCTTCGAAGTAAACGTGAAATGACAATGCTTGCGGTTGCTCTGCTACATTTCGAGGTAAAAGCCAGAAAAAAAATTGATTAGCCTATGAACTGTAGTGAGGAATAGGGTGCAAGAAAAATCGATGGGTGGGATGAGCGCAGAACAGGGTGGTGCTAAGGAGCCTGTTCCAAGCCTAAAATAACTAAACTTAGGCAATTTGAACTTTTGTAGAGTATTCCATTTCTATTCCATTTGTTTGGTCCATATGAAAATTAGATCTCACCTGGGGAAAACCAAGCGCTGGTTAACCCTGAAACTAATCACTGACTAATGAATTTTCCAACTTTTTCATTTATTATTTTTTTAATGGTACCACAGCCCACCCCTTGCGCAGTCCCTGTAGACACGTAAAACACAATTCTATAAAATGCATAGCATTTTTGATATAATTGACAATGTGAGAGCTGTGGGAGAATTCAGTTCTCTAGGAGATTTAATTCTAGTGGCTCACAAATTAACGTCAAAACTGCAAAGGTTGTGTCTATAATTGTGATGGTAGTAACTTCAGCTTGTATGGGCCGTCTTTGATAAGCCACAGCTTTTCTAGTTTAAAAAATGAGCGAGAAATGCGCGTTATTTTTTCTTTTTATCTTTTGGTTCACAGAAAAAAAAACAGTGCAAGTGTTACGCAAACACCTGTTATTTCAAACTTTGTACTACTCTATTATTAAAATACATAGCTTACCCCAAAGTTAAAGTAGACTGGGAGTATAAATCTCTCAGGGATAGTCAAGTGAAAAGAACCCGCGAGGAGCGCGAAAATCCCCTTCCTATTGCATGCCCATTCCTGTTCTGTTGAAGTGTTTCAGGAGGATTCGAGATCATGTTTTAAAGACCAAAGAGAAGACAAGGCAAGCTTTTTATATCTTAACTCATTACAGGAGATCTGGGTATCAGGCTACATAACTTCCGGTAATGCGGTCAGCGGTAATGCATTTAGCACATGTGAATTTCTCTTCATCCGGCCGGCGAGCGTTCCACGAACAAACCATATTCTGTCAAACTTTGCAAACTTTGCAGTGCCTTTTTAGGTATTTTTGGCTGAAATGTCCACGGATCAGTTGCTTAGGTGTTATAACAAGGGTTGTGGTAAGGAATACAAGGAGGAAGAGAACGGCGAAGGTAATAACACGCTCGAAGTAGGTCACCTGGGATCATTTTGTCCTATCGATTCTTTCACAATTCCTCTCATTCGTCATTTGTACATGAAATCTAGTTCAGAATAATTCTGTTTTGTCTATGGATTGAGAGAATGGGCGTGTTGAGTGTGTTGAGCGTGTTGAGTTAAGTTCTGTTTGACCAGGATCAGTTGAATTTATGTCAAACCTGATGGCTGTCACGTCTGCTTGCCATAGACAGGGAAGCTGTCACGACATGCAAAGCATTTCATTTCTTCGGTAAAATTGCAGCTTTGTCGCCACACAGAGAAAAGCATTGAATCATGACCAGCTTGTAGGTTTTAACGTTGTCTTGTGAAGTCTAAAATAACACCCACTAGCTATACGGGACCGCAGGAAAGAATCGAGACACTTAACCCTATTTCGCCTGGGCTTTTTTTGAGATTCTGAGCCGGGGGGGGGGGGGGGGAACAAAGATCTCAAAAAGTATTCACGCTCTTGTGATGAAACTTGGCACATTTATGGTACGTCATTAGCTTAACAGATTGGGTTTATGACTTGTCAATTATGACATTTAATGATGTCACAAAGCAGCTATTTTGAATTTTGAGCCGCCATCTTGAATCCCGAGCATGCAGTCATACAGTTGACAATGACATCATCGAAAAATATATGAATTTGTTCTAAGAAACATACCTAATGTAACAAGTGCAAAGAAAGTAAAGGATTAGCTTCCTTTTTCAAATGAAGTGGAAAAAACTGAAAAAAGGACTGAAAAAAGACAAAAATAGTCAAAAACACGCCTCCTGAGTAGACGGTTGTTATGGAAACGTGAATCATCATAGACACGTCATTGACACAGGAAAATTTTCTCTGATAAATTTCAGAAAAGTCACGAGATTTGGTGATTATTCGTCCAGCCGTTTAAAAGTTATAATTCGTTAAAGTCAGCGCAGGCACAATGTCCCCCCCCCCCCCAAGCTAAATAGGGTTAAGTATGCAGTAGTTTTTTCCGCCCAATGCAACAACCACCACTGCAGTGAATAAGGGAAAACACGTGTGCATGGATTTTCTTAGCATCCATTTCAGACTTCCATTGAGATTTGACTTTTTTAGCCTGCTTCACGGACTGTTGATTTCACTCTGCAGTTTAAAAAAAATTATCATGTGATCACCAGTTATCATGTGGTCATTCGTGTAATGAAGGATGAGGAAGCCTAAATTCATAGGCTTCTATATTTTTTTTAGGCTCCCTCTCTTAGACCTATGTACCTCTTTTGTAACTTCACTGTAACTTGTTCTTGGTAAATAAGTAAAATAAAAAATAAAATGAGTTTGTTGATTGCAAGCTGACCCCAAGATCTTTAACATTGAACATCGCAGTGAATGAATTTCAACTTGCAATCATTACAAGTATCATAAAATAACACCATCTCGTGAATTAACCAGTTATCATCCTTAACTGGTTATAAACATTATCTTCAGGAAAAGTGTTCTCTGAGGACATGAAATGCAACAGCCATTAAAAACTTATTCATCAAAACATGATCATCGGCAACATGGGGTACTTGGGTCAACAAAATTTTCCCAGCTTGCGGTCAACAAACTTGTGATCATGCAATAATTTTTTTCAAAACATGGAGTGAAATTAGTGGTCAGTAAAGAGGGCAAAAACAATCCTAGAACTTGCTCACAGGCTAAACCAACCCCTTCTCAAAGGACATCTGAGATTGATAGTATAATGATGACTTTTTTGCATTGATGTGAACTTTGGTTCCCATAAATAATATTGGTTGTTAGGTTTTTATGTTTTCTTGAATTAGTGCATGTAACCTTGCTATTCTTCAATCAATTTATTGCTTCACTATGTGTCTACTGTCTTCATGAATACCTCTCTAAGGCATTATTAAAATTTGTTATACCAATAATTCTATGAAGTGAAGTGCTAAGGGATGTTACAACATTGTACATACATTAATCATAATCACAACTTGTGTTCACCCCCAGTCATGAATGTCTTTATTCCTCTCCAATATTGCACTACAATTTAATGTTGTGCAATGCTGGGTACAATTTTAAACCCCTTAGACATGGGATTGTGGAGACCTAGTATTAACCTCCGTTTTGCCTTAAAACAAGTCTGGCTAAGACCATGTTTAAGCAATTAGCCCAAAGTCGTGGATCCTTCTACTCTGTGGTTAAAATCTTTAAGTTTCACTGTTGAAATGAAAGCTATATTGAGCAATTTACATTCTTGTTGTGCTGTTGATGATGCTGTGCAAGGTTGTTCTAAGTCTTCAGTCTCTGAATGAAATGCTAAAGTGTGACCATTCAAGTGAACATACTTTCCTGTGGTACTGTTTATCATGCTGTACAAGCTGTTCAGCACTTGTTGAGTTTCTGAGTGAAATCCTTACACTTAAGTTTAATCACTCCTAAAGATGAAAGGTATTGAGCAGCTGAGCAGTGCTGAAAAGCTGTGCAGGAAAGGACTAACATTCTTGTATGATGCTGTGTTATTTGTTTTCAGATAAGTGTAGACATCACCCAGGTTTTCCAGTTTTTCATGATGCCCTTAAGGTAAACTGTTAATTTGAATGTTTTGTTGTCCATTGTAACTCAAACAAGTTTGAATTTAGTGCCACCTTTAGATTGCCAGTTTTTAGTAAGCATTTCTGTCAGTTTTTCCACATATGTGGAGCATTTTTTGCTTTTTTGGTTACATGTAAATTGAGGGGAGGGCAAAAAATAACAGGAGGGGAGGGGAGGAAATGGAAACACTTGCTTGTGGGTTATTTTAAAAACAAAATTTGAAAATGAATTATGCCACATTTGCACCCCCCTTCCCACTGTGGCTTAGCACCGGTTAGACATTAAATAGATATTAATTACATGAACACAATAATCCGAGGCCAGTATTTGGCTAAAGCATGGGCACTCTTTATTGATGGGGCAGGGCAGTAGCCAGGTTTTTTGTAAAGGGGGGGCATGAGCCTTGGTGGGGGGGTCTGGGGGTCTCCTCCCCCAGAAAATTTTCAAATTTGGAGGCTCCAAAACGCTATTTTCAGCACTTGTCATGAGATATGTCTCCAAAAAATCGACCTCAAATAAGTGTGAAAAGGCAGGTGTTTTCAGTGCTTACAACATTATTTCCGATTTCCCGGCCATGAAAATGGCAACAAGTGCAAGTCGCTAAGATCAAAATAAATGAGTCTAAAGAAAACAAATCCTTTGAATAATGAAAATCCTTAGTCCACAGACTTGATCTGTCTGGCTCAACTGGTCCAGGGGGGGCAGCTGCCCCCCTTGCCCCCCTGCAAGCTACGGCCCTGTAGGGACGTCTGGGTCAAAACTACTTACTGCCTGTGAGGGAGGGAAGGGAAAAGGCAAGCAAGAACGATAATACAGTGTAATACGATGCAGTGATCGGTGGAAAAACGTGATCGTGGATTGCCATATAATACCCTAGCATGTACAATCATACATTAACTTTAAATAAACACTTCACAACTGACCAGTGTAATGTAGCAAATGATGTGTGTAGTTTTACAACTGAATGGATAAAAATGTTTTGTCTTGACTCTAGGGTTGGTCTTGTTGCAAGAAAAGGGTGACAGATTTCACTGAATTCCTCAACATTCCGGTAAGGGTTATCTGATAAAGGTTGATCCTGTATTACATAAAATTACAATGTTGCACAAAAGTTTGGCCACTGTTGATCTACTTGCATACTCTTGTGAGATCAATTCCAGGATAGCTCCCGGAAAGCAAGTTATTCCTAAATTCTTCTAAACAGTCAGACTGACAGTAGTGTTAAATAACTGAAAGAAGTTTAACAATTTTGCAATGATTATGATTACGTGATTATGAATGTGCTTATTATTTCTGCTGCAGGGTTGCACTACATCACAACATAGTAATGTAAAGCCCCTTGAACCAGAAAAACCAGACACAGATGAAAAACCTCTTGGTCTTGATGAAGTAAGTTGTTTGAGGGTAAATTTCCTTTTTAGCAAATGAAGACAGTTCAATTCAAAATCTCTCCAAAAAGCTGTAGAGTTGCTATAGCTGTATAAAATAAACATGATTTTAGTTTTTCTTCATCAGATTTGAATTGTAGTAAGTACTGTCAGTTGTACTGCAGGATAAAGCCAATTTTATACAGTTTCACGTTGGCATGAGGAGTTGTATCAAGTACTTAAATATAGAAAAACTCTCATGAGGTTCTTTAATGCAGGTGAAGGCAAAAGGTTTTTGTCAAATCAGCAGTGGAGAGAGCAAACTCTTTACCTTCTCTATATCTTCAGTTGAGAAATAATTAACAATAAATTATAACCTAATATCCTCATTAATGTAAAAGGCATTAATTATTTCACTGACTTTCTCTGGGATTTTGATTGATAATTGGCTGGTCTGCTCATGTGTGCATTCCAGTGTAAAGTTGTTTTGCTGCAATTAGTGCTCTGCTTCTGTGCAATTTTCAGTCTCTTCTTTCGAATCACAACTGCAGCTCATTTTCCAGAGTTATTGGAGAGATTGTTTTTTTTTTGTTTTTTTTTTTAATAAGTAAATATACTTTATTTGCACAACAGCTTCAACTAATTTACACTACATCACAAATAAAACAAAGTAAGACAATATGCAGTGATAAGTACAAATATTCTCTTAGAACGTATAAGGAAAGTATAAGGTTGGTAGGTTATATGAATGAACAGTGTGTGAAAGGAAAAAGAAGCAAAAAAAAAAAGGAAATGAAAAAAATCAGATGAAATTCTTCCACTTATTGTTGAAATGTTATAGCTGTTTGTTTTTGAGAGCAATTTGTTGGAGGGTATTGATCTTGTTATTTAAGAAAACAGGGAAGCTGTCAAAAATCACTGAGGCGTTGTCCTGAATGCAACAAAAGATAAAATATTTAGCAACGAGGGCAACATAATTTAAAGTGTCCTTAAATTGCGTGTTATTGTACCATCCATATATAACATTGCGTTTGCTTAGTTCGAAAGTTTGAAGGGTTTTTTCAAACCACCAATTTTGGAAAGCATGCCAAAAAGTAGAGTTTACAGTACACTGGAAAAGCACATGGGGAAGTTTTTCTGGGAGTGCATAGCATAACCGACAGGTGTCGGACTCGGACAACTTCGCATGAAACAGGGAACATCTCGTTGGAAGGATGTTATGTATGATTTTGTACTGAAACATTTGTAAATTAACTTCTCGTGTTATTGAGAAAGGCAGCCTGTAGACATTGGTTAAGCTTTCTTTAGAAAAACCGTAACGCAAATTCTTGTTTCAGCTGTGGGCACTTGGAAGAAATGGTTTAGGATGGCCGCATAAGCAGAATGAGTAGTGATTTCTTGAGCGGGGATTCCTGGGAACTATTTCCACTAGAGGTGGAAGAATTTGTGGTTTTTAGCTTACGTCTCCAACTAGAGGGGGTGGCATTTATTAGCCCATAAGATGTGGTAAAGGGGACTTGCAGATGGAATTTCTGTCGAAATTTGTCGAGGAATAGGAAGGTGAAGTCAATATCAAGTAGGTCCTGGATGCGTATGATTCCGCTACAATACCAATGTTTGAAAAAAATTGTCCTTTTGTTTATTAATATGTTGCTGTTATTCCAGATTATTTCATTCTTTGCCTGTGTCATTATCTTCAGAAAACATAGGTCTGTAGTCTTGCCAGTACTTTAACACAGAATGATAAAAAGGAGGTAGGTCGTGTAGCTGGAGTAAATTTAAGTCGTAATGGCAGTCTAATAAAAAGGCAAAGCCGCCAAGATGGCTCAAAGCGTATTCTGGTATGACCTTCCAAGCAGTGACAGAGTTTTGATGTATTCTTTGAATCCAGGTGATTTTTAGGGCAATTTCCATTAAGCCAAAATCTGTCATTTTAAGACCACCATTAGCTTTCTCTCCAATGATTGTGGATTTTTTTATTTTCGGTGGTTTGCCTTCCCAGATAAAGTCAAAAATCATTTTGTTGGCTGCATCAATAACATGCAGCGGCAAATATAAATTGGAAGAATTAAAAATGAATTTGGACAAAGCTAACGTCTTTCCAATTAGCGTGAGTCTTCTGCATTTCCAATTGTTCAATACTTTTTCCATGCTGCATAACTTGTCATGGAAATTTAACTTATCAGCTTTAAGCGTGTTATACGAGAAGAAAACACCGAGCATGCAAATGGGATCTTCTGGCCACTTAAAATTGAAAGGGGTGTCACGCCTGTCTTTCCAGCAGCCTTACCACAAAGCTTCAGTTTTAGAGGTATTAACTTGCAAGCCGGAAATAGATCTAAATTTCTCTGGCATATTTAGTAGATGCAAGATTGAATCGGTGTCGCTAACAAAAACAGTAGTGTCATCAGCATACATACTGGTTTTTATTTCCTTATTTCCAATTGTGATTCCTTGAATAAGCGCGTCGCGTTTGACAGCTCTTGCAAGAAGTTCAAGGCTGATAGCGAACAACAATCCTGATAGTGGACAGCCCTGTCTCACACCGCGTTTTATGGAAAATAATTGTGAAGCGTGCCCGTTGTTTAGAACAAAACTTGAGATGTCAGTATGAGATTGGTTTTCTTGAGTGGAAAAATTTCTAGGTGACTTGAGGAAGCAAACTGGCATTTGTGATAGTAAAGTATTTCGTAATAAAGGTCAATTTTTAACACTGAGTGCTGGCAAGCAAGAAGAGCCATGAAAGTTGCTTCCCTTTGTCTATTATTTCACAATTTGAATGATAAAACAGTTCTTGAACTCAGTTTTAGCGAAATATTATGATTTATCAGTATCTCCTGGATCGGTTATTTGCCTTTACCTTTGGCCTCGGCAATTGATCTGCATTGACAAATCACTTCCTTTTGTTCATTAACCTTGTCGAATAATTGCTTATTGTACCTCAGGGTATTTTTGAAATTTTCAGTGCTGATTGTCCTTTTTTTATCCTTTTCCAGGTAATAAAAGTTGAACCACCAAAACGGAAACCAATCCCAACTGAACCTGTTGAAAGACCAAGGTATTTATTCAATCAGGTGCTTGAAAAATTTTGACACTTAATTTTAAATCCTTTTCACACAAGTTTAAAGTGCATATCCCCCTAATTTGAAAAAATTTTGCCGAATTCTACTCGCCTTCAGCTTTAAAACGAGGTATAACTTGCGTGAATCAGATAAAACCAGCGGTCTTCATGTTCGGTTAAAAAGTACCAAATTTGCCTATTTTAGCATCCTGTGACAGAATGATGAGTAGATAGTTCCCTGAGTTGAGTGAAGTGATGACGTATTTTGAGGCATTGGTCTTAGCTCCACCCCACTGCCACTCAAAACCAGAGAGTAGCGAGTGAAAGTAGTGCGAAACCGCGAAACCGCAAAACCCGCGATTGTGAGATCTGTCAGAGAGAAATCTGCAAACTTTGCAGGTTTCGTTTTTCCTCCGATCGCTATGGTCTTTCGATGTACAGTCGAAGGCTGCCAGAGAGAGAGCCAAGTAACGTTGTTTAAAATACTGTTCCAGAACAGCCAGGAAACTGAAGAGAAAGAGCGGAGACGGCAGTGGGTCGAGTCTCCATCGCTCTCTTCCTGTTGTTCTCCTGAATAAACTCTTGACTCGCCAAAGATCGTCCGAGTATGGAATTACAACATCTTCCTCTTCAGCCTCTCCGCTCGCTCGCGTTGTTGGATCATAATCTTCAACTTCTTGTTGGAAGTTTTTCTGGATATCCGGTACAAATCCAGGAATACAATTCCATTCTGAGTCCTCAGAAACAACGCTTGACAGGCTTTCCTAGTCGGACATCCTATTTTACTAATACACGTATGTGGAAATCACGAAAGCAGTTCAACTACTACCGACAATCGATTGAACCAGGGGATCGAACTCTGACATGCGTGTTAGGCATATTCAGGAGAACAATGCCTCAAAATACGTCGCTCACCCCAGGCCCAAAATGTCACGGCCTATGACATTAAAAAATATATTTAAAAATTTGTAGAAAATTGAGATTTATCTAAAATCGAAAAAAATCTGTGGCATCGTTTTCTTTGAGTTTTCTACTTTCAACCCATTTTTTTTCAAATTAGGGGTAATATGCACTTAGATGTTTTTTTTTTCTGTTCTATAACATCTGGTTTGTCTAATATCAATTTTCTTTCTATAGTGATGACCTTCCTAAGATACAGCTGAAGATGTCAGTCACCGAGTCTTTAAAAAAGGCTCTATTAAAACAGAAAGAGCAAGAGAAAAATAAACCTGCCACAAGTGAAGGTAAGAAAACGAAAAAGGTGAATAGGTGATTTAAGTGTCGAAAGTGAAATCTTGATAACCGAATCGGATTAACTCAAATTTTTGCTAACTTGATTCAAAGTAGTTCCTTCTACTGCACTTTGTAGTAATTTAATCCTCATGAACCCATTAACTTGACTTGTGCTGATGTGTTTGCCCTGATGGTATGAGGTATTGAGATTCTATGGTGTAATTATGCATTTTGGGGGTCGTTTGGGTATGGGTACGTTCAAGAACAAATAAACAAGATTATGTATGACATCAAACAATGGAGGGGGAAGAAACAAACAAAAATGGAAAAACATTCAAACTTTATTGGTACCATTTTTCCTCAACATCTTTTTCAACTGTTCTTTCATTGCTAACCTGTCTATCTCCTGTGTGTATGTGACCATGGATGTTGGTGTTCTTATCAACAAAAGTATTATTTCAGGAAGTGAGACTGAAAATGGTGTTAAACCTGGAACAATGTGCAAGAACAGTGGCTGCACTACAGTAAGTCTGATAACAGTCAGTCCTCTCCTTACAGACAGCTCCATAATACAGTCAATTTCACGTGGACTATGAAAGACCAAAACTCGTACAAACTCTGCCTTAAAGGTTACGAATGTCTCTGTAAAGTCCCACTTCCTGAATAACAAGGACACCTCTTACAGGTAACTATGGATTGTTCGTTTGGTCCAAGGGAGGCCAAAACTGTATCTCCATGTTACAGAAACATTGTTATGGACAGTCTTGTTGACAATGGAAAAAAGGAAAGTTCTCAACTTTACGTCCATTGACACTAAATGTTACAGACTGGTCCCTTTGTCCTAGAGAGACCAATACTTTGATAGATTTTACCTTTACATTAAGGATGCGGCTTATTCTGGACAGATCACTTGATCCAGTAGAGATAAAAACCCATATGTGAAAACTCTACCTACTTACTACAGATGCCTAGTTATAGACAGTTCTCTCTAGTTAATCTCAAAAAACAAAATACATATAGTTCTAAACTAATATTGACCTTTCTGTAATATTCATTTGATACTTCAATGGTTTTGTTCAACCCTGGGCATTTATTTAACCAAATAAAGTCTTCCTCAAAGCTTATGTTCCATCCCTTTGTATTTTAGTCTTACATAAGTGAAAGCACTAATGATGAAAAATGCTGGTATCATTATGGAGTTCCTGTATTCCATGAAGGGTAAGGCAAGATATTATATTCATTTGTGTAAAATAAACCTGTAAACATTGATAAAGTTTTACCACAAAATGTAATCTGTGAGAAAACCGCAAAATGGTGACCTTACCAAGTGTGGGATTTTTTTCTCGTGGTGACATGTTCCTGCTTTGTTTCAGGTATAAATTTTGGTCTTGTTGCCGGAAAAGGACAACAGACTTTGATGAGTTTTTAAAACAGGAAGGTTGCACATCAGGATCTCATAGATGGGAATTAACAGAAGAGGTAAAGTGACTCTTGATTGGTTACTTAACATGTTATTTGCAGCACTTATCACTTCCATGCTAATTAATATTCTGCACTTCTCAATTGCATATTTATTATTATTATTATTATTATTATTATTAAAATTATTATTATTATTATTATTATTATTATTATTATTATTATTATTATTATTATTATTATAATTAACTAAATGGTTATGAAACTGGAGCTAAGCCATTGCAACCTGAGTGGAACTTTTCATTATCTTGTTTTCCCATACAAACTAATCCTGATTAACACCTTTGTATGTTTTTTAAATATATTTTGCAGGAAAAGGAGAAGAAAGTGCTGTGTAGGTAAGATTTTATACACTCTCAAGAACATGTAACAACAGGAAAAAAATAGCCAAGCCAAGCCAATAATCTGCAGACTATCTAATCATTTCATAATTCGGTAAATTGTGATCGTCCGGGTGAGTGTAGTCCTGAGAAGGACTGTTTGAGGTGACATTGACTGACGTTTCGACAACCTGAGCGGAAGTCATCATCAGAGTCAAGTGAACTGTAAATCGTCAGGAGATGTTATTATTATTAAAGCATTATGGTAGGCTATGATGATGGAATAGTCAACGAGGCACCACCAAGTAGACTATTTGGTCAGAAAAAATACAGACAACTAGTCTATTATTCTTTATCATAACACATCAATAGCTAGGTCGTATTTGTCCCCCCAAAATTTCTTTCCAAGGATTAAGTGCACAATTGTCTATTTAAACAATGGAGTGTTTCTTCAAGGGAGTGTCAGCTGATTGTTATCCCTCAAAAATTTGATGTTCTTAAACCTTTTAAATTGAATGCTGGTTTTAAGAGCATCAAATGTCTATTGGGAATTTCTCAGAACAATAGTCCCGAAATAACGGCCTTTAAAGTGTTTCACTTCAAACTGTGAGCTGTTGTAATATAAATTGTAGAGAGATTTTCTGCCAACGAAAATTGTCCAGGATCCGTTTTTTTTCTTTTTTGCAAGGCGAGCACTATTTGAACAATAGTGTTTCTGTTTCTATAAGCAGTTAGTTGTTCCTTGGAAATTTGATGTTCTTAAAACTAGCACGTAAGCCCGAGGAGCGAAAAAATTTAGGGGTGAAATATAATCCTGACAGTAAACCTCTGTGAAGTAGCACTATTGCATCGCTACCTATTCACCCAGTCAGAATTAAACTTTAGTGGTGACCTATAACAATATATACAGCTGTGGATAAGGAAGGTTCAGCCAATGAGATTCGCACATTCTCAACAGACCATTGTGAATGTCTACCAAATTATGTTCGTCAACAGTCTTTTCTTTCTTTTCAGGTACGACTGGTATTCAATGGGAAACTTCATGGTTATTTCAGTTTATGCCAAGCTAAGCGATCCTGAACAAACCTTTGTAGAAGCAAATCGAACAGCAGTAAGTCGTGATTTTGCAGTCACCTTACAGTTTGATAGTTTGCTTTGCAATATGAAGGAAAGTGCCATCGAATACAGTACAAAAGATAAAAATTTTCTTGTTTGTTTGTTTGTTGTTTTCTAGTTACATGCTCATGTGGCATTTGGTGGTTCGAATGTTTTTGAGCTTCAACTCAGTCTTCATGGGGTGAGTTTTGCTAACTATGTGAACGCGTATCTATTTCCTGAAGATTGTGTGAATATCATACACGTAGGAAAGATTCCGACCAGTTTGTTCTACGAAGATTTGCAAAGTATGCTGACTCTTACTAAGGGAAATCCGAAGATGTTTTGAATGTGTATCAACAGTTTTCAGGTGCACTGCGGATTGTATCTGTTGTAGTTCAATTTTATCCTTGGTTTAATTTTTATTTTCCTTTGTTCTTTTTCATGTTAATATATGATATTGAATATGATAAAAAAAAAAAAAGAAAATAAAAATTGAACCAAGGATAAAATTAAACTACAACATATACACGAAACCCATTCATAGTTTCATTTCAAACCGACACTGTGGGGATTTTCTATTTTTTCGGTGGCCAAAATGCGCAGTGGAATTGTAAAATCTGCTGGCCAAACCCGATGTTCCGCTTTGCTAATTAGCAATGGCCGTTATTATCGAGCCCTTGGAGAAAGTTACGGTGTCATTATAAGGTTTAAAGGTTATCATAACAGATAAAATTAGACGAGAATAGTATGCTTAATCGTTTTTGTTATTTATTTTTTAGCTTATTGTTCCAGAAAACAGCTCTGTGATGTTATCTCCAACAAAGGTGGAAATTAAACTGCGAAAAGAAGACATTGGAAGCTGGCCTTCTCTGGAACTAAAATTAGCAAAGGCAAATGAAGCTACGAAAAAAGGAGATGCAAACTAATTTAAAATTTGCAAAGCTTAAATTTGTACAGCATCACAAATGGCAAGACCTACCGAAAGTTTGAGGAGGACGTCAAAGAAACACCGAGTTCTCATACATACAAGCATTGTACCAACATAATGCCTATCGTTGCGTTCTCACAGCGCACCAATGTTGCACCACCTTTTACCGATGGTGTCATTTTACTACAACCACCAGAGTTCTTCAAGGTTTTGTTTGTTAGTTTGTTTTTAATGCTAATTGGGGTTCTCGTTGTTCGAAATCTGATGGAATTGCTAAAATTGCAATAAAAAAGGAAGAACAAAACGAAATTCTGGCGAAGTTGTAATAAAATGTCGCCATACTTGTCGCGTTCATGAAATAGGTCGTGTTTATGTAATGCGTGAGCTGTTTTAAAATGAATAAATTAAATTTACGAGACACGCATAAATGAACCGCTCAAAACACCTGTGCATATGGCGCCCTAAGGCAATAAAACCTTGCAGGCGGACCAGAGGTGCTAAGAGCTACTATGAAAACGCCGTAACCACGCAGAACCTGTTATTCTACGTATTAAAAAACAACAGAAATGTTTGTCGGGCTTCATCAATGCACATTAGGATATCAAGGCTTGATCAAGGCGTTTCTTGTCGGTGAATCGTCAACCATTGACCTGCTTAAAATCCCTTCGTGGGCACTAAGCAAGCGTCTTGTCTAGGCAACACGTCTCCTAAGCAGTGCATACGAGGCGGCTTAGTATCCACTGGCGACATAACGATCATAAAAATAAGCTTCTTATGATCTTATGGGAACAGGTATCTTAAGGGCGACATAATACAGAAGATATATCATAAACATAAGAAAATTATCGATCATTTTCTTATGATTATGTCGATCATTAGCGCCTTTATGATTATGTTTTTAGGTTTTCCCACTTGGACACTATAAGCGACATAATGGCGTTATGTTTGTGCTTATGATTATGATCATGTAGCTAGTGCTACCAAGCCTTGTCAGGGTTCTTGACGCCTATGATGCACGCATAACAACTGAGCACAAGCGTGCGATAAGCACAAGATGTGACGCACACCTGCTGTTCCTTTTGACTTCGATTACGCTTGGGTTGACACGCCGGGGCGACATAACAATGAAAGCATAAGTACAAAGAAAAGAAAGTACGAATGTTCAAGTGTATTGGCGTTGTACGTTCAAACCAGCCTCAGGTTCCACGCAGATGCAAACACAGGAATCAGAATCTCTTTCATTCTTGCTTTTAGTTGAAGTCAGATTGCACTTGTGTCGGTGTGTGCGTGTGGAAGCTTTTCTCGTGAAAACGATGATTTGTGCTGTATACCAGATAACTTTGCAATGCAACCTTAAAGCTACGCGGGACGATTTCTGACGCAAACCAAAGCTGTTTCATCTGACTGTTGCGTAAAAATCTTCCAGTGCATTCTTAAAAAAAGCAAACAAACAAAAAACGTTCCATTACACGTCTTCGTAAGAAATCGTGTTAGATAACGCACTACTCGTCCGGGTCGAGTCAAAAGACAGATTTAACAAAGACAACGCGACGTGAAAAGAGGACGCGACAGCGCGCGGAATAGTCTGGACCCGACTTCCGGTGCTAAGGTCAAGGTCGCGTCGCGTTCAGGACGGCACTTTGGTTGTTTTCACGTCCTGACGAAAACGCCAAGGATTCGCGAGGATTTTCGCCCTTTTCAAGCTAAGAAGGTAAGGGAATATCTTTTAGTAAATAAAATATTCAGTCTAGACATTTTTTCTTTGTCCTCAAAGATGAGAACTTTTTTTTCATACAACGGAAATCTACTAAAAGTAGACAAATTTCAGGGGTTTGTTTTCTCGAGTTTTCGGTGGGTTTCCCTTAAGGTTGATTTCCACTGTTGCGTAAATTTTATGGCGTACGGGCGTAAATTTTACAATAACTGAGCGAATTCTCGCGCGCTGATTGGCTAATTTTTATCGTCAATAAGAGTACAGACGGATGAAACACGTAAAGCTGACGCAATCAGCAAAAGTTTTGTCAAACTTTTTAGTGCTGCGTTCTTGATGAGGCGAGAATTGTGCCACAAATCTAGTAGTCGTCAATGAGGAAATCATCTAAAATTTATGGGTTAAAACTGAAGAAACCATTGCAACCTTAGAACGAAAAGATGAGGATGTTTATTGTGGATTCAGACCTGAAAATCGGCGGTGAGCGGGAATTTGTGCTGTCGATGAAATTAAGCTGAACCGTGTTTTAACGGATTATTTTGTGAACAGTTTTCACTGGATTAAAGGTTAGTTGAGCAATTCGAATTTGTCCTTGTATTTCTGACCTATTCTTACTAAAGTTTTAATTTACGAGCCTGTTATTCTCTGAATTACAGCGATGAAATTCAGATTCTGCGGCAATCGCATCTTCCATTGACTCTAGATAGCATTTCTTTCCTTCGTTTGAAAATCAGTTTGGACTTTTTGTTATAGTAAAAAACAAATTGACGTCAGTTTTTTATGCGTCTGTCCTCTTATTGATGATAAATTTCGTCATAACATTGTCAAAGTTTGTTGTAGATCCACTCGCCTGCGGCTCGTGAATCTACAACACTTTGACAATGTTATGACGAAATTTATCATCAATAAGAGGACAGACGCATAAAAAACTGACGTCAATTTGTTAATTTAACTGGCTTTACGTGCGTAAATAATATTTAACAATTATTCTACGAGGGCGCGCTGGATATCGAATGACAGTTATAATTATTCGATATCCAGCAAACCCGAGTAGAATAATTGTTTTATTAAAAACTCAACCTCCGTAATTGTTATAAAATCAAGAAAGAAAGAAAAAAATGAGGAAAAAAAAGATAAAAAGGGAACAAGAAGCGGTCACATGACCGAGAGAAAAAGGCGCCAAAAAGATTTTTTTGGTGGAAAATACTTTTTTTTTCAATTTGAGTAACGTGCTGTCTCCTTAATTTTTGTTAGTTTTCTGAGCAGTAATAAGTGCATTAATAAATAAATTAATTCGACATTTTGTGTGTTTAAAATAACAGAAAATCGCAGTGGATTGTTTTGCTTTTGCTAAAACAAGGGCGCCTTACCGATGCAAAAGGTTTTTAACAGCTTATCTCTCTTTTTATAGTTTCCCGACCTCTCGTATACTAGAAGATGGAATCCGAAAGAAGCGAAGAAAAAGTAAGTAGAAGTAGTAAACTTTTTTAGAAATATTTTGTATTTATAAAGGTCGTGTGAAGCGAAAGGCGATCAAAAAGCAATATGTGTACGAGATGTTAGTTTTAATAATAACACGAATATCAACAAATCCGTGGGCGACAGCGCACCTTTGCAGTACTTTTCTGTATGTTCAGCTGAACTGTACTAATGAAAATGCCCAAAATCCGTCACAAGTATACATTTTAGGCGTCAAAGCTTTGCCGGTTTTTTTAAACTGAAGGTTATTTCCAGTATTTTCCTCGGGTTATTAAATTTGCTTTGAATCGAAATTTAATACATTTACCGGTTGCAGGTTAAATGTTGTTTTTAAATTCGGTTTAACTAAGTTTGTTGGTGGAAAAACTACATGCAGATTGATGTTATTTTCTCCCGAATAAATGGCCCTAAATTGTCGCTACATTTCGGTGATGTTTTGAGTGGGTTTTCTCCGGTCTTGAGAGGGTTTTGCGTTTTGTGTCTGTCCGTGATTTCCTCCACGGGAATGGTCATTTAAAGCAAACTAGTGTTTGTTTAATTTTTTTAATTCTACAGGAACTTTGCGATTGAGACTGAAAGCGATACAAAGAAAAAGGATTTAGAACTTATGCTTAATTTATTGTTGAGAAGAAACTGTAAAAAGAAGAAAGGGAAAGTGGTGGTGGGGACAAGGAACTGACTGATGTGGAGAATCCTTGAGCTAAGTGATGAGGCTGACAAAAGGGTGGATAATCAGAGCGAGGCCAGGAAGGAAGCAGCTGAAAATGAAAGAAAGTAGGCACTGGAGATGAGGGACGGGGCACTAGAAAGATTTGGCGAGACGAGGAAAAGAATTAAAGAGGAGGAAGCAGGTGAGGCCAGCCGATCAAACAAAGAAGATCTGGCGTATAGGGACTGGACTGGTCAAAGGAAAAAACAGAGATATTAAGGGAGGTAAAGGAGCAAGAAATGAAGGACAAAAGAGAGGAACGTGTATATTTCATCTTACTTGCTGTTGTGTTTCTTCATTTACGAGGCATTTACATTAAGAAATGGATCAATAGATACAGGAATTGTAAATTAATCGGTTTCGCTACTTTAGTTTTGTAGTTTTTTTTTCTTTCGACTGTCTTTTGTTCTCTTTTCTATGTGCAATACCATTTGTAATTGGGAATGCAAATAAAATGTTGTTGTTGCATTCTAGGATTCAAAAGTTGCTTGAAAAATCTCCTACTAGACGTAAACTAACAATTAAACATAATGGAACCAAATTCCTTCGAAAATGAACAAAATAGGATTCCGAACGTCGCAGTCACAAATGCTAAATCACTCCGAAATCGACAACGCGACAGCGTTCTCGACCTAGTCTTCCTCGGTTTTGGTCTCTGTAAACAACAACAACAACAACAAGCTCTATTACCAAATAGAAAAGAAAAAAAAGTTAAACCTTACAATATAATATATTAATACAAAAATAGGTAATGTTTACTCAGGATAACTATAAAGCTAATCGAGCTGAGTAAAACTAAGTGATGTTTAAGTAAGTGATGTTTAAGTACGAGCTGTTGCGAATACGTCGCCTTGTCTTTGCTAAATCTGCCTAATTAAGACTTGTAAACGGACGTAATTTACATCTGCTGTAGGCAAGGTGATGACTAAAGCCGCGGCTAAACGATCAAACAATTTCGTCCAACATCCTATAGGCAGAAATTTTAGCCACCTCTCTCAACTTTGCATTAAATAGTAGTCCATGTTTGATACAGATCTAACATTTCCACCAGGAGCCCATAACCCGGAGCGCACCACGTCTATGTATTCGTGTCACAGCGTTTTTACAGACCACCCAAAGTTTGATCGTTTAGCCACCTCGAAGGCTTGCGCGGGCGGGAAAAAGTAACCAATCAGAAACTGCATTTTGATGACGTCGACGTTATTTTCCAGCGGTAATACGCAAAAAGCGTTATGTGGGCTCACTTTGTCCGATGTTTAGTGATATGTTTGCCCGTTTAGCCACCGAACGTTCTGTGCGACAAACACCATGTTGGACGAAAATGTTTGAATGCATTGACTCGGATCTAACCATGTACTTTGTACTTAGTGGGTGTGTTATACTTCGAGAGATCGGATTAATTTGTTGTCGCACTGGGCACGCCGTTGGGTTGTAAGAGAGGAGTTTTTTCTAGCCTATATTCAAGCGGAGTTCTGATTATATGGAGGACAGGAAATGTATTGCTGGTGCGTTTTCGACAGTCAACGGCTGAAAGGTTTGAAAAACCAGCAGAAAAATGACACAGAACGGGTCAAAACGGTACAACAGTACAGTGGAACCTCGATTTAACGAACCTCTATATAGCGAAGTCCTCGGTATAACGAACGATATTTTTCAGCCCAGTATTAGTGTAATGTATGGAAAAGAACCTCGATATAACGAACCCCCGATATAACGAGCGCTCGATATAACAATCCAGTTTCCCCAGTCCCTTGGCACTTCGTTAATTCGAGGTTCCACTGTATCAACACAAAGCTACGTTTGTCCCTCCTTTTATTTATTAACACGTCACATCAAATAATACTTCACAATTTGACATCCATGATACAAACAACTTTGTGGAGACTACTTTTTTCTTCTAAAAATGACTTACAATTCTCGTGTTCCTGCAATACATTAACATCTCAGTCTCAAGTGAAAAGGAAACAATTTGTGTTGAAGAGCCAAAAAAGGCACATAGGTGCCAGGTAATACCCATATAAACATTTCCTTTTTTCGTATTTGTATTATCTATAAGAGCGACATAATCAAAACTTACAAACAACACGCACAACATTCAAAACAAAACCACCTATGTTCTTTTTTGTTATTTATATTATCTAGGATAAGGACAAAATCAAATCTACAAACAACATTCATAAATAACGCTAACAAGAAACACAATTTTACACCCAAAATGTACCCATAATTTACCTCATTTGTCGAACACGATGTCATTTGATAAATGTTTTTCACTTGTATCAACAGATGGGAAATATAATCTTCACATTGTCTTTGTCGCGTTTTCGATAAATTTCTGGTTGATAGAATTTGTTAAAATTTGAACATTCCTTTAGTAAAACCATATCTTAAAGGCAAAACAGAGCTAAAAAAGTATACTTTAAATTTACATAATATTTTTATTAATGCAAGTTGTGATATAAATAAATACACCTGAATTAACGTTATATTACCTGTTTTGAGAGAAAACACTTAAACATAAACTTAAACTTTAACTTAAACTTCGTTTAAGTTTTCTCTTCTTTTTCATCAGTTAACTATCTTAAATTACATTAACACTAGTTTCACGTAACCAGAACATATACTGTATCTTTGTGATACAGACCGACATGAAAACTATCCTTGGGTTATAGGACTACGCTGTAAATTGCTAATACTCCAGGGCATGCTTTCTTTAGGCAGTCGATTGGATTCCCCTGGGAATGGGTGTAATTTGCCCTCCAGGTCCTGCTAGGGAGGTTTCGCCCATGAGATCGAAGTCGATTTGGCGAGCAGCTTGTCTTCCTTCTGAAATAGCTGTGACGACAAGCGACTGGCCTCGGTGACAGTCTGAAAATATAAAAGAGAGTCAGCCAAGTCGGCTACAAAGTTGTCAAATGTAGAGGTGTGGTGGTCTCAAGTTACTAAATACGCGCGTTGGATTTAGTTCGAAACGCCAATGTTTCAATGATAAGCTACGACACCTTTTCCCCCATCGTCTCCTCACAATCCAAGACCCGTATTTAACTAATTGTGCTCTAATAGGGCCCATTAGCCCGTTAGCGAGGGCGTTTGAGTTTAGGGGCGTGTATCACTGCTACATTATAAGGATGGCTTCTCTGCATTAGTCACGCGCGGATAAAATGTACATGCGGCGGTTGCCAAGAAATGTGAGAAACCAACAAAAAGAAGTCAAGCGTTATTCAGTAACTTTAGGGAGAGGCTAGTCACCAACCACTGTAACAAGCTTTTTAGTTTGAGACCGGCCAAAAGGAGTAGCACTTCTCACCTCCAGCCGCGTACACTCTTGGAACACTGGTCAGAAACTTGTTCTTGTCAGTAGCAAAATTGCTCCTGGGGTCCTGTCGAGAACACAAAGATAGAGATGAACTCGCTATTAAGCACGGATCAAATGAGAAGGCAAACACAAACAGATGAGATTTGGCGAGAGTTCAAACCCTCACAGACGAGAGCGAGTAAGAGTCGATGACAACGTACAACATTTAGGCCAAATTTCACTGATTCTTATAAAAATTTAACCTGTTCAAGGGCACACGAGGGTCGCCGAGAGCATATGATAGTTTCAGCCCAAATGAGAGCGAGAGTTCGAAATTTCTTCCACTCTTGTTTTTTGGTCCCGGTTTCAGAGGCGTGCAATCTCTCTCGCAAATAAAATCGAGAAATAAAAGTACCACAACACTGCGACAAGAACAGCGTGGTTCTCGATTCCGTAAAAATCGCCACAACGCGTTTCTTATGCGTTGCCCAGGGTAACACCCACGTTTCGTGCAACGTTAAGACTCCATTCCTCTGAAAAAATAAGAAAGTTTCAGCTAAAATTTCAAGCTGCTAAGAAAGTTTTCGTTTTAGCTGTAGAAATTTTCCGAAGGAAGTTTTCAAAACCCCGAGAGCTGCTTTGTCACGGAAACGGGAGCCATTTCAACGAAATGCCTTATGATAAAAGTTCTTGATCTTTGATAAAGTTCAAAGACTTTGCTATACCCCAAAATCACAACAAGAAAAAAATTCTGCTCCATTTGCGCGGGAAAGTTTTTTATAGTCCACGTCTGTTCTTTTTTGTCAAACGAAGAACAAAAAGTTTAAAGAAAGTTTGTCAGTGAAGTAGTTCCTTTAAAAAACACAGCCTTACCTTTTTAAGTCCGAACTGTTCAGCTAGTGTCTTCTCAGGTCCCAAGAAACCGGCTGCAATGATCACCAGATCAGCTTGGAAGACTTTTTCAGAGTTAGGTATCTCCTCCATTTGCCATCTTCCAGTAGCATCCTGCAAAGTAGAAGACGTGTGTCCTGTGTTAAGCCCCGATAAGACGAATCAACATCGGTTCTGATTCTGTAGCTGATTGGTCAAATAAACAACACCTTCATTCTGACTGGCTGAAGAACGCACGTGATTTTCCTTTACCCTAAGCATGCAAACTGCTACCAAAAATAGCACTTGTAAGGATTTTTTCCTCGATCAAAATAAGCTGTGATATGATAATAAGCGTTTTACCTGGACCCAGTTGATTTGCACCGTTCTGATACCTTTCACGTGACCTCGTTCGTCTCCTATAAATTCCTGCAAGAACACGAAGAAATAGACTCGATTATTTTGTAATACAATAAAGCATAAAAAGTATTGAAAAATAAAGAAATAACAGTTTTTTTTATGACTGTATCCTTTTCATTTTTTGTTGCGGAAAGTTCGCACAGACACATGAACTTTGCCTATTTCAGGACTATAAGAGGAACATCATTTCTAGCAAGTTTATCACATACCTTGCTCATGATGCTGAACACACGAGGATCAGACCCATATCTAACAGCAGCCTACAGCAAAAATAAAAGCAAATATAAGCGAAAAACACAAGAAAAATACAAAGGGCATTCACCTGTGTATGAAAGTTTTGGGAAAACTTTTGTAACAAATAGGAAATGTATTTATTTCTTTCTGAAAAATAACTAACAAATATTTTTTTGGATGTTTGTTTGTTTCTTTTATATATATATATATATATATATATATATATATATATATATATATATATTTATAATTTGCCCAGGTTTCACAGCCAATATCAACACCACTTAGCTTACCAGCCAGGACAATACCAGAGACTTAATTAATGCCATCAATTGACAGATACACCTGCGGCCAGTGAACTTCCCCGCCTCAGCCAATTCAGTGATGAACTCGTGACAAAGTGGATGTTGGTACGCATCCAATCACTGAGAACTAACGTCCAGGATAAGGTCACATGATGTCCTTTCGAGGACTTCATAGCCAGCTTCTGCACATATTACGTGCCAAACCCCAACCCCCAAACCCCCCCCCCCCCCACCCCGCTCACCCCACCAAAAAAAAAAAAAAGAAAAAACCCCCACACACACCTCATATCGTTAATTCCTAGTCCATACCTCTTCGTGTCCATATTCAACTCGGAAGATTCGTGGCCACAAAGGCCATGGGTTGGTCGCGCTTCTGCTCTTGGGAGGCGAACTCAACACTTCGAAGTTAGTGATGCTTTTGGCATTCTAAGGGGACAAAAACAAGACAGTCGTTAATTTAGAGCGGTTTTCCAACGATTGCTCTGAAAAAGTACCAGTAACAAATCTGACTAACTGCAATGTATTTTAATAACACCATGCGCTAATCAGAGCTCGACAGTATCAAAACCTTACAAATAATGTGTGATGCTGTATAGCACTTTCGTTAGTAATCGTAATAATTAAAGTGCCACTGGGACCAGAATTTTGGTATTCCATATTTTTGCATTTTCACAAATAGTCTGTGGTTGTTAGTCACCATGCCAAATTTCAACTCATTACGACGACTGGAAGTCGCTTTTTTCGGACGGTTTTTGTCCAGTTTTTGCGGCCGCCATTACTGGCCCTTGTTCCGGAAGCCGGCTTGCGAATTAGCGGAAGTGACGTTAGAGGCTCACCTCAAACTTAGTACCTTCCATACGGTTACTTGCCACGGGAAATTTAACTCTCGTCCAGGGAAGATTTCCTGCCAACCGTTTGCTGTACGACCTTGAAATGTTCGTTGCTGCAGCAGTTATAAAGGGTATTACTTGTGTTGTACAATGCTACAACAATAAATCCAGCCACCGAGCTGGTATTTCGCTTCATCAAAGCCTTGTGAGCGGACCCGCAATGGAACGAGCGGATCCGTTCGGATAGTTCGCAGTTGTTTTTGAGATGTTACTATCTTAAGTCTGGGAAATCGTGTTTTTTTTCGTAATAATACAATGAATGTAGAATTAAGAATACTCACATAATTAAAGAGAAACAGACGTTGGGCTAGTTTTTGCGTTTATATAAGTTGTTTGAGTTTATTGAAAAGCTTGAGATTGATAATCATACTTTCGTGTCAGAAATCATGCCAACATTACAGCTATGTAAACATTGTACTAATTGAATTATGAAAATCAAATTTTTACATAGCTTTTCGTGTCAAGAAAAGCTCACGAATTAGATCGTTCTAAAAGGCTAAGCGAAAGAAAACACAAAACATTTTTGCAGCTAAATGAGAAGGATTTCAAGAATCCTTCTGGTGATCATCAAAGAACAAACATCATTTGCGAAGTTCAGAATAACGTCAGATCAATAAATCGTCAGATCAATGTCATAACCACGAATACATTCAACTGTTGGAACTGACTACGAAATTAAACTGACATGAACTACAGAAACCAAAAACACTTCAATAACGGTCGATTCTGGAGAGCTCAATAACGGGAAAGAGTCAGGACTCTTCTGGCAATGATGCATGGAATATTTAATTTATTAAATACGCTCGTACGGGGAAAATCCTGACTGGCCGATAATTCCGAGCAACATATATATCTGTTCAAAGTAAACCGCATAAAACTCAAACTGAAAACTGTAAATAAACCCTTGAACTCTGTAAGATGTGGATGATTTTTTGATAGTTTATAACTTAAACCCGTACCAAATGAAAACGTACACAATCGCCTTTCGTGGACTTTATTAATTATGACGAATTATCTCCCCCAGTCAACTTATGCATAAAGAAATGTTTGCCCTTCTAGATCAGAAACATCAACACACAAAGACTTCTTTGCAATCTTTTCGACAGCAACCAAACTTAACAACCAATTCCTTTCCTCGTCCAGTTCTTCCTAACCCGCTGGCGAAGGCCAACCTAAACTGAAGACCAACGAGTCCTAACACGCACCTGAGTAAACATTTCCTTCCGATTCCTTCTTGCGTTGTCTTTGCAAATCAAAATCTACGATATTTTCGAGGATCCAAACACTCCGATTAATTCTTTATCCATAGACTGCGCAAAACTTGGTTAAGAGCCCTGAAAACTGGTCTATTACACTTCGAAGGATTCTACTTTGAATGGCTTTGTGGGCTTGTTGCCAAAAAGTTAACACACTAACACGACTGTTTACGCCAGGACAGCCCCAATAGTTCTCAGTTGCTATAGCAACTGCGAACTAAAAATGGATAATGTTCGTACTCACACACAGTGCAAATTTCAACCCGAGAGGTATTTTTGTCAGCTGTTCTGATCACCACGGACGAGTGTTTCCAGAGGGCTGTTCATGTCGAAGGATCCCAGAGGTCGATTATTCCACTGTCCTTTCCAACTATATGGGAAAAAAAGATCCGGAAAAAACGAGACGAAAGGTACCTAATCTTAACGCAGTTGAAGTGACAGTGTGTTTCTTTTTCAACGCATCCACCATTGTGCAAAACTTATTTTCTTTTAACGTATTTTAAAATTTATTTTGCTTGTGGAAAACCCTTTCAGTTCTGCCGTCTGCTGGCGCGAAGATTTTCGGCGTAGTCCTCATAAAATGCATCCTGGGCGAATGCGGGACCGCCGCGATTTAATAAGCCAATACATGTAGTTTGTATTGCTTAGCTTTTTCTCTCTCTTTTTTTTTTTTAATTCCGCTTGTGTTAATATATTTCAAACCAGTAATCGCTTAGAAGCATGGTCATTTATTTTATAGCATACCATCCTGAATGTCGAGAAACTATTCTCCTTATTCCCTGTCGGTGAAGAGTCGATTGACATTATTGTTCAAAATATATAAGGGCTTAAACAGGTCGGCTCGTCTTACGTGGAAATTTAAGTTGGGAAAAAATATCACACACCACTATTTGTCTAATAGGTTTACAATGTTATTTCTTTTAACTGTCATAGCAATCTTAGTAAATGAACTACCCTGAAAAATGATTAGATATCAAGTTATTATTTTTACGCAATGAATAAAGCAAGTGAAAGCTTCGTTTCCTCGACGGTCCGCATGTTGTTGTTGCGCAGCAGAAAATTTTCCTTGTAGCTTTGATTTGCACTACAAAATATTTAGATTCCGGTCACACAAGGCCTCCAGTTCTTAAAAAAAAGGTCTTGGTTTATTTCACTTTTTTCGGCTCAAGTTAAGAATTCTACAAAAACTTCAAAATATTTAGAAACGCCAAGCACTGTGTTTCAATGCATTTATCGACCACTGTACTATGATGGACACGATCTTCATCAGCTGACTGCCAGATGACTGCAGCATTACGGCTCTTCAAGAAAGTTTCCCATACTATGCTAAGAATGGCCAAAAATCTCAATGCTTTACAATATATGATGAATATAAACAACGGCAGACAAAATATAGCTTCTTTTATTTCTCCAGCGAAGCGAACAATAAAATCAATCGACCGATCGATCGATCGCGAGGATCGTGAGCATCAAATTCTAGAATTTTTATAGGTGTTTTGTCTAAATTTCCAAAGCTCAAAACATCGGTTTTTCGAATAGCTGGACAGCGACTAATCCGTTGGATAAGAGTTGTCCGCTCTTTGGGCAACTTGTGCCTGAACTGTAATCACTGTATAAGCATTATTTCGCGCATACTTTGAACTCCCGCCAATAAGGCGAGCAAAACAACTTTGAACAGTTTGTTTACAAGCTTATAAGTTGAAATCTCCTGACATCCGTTTTTACATCGTACGGTGAGAAAAATTCTTCACTTGCCGAATGAAATGAATCCCCTGATGCTTCGGAAGCTTAAGACTGTTCCGAATCGTAGAAATACTCTTCGGAGGTTTCGCAGTAGGCATCTTGAGCCAAAACACAAGGAAACGCGACTGAGGTGAGCCTCTGACGTCACAAGCTATTAAATTGCGCAATTACCCAGGAACACGTTTTCAGTAATGGCGGACACATTTTACGCAAATTTGGAGCCAAAAAATATTAGGATGGACGGTTTCTTGTTCAGTTTTCTGGGTAAATATAGACACAGCGCGATATTCTGCGACAGAATTTGGCCGAAATAAACCTACGAATTTTCGTCTCAGTGGCACTTTAAATGTTTTGAGAAAAGTACTCTTGGGTAATTGTTTCCAGACGTTTCGGGTATGACCCCTTCATCAGTGGATTAATTTTTTGGTTGCACAAAAAACGTTGAAGTCAAACGCTGTGAAGTGTACCTGTCTGAGCGAAGTTCCAATACAATCCACGCCGGTATCACCTCCACCAATAATGATAACATCCAACCCAGTGGCGTCCAAAGACGGCAACTTATAGTTACCTACAGTAACAACAACAACAAAAAACAATATAATGAAGCCTTTATTATACCGGAGCTCTTTTTTTTCCTGAAAAGGGGTATGACAAGACAGTGCAAACTTAATTCTTTTAACATAGAAATGGAGAGTCTTTCGATAACACGAACAGAGGTCACTTGCGCAGAGGCCAGTTCTTACCCATGAGCCTTTTCTGACAAGTCTCCAAGAATTGCATGGCGAAATGAATTCCTTCCAAATGACGACCTGAAAAACAAATGGTAATAAGAAATAGGACCGCAATGAGTACATGTACAAGATCGTAGTGGACGGTGCGTGCAGTATCAGATTATCAGAGGGTCGGTGGTTTCAATTCCTCCAACCCCACTCCCCCATTCAAGGTTGGTCGGGTGTAACATTTTGGTGTTAGAAACAGCATTGAAAAGGGGATGGGGGAGCTAACTTTAACAAACGATTTCAAGGTTTGTGGCTGTTGAGGAAAAAAGCTCAGAAAAGGGCCTTCCGAGGCAGTTAGCTAAGCTGTTTCCTCTCGTCTGCGTCAAGCACGACAGTTATTTTCCCCACGACCTGGCGAGGTGAAATTCTGACAAAAAATCAGCTGCACGCGTGATAAAACCGTTGGGCTAATTGCCTCGCGAGGCAGAATCATAGTTACGTTCCCGCCGTATGGATCACCTAGGCACGAAGTGACTTTCTCCTGCCTTTTCACAGGCTTATAATAACTGCGAAAAGTACTTCAACAACTTCCTAGAAGAAACTTACCTGGTAGCGGGATGTCACGTGGGCATGTTGAGCCCACCGCCAGCAGCACAGCGTCGTTATCTTGTAAAATTTGTTGTGCATCCACATTCTTTCCCACTTCAGCATTGTTAACAAACGTTATTCCTTCAGCCGCCATTAAGTCAATTCGACGCTGAACGGTCTATGGTAAAGACAAACACGATGATCAAACGACAGCTGCATAATTCCATATGGTTGTAAGTTACGACCTCTAATTCCAGAGATAACAGCAGACAGAATCTAAATTGTTTTGTCACGAGCAGTGGACAGCAAAGAAAAAATCTGAATCTCCGACGGGAAACAAACCCATGACCTTCCAGACATTGGTCGTCTGATTACTGAGGTGCTGGTTGACTCTTGGTGAATTATGTGAGTTTTGCTAGGTTCATGTGCCTGACGCATGTCTTGCACATTGTTAAGATTAGTTTATAGTCACCTTTTTGCTGAGTTTCATCGGTGGCACACCATACATCAGTAGTCCTCCACATCTGTCATTTCTCTCGTACACTGTTACCCAGTGGCCAGCCTAGGATATAGAATTAAAAAAATACTTGCAATTACATTGTTAAATGCGTTTGTTAACAGTAACAAGCCGGCCGGCATGTGTACGACATAAAGTGGGGATTTATTTCTGGTCTGAGCATTCGTCTCTCCAGATCTCCTGGTTTTCTTTGGGTTTTCTACGCCTTTTCTGCGTTAACTGCTAACAACAAGAAGAGTGAGCACTGAGGACAAGAAAGTACTCAAAAGTTTCCGTTCTTAAGATGTTGTTGTACACAAAAACTGAAATTGGCACTTTTTTAATGAGGAACTGAGAATTTGGTGGTTTTTGGAAACCCGTCACAGAACAGCAGGCCGCAGTTCGCTCTATAAGACAAGATTCCAGCCAAATAAGGTACTGCCAAACACACGTAAGCCCGCTTGCCTGACAAGTCCAGAAGGGGAAGTTAGTGGGGGTATAAGAGTAAGTAAAGCGTTACCTTGTTGAGTTGTGCAGCAGCTGCTAATCCTGAAGGCCCACTGCCTATAATGGCGATCTTTTTCCCTGTTCGATGAGCTGGAATCTAAAAGTGAAGACGTGACTTTCAGTGACAGAATTGACAATAAAACACTACTTGAAAGCGCTTAAATGTTTTGCGCTTTCAAACTGAATCCGCGTTTACATAACATTTCAGCTATAACTGTAATCAAATTGTAAATGAAAAGGCTGATTTGATTATTAAGTCTACTGTAAAAATGTCTCAAGACGTCTTAACCGGCTACTAATTCAATAAAACCCAACACTGACAAACATCTCATTCATCCGTTTAACTATTCATACACAACCAAGCATAGAGAAAAATAAGAAAAAGATCACCAAAGGGGAACTCGTTTGATATTAAAACTAATTCTCCTGATAGAGAATTCGTAAGTTGGTAAAGCGACTTGTACCTGAGGTGTGATCCATCCTTGCTCAAAGCCATGATCGATAATCGCGCACTCAATTTTCTTGATTGTCACTGGTTCAGCGTTGATTCCCAGGACACAAGCACCCTAGACAGAGAATCCAGAGAATTATGCGGTATGTTTCGAATCTATGAATCTGAAGTGTCACATTCGACATTTATTATTGTCGTTATGATTGTCCATTTAAGCACCTGTAAATTAAGGAAGTATTTGTTTATTAAGGAAGGTTATGCCGGCTTAGACAGTTTTTCCTATTTCATAACTTTTTACACTGTCCGACCCTTTTTAATATTGCATTTTTCTGTCTAGTTTTTCTTTTTCATCCGATTTCCTTTAATTAATAATATAGACTATAGTTGTAAATTAGTTTTTATTATAATCTAGGGGAGGGCCAAAGGTTCATCAGTTTTAAATGTAAAATGCTACCCTCGTAAAATAAAGTTGTTTCTTTCTTTCTTTCTTGCTTTTTTTCTTTCTTTCTTACACAGGAGGCCCGGGACATAACAAACAAAGCGGTGTGCCTGGGCTCCCTACTCACATGCTACAAGGTCAAATCCTATGCAAAACAGAAGGAAAGAATAAATTCTTCCTGAACAGTGACATTTCTTTTTCAACACGAACAAAACATCAATGCTGCGTGAAAACAAAAGCAGCAAAACATATTTAGGTGGTTCCTGACAGCAATTCTATCTTCAAAAGCCTCTTTTACCTCGCATGGTGCAGGGCAAACACGACCGGTGAATTCTGGAAAGTTGTTGGTGAGCAAAAGTCGATCCAAGGCATCTTTCCATTTATCCTGAATAGAATGGTTCAAAATTAGTCAGTCACAAAAAGAAAAAGCTAAAAAACCAAAACGCACTTGCAATGTAACATTTACATAGCCAATACATCAGTACCTGTTCAACCAATTGGAGAAGACATCCAAAAAACCGCTCCAACAAGGAGCGATTAGTACAACGGGAGGCGTCCTTTAAAAGAAAACGCTTAGAACATTGTTTTGAAACTCTTAATCGCGTCTCCCCGCTTCCACGAACAAGAAAGAAGAAAAATTGAAAAGACATGTCAGGAGGGTTTCACTAACATCAACGTTTACGAAAAAATCCTAGAGTCACAATTCAAATGAAAACCTCCACGTGGTAAATATTTTCACTGAATTTTTGGCAAGTGCAACCAAAATTTGTGAAATTTGTACCTTTGCCATTGATTTACTTAAAGGCAGTGAGAAAGTTTTACCTGAAACACCAAGTCGTTCCATCTGGGGATGATGTTTCCTAAAGGACATCCCGTGTGAGACTGGCAGAACGGTACTCCACACTCCATGCACCTGTTACGCCGGAGAACAGACAGTGAACAGGTAAGAAAATTATGGTGCATAGAATGAAATGATGTGAACTGCGAAAATACAAATAAAATGAAGATGTGACCATCACAGTTGTAATCGCAATTTCACCAATTGTGAATTATGCCCGGAAAAAAAAAACTGCGATGGCAACATCTTCATTTCATTTGTATTTCCGCAGTTCAGATCATTTCATTCTACGTTTCATTCCTGTCACGGGTTAAGATGAACTCAATACATTGGCCTGCTCCCAATGTATGGGTCCTCATAGCTCAGTTGGTAGAGCACTGAAGCAAGAACGCAAAGGCCACGGATTCGAATCCCGTTGAAACCCCGAAAATCATTTTTTTTTTCGGGCTGAATTCGCAATTGTTTAAATTGTGATTACAAATGCGATGGTCACATCTTTTCAAAATTATGGTAATTCTGAAGAGAATCCGCCACAGTAAAAAAAAAAAAAAACTCGAAATAAACAACGGCAACAACAACAACAAACGAACAAAAAGACTGCAAATGTCTACATAACAGCAACGGCAATTTTGCGATTTGAGGACAAGTTACCTCGCGGCTTGGACCTTTAACTCTGATTTTCCTTTATTGTAGTAAATCTCGTTCCAATCCTTCATTCGTTGTTTTGGTGGACGGTACTTCACCTTGCTTCTGGAGTAATTGACAAAACCTCTGTACAACAAAGGAAACAAAGCAACGTTAGAATGGAAACAAACCCAAATACTGATTTCATATAAAGAAAGGTTTGGTCCAGCTCAAACAAGAATATTAGTCGCTGAGAGGTGACAAGAGTTCTTCTAAATGTGACCCCGAACCTCATGCGTTCCCAAAATAGTTTGATACTGTTCGAATTTCATCACAATCTTAATTTCCAAATTTCGTCAAAATCCTCAAACACAAGTTCTTTACATCTGATCCTGTTTTGGTCAGCGAATATTGTGACTCACGTTTGGTAAGAGTAACAAGCTGTACCATACAGCTTAGCTATCACTATTTAAAACTGCGACCTGTTTTACAATGAGACACACAAGTGTGTCTACCTACATTTAAACTGCACACTTTCGTGAGATCTACCATTCAATTAGAATTCGAGGATAGCTTTCAGAAAAGCAAACCAAAACCACAACTGAATTTGAGTTTGTTTCTGGGAGCTTTCCTTGAATTCTACCTGGACTGTTAATCGCACGAAAGTATAGGAATTAATTAGAACTGTGCTTTGCGTCGTAAAAACTCTTTCAACGGTTCTTTGCATCATTGTAATGTTAAACTAAATTATTCAAAATCAGTTACTAGCGGACACACCTGGTTTTATCGAGTACTCTGTCAATGATCTTTTGATCCATTGTTGTGTCAGGAATAGCTTCCTCGATATCAGCCAGGCTGGAATCAGTCTGCTTCTTGACTGGAGGAGGAGAATGTTCATGCTTTTCTCCATTTGTTTTCTCTCCATTTGTCTTTTCTCCATTTGTTTTCTCTCCATTTATCTTCTCACCATTTGTCTTTTCCCCATTGGTCTCGCCATTCATCTCAATGTGATTTTCCTTCTTGAGTTTCTGGAGAAGGAACACAAGGTTTTAACTAATTATCAGAAAACCATTTAGCCCTTCAAGCCCGGCATCATTATTCAAATTCTCCTTGCTGACCTCCATGCAGTTCTAAAATGCCTGTTACATGTATTTGCTTCAACTCCAAGTGGGACCAACGCTTTGGGTACTTCACTATGAAAGGAGTTTATTTATTTATTTATTTATTTATTTATTTATCTACACAGAAAATCATCAGTACAAATATGCTAAAAAACTATTTAAAAAAAATAATATCCTAATATTATACGCTACAAAAAATCAACTGATTTACATGATTGCCGTGTGGGAGCCTAGAGAAGAAAAGTAAGCTTTCGCCTTCTTTTTGAAAGCCCCCAGGGAGTTACATTCTATAAGAGCCTGTGTCAGAGAATTCCATAGCGCAGCACCACTATAAGAGAAGCTGCACTTCAGGTACTCTGTTCTAGGCTAAGTAATAGAAGTTTGTTTGTCGAGTTTCTTAAGCCATAATGAGTATCAAAATTGGTTGACTTTCCTGTGACATTAAATTTGCAAGTAGTCTCACTTTGGTGTGGCTGACCACATGGAAATGCCTTGGAAGAACTTGTTAAGACATCAAGACAATTTATATTTGCTGATCATTTCCCCAATTCTCATAACCTTTATGTGTTATAATGCGCTGATATGATGAGGAGAAATTTTAATGACAACGGACGCAAACAACTCATGAACCAATGAAAACTTAAAGCAAATACATGTAACAGGCACCAAGCGCGGGAAAACGCGTGCGACAAAACGCAGTTGGTTTTGGTTTTACTTTCAGTTAGTTGAGAAGGAGGCAATCAAGCAGTTTTTCTTTACTTGCAGATCGTAGTGAAAAAAGCAACAACAAGAACAAAGCAAACGCACATTTATTTTCAGCACTCAATAGAAAACCACTCAAGCACAAAAAAAAAAAAACAACAACAACAACAACAACATCCAACCAACCAAACAAGAATGGCAGCTACAGTTTTTAGCAGTGTGAACAACTCACAGTGCACACCTAAGTAGCCGAGTGAAGTGGTTCTCTTGTCTCCAATACATCGATACTTAACGGAAACGTATCACCAATTGATTCACCTACAACCTTTCTTTGACAACACTGCATTACTAACTAAACTATAAAAGGTACCTCAGCTTCTTCTTCTTCTTTCAGCTGCTGAAGCGCTCGTTTGTAGTCACGAGGAATCACCTGCACCAGATAAAGACACCATGATAAGTAAATACACCAGCAAGAACACTACTGTCTTACAGATAAGTCCAATAGTATCTAGCGTTCTAAGCTCAATCTAGTAGACTTAGTAAAGAGCATTTCAGTGGAAAATAACTTTTTGACAAAAAACTCGAGAAAAAGGCTCATGAACATCTGAAAAATGTTAAGCATAATTTGTTTTGAATTGTAGAATGCAGCTGTGTCCCTGGGAAAAGGTGATAGGCATTCACCATCTAAGTCAGTAAAATAAACAAGCCCTGGAGGATAGGGGAGGGCTAACGACACGCAAGTTGATAAACAAATTGTTACACAAGCATCCATACCTTGACAAACATCTTAACAGAGCTGTCCCAGTCCTCCAACAGACGCTCAGCAACTGGTGAACCAGTCAATTGTTGATGTTCCTGCACCAGTCCCCTGACCAGCTCCACGTCCGGCCCGGTCACAGACTCTAGATCCACAATCTCCTGGTTACAGAGCGATGCAAAGTTCTTTTTCCTGTGTGTTACATAATGTGAAATGAAAACTTGTACATAGAGGATATTACACGGCGGCGCGAAGATATGAATTTTATTTTTGAGTGGTAAAAACAATATTTACCAACGAGCGCAGCAGGTGAGTAAAATGTTGTTTTTTACTTCGAGAAAATAGAATTCATATCTACAAGCCGCAGAGTAATTTTCTTTTTATTACATAGACAACAGTATTTTTGCACAAACAACAGTGGAAAAGCGGGAAATGACGTCATCGATACCCTCACTAGTGAGGACATGGAAAAAACGCCACTCGAGTCCCGGATGTAGTTTCGTACGAACTTTACGAATGCTCAATTTTCCACTAAAACACTCTTGTTTATATAATAAAGAGGGATAAGAAGCTCTTCTTTCTGTATGCTCAGTTACGTGATGTATCGCAAATCTCACGAATGAAACAAATGGAAATCCAAACAAATCTCTCCTTTTCCTGTACATACTTCACTTCAGAGTTGCCATGAAAACAAACTCAAAACTTTATATCAGCACATTAACCCTTTAAACCTTAACGGTGACGAAAATGAAATTTCTCTTTACAGTATCACTACTTGTTCAAGTAATCAAGTGATGAGAATAAAGAAAGTGACCACCAAGGATAAGATGTCTTGATATTTAGACAAATTCTCCTAACTAGTTCAATAAGAAATGTGTGGAGAACAGTAAGGAGAATATGCATTCTTATAGTTCATTACCTGTCAAGCACATAAGCTACTCCTCCTGACATACCAGCAGCAAAATTACGACCAGTGGAGCCAAGCACAACACACAAGCCACCTGTCATGTATTCACAGCCATGATCACCGACACCCTGCAACAAACCAGAAAAAGACAAGTTACAGCATACTTCAGTAGCTGGAAAAGCCCGCTATTCGCACACGAATGCAAGGCTTTCTGGCCGATACTGCAAATTTGTCAAGATTCCTTTGCCTTTTTATTTCCAGAGGAGACTTGAAAACAAAGTAAACAAGACCAGTCAGACAACTTTGCCGAGAAAGCCTCGGAGTCTGTTTGATACACATGCATATCTGTTACCCTTTTAGAATAATTCAATGCAAAGCATTCTTTTAAGTCATTTCGTTCCAGAAAAACCGTATACAATAAACTTAAGACTGGAAAATAAACTGGGCCATTGTTTACCCTTTTAGCATACAATGACCAGGACGATCACACTCGACGTACTTACGGCATGACTCCTGGGTTCAAACCATTTACAAGCTAGCAAGCAGGCTCACTTTGTGTGTTTATATTTGCGCGAGTATCTCTGGTGGCGGAGCCGCGAGAAGTATGCGGGCCCATTGTTCTCGCCGACTCGCTTTGACCGCCGGCTCGGGCGAAGAGAGTTAAGCTACATCCAGAAATGCACGCAATTACGAAATTGGTAAATACCGTGAAAAATGCCAGGATTGGCGAAATTTCGTCAAATTCGCCAAAATTGTCAAATCCATCAAAGTTTTTTTGGCATATTTCACAGTTGCCGAACTTGAAGAAATTTTGTTAAATTCACCAAAATCGTAGTTGTGTCCATTTTCTGGACACGAGTTAAGATTTTTGTTTCCCAATGAAATTCTCAGTGCTAAGGCGTTTTGAGACAAACTATGGCACAGCAAACAAAAACCAAACCATGGACCTACATATTAAAAAGTTAGAGAGTTAACTCATAAGAAACTGCACTTACCTCAACAACTGCTGTAACACCCGAATTTCTCACACAGAATCTTTCAGCAGCGATGCCCCTTACGAAGGCCTGCAAGGCAACATAAAATGTTGATCAATGAAAGAATGAGTTCACGCCAGGAATTAAAAATTCTAGAACTCAGTGGAAAGCAACTGATATCCAACATGAGTGGCTGATACTATGGTTATCTAATAAAACCCGTACCTTGCCAGCGGTAGCACCGTAGAAACACACGTTTCCAACAACGATGTTTTCTTCTGCTTTATAGCTACTGGGGTGCTTGCTGCTAGGGTAAACAATGACCTTGCCTCCAGCTAGGCCCTGAAAAGTGATTGGATTGGAAAAATGGGTTGCTAATTATTCCAAAGAATACACGATTTTTAATTTTTTATAGTGACCAGAGCTGGAAACCTGCTATAAAATCAAGTTTCCTTGAGGTATTTTCGGAACTGGTATACTGTAGTGGCAGCTTTCACAGTAAGTCTTCACACAAGTTAATTGAAGAACCAGTAAGTTACAGTTGTAGCGTTGAGTCGAATCCTCACAACAAGACCTGCCTTTGAGTCACAAAGAGCCAACAACGCAACAGGTTCCCTCTTAGATACATGTTTTTCATGACAGGTAATTCATGTGGCAACACTACGAATGGATCAGTGTGTGACTGTCCTTAACCTTTTAATTCCCAATAGTGACAAGCATCTACTTTCTCCTTACAATATTCCTACTTGATCAAACATACAGGTCATGAGAATAAAGGAAATGATCACCATACAAAAGTGCCTTGATGTTTGTGCAAATTCTCCCAATTGGTACCATAGGAAATACAGGGACAACAGTGAGGAGAATATGTATGTTGATACTGGGGTTTAAAGAGTTAACTCCCAAAACGTAGTGCAGTAGGTAGTAGCTCTGCGTCTCCATGAGCACTGCCGCAAGCAGTTTCCTTCGAGCTGAGAAAAGATGATATGTATGACAATACGTACCTTGCCGACATAGTCGTTCGAGTCACCTTCCAGTTCCAAAGTGATTCCAGGAGAAAGGAACGCTCCAAAGCTCTGACCTAATTATAGTAATAACATTCCAAATTTCACTAAATTTACACTAAAATGAACACCATAAAGCTATAACAACACTATACTCTCACAAAGTGTATTTGAAATTTGGAACTTGAAGATTTAAGGATTTGTGCCATGTCCATTCCAAGAACTCGAAATAATGTCATCTAATGAACTAATGTCTCAGCCACTGACCTGCAGAGCCTTTTGCTTTGATGTGAATGGTGCCATCAGGAAGACCTTTCTCGCCAAATTTTCTGAAAACAAACGAATGGAATAACCTAACACTATAACAACATCAGAAAAATAATTCTGGGAATTTCAGGATCGCAGCAATATTACAGCAAAAACAACATTCAAAGCAAAAAACACACTTTTGTATTTGGTTACCTGGCAATGTGGTAGCTGAGAGTGGTGCCAAATGCACGGTCAACATTCATAACTGGCATCTCCAAATACAGGTTTTTTGAACCACCACTCAGAATTTCCTTTGCAGCTTCAATGAGTTGATTGTCCTATTAGAGTTAAAAACAAAACGTTTCATTCACAGTTGATTTGTTGATGAACTTTTGGTTATACTTATGCAAGAGGTCAAGACAAAGTGGAAAGGAAGTTCACTGTTGGTTTATCAAGAACCCAACAAACACGAATCACTTATTATAACGAGTTCTTATGTTTAAATCAGAAACTGCTCTTTACGATTGAAGGAAACCACTTTGCCCCACTTGAAACCAATGTTTTTCACCTAACTTTGAAGTCAAACAAAGTGCTCTCCGATGAAGGTTTGACTATCAAAGGCATTCTTTGTTTATCTCGCAAAGGTCTACTATAATTAATATGCGAAAACCAAATAGGTGACCCACACAGGTGATGCTGTTTCACAGCAAACCAGTGCATCAGAGTACATCAGAGCCATGCAATTTGTTGGCTAGACTGATTAGGGAGGTTGAAATGTCGGGCGAATGGTTTGGATGCATCCTTGTTGTTCTAGCCAACACATGACAATCTGTGGCCTTTCCCTACACCAGGGTAACACGGAAAGCCGTAAAAATCTAGAACAAAAATTCATTTTTCAAATCGGCACACTTAATCCCTACACACTAATTTATTCTTGTTTTTCACGTTGCCATGTTCCTACCAACAACGTAGCTCCACCACTCTCCATATATACGAAGTGCAACCCACAATTCCTTGATTCACTCTAGGGGAGGGCTAACGCTCGAAAAGTCGGCTTTATGGTGGCCAATGTACCTTATCAACTCGGTTGATAAATCCAAACTTTTGTGAGAACTTTTGTTACGCCTTGGTACCACTCACCCTTCGCAGCTCCAGTTTGTGATTTTGTGGCTCACTTCCTCCCAAGTGATCACCAGGGTTTACTTCATTTCCAGGCATTAGAAGCGGACTGAAGTCCAGCAACTGTTAAGAGTAAACAACATTATTAGGAAACACAAATGGATCACCATTTCCGTCGGGAAACCAGTTGGTCTAAAGCTGACGCAAAACCCACGACTGAAAACTCAGGGTGGCTAAACGTAATGTCCACATGGAGCGGACATTTTCTACAGTGCAATAAATGTGACGTAAGTTAATTCTTAGCTAGGTAGGTGGTTTGCAATCCATTCATTCATCGTAAAATTTACCTTAACTTTTTCATTAAGGGGTTCTGCAGGCTCCAGGAGGTCGCATCTTCCAATCAACTCATTCAGTTTGCGGTAACCCATTTTAGCCATGTACTCACGGACCTGACCACAAAGAGAGACAAAAGTACATTCAAGTGATGACTTGTCTGCAACAATCGCAAATGCGTAAGATACCCCACTCAAGGGTTTGGAACTTGTGGACGAAGCACATAGGGTAGATGACTCCAGAGGGAAGGCTCAATCGTATTTTTATTTATTCTTCCGTTGCTTCCTTAAATCCTTAAATAGACAACCACTGTCAAATAAATGAGATGTTAAATTCTCTTACCTCTTCAGCTAACATGAAAAAGAAGTTGATGACATGCTCTGGTTTTCCTGCAAACTTCTTCCTCAGTACAGGGTCCTGTGAAATATCAACAGTATTGTAAGAAATGGTCGTAACATGAACATTAAAATGGTATTCTGCAGTATCAGACACACTAGTTGGAACTGCCCTCTCAATGTTGGTGCACAAGATTTGCTGGCGATAAACAGCATTGAGAAAGAGAAGGGTGGCACGAGAAGGGAAAAAACAGCACTGGCTTGAAGTAGTCCCAAACATCTGTGACTAAGACTGTGGATATCGTTTACTCCAAAGATTTGTCTTATTACCTGTGTAGCTATTCCAACAGGACATGTGTTCAGATGGCATTTTCTCATCATTGTGCAACCCAAGGCTATGAGTGGAGCAGTAGAAAATCCAAACTCATCAGCACCCAAAAGTGCACCAATCACCACGTCACGCCCAGTCCTGATCTGTCCATCCACTTGCAGGACAACTCTCCTCCGCAGATTGTTCAGTACAAGAGTTTGATGGGTTTCAGCAATGCCAAGTTCCCAGGGAAGGCCGGCATGTTTGATGCCTGACCACGTGCTTGCTCCTGTCCCACCATCATGACCAGAAATTGTAATGTGCTCAGAGTGACCCTGGTAAGAAATAAGAACACAGCAACGTTTAAATTAACGAATACAAACAGCGAAAAATTGCACAATACGGCACTTCGTTAAGCGAGAGAAATGGTAATATTTTAAGCGCTTTTTCAGTGCTTTGATTGGTTGTTGGTGGCTGTGCGGATAAGAGAATACGCAGTGGAAAAGACCGCACACTCCCCTAGAAATTTCAAATCTGACCGGGTGAAGTGCCTACAGGGTAATGCAGTTACACAGTAGACGAGACTACTCCCTCCGCTATGAAAGTTCCAGTATTGACTGAAGTGGCCACACAGACGTGCTCTGAGATATAAAGAAACACAGTGGAGGATAACTGCAATATACTTTATTCTTGTAATATAATCCTGTCTGTTGAGAAAGCTAATGGCTCAGAGTAGCCACACAGATGCTAATCTCAGAAAGCACCATGATAAGATAGATGGAATGCATGATAAGTTGAATGCAAATTAAGAATATTTTTGTTGGGTTTTGAAACAAAGTCAAAATTACAGTATTAACATGACAAACCTTTGCAACTCCAGCAGCAATTACACCAACTCCCACCTCAGATACCAACTTCACGCTGACGCGGGCTTCAGGGTTGGAACACTTCAAGTTGTAAATAAGCTGAAACAGAAAACATATGATATTCAATATGAAATGAAATGAATTGGCGATATTGGTGAAACAAAAAAGCCCACTGCAACCAGACAATTGCATAGGTGTTCAATTTAGACAACAAAAGATCGCGAGTGAAGTAGCATGTCTTTTAAAACAAATAAATATGGTGTGACATTGAGTGCATAGGCCCACGGCTCGAGACTAACGGTAGCCAACTAGTCACAGACTAGTAGAAATTCCGTTTTGGCCAGTAGGTTTTGCGCTTTCACTAGCCATTTTGGCTAGTAAAAGTTTCAAAGCACTAAAGCACAGGATGGGAACCAAACCAATGTTACTTCTGATGACTGGATCCCAAAAGCAAATTGAGTGTACTGAGCAGAAACTAAAACTTATTCCGTAAAAGGATATCATAATGTTTGTATGATACTTGTTTTGTGCTCTCAACGTTTTTTCCTATTAATTCTTGTCTCAGTTGGCAACGTTTGTCCGTCCTTACTACGTTCGAACAAAATAAGCCGTCTTCAAAACGTTTCACTATACGTTTCCTTGAAAGGTCGATAGGGACGTGAAACACAAAATTTTGGACTTTTCAACTGAGTTGATAAGGTAGATTGGCCACCGTTAAGAGATTGAGAACTTTCTACATCTACATCTACATCTACATTTATTAAGTTGATAACATCGTTTAAGACATCACATCAACTATATAAAAAATAGATACAAAATAAAAATGTAAATAAGATATAAAAATACTTAGTTACTATTTACTCTTTACAATCTCTTTACGATGGCCAATCTACTTTATCAACTCAATTGGTAAATGCAAAATTTTATTGTTCTCAGTTAGTACATTGGTACGTCAAGTCTACACTGCTTAGCGTTTCTCTGTATGTTAGTATGTTAAAAAAATACGGTGTTAGTCTTGTCCTTTCAAGGTTTATCCGTACGTTAACGCGATGTTAGTTGCCTCATATACGTTTCTCCCTATGTTAAACACGTTCTGACGGACTTAGTTTTGTCTAATAACATTTCTCCGTAAGTTAGTAGTTGCGTATTTTATTAGTCTCAGTGTCTGCTCAACTTGTCTCTGTATCTTGGTATGTTGACAGTGTTTCTCCCTGCTGTAGAACATTTGCAACCAACGTGTTTGATATGACTTCTCAACGTTTCTCCGTACCTTACTTGTCTAGTAAGTTCGAACCTTATTAGTTTTGTCTGCTCAACGTTTCTCCGCACTTAAATACGCTTATAATTTACTACTCTTCTCTTGCAGATGTTTTTCCGCACGTGAGTTGAGTGCTGTATCAGTCTTGTCTTTTTGACGTTTCTCCGTACCTTACAACGTTCGCACAATGTTAGTCCTGTCTTCCCAACGTTTATCCGTACGATGACATGCTCCTATGAGGTTAACTTTTCGAGATATTCGTCATGATCTGACCGAAATGTATTCGTGTGAGGATCTTTAACCATTGGAAAGAAAAGTCAACATTCCAGTTCTTCGCTTTTGAGATTACAGAGAGGCATGTTGATCGTACTTACTTCGGCTAAAAATTGGACATGATTATTGAACACAGCATGAGATTATGCAAAAAGAAAGTGTGGCTAGTGAAAATTTATTTTGGCTAGTGAAATCAAACCTCTCACTAGCCACTAGGCAACTATGCTGAAAAGTTAGTCTCGAGCCCTGATAGGGAAAATCAGAGACTTATGGTGAGCGCTAAAACTGGATGTCCAGCGAGGTCCAGAAACAGTGGTGGCTGCTGTGTTGGCCAAGAATAAAACTAGTTGACTAATGCTAGTTGCTTTGAAAAAAGAGATGGTGTTACCACATAATATAAATAACTTGATGCCGACTCACCTCAGCTAAATCTTCAATGGAGTAGATATCATGATGAGGAGGGGGGCTGATAAGACCAACACCAGGAACTGACTTACGAGTCTTGGCAATTTGTTTAGAAACCTACGAAGATCAAAGACAACAAATAGATGAATGTATTTGGGACATAAATCACCTGCTACATGGGGAATTCTCTGTGTTTGCTAACGGGCACTCAAGAAAGATCGCTGTAAGGAGACTGTTTGTTTCATTTGAATGTCTCACCATGAAGAATGGCAGCTTACAAGGCAAGAGTTCATCTTTCGTATCCACAACATGAAGAAAACTACACCTTTACATTGCCCTCACAGAAAAGAAACAAAATGGCTCTGACTTGCACATACCTTGTACCCAGGCAACTCTCCACCTTCACCAGGCTTGGCGCCCTGCAAAATGTGAAATAGTTGTGGTTAACTGCCAGCAACAAAGACATGGACACAAATGAAGGAACAATGGCACAACAGGCCACTATTGTTGTACAAGGAAAATGGAATCCTTATCTAAATGAATAATTCATGAAAATAAGATGCTCATTTAGCCATTTTACCTGTGCCATTTTAATCTGCAAGTCTTCTGCCATAGCAAGGTACCAAGCATTTACTCCAAACCTTCCTGATGCCACCTGTCTGATGGCTGACCTGTTCTCAGGATCGCTTCCTCGCAAGGGATCTTCACCTCCTTCACCTGTGTTACTCTTGCCCCCAATTCTGAACAAGGAACAAAATCATGAAAATTCACTGTCCCATTCTATTCACTTTTTTGGTTGAACCAGTAGATAGTACCGTTCTTTATGGCAACTTCTTTGTTAATAACAATAGACTTCCATTTCACATGATACCAGAAATAGATGACCTGTACTGTGTTCATGCAAAGAACTATCCACAACATAAACCGAGCACTTTTCTGAGGGTTGATTATGCTTAAAACAGGACTAAAGGGAACGAATACTCACTTGTTCATGGCTTTAGCAAGAGTTGTATGAGTTTCGTATGAAATTGATCCAAAACTCATGGCACCTATCAAAGCAAAGTCAAGAAGTTAAGCAAATTAAGGAGCAACTTCAAATTATCACAAGGCTCAGAGGCTGAGAGATTGAGCCTTGGCCACTGCTACTGAGTTGTGCTGTGTTCTCGGGCAGACACTAAACTGTAAGCATGTGTCTCTGTACCCACAATGGTGTATTCAAATTTAGAGACATATTTTTTGGCAACCTCACAATGTCTAGGGAATACCTTACGATTGTCTAGCATCACATCCAGATTTGGTAGCAATACTTGATGGTCACTATAAAATTATGCTACAGAAACTTGAAGCTCATAAATAGACTTCTTAGAAATCTCTTAACTGCAAACTCTAGTTTATACAATAGATGCTTCAAAAAAGCTTACCTGTGGCAAACCTCTTGACAATTTCAGCAGCTGGTTCAACTTCTGAGATGTCCAAGGGTGTCTTGGCAAACTTAATCTGCAGCTGTCCACGCAGGGTGCAGGAACGAACCTACAAAAGCAAATCACCAGAGCAATTAGTCAATCAAAACTTCTCTAGATGATTTTGCAACATGATGAACTAGGATTGCATAATAACACTACACTAACCACTTCAATGGAGGTCTCACTGTACTTCTGATAAGCTGGTTGGCTCTTCATTCGAGCTGCATCCTAGAAGAGGAAATGTTAAGTTACAATTACAAGAACAACAAAAAGAGCAAGAACATTTTGCAATGCTGAAGACAAAACAGGAAAGTGAAAACAGGAGATGGTAGAGGTGGTGGTATAGAGAAGAGCACTGTACATAATTTAGCATCTAGGGTGCTAGAGATGGTAGCAATATGGGAAAACACTAAGCAGAGCAGTATATAGGGGATGATACAGGCAGCAGTTTGTAGAAGAGGCTAGCGACAGTCAGTACTTTCTCATCAAACTGACCTGTAAGTTTGCTATGCATCTGGGATCGTTGATATGTTTTTCTCCTCCTTCACGCCAGTGATACTCACCCTAAGAAGAAAAAAACACTCATATTAAACATAAATCCAACACAAAATGTAGATAGTAAGAATACTGTTTGGTAACAGTCGACTAGATATAAAGAGTTTCTCCCAGTTGTGTAATAACAGAAAACAAAAATATTTTTAACAGTCTTGTTCCAGGCTGCATGGGAACTAGCATGAACTGGATGCTAGTAAGTGGGAATGTAAATAAAAATCATTCACTGCATTATCCTTTGGTGTCATCTAATAGTTCCCAGTTAAATTACTGCACAAGTCATCATCACTTTTACAAAATCTGATTTTTGAAGCTATAGGACAGTGTACCAGCAGGGCTTTCAAGCTAAAAGACAGTTATCAAAAGTTTGTACGTACCTTGTTATTTATCAGGACATTGTCACAGTCACGATCCGAAAATGCAACACTGTGTTTGCTTAGGGCCTGTCGTAGAGTCAAATAAACATTGTGATCCATTAAATAATGCAGTTGAGTGACAACTGATTGAGTGACCATCCCTTTTTAATGGGCACTAAATTCAAGCAATCTAGTTTGAATGAGTTCTCTGTCAAACAATATTTGGACTGAAGTGATATATCAAAAACAAATCAGTGATACATCAGGTTTTTCAACACCAAAAAGATCTTTGAAAAAACAATGTGCACCTAAGTTTTTTTTAACAGATTTGACACGTTGGTTACCCTAAATCATGATACACTCCCTTGAGTGTTAGATCTACATGTAACTTCTTAAACAAGTCACTAAATCAGAGAAAACAAAACACACAAAATGATAAGAATCTATGGTAACAAACACCAGGTTGCTGAACTGCCAATCATGCTTATAATTTCTGTTGCTTAAATGTCTTGAATTATTTAATGAGTTTGAGAATCTACTATAAGATACCATTTACTATATGGGTGATCACTTTAGTGATCCAGTGAGTGGCTACGAGATGTTTAGTACAAAAAAAAGGACTGTTAACGATTCAATGACATGTTAACAGTAAATCCAATTTCATCTGCTACTCAGTACTTTTGTCTTTTGGGCATCACTATCTGGACTGCAAGTACACATTACCTCTTGTGCAAGGATTTCAAACGTTACTCCGCTGAGACGCGACGCTGTTCCCACAAAGCACTTGTCAATAACCTTAAAGGGAATCATTACCATATTAGTGACCTTCACTGGGCTATAACTTAGTTGTCTCAAAACAAGCGTAATAACTGGAAGCAACATCTCTATGAATTACCTCTTCTGCCAGCCCAACAGCCTCAAATATTTGAGCTCCCTATAAAGAAAATGCATCAAAAGTTTTCAACCCATGTACAAAAAAAAAAACCAGTTCTACTTAAAAGCTGTCTCATAGTTAAAAGTTGCAGTTTACTGGATAAGGAGAAGGCACCCATAAACAACAACTGGTAAAATCAAGTGACTGCTTACAGCACTGAGTAACTGGGTGAAAACTTTATGGCCTGTTCCTTCCTACAAATACTTGCCTTGTAACTGTGAAGAGTAGATATTCCCATCTTAGCCATAACCTTGGCAATGCCTTTCTGTACAGCACCAGTGTAGTTGTACACAATGTCTTTGTCTGAGAGAGGGGGATCCAACAGGCCTGAAAAAAATAATAATTATCACAAGAATGAAATAAGATTGTTGTTAAGTGACTAAGTCATCATGTAAAAACAAATAGACATAGTTTAAAGGTTTTTTAAAATACCTTGGTCTCGCTGATTGGCAACTGTCTCAAAAACCAAGTATGGACAAATGGCATCTGCTCCATAACCCAGCAGAACACAAAAATGATGAATTTCTCTGGGAAAAAAGCAACAAGAATCCAAACAATTATTATCTTAAAAGTTTACAGTTTATTTCTGTGAGTAAAATTACCTTTGGTAAATTTTTGGGGCAAGAAAGATCTTATTTTAAGTACTGTGACAATTCATTGTTTGCACGCTGCATCCTGCATGCACTGGCTGATATACACTTCATTAGTAAGATGCCTTATCAGGAATTTTCCACTGCACCCTTTCAGTGTCTCCTCTGTCCCTGCATTTCCAGCTCTAAGACTGGACAAGCCATAACATCACCATGAGGTGAAAACCTAGCACACATGCTCCTAGCACACATGAATTAAAACCTACCTTACTTCCCCTGACTCAACAACCAGTCCAACCTGTGATCTTTGTTTCATTCTGATGAGATGATGGTGGACTGCACCGAGTGACAGAAGTGAGCTGCAAGGGAGGGTTTTACAAATTGAGTACAAGAAAATTCAATGTAACCTCTGCTGATTAAATTAATTTGCTATCCTTGTTGTCAGACTGCCTGCCTTTGTATTGACAATCTGTTCAAAATGCCTCACCTCATAGGAACATGATGTGGTCCTGCAGCCCTGTCAGTTAAAACAATAAATGCACATCCCTTTTCCACTGCTTCAGAAGCCTGGAATAAAAAGGATGAGTGAAACAATATTTAAAGGTAGCAGGTTGTGGGGCCATCTATATGAAAGAAATATACCAGACAAACAAATGTTTAAGAATCCTAACCGGGTGGAAGGTGGCTAGTTTGCTATTGACCCTATTCAGACAAGAGGGGTTGATTTGCCCCCCTCCCCCCCCCCCCTCATAATCTCAAGAGCATTGAAGCTATTACAAGAAAACTTGGTGGGTGTATAGTAAGTCCAAAATTCTTTCCCTTGAGGCTTGCAAAATGAAATGATGACATCACATGTCATGGGAATTACATCATAATTCTGAACAGCCGCCACCTTGGATCTGTCATCTTAGAATTCTCTAAATTTTCTCCAAACCTTAAGAGAGATATCAAAGTCAAAGTTGACTCAAAAGGAATTAATTAAAAGCAAACAGCAAAAAGCTAAGATTATATCAAAATGTTAAAGCTACAACAAAACATAAATGAATATAACTATTCATATAAAGCATGTGCTGGTAAAATTGGACAAAGCCACCTAGAAAATAAAACAAATGGAAAATAAAAATAACGACAAACGGAATGAGGGAGTACATCAGCTGAGATGGGTTTTAGCATCACATCCAGATGGTAGCATTTAAGTACACCTCATCTCATGCTGTGGAAAACACTCATGGTGATGACGGACTAGCCTATCTATAAAACTTACCTCTTTACAGATTCTATCAATGGCAGGAACCAGACCATTAACTCCATCTTCCACTGGGTACACTATGTCAATAGTCTGACACTAGGAATACATTCAAATGGGAAAACGTTTCCAGTTAGAACATAATCGTGTCTGACACTCAAACTTGTCTTCAAATTAAACAACACTAAGGGATAATGATAAAAAGCACTACAGTTACAGAAGCCTGAACTCACTTTACACCATGACACACTACACCCTTTGATGGCCTGAACATCGGCACAAGACAGAACTGGGTGGTCAAGGTACACACGGTGACAATCGGCCACATTAGGCTCAAGGAGATTGGGCTCTGGTCCGACAGGGCATGCCTGGAAACGAAACAACAAATTAAATCCATGCAAAGAAGAGAAGAAACCTTGGTACAATGACAGGGTGCCCAAAGGCTTTGATAAAGAGTTGTTACAGCAAACAAAATAACGGATTAATACATGTGGCCCCTTACCAGTGACATCACAATCTTCTCACGGATTGGATCAATGGGAGGATTTGTAACCTAAAGGGAGAACAAGAATATTGATGTTAAACAACAAACTAGACTGTGGTCTACCTTACTGTATACACAATCACATCCTTCATCAATGGCTTGTCCCCAGTGGTTACATTCAGCACAAAACAGCCTACCCGCCTAGATGAGCTTATCAAATATCATTACGTCAGAACAGTCTAATGAGGCATCAGTTTCGTTAATTAGCAGTACATGTATTTCTCTCTTTTATGTTGTAGTTGCTGGAGAAGACAGCCATGTCATCTATAACTCCTCAGATACTTAACAACATACCTGTGCAAAGAGTTGCTTGAAGTAATCAAACACAAGCTGTGGGTACATTGTCAGGCATGACAAGGGTGCATCATTACCCATGGAACCAAGAGCTTCTTTCCTAAATAACATGGCATTGTCTTAATAGAGTTTCATGTGCGTCACAACTGTAGAATTATAGGCAAGAACTTCTTAATTGATTTTTTCAATTTTTCACAGAGTTCGTACCCATTTTCTGAGACAATTTTCAAGGACTTTACCAGGACTCACAAAAAATTTTGCAGGACTCCCAAATGCACAATAATTGAACGAATAAACCCTTACAAAATAGAAATCCAAAAATAATACTGAAAATCAGTTTTAAAGAAAACTTTATTACAAGTAGAGTTTATAGATTTCCAGGACCTTCATTAATTTTCCAGGACTTTCCAGGACCTGTATGAAGCCTGTTTTCATTAAAAATCTTGCCCTCATGCATAAAACAACTACTTTCTTGTCAAAACCTGGTTTAGCAGTATCTCACTTCAGGAAGTCTGTTTGCCTCCCAAAAACTAGTATGTTTTTTTCCCTGGACTTGATAAGTCACTTTTTGCCCAAAGCCCTTCAATTCAGGTTTATGGATGCAATTGAAATGATTATGTCAGTCAAGAGAAAATGTTACTGCCTACAAGTACCTGAATAGCACTTATTAATGAGCAGCTAATGCCTAAACTGATTATCTACTGCAGCTAAATCCACAAGTCATATGCAAAGCGTAACATGAACGTTCTTTGCAGCACAGATGTGGTTTTCCATGACAGTTTGCACCTGAGCTTCCACTGTTTCTTTCTACATTTTAGAAGAAAAAACTAATTGCACTAGTCAAGTAACTCACTTGTTTTTGACCATCGGCAAAATCAGTAAGTTCAGATCTTCAAGAGAATAGTTAAACACGGGCAGCCGTCTGTCTCTGTGAATCAGCTCATTTTGTGAAGGATGCTGGATCAAAGGTATGGCATCTGCAGAGATGTTTTTAGATGTTTGGTAAGCTTCATGGATATCTTTTAGTGTTCTGACACCTTTCTTGAGCAATTCATTACAGGGTCGCAGATTGATCATTTCATGTTTTAGTTCATGATCTTCAACCATGGAACCCACTGTGGTATCGACAAGAAGCATTCTGCCTGGTCGTAAACGGCCCTGTAGTGATAAGGATTCGACAAAAGGATGGAGAAATAGTTAATACATGTATTCATGTTGACTTTGAGTATTACTAAGTTCTCTAATGATGGTACGAAATTTCTCTAACCCTCTCTGAAAACTGTTAAAATTATGCCTGACCCTAAACTTAAACACAGCCAGCAAATTAAAGTGAATACTAATATTAGTAGTTATTTTCTTATAACTCAAAACCCAGCTCATGCAGTGACAACTTACAAACATGAATGTAATGTATCTGCTATTTTGATCTTTCCAGTCTTCTAATCTCCTCATCGGAGGGCTGTTTTGCAAATGGGAGTTACATTTCCCACTGCTGTTGCCCATCCAGTTAAAGAAAATGACTATTAATATAAACTACAACAATGGTACAATAATAATTTTTTTTGTATTTCTCAACTTTTTCAACTTTAATTCTTTTCTTTAGAATTCTCAGTTCTCATGCATCTTAATTCACCTTGAACATTGTTGTCCTTTTCAATTTACCAAGCGCAACTACAATTTTCAATATACCTTTTGCACAATTTCTTCATCAGGAAACGTGCTAACCCCCACTTCGCTGGCCATCACCATATATCCCTGTTTAGTCACATAGTATCTTGACGGCCGCAGTCCATTCCTGTCTAGAATAGCTCCAATATACCGCCCATCAGAGAAGGTGAACAGAGCTGTTGAACAGGAGGTTAAAGCACTGTTAAGCAAAGATTCAGGTAGTGACAGAAACCTGGTTCTACTGCAGCTAGTATCTTAGCTCTAATATAATCACCCATCAGAGAACATAAACAGAGCTGCTGAACAGGAGAGAAACTGGTTCTACAGTTACTGTATCTAACTCCAATTAATACCCTTCAAAGAGCATGAACAGTGTTGTTGATCAGGGGTTAATGCACTATTGTTAGCCAAAGACACTTTGATTCAGTGGTGTTTTAAAGAAAAACTGGATCTATCTAGCTCTGATTTCCCACCCAACAGAGAAAGTGGGTGTACAATGTAAGGGGATTACAGTCTTGCACAGTAATGTAAGTTTTATGCAAATGTTTGAAACTGTGTGACAACTTATGTCCAAATTTGAAAGGTAATTTCTGTCCCTTGTTTTTGACTAGTGTGATGTTGAGAATCACTGTTGAAAATTTGTGAGGCCTACTTACCAGGACCATCCCAGGGCTCCATAGAACAGGAAATCCAGCGGTAGAAATCCTGTTTCTCCTGGTTCATTAGATTGTTTCCCTGCCATGCCTCAGGGACCATGGTCATGATGGCCTAGGGATAGACAATCAGAAAATTGCAAATACTTCCTTATTTAACAAAACTGGAATGAACATACTTTCCTGCTTTCCATGACAAGTGTTGTTCCAGATTATTTTGAAGGGGCAGTGTTAAAATGGGCCAAACATCCAGGCATCTTGGATGTTTTGCCCAATACACAGTCAGTCATGATCAATATACATTAAATATTAATATTATTATTAAAAATAAGGGGATTTGTGGTGCATCATGGGATGAATGGAATGGGATGGTACAATGAATTGAAATCACACAGCCATTTAATTTTCAAGTTATCTCAAACCTGGAAAAGGTAGACATTTTGCAGATAAAAAGACTCAAGGGATTCTTATAAGGTGCAGAAAAAACTTAAATTATGTGGCTTTTTTGCGGCATTGGTTTATGTAGAAAAACAGAGTGCAAGTAGCAGGAGATTCTAAAATACTACTTGGTGACATTGTTAAAATAGTAACTTTTAGTCTGTCCCCAGAAGTTTGCATCACCAGCATAAAACAAATCAATATAATGACATTAAATTATTTGCAACAACTAAACAGTAAATAATACATTATTATTAAACAATTACCTCAGGAAGAGAACGGCCTCCAGCCATAACAAGCAGTTCAAGCACATTGTCTACACATCCAGAGTCTGAAAGGTCTGCTTCAATGACTGGAAAGAGCCTTAAAAGCAAATGGTTGAGAAGGCTTGTGGCTAGCGTACTAGACTTGAAACAGTAAAAAAATGGGGTGGGAACAAGGAGTAAAGGGTGTGGAGGAGGGGAAAAAGAGGGACCAAACTGGGTAAAAAGGAATTAAGGAAGAGGAAAATAAGGCATTGGTAAAATAGTAGAAAGTGGGAGAAACAGGCAATAGAATAAGCAACTGGGAGAAAAGAGGATGCAACTGACTTACTTTTGAGTGTTGCTGCCATAGCATTTACTGAACATTGTGCCCTCTCTTGTGTTTATGTTATTGATGTTCCCTCTTATTGTGTTTATTTCTCCATTATGGGCTAGTAATCTGAAAGAGAAAATAGCAAGACAAAAGAGCTTAGGTAAGGAATGTTAAAGACAGTGATTTCCCAAATTTGTCGATGTAGCATATCTTATTGTATCGTAAAATCACAATATCTTATTTAAATATCAATATTCCTATCGTTGGAAAAAAATCATGGTTCACCGATGCATCGTATCGTTGCAGCCCTATATGCTACTTGGAAAATTAATGACTGATTGATTGATCAATTGATTGACCAATTTGATTGATTGATTGATTTGCTCACTGACTGACTGACTGAATGACTGGCTGGCTGGCTGACTGACTGATTGACTGACTGACTGGCTGGCTGGCTGGATGGCTGACTGACTGACTGACTGACTGACTGACTGACTGACTGGCTGGTTGACTGACTGACTGATTGACTGACTGACTGACTGACTGACTGACTGACTGACTGACTGACTGACTGACTGACTGACTGACTGACTGACTGACTGACTGACTGACTGACTGACTGATCAATCCTATAAAACTGAAACTCACCTGTTTGGGTGGGCTCTTTCCCAGCTAGGAAACGTGTTTGTTGAAAATCGACCATGAACCAGGGCAAAATGGGTCCTGAAGCAAGACAAAAACACGATAAATCAGTTAGGGAGACAGCAAGAGCAGTTACTGTCAAACCTCTTTAATACAAAGACAAAGAGGACAGTGCTGAGTCAGTCTGTATTCAGGAATGTCTGTATTAAAGGCCAGTCTTTGTTTATGTCAACATCCTTTAGTCTCCCTATATTGGCATAAACATAGCCTTAAACAATTAAATTGCACCCAGCAAACTGTCTATAATAACAGTGACTGTCTGTAGTAGCGAACTGTCCAAAAGAAGAGATCAATAATAAAATTTGTTGCTACTTACAGTACAGGGACCAGGTTTATGAAGCCCTCCTAAGTTACGAGGTGCCCTACGCATTATCGTAAAACAATTCCTAAAGTGTAACTAAACAAGCAAAACTTGGGGTTCATCTTACCTAGGAGAGCTCAGTGAATCTCGACTGGGTCTTAACAGTTATTCAATTATTAAATCTAATCACTAAAAATTTTAAATGTTTAGCAATGACTTACCGCCATTTTCATCTAAGTGTGGACACGTGAAGAAAAACATGTTTTAATCAGATATCAAACGTGGCATGTTTGGCCACCAAACATTTGAAGTTTGACAGCAATTAAACTTGCATTCCTACGTGTGTGATCGGGTTTCAATGCCAAAATTTGCATAAATATTCGAAAAGGTCAACATGTTTTGTCATGTGCCGGTTAATATTCCCAAATATCGAAGAAACAAATTTGAAATCTGCATTTTCTAGGTCTTCTTCGTTTTCTCGACTCCCGCCATTTTAGTGAAACCTGCTCTAAAAGCCTTCAAACTTCAAAGGTTTGGCGGCCAAACATGTCACCTTTGACACCCAATTAGAACATGTTTTCCCGTCATGTGTCCACGCTTAGATGAAAACGACGGTATTTTGTACTGACCAAAAATCCTCAGCCTGTAGATCAGGAAAGAAGACTCGAAGCTGGACTGGTTTTAACATTCCCTTGAATGATATAAAAAAAAATTATTAGCTGATGACCACACTACACACATGTATTAAAGCAGTATTTATTTTCTACAAAGTGAAGTGAGATTGAACAAGTAAACAACAATATTTTATCCATAAACCACGATAGATACCTTGTAGACAACAGTTTCAGAAGACAAACTGCAGATGTAAAAGCGGCGATTTTTTGTGCCAATTCTATTTGATGCCATCTTTCTTAAGAGGTACACCTGAAAGAAAGAAAAAATTAACAATTACAATGATGATCCCTCCTATTGAAAACACTCCAATAATCTTTGATTACTGACTCTAATGTTAACCTTTCTCTCACTGTTGCCTAGCATTAAAAGCAAAGAAGGGCATTTCATGAAATCTGCAGGAACAAGTGAAAGGACTCTAAGGTGTGGGATTGCAGAAAAACGCCTCACTCTCATAACAAAACAGCTTATTTGTTATATGCCTTATTTTTTTAAACTCTGAATTAATTTTCCGCAATCCCGCACCTCACTCTGAAAGGAATTGGGGTGAGATCAAAATCATGAAGCACGTTCTGAACCTCGTCAGTTGCTATGCACCTGGAACTTGGTTTTAACATCAGTTCAAACATCAATGGAAAGAACATCTCTCGATAGCACAACCACCTGTGAATTTGAATCTGATGCTTTCTCCTAGAGAATCCTGGAGAGTCCTATAACCACCTATTTGCAATCAGTACACATGAAATCATGGTCAGTTGACATTCATGTTCACCTACCTGTTTTTTGAATGTTTCCTGCTCTAACGTACTTGTCACAAACACCTGCAAGTGCACAAACGAATACAATGCAAACAATTAAGGTCAATGCATCATTTCAGAGGGTGCTCATACCCAAGACATAAAAAAACCGGAACCCCGGTTGAAAAATCAAAATTTCACCATCATTCCATTTGGAAAGCTTCAGAAATGATTGGTCATTTGGTAAGCATCATTCCATTTGGACACTTTCAGAACTTGTGAGCTACATGTAGTGGTTGAGGTCATTTAGTTTATCTGAGTGCTCCTCACTTCTTTGAAAGGTTCAAGTAAAACATTTAAGGTTTACACAATGAAATTTGCAGCGGATATTGTGTGTAAATGACCAGAGAAGTAGAGAAACCCCTAGACATTCTCACAAGATGATTTCTTATTAAAGTATAACTTTTAATGGCATTTGCCTTCTCCCCATCCAGCTAGTGTACTGCCAGACAAAATGCAAGGCAGCAAACTACAATACGGTTAAATAAGGGGGGGGGGGTACTCCCAATAATGGCCTATACGGGAAGGCTCCACCCGAAAGGGGTACCTTTTTAGGGCTTCAGGTATATAAAAGGGTACGGATTTCACGACCTGAAGTGCATGAAAGGGTAGGGAAATCTGTCATTTAGGCATTTAAAAGGGCCTTTAATTAAAATATTTCGAGTAGATAATAATAGTGTTTTTTTGGTTAACATCTCTTCTGGTAATACCGTTCTCCCCTAATATCGTTCATTAACTACATTCCAAGGGTTTAGAAAAGGGATGCAGTGTTCTTGAGTAGGTATGTGAAAGGGGTACCATTTTTCAATGGAAGGTATACAAAAGGGGTACATTCTCTGTCAAAAATGGTATATAAAAGGGTAAGGGGCTGGACTTTGGGGCAGAACCTCCCTGTATAAAACTCTGTTGAGTAGCCCACCCAGGGATTAAATATTCCATCCAGGGGGGCAGAGCAATGATAATTGCCATTTGTTTTATATCCACTTGTATTCCACAACAAAGTGGGTATACAGTACTTTACCAGAACAGGAACAGGAAAAAAAAAAGAAACTACCTGTCTGATTAGTGGCTGACTTTCTACAGCAGTTTTTCCAATCATACTATTATCAAATGGTACATCCCGCCAACCTAGAACCTAAAAGTTAACAAGCAAAAAGAAAATTTATTTACATTTGTCACTAAAATGCCAACAAGCGGCCACTTCTAACTAGTTAATGAGAGAAGTAACATACCTCAATGTTGCATTCTTTTGCAAGTGCTGAAAACATGTCTCCACACACTTTGGCCTGGCATAGATGAAACAGAAATTTCAATCAAAAATAAAGCAAAACAACACTCATCAATGAATTTTCTCCATTTAGTTTATTAAGATTGTAACATGTAAGTATTCTAGCAATAAGTTCTCTTAACTCAGATTATCTTTTTCAAAACGCATACCACAATTACTCTTGAATGCGTGTCATAATTTACCACATTAACTCAGTTCAGAATACAAAGGGAATCTTTACTGTCCTAAAGAATCTATCTTCAGGATCAGTTCGTAATAATTGATGCTCATGAACAGCAACTGTCATTAAAAAAGCGAATCTTAAAATAACTAAAAACAGCTTCAAATGTTCACCTTGTTTGGATCTGTGTCAACAAAAAAGATCCCTGTTGCATAATCACCAGGAGACGGCAGCTTGAATCCCAGCTCCTTCTCTCTGAATAGTAAACAAGACAGAATGTGTAAGTTTATAATTTTACTTTTTGACTGAAGGTGCAGGCACAGGTATTTTTCTTGTAAGGTGCTACTCTTGGTCGACCATTAAAAGCATATATGGAGACAGTCGGACCGCGGCGAGCTCTTTGTAAGAAATTCTCACTGTGAATGATTATTCTCTTACATATTGCAAACCCCTCCCCCTCCCATTCCCCACCCCCACCCCCACCCTGACACTCTTCCTCCCCTCTCTCTCAATGCCAATATTCATCCCCATCATCATCATCATTGTTGCCATCATCATCGACACCAGCACTATCGAGTTGAACCATCTTCAATAGTTTAGGGAAATTTACATCTCATTCTGTCAACTTTTTCTGAGTCAAATTGCATGATCTTTTCATTCTCAGAATACCAGGGTTTCTAGACGACTGGACAAGTCCCCAAGATGTACAAGGACTACACCAGATGATTTGTTTGGAGAGGTCCTAACAATGCTAGCATGGTTTGAACTGGATCAATCCTACTTATTGCATGCTCAAAATAGTATTAGCAGTTATTTTTGAGGTCCAATTGACATAATTTGTAGCCCAGATGTGAGGAGTGGGTTTGTCTATTTGCACAATGTACTTACTAAGAATTTAAGCAGGCAAACTGGAAATTTAAATTTGTGATTTTGGATAACAAAGTTCTGTTGCACAACTGTTTTTTTCTTGTACGTATTTCACAAAATAATTTTATAACTTAATAAAATTGCATTCACGTTTCTACAAACTGGCAGTCAAACATCTTACCGTACGACTCGCTGGTAAAAGGCATGTGGAATTCCAGTCATAATTCCTGCACCATCTCCACAGTTTTCTTCAAATCCAACAGCTCCTCTGTGTTTCATTCTCTCCAGCACTGTAAGTGCCTCAGACAAGACCTACAAAACAAATAGATTAGTCTGTTACCCTCATGTAAGCCTCAAGCATGGAGATTCATAATGAAACATTTCAGGGCTGGAAATAACGGCCGGTCAACGGACAATGTCTGGCCTGATCGGGGGTTTGACAGGTCAAATGCTCGCCTTGCCGGACATGTTGACTGGTCATATTCGATCATATTGAAATGAACTAAAGTTTCCAAACTGTATATGTCTGTATTTTTTCGGTTACAAGCCGCACCTTTTTCTTTTTCTTTTCTCTTTTTTTTTTTTCACGAAAGCCAGTATTTCTGTCAAAAATTATCGCTAACTCGGGGTACGTCTTATAGACGAATATTTTCCGGCAACAAATCCTAAAGATCTCGATTTTTCATTAAAATTAGGCCGAAAACAAAAGAGAAACGTTGGTTGTTGACGTTCCTGCAACATCAACATTCCGCTTAAATGCGAGAACATTTTAAAAGAAACTTTAGCGACAGAACGGTTTGAGCAACCACATAACAAAGCCATAGTTGAAAGCATATGCTCAGTAACATGATACTGTCACGCACTAAACCTCGAAGACATCATCTTTCTTTTTTACAACGTTGTTGGATTGTTAGTCGAGAAAGGAAACCTACCTTCTTCATCCACCCAGTGACACCTTCATCCAACGTAGCGCTTGGATTTTCAGGTGTCTAATTCTTTTGAAGGTGACATTCGGGGCGAGTCAGTTTTTGCCATTGGCCTTTACTACTCACTGCAATGGTGAAACTTATCGGCACAGCAAGTTGTTCTCGGCACTTTTCTGCTTGTGTTTATTCTAGTTTTCTTGCTGTACTTGGGCAACACGAATCAAAACAGCATTAACTGAAGATGTCATTGCAGTGTGACAAAGTTTTAGCTTTTGTTTACGGGTGTGACAATTTCGCTTTATTAATTACCAAAAACTTGTGCGCTCGTGTTTGTGCAAATGACTTTTACACCGTTGTTTACGATGTCACTTTCGGCTGGTGTGATTGTAAGCGAATTCAGTTGTGATTGAAACAAACTTGAGAAAAGTATTTCTTCAGTTCAGGATGCACCCTGTGACTGCACATTTTAGTGATACTTTTTAGTTTGAAAACTTGAGTTGCAAAGTTTGGGATGCGCCTAATGGCCGAGTGTGCCTTATAAAAGAAAAAGTACGTATATATATCTGTCCGGTCAGAAACGAGGTATGACCAAGCTAGAATGTATTTGGCCAGTCATCTTGACCGGTGAATGTCCAAAAATTATTTCCAGCCCTGCATTTGAGTCTTACGTGTAGGAAATCTGACAGCAGTTTTAAATTTTGATAAGAAACCCACACTCAGCACATCAAGAGCACATAGGACAAAGAAAACTTCTGAATCCCCGCTCCAAATTCGTCAAACATATGAGCATGTGCACCCCAGTCAGAAGCTCTATCCACTACTCGCAACAAAAAGACTACATGTAGCAGTGTCCTAGAGTAAAGCTAGAGAAAAGTAATTTGTAAAGTTATTTGTAACGTGACAGATGTACTGCATACGGCTAGGACAAGTAAATGTGGAAATTATATCTCCCATGTTGTCAGTAATAATCAGAAAAATGGAAAAATTTAATGTGTTGCCCAGTGGTTAGATCACTGGACCAGTATAGTATAATCATGAACAGAAACAGAGCTGAAAACTGTTGATTCTCAAAAACAGGTAAACAAACACTTCCCCTGGAAGTAAACTGGAAAAGCAAACCTGCTACGTCATCCCCTTTAGAATTTCTACACATGATCTTAACTGGATTGTAAAAGGATCTGGTAGGATCCTAATCCAGGATCCTGACCCAGGGATCCTGATAGGATCCTACTTAAGGGAGCAATATACGTACATGTAGTTGCCTTTTCCCCCAACATTTTAGCCTTTTTTCTTAATTCTCTCCAAGAGATTTCACTTAATCCAAAAATGCTATCATAGGATAGTAGTGCGAGCTCCCATAAATCTGAGAGAAATTTTTTTGTGATTTTTAAAGTAAATGTAAAAAAAAAAAAAAAAAAAGCAGGAGAGGGAAATTGGGGAATTTTAAGAAAGTTCAGTTGAAACTTGTGAAGAATTAAAGGTGAGTTAAAATTAAAATTTTAAGTTAATAATTGATAGATGGACACCAAAACAGTCCACAAACAAACCCAAGTGCTCTTGCTTGGGGGTGGACTGTCTGGGGGTGTCTACAAAAATTAAATCCCTCTTTTATTTCTTTCTTCAATCTTATCCTGATTCCTTAAAATTCACATACATTGCCCCCTTAAGAGCCTGCCTAAAGGATATTGATCCTACAGGATCTTCACAGGATGCTATAAGAGCTTGTCCAGGATCTTATGCAAGATTCCAAGAGATTTTACAGGATCCCGAGTAGGTTCCCATAAAAAAGATTAGGATTATTGCCATTTAGGTAGGATCATCCTAGGTAGGATCCTGTGTGATCTCACAGGATCCTAAAACATCTTGTAGGATCCTATACAGGATTTCTACTAGGGTGGCCCCTGTAAAAACAATTCAGGGTGGGCTGGTATCTGTCGATACCAAATACTCAATATCATCAATATTTAATTTGGGTATACCTAAAAATACGTCGAATATTCAGAAGCAGCATCAGTGATTTTGATGCAACTCACTATGAGTGACAGCCTAATATTGACATTGCTATTAAATGGCAAAAAAAGCCTAAAAATTGTATTGGCCCAACCCCTACAAATGATGCTTCAGTAGGGTTAATCAAGTATATGAAGAAAAACTTGAATTCACATAGCATCTAGGCTAGCTCAGGACACACATAATAGGATACGTATGTTCTCCTAATTTGTGCGGAATGACAACATGTGCAAAACAACAAAAGCAGTGACTACAGAGAATACTCTCAGCCATGAAGTTAAGCAACAATGTGTAACAAAACCTAGCAATGAAGGGATCTAAGAAAGCTGTAATGAGAAATTGACAAGAAAGACTGTACCTGAAAAAACAATGTGTATTCTATTTTTACAATTACAGATGGAGCTGTTTTTGATCTCCTGAGTTTAAATAATCATCTCAACATATATGTTGACAAAAAAATCTTGAGAATGTTTTAGGAGAGCAATGGGTGAATATGAAAGATAGCTCTATTTTCCCAATCATATCTCATAATAATAGTGTAAATAACAAAACTTTCTCGACAAGTGATCGTACCGGTATAAAAATGTTTGTAGTTCTAAATAAAATGAAAATACTGAAATGCTAACATGGCATGCTTTAATTATTAATTATAAGTCTCAATCTGTTTGTTGGAAACAATATACCTGGATAGCCCAAGTAAACTAGACTTTGGGCAAAAATTAGTTGCATATTTAACAGCTGTACGACGATTGACCTTGTAGGGTTCTTCGTTACTACCCTTGAAAATGTTCATGGGAGAAATTGTCAAAGTGTTTTGCTACTCAGCTCAAATTGTTTCAATCGACTAAACACTTCATTTCATGGCCAACCATATTCTGCTTGTTAAAAACTCACATCCTAAATATAGACAATTTCTACTTTCAACCACATTGAGATCATAAAAAGTTAAGGACATTGAATGAAAATAATTATAATTTCAACACCTTTTGCACACAAAAGAAAACAATTGAAGAGTAAATTTCAATCACATTTAATTAGCTCAAGTACTAAGTTGGAGGTCTAGTGAACTATAATCCTGACTGGAAAATGAAACTAATTATATTGACTGAAAAATAAAAATTCACCGATGAGATGTGCTTGATACATGGTGTATATTAATTTTTAACACGAGTTTTAAAGGACCATCATCTCACGCAGGAATCTAGAGCAACACAAAGCTACAATACATTGAATTTTCCTGTACTCAACATGGGTTGTACAACTGTATACAAAAAATGAAAGAAAAAACAGGTGTTATGCCTCCCACAGTTGAGATCATCAGAAATTAAACTATCGACACAGCAAAAGTTTCTTTTTCTTGTAAATTCTAAAGGAGAATAACAAATATTGTTTATGAATGCTTTTAAAATTCAATTTAATTTTAATCAGTGTTTTTGTTAAATTCTAAAAGCAAGGCATTACAAAGTCCACTTTAGCAAAAACATATTCCTGGAAAACAGGAAGCTGGCGAGAAAACAAGACAGCTAGGGCGAGGTTATTTTTTTGTTGGACACATACCAAAACATGTTCCAAACAAACCAGCTGCAAACTCAGTGTTGTTTAACATACTGTGGATTTATTTCTTGTTGTGAAAAAATACTAATCCTTTAATGTAGGCCAAAACCTTAACCCAAAACAAGGCCACTGGAACTAATACAATAATAATACAACTAATCCACTGTTACATTATTAATAATAACACCTCTGACTGCTACCAAGAAGACATATTGCTAAAAAATAACAATTAGAATTTTAAAATGCTAAATCAATAAACACAAAAAAGTTCTGAACTGAACGGTGTCTACATCATTGCACGAATTTTCTTGCGTGCGACGTGAAAATATTCCAAGCTAGGTGTCATGCAACACAAACACGTGACTAAATAAAGCGAGAAGTACCGTGAAGAAAGCCGTTAATTTGACGCTACAGAGTGAGAAGTTTTTGAACACATAACAAATATTTTGATACAGATATCTGTGAAAACGATGGTTAAAACAGAAAGTAAGGTTGTGAACTAAACAAGGAGCATGCCAGCGTGACCATGCAATGGAGTCACGCAAAATCCACTTCAAAACAAAGCCAACTCACCGTAAAAACAACTTTTTGAACTCAGTAATATTTAATGATGAGAACAAAAATGTTTTGCTGCGTTAAGAGAACGGTTCAAATACTACATCATATGCACAGAAATTTAAAAAAAAGGAAAGAGAAGCAATCACACAAGTCCGATTAAAAAGCCCCGCCAAGAAAGCTTGTACAGTACACACCGGGAGTTACCAAAACTTGTGGGAACGATCGAAAGTACCTCTGTTGTCTTTCTGAATGAAAACATCGTCTGTTCACCATTACATTTCAATTCAATTCATTGCTATGGTTTACGATGTTGTACATAACTATGCCAAATATGGTCCGTATGCGTTTTGAATGAACTCGTACCTAAGCTCTCAAGAAGCTTATGGCTCATCATAGTAAGAAGGCGATGTTTACATGTTTCTTTTGATCGAAATACAAAGTCACTTTCTCAAACGAGTGAATACACTGTAGATATTACAATCTGAGTATCTAAGGGAAAATATGATTAGCAAAGTGTTAAATAAAACAATTAGAAATTCATTCACCTGGTAACTTTTCTCTCCATTGATTTTCGCCACAAAACCAACTCCACAAGCTTCTGTCTCAAAATCCGGCGAGTAAAGACCTTGCTTCGGTGGATAACCGTGTTTCGAACGCACCATCTTCGCGTCGAATCCTTCAACCTTATACCTCTAATCGTCCAACACTGTTATTGTATATAAAGAGAAGTAAAATTACTAAGTTGCGGAGACAGTAGGCCAACAGACGTGACCTTCTGAGAAAACGTGCTGTTGTCGACTAGATTGGACTTTGGCGCCATTTCACGTGATGACAAAATGGCATCTGTTGTGCATGTGGGAATTCATTGGACCAATGAAAATCGCTTCCGGTTGTTATATGTGCGTGTAATGTTTTCATTCAGTGAGTGAGCAGTACTGCTAAAGCACAACAGGAAACCTTGAAGTATAAATATTTAATTCATAAAAATAATTTATCTCCGCATTGCATGAAGTTCTTTAAACATAAAACTAAAGCAACTTTATTTATACACTGTTTGTTTTTATTCAAGCTCGTACAGCTACTAGAGAAGACAAGTTCAAGTGTGACTGTTCTACTCGGCTGAATAACATTGGAATATTACAGTAACCTTTGCCTTTTTGTAGGTCTGTCCACTTCTGTTTCGTCTGTCCGTGCAGTTAAATTTCGAGCGGGAACGACCTGTGACATGATGGACTTGATAGCCCAGTTGGTAGAGAACTGCAGGTGCCCGTTTCTCCCACTACTTTTTACCCCTACAACTTTTTGCCCACTCACTCTACAAATCTGTTATTTTACATGTCTTTAAGATAAGAAAAGTTTAACTTGTAACAAAGTTTCATGCTTAGAAACGTCTTTAATTACAAGATACAGTGCGAATTATCCTGCCCGAAATTGTGCCGCGAGTATCGCCGGGTCGAATCCCGTACTGGAGTGGATGTTACATAACTACGGTGTCTTCCATGCTAAAATCTCTGTCGTTCGCATACCATATGATGTTTTGTATAGGTAGCACTTATCTACCCCTATTACTACGCTATCATCGTTGTCAGCTTTACCCATACTGTCCAAGAGTGTAATTTGTCGAAATTTGAGCAAGAAGAACGCGCCACGCGCAAGCGCACTACAAAACCTTACCACATGGACTACCACATGGCTTCTCGCGTCACGTTCGACATATAACGGAACTTAAGCAACCACGACAGCAACGCCAAGGAAAACGTCAGTTTTAAAAAACATGACTTCCAAATATTTCTAACTTCTTCGCGATAGTTTCAATTCGTCCAATCTGTCTAATGAATCTGTAAGGACGGCGTTACAGTTCAGGTAGAAAAAAGAAAATTCACAGTCGTGTGTTCACGTTCTACATAAAACTTTGAATTTGGTCATTTCACGTTGTTGTTTTGCAGAGGACGGCAAAGAAATGTACCAAAATCTGTATCGCTCGTGTAGAGTCATTGTTTTGCTAATTAAACCTTTTGTTTTGTGACGTTCTCGTCAGCCGTCGCTGTCGTGTTTGCTTAAGTTCCCTATACCCTGGTATAGAACTCCTACCCTGATGACTCTAGTTTTCCTTCAAAGCGCACAAAACTTTCGCCTTTTACCTTCACTAAAGACTTCCGTGGAGGAGAACAGCTGAATGAGTCTATAGACCAATTTTATGTCGCCCTACCTTGAGGCGGGGCTCCTAATTGAAATAACAAGCCAAGATGACACTCGAGACCACTTTGTGATTGTCAAGATTGTTGAATGACTCAGCTTCATGTGAAGTTGAAAGACGTCAATCTGGAATACTTCCAGCATTTCCGCTTCCTTTAACGTCATACTTCGCTACACTTATGAAAACACGGTATCCACGTATCAGGTATTGCAGTTTACAATGACAGGACAAAATCTGTTTTATCACAACAAAGGACGAAAGAGGAAAACGAAACATTTTCCCTACCACTATCCCCTTTGAGCAACAGAGCTGAAAAAATGTGGACGTCCCAAGAGGGCGGCGGCCATTTGTAATGGTTTTCCAATCAGAAAAAAGGAGCCAAAAGTTAAACTCGGCGTTGGATGGAAAGATTCTTCAGTTTTAAGAAGGACAAATTTATTTTGTTCCTAAATTCAGTTGGAAACAATTTGTTTGGGCTGGAACAGGGCAAAAATTACTTTAAGCCATTATCTCAGTCTATAAAAATCCTTTGCAGCATGGAAACTAAACTTCTCTTCCATTTCCGAGGCATTTTTGCAAATTTGACTTGCGCACAGTTTTTGAAGGGGATCGAAAAACACCGTACTGACGAAGGGCTAACGCTCGAAACGTCAGCTTTCCATCTCTTTAAGGTGGCCAATCTACCTTATCAACTCAGTTGATAAATCCAAAATTTTGTGTTTAACGTCCCCATCGACGCAACACCATAGTTTCTTTAGAAACTAACCCCCTTGTTTGTAAGTTGGTGGAGAACTGCAGGTGCCCGTTTCTCCGACTACTTTTTGCCCCGACAACTTTTTGCCCACTCGCTCTACAAATCTGTTATTTTAACATGTCTTGTAGCAAAGTTTCATGCTCAGAAACTTCTTTTGAAATTTTTTAATTACAAGATACAGTGCGAATTATCCTGCTCGAAATCGTACCACGAGGCGGGTCGAATCTCGTTCTGGAGTGGATTTTGTTCCAGGCTTTTTTTACGTAACTACGGTGTCTTCCATTCATAAAATAAATTAAAAATATATATATTCTCCGTAGTTCGCACTACGCTATCGTTGTCAACTTTGTCTATATTGTACAAGAGTGTAATTTGTCGAAATCTGAGCAAGAAGAACGCGCCACGCGCAAGCGCACTACAAAACCTTAAAGCAGGCGTCTGCTTCCCACATGGCTTCCCGCGTCACGTTGGATATACCCTGGTGTAGGGACCCTACTCTGGCAACTCTGGTTTTCCTTCAACACGCATAAATCTTTCGCCTTTTACTAAAGATTTCCGTGGAGGAGAACGACTGAATGAGTCTAAAGACTAATTTTTTGTCACCCTCCCTTGAGGCGGGGCTCCTTATTATAAGTAACAAGCAAAGATGACACTCAGCACCACTTCGTGATTGTCAAGATTGTTGAATGACTCAGCTTCGTGTGAAGTCAGACGTCAAACTGGAATACTTACATCATTTCCGCTTCCTTTGACAACATACTTCACTATACTTCTGAAAACTGACACGGTATCCACGTAACAGGTATTGTAGTTTTCAATGAAAGGACAAAATCTGTTTTCATCACAACAACGGAACTTCAATATTTTCTCAACGCTACAAACAAAGCATGCATCATATATGGATACGCCAGTCCACTTAATATAGTGGCTCGCTGCAAAGTTTTGTTCGTATTGAAGATATAATCAATGCTGAGATACTTGGAACTGTTGATGTTTTCTGTTTCAAGACGCATTCACTTTTTTCTCGGGGGAGGGGGTCCAGCCAACCAACCAACCTTTACGAAAGAGGAAAACGACAAATTTTATTTGGATGGAAATATTCTTCAGTTTAAGAAGGATAAATTTGTTTTGTTTCTAAATTCAGTTGGAAACAATTTCGTTTGGGCGGGAAAAGGGAAAAAATTGCTTCAACCATTATCTCAGTCTATAAAAATCCTTTGCAGCATGGAAACTAAACTTCTCTTCCATTTCCGAGGCATTTTTGCAAATTTGACTTGCGCACAGTTTTTGAAGGAAATTGAAAAACGCCGTACCATGCCAACTTTTCGGGAATTAGTGCCCCGCGGTTCCGTTGTTTGTGGTTCTCAATTTGTTTTTGGTTTTGTTTTGTTTTTTTTTTTAATTTGTCGGCCGTTTGATAGTTTTTCCTTGTTTTGGAATAGATTTCACCTAAACGTTCAGGAAAGGGGGAATATTTTAACAAGAAATAGCAACCAGGCCAAATTTTTCTTCAACTTCACAAGGAAATTTGTACCGCTTTTCTCCGTGTAACTCTGGTCGACTTTACCTGATTGCTTCAGTTTACATCGTTTGGTTGCCTTTATTAGAATTTTGCCTAGCGCATTAGTTGGTTATCAGAAACACCGGCTGTCACTCAACGTGATGACGTTACAAACTGCACGAGGACCATCGTTCCTCACGGCCAGTGTCAAGTCCGAAAACACTTGGCGGTAACGAGTTTTCACGCTAAAGAGGCCTGGTCCAAATTAATCCCTATCCGTTGCCGGCTCCATTAGGCCTGGATTTTACTTTCCCGGGGTAACGTTACCGAATAACACTATCTCACTCCCACCTCTGGCTTTGCGTGCACAACCGGACCCCGCTTCAGACTGAGAGAGACCGAAAACGGCTAGATACTAGGCTGACAAGTGAAGCGCTAGGTTCAGCGCTTTCGCTTTGACAGGCAGTCAGAGTCGTCCTAGGGTCCCCATAGTCTTGTGTGAAGCTAAAGTTTAAGGCAACCTTCGGGGTCGCCCCTGGAGCAAGCTGGCAAGTGATAGCAGTAATAATCTCGAGTCCTGCTCTTCCTTGGCTAGCTATGTCATGCTGATGAGTTCTAACAAAGACGAAACAGCTCTCCATGGCCGTAGCCTGCGTGACGAGACTAAACATAGGCCCGCAATGCGTGCAGAACCGACGAAGTGTTGGTTCGTCTCGAAAAGAAAGCAAGCGAGCTGTGCGTGACTGCAGCTTCAATAACATTCAAGCATCTGTAACAGCAAGTTGCAGTAAAAGTGTATAACTGTAACTAACGCTTAAATTTGACCAACTGAAAAGGCGACCAATACCCTTGAAAGGAGGTCAACTGAATTATTCACCCTCTCCTCACCAAACATAGCTCCACAGACTATGCATTCTTCACTCAAGATCATTTTTCGCTGTCTTTTTGTCGGTCTTCTTCAAAACCCGGAACAAAAATTCTCAAAACAGACGCATTTCAAAAAATGGGCGTAAAATTTCCCAATATAAAAGTAATCACATCTTCACGATTGATCAGTATGGGCACCGCAACAGCCCAAAAGAATTGAACTTTTCCCCATACCTGGGAACCACGCTTTGTGTACAGTTTCCTTTAATCATGCCAAGGGCTCCTTAAGCCAAATTGTGAATGCAAATACGAAATAAATCATTGCTATGTTCTATCCTACAGGTTACAAGAAAGCGCATTATAGGCATTTACCAGTCGTTTTGACCCACTCCACCCTCGACAAATGTTTTTACTTGGTTCAACGTGCTAACTGGCGTAACGAAAATTGTGACAGTATTTTGCCCTTTGCGTTACCGAATGACGTTATGTTTAAAATCTGATGACTCAGCTGATCTGTCTCATCGCTTTGAATATTTAATTTTGTTGAATTAAACTAAAAAATTAAATGTTGATATACATTTGTCCACAACTGAACATGGTTTTGCCAAGAGTTGTGAGCAATGTATTTATATACTGTTGTGAATAGGGCACTATAAAAACATGATTATCGATAAAGACAAACACATCGTCAGAATCTCAACGTGCTAACCGGCGTGACAAAAATTGTGACAGTATTTTGTCTTTTGCGTTACCGAATGACGTAATGTTTAAAATCGGATGGCTCAGCTCATTTGTCTTATCGCTTTGAATATTTTGTTGAATTAAAATTAAAATTTAAAGATAAATTTTGTCCACAACTGAACATGCCGTTATCAAGAGTTGTAAGAGAAGCACTTTATATACTGTTGTGAATATGGCACTATACAAACATCATTATCGATCTGGAGAAATTAATAAAAAGCGAAGTCGTCGCTTTATCTCAAACACGTTAAAGCATGTCTTATGACGTAATCTTTAAATCTGGTTTCCTCTTCCGCAGTCAGCAAGTCAGTGTCTCGAACTCTAAAATCGAACAAATCGGTTCAAAATCAAAGTAAAGCAGAAAAATTAAAAAGACTAACTGGTATATCCTTCTGTGCCGCTTGTAGCATACTATCCAAGAAGATCCAGCCTCGTGCGTGTCGTAATTCATTTCCCACCTGCCGATAACCTTTCTTAACGTTGGCAGCTAGACATTTTCAAGTAATAAACATAACCACAACAACATACACCAGAATTTTCCTTTCATAACCTTTACTGAGAACGATTCTATCCTTACGATGTCTCAGCAACACTTTGGTCCCACCAGCATCAACAGTGCCACTGGACTTCACCTCCTGTTATTATCAGTCCTCCTTACTTTCTTTCACTAGTATTGCACAGATATTTCAGTCCGGTCAAAACCAACACTGCTTGGCGGAAGTGTCCTTTTATACCTACGATAGTTTTTATGTGGACCCTTGTCCTATCGTGCGTGCGTGTGTGTACTAATCGATGGGCTTAACTGCAGAATACGTCATCCCATCCCGTGGGCCATAGCGAAATACACACCTTGTGAGCCTTACACGACGTATTTTGACCGACCAAACCAGTCGACCCTCTTGACACGACTGCTCTAACTCGACTTCGTCGGTTAAACATAGGCCTGCAATGCGTGCAGAACCGACGAAGTGTTGGTTCGTCTCGAAAAGAAAGCAAGCGAGGCGTGTGTGACTGCAGGTTCAATAATAGTGAAGCATCTGTAACAGCAAGTTGCAGCAAAAGTGCGTAACTGTAACTACCGCTGAAATTTGACCAACTGAAAAAGCGAACAATACCCTGGAAAGGAGGTCAAATGAATTATTCACCCTCTCCTCACCAAACATAGCCCCACAGACTACGCCCATGACCTCATGCATTCTTCACACAAGATCATTTTTCGCTGTCTTTTGGTCGGCCTTCCTCAAAACCCTGAACAAAAAAGCCATCACAATTCTCAAAACAGACGCATTTCAAAAAACGGGTGATAAATTTCCCAACATAAAAGTAACCACATCTTTACGATTGATCAGCATGGGCACTGTAACAGCCCAAAAGAATTGAACTTTTTCCCACGCCTGGGAACCACGCTTTGTGCACAGTTTCCTTTAATCATGCCATGGGCTCCTTAAGCCAAATTGTGAATGCAAATACGAAATAAATCATTGCTACGTACAGGATACAAGAAAGCGCATTATAGGCATTTGCCAGTCGTTTTGACCCACTCCACCCTCGATAAATGTTTTTACTTGGCTCAACGTGCCGTGCTAACTGGCGTAACGAAAATTATGACAGTATTTTGCCCTTTGCGTTACCGAATGACGTAATGTTTAAGATCTGATGTCTCAGCTCATCTGTCTTATCGCTTTGTATATTTAATTGCGTTGAATGAAACTAAAAAATTAAATGTCGATACAAATTTATGCACAACTGAACATGCTTTTACCGAGAGTTGTGAGGGATATATTTATATACTGTTGTGAAAAGGGCACTCTAAATACATGATTATCGTTAAAGGCAAACACATCGCCATAATCTCAACGTGCTAACCGGCGTGACGAAAATTGTGACAGTATTTTGTCTTTTGCGTTACCGAATGACGTAATGTTTAAAATCGGATGACTCAGCTCATCTGTCTTACACTTTGAATAATTTGTTGAATTAAAATTAAAATTTAAAGATAAATTTTGTCCACAACTGAACATGCCGTTACCGAGAGTTGTGAGCTATGTATTTATATACTGTTGTGAATCTGGCACTATAAAAACAGATTATCGATTAAGACAAACACACTGTCAGAATCAGGAGAAATTAATAAAAAGGCAAAGTCGTCGGTTTATCTCAAACACGTTAGAGCATGTCTTATGACGTAATCGTTAAATCCGGTTTGCTCTTCCGGAGTCAGCAAGTCAGTGTCTCGAACTCTAAAATCGAACAAATCGGTTAAAAATCAAAACTAGAGCAGAAAAATTAAAAAGACTAACTGGTATATCCTTCTGTGCCGCTTATACTATCCAAGAAGATCCAGCCCAGTGTAGTAATTCATTTCCCACCTGCGAATAACCTTTCTTAACGTTGGCAGCTAGATACTTTCCAAGTATTAAACATAACCACAACAACATACACCAGAATTTTCCTCTCATAACATTTACTGTGAAAGATTCTATCCTTACGATGTCTCAGCAACACTTTGGTCCCACCAGCATCAACAGTGCCACTGGACTTCACCTCCTGTTATTATCAGTCCTCCTTGCTTTCTTTCACCAGTATTGCACAGATATTTCAGTCCGGCCAAAGCCAACACTGCTCGACGGACGTGTACTTCCATACCTACGATACTTTTTATGTGGACCCTTGTCCTATCGTGCGTGTGTGTGTGTACTAATCGATGTCTGTGTACAACTTCTTCTCTATATGTTCAGCGGTCAGCACAAAATTATACTACAACACAGTCGAAGCAAATCTTCCACCAAGCCTCCGTCACCTTTCTTGACCTGCCAATTCAAAATGGTGACTCGGCCATAGCGAAATACACACCTTGTGAGCCTTACACGACGTATTTTGACCGACCAAACCAGTCGAGCCTCTTGTCACGACTGCTCTAACTCGACTTCGTCGGTTAAAAACGGATCCGTAGAAGATAAAGAGAGGATCCCCGTGCCCCGTGATAATTATTTGAAATTTATTACTAGTTCGCACCCATATCATGCCGCAAAGGCTATTTTTATCTATTGTTCCCATGTCAACAATCCAAAATTACATGACGTCATTCTAACTGACCAATGACGTGTCGTCCTTAAAATAACCATGCAGTATGACAAAGAACCAAAAATAGATTTCAAATAATTTTCATCGGAAGAGGCCCATGTATGAGGGACTCTCTCTCTCTCTCTCTCTTCATCCTCTCTTGTAGGAGACTACCATGGCTGCCCCATGTTTGGTAATTTAAGACGAAAGTAAACAACAGTAAACTGATCCTTACGGCGAAAAGATTAAGAAATTAAAATGGAAACAGAAATGAAATGAAGTTACATATTTGCCCGATATTTCGGTTTGCAAAACAAACCTTTTTCGGGGGCTAAAAAAGAAAAGTGAATACAACTACAAGACGACCGTTTACTTTCGTTTACCTTCGTCTTCAAGATTTTTACTGATCCAGGTCTACACAAGATCCGGCACTCCTCACTGGTTTGTCGCTGTGGTTTTCCCTTTAGCAGTTGTTTTGGTAATTTAGCTGTGCGCATGCGTAGGGCTCTGGCCAAACCGCGGAGATTGTGTTTGTGCGTGATGGGTTGTCCCTCGTACCTGGTCTTACCCCGTGAGGATGGTATGTACTTCATTTGTCAATATCAATACCACCCTCTGCGCAGACCAAAAGTATCTCTGGCTCTGGTGAAGACGAATCTTTTCTTATTATCACGGTTAAAAATCTAGCGCCTCTTCCGGTTTCTTGTATCAGTCCCAAAAGTTTGCGAACGCAAAGTTCGTGTTGAAACAATTTAAGAAATACCCCCACCCCTCCCCCACTACTTGAAAACGAATTTCACGCAGATAACACTTATGATCGACAATTACTAAGTTCTTTTGAACGTATTCTCAGGGTAAAAAGTTTACGTTTTAAAAAAGGCCTTTTAGTTTGGGTATAAATTGGAGGAGTTTTCGTTTGTCTGTGCGCTTTGCAAAACATGTGGTGGGAACTGCACATTCGTTTGACCACTGAGGACTTAGCAGATTCTGTATGAACATGCATTTACATTGCACACGCGTTTGAAAAACGGATGAAAGGATTTGTCCCATTTGGCGTATCGCGTCGCGTTTAGCATATTGTCAGTGTTAGCAAAATTTGCCAGCTCAGGTTTTCCATCAACACGCATAAATCTTTCGCCTTTTACTAAAGATTTCCGTGGAGGAGAACACCTGAATGAGTCTCTAGACCAATTTTTTGTCGCCCCGCCTTCGGCGGGGCTCTTGTCAGTGTTAGGAATAGACTGTATTTGAATAGGTCATTATTCCAAAACTATGACTAAATAAGTGAACCATCCAACGAATCAAATATTTTTAATTAGGTTGACCTCGTAAAAGAAAAATAAATACCTGCAAACCGATAGCCGCAACAAAACGGAGTCTTATCCGGACATTTATGTTTATATTTATCAAGAGAGCATAAAGGAGCTAGCCCCTTTATGCTCTCTTGCATTTATTAACTAGCAACATCCCGGATGAACAGAATCGCTATTGGCTCAGCAGTCACCAACTGGCGGTCCAGTTATTAGCACAATAAATGATAGGGTAGGAAAGAAATCCAGCGAGGTAAGACCTATTATTGCTCGCTTCCTGCGGCTCCAAGATAGAGAATTTATCTTTAATATAGCAAGGGAAATGAGCGGCTTGCTGAGTATCAAGGTGCTTGTAGATCTACCAAAAGACGAGATCTGTGATAGAAGAAAAGCACAATGGCCAAGCTAAAGAAGGCGAGGGACTAAGGGAAGACGGGTTATCTAGTTCAGCAGGCGCGAGCCGGATAAACTTTATATCAATAGAGAATCTGAACTTGTTCCTATGTAAATGTCTGTTTGACTGTATACATTATTGTGCGGACGCAGTACGCAGTACGCATGCGTCCGCATCTATGTCATCGTCTTTCAGACTTTGTTTGTTGAGTTTGGTACGGGTTCCGGACCTAGTTAATATTTAATTATTATTCCGGAGACAAAAGTGTTTTTAGGGCAGCGGTTAACTTGGGGGTGGGGAGTTGGGGGGGGGGGGGATGTTTATTGTCAAAACAAAACAAAAATACTTTCGTAGTTTTAGGCAACTGCTTGAGGGTTCAAACTACGTCCTGATGTTGGCCTTCCATAATTCTGCGTTAGGACTGGAGGATACAATGTAGCTTCACCTGTCAACAAATCTTATCAGGCGTGGAAAATATCACGAAACTTCAGCATATCGTAAAAGCTCGACTGGACCCTGGACTCTGGACTCTGGTCTCTGGACTCTGGACTCTGGACTTTTCCTCCCAAAACTTTAACCCCTCCCCCCCCCCCCGAAAAAACCTCTATATCTCCCCCTCCCCATAAAACTTCCAATTCCAGTTCCGAAACTTCTAGTTTGTTCGGTGACCGCAATTTCTGCACGTCTTGTGACTTGTGAGCAACCAAAAAAGATTTACAGCACGTTCACTTGAATAAAATCGCGCAATCATCTTGATAGAGCTAACAGGATGTCATGTTTTATTGAGTCACACAAAGCATTGATTTGCATTGGTTTCTGGTTTCTTATCTTTTGTGCTTGGGCAGAATTTATTGTCATGTAAGATTTACATGTACTTCATTCTTAGTTTTCATGGGTAGTTTTTCATTTTACGCAGCACTATTATTGCAAGGAAAAAGAAAGAAAATATAGGCAATACACAATACCGGGGGAAAGATAGACAACACCGAGAAACAATGCCTGTATTGTTATATATATACACATAAGTCACGAGTGGCATGTGACGCCTGTTCTTAAAAAGCCTGACAAAAAAAATGAACAAGGATAAAGGTCAATCCGAGTAACCCCATTTACTCAAACTATCAGTGGGTAATGGGTTAGGAACAAAGATGGCGATCAGACGAAAAGGTTATAATAATATTTAATAACATACAAATGCTCATGTCTGATTAGCACATCTTAGCGAACTCATAAAACTGGTGAAACAATTATTAATCTGTCCACTTTCGTCACTTCCGATTACTCCATCACTGAGTCGAATCACGGATAAGCAAATCGCATCTCCCCAATCGTGTCTTAAAAACACTCATGTGTACATTGCTTTAACAGCCGGCCGGCTAAAAACTGATTGAAAACATAATTTCAGACGTCCGCACATGCCCGCAATGCGCGGGCCGTTTATTATTGAGGACACGATGTAATCGAACATTTTAGGCTGCGTCGCGATGGATATATATTTAGCAGTCTAGTTCTATCTCGCTTTGTAAAAAATGTCTCTTGTAGTATCGTTTTGGAGGTCAACTTAAATAATCCGCATTAGTTATTTTGTGATGCTATTTTTCGGGAGCAAGAAGAGTTTATTCAAATTTCACTTCTCCCTGCTGTTGTCCTAACTCCCAAAGGCCGTAATTACCATAATTTTGTTGCACGGCCTTTGAAGAAATATGTAGTTGATGTTTTATTTTTTTGTTTATTATCTTTTTATTTTGTTGATGTGTTTAGCTATTTGCATATGCTCGGCTAAGGCAACTGAGTGCCCGTTGTTTATAAATACCGTGAACATCAGCTTTTCCCACTTGAAGCTGACAGTTTTTCTCTTCGGATATGGGGCGACAAAACATTAGCTTTGAACTTTTGTCATTAAATGCTCGCGGAGTTCGCTCTTTTGATAGAAGGAGGTCTATTTTTAATTGGCTGTTCACATATTTCGCCGATACATGTTTAGGAAACATATAGCACCCCAGAAGTGGAAAACGCGTGGAAAAAACAATGGAAAGGTGCAATGTTTTTTTCCCATGGAACCAATCATAGTAGGGGCGTTCTTATTCTTGTAAAAGATGGGCTAGATTTCAAACTGCAATCCGTAAAGAGTGACTCTGACGGTCGCTACATTCGCCTTGAGGCTCTGATTCAAGATTCTCCATTTGTGCTTCTAAATATCTATGCACCAAATAAATCTACCGAACAATGTGATTTTTTCAACAAAATTGCCAAGGAGCTGAAAAGTTGGCTTACATTCTCGGATTTTTCTCCAGTTGTTGGTGGAGACTTTAACGTGATCTTTGACCAAGACCTCGATGGAAGCGGAGGTGTCAAGAAAACGAAGGAATCGGTCAAAATACTAGATGATATCTGTCTGGAGCAGAATTTGATAGATATATGGCGTGTCAGAAACCTGACTGAGAAACGCTTTACGTGGCGACAGAAAAACCCGATCATTCAGAGACGTTTAGACTTTTGGTTAGTAAATGACGGTTTGCAAGACGACATCGTCTCAGCAGACATAATACCGTCTATTAAATCAGATCACTCTGCAATTACATTGTCGATTAATGGTGTAGATGACAGTGGACGCGGTCCAAGCTTTTGGAAGTTTAACTGTTCTTTTGTGAATGATAATAATTATCGCGATCTCCTCGACACAAATATTAAAAGTTGGCTCGAAGAATTCAAGGAAGTTGTCGATACAAAATTCGACAGTTTCCTGTAAATTATAGGAAAACAAAAGCTCGGAATAGGAGAGCTAAGGTTAATGAATTGGAAGAAAAATTACAGAACTGCACCAAAAAATGCGACAAAGACCGATCTAGACAAAATGTTGAAGACGTGGAATGTTGACAGGCGGAATATGACCAACTCTATGATTACATTACTCAAGGTGCTATTGTTCGTTCCCGTGGAACTTGGTATGAAAAAGGTGAAAAAATAACAAATATTTTTTGAATTGGAAAAATCAAATGAGGAAAACAGTTGTTTACGTAAGATTTTAAAGAGCGACGGAACAATAGTAGTTAATCCCAAATCAATTATGAGTGAATTAGAATCCTTTACTCCAATCTTTACAAAGAGAGTAATTGTCTATCATCATCATTTCTAGATGGCTTAAAGGAAGTTCTAACCTTGACTGAAGAGTTGCGGAACGTATGTGAAGGAAAGATAGAATACAATGAATGTTTTAACGTTTTACAGTCCTTTCAAAAAAATAAAACTCCCGGGAACGATGGATTGACAATAGAATTCTACGTGGCTTTTTGGTCTTTGATTGGGAGACCTGTGGTAGATTGCGTCAATTACTCTTATGAGTTCGGAGAACTTTCAAATTCACAAAAACAGGCTATAATTACTTTAATTGAGAAAAAAGGAAAGGACGAAGACTAATTAAAAATTGGCCGCCTATATCGCTAATCAATGTCGATGCGAAAATTATTTCCAAAGTCTTTCATACATCCTAATCAGAACGCATTCGTTAAAGGTAGGTCCATATTTGATGCAATTAGAACAATTGACGATATCGTAGATTAGACCAAACGAAATAGCTGGTCGGGGGTTCTGATCGCCATCGATTTTGAAAAAACCTTTGATACATTAGATTTCCAATTTCAAATCAGAACTTTACACAAATTTAACTTCGGACCATCTTTTATTCAGTGGATGCGCGTTCTATACAAAAATGTATCCAGCTGTGTAATGAACAATGGCTTTACGACTGGTCCTTTTCCGTTAGGTAGGGGAGTCAGACAGGGGGATCCACTCTCTCCTTACCTCTTCATATTAGCGCTAGAGACTTTAGCTATAAAAATAAGACAGGACAGTAGTGTACAGGGACTTAAAATTGGAGAAGAAATGATAAAACTGTCTCTATTTGCGGATGATATGACCTGTATCATAAAAGACAGACTATCTTTTGGTGAGTGTTCTGGCTTAAAGGTTAATGACGAAAAAACAGAAATCGTACCTCTAGGAAATAATATTCTGCAAGAAAAAGACTTCCCAAAACACAGTATTTGTGAAGTCATAAAAATTTGGGGGATATATTTTGGTTATGATGAAAGACAAAGAAATAACCTTAACTTCAGTCAAGCTTTAAAGAGTATAAAGAAATCAATCAACGTATCAGGAAATGGAGAGGCCTCTCCCTTTTCGGAAGAATACAGAAAGTCAAAACCTTTGCTATCCCAAAGCTTATGTTCAGAGCATCTGTTATACCTATTTCAAAAGAACTAATTAAAGAGGCAAACTCAATTTTTTACAATTTTATTTGGAATGGGAAAGATAAAGTGAAAAGTCTTGCACTTATATCTGATATAGAAATGGGAGGACTCAAAATGTTAGACATTCAATCTATGATTAGTGCAAAACGAGTAACATGTATAAAGAAACTATTGGAAGACTACTCAAGCCCTTGGAAAACAATCCTACACAAACCTCTGTTACCAGTTGGAGGACGTTTTGTATTACACTGCAATTTTCAAACTTCTAAATTGAAAATCAATCTACCAGCATATTACAAAGAATGCTTCGACGCGTGGTCAGAGATAAATGAGAAAACTCCAAGTTGTTATGAAGAAATCATTAACAAAATTAACTGGAATAGCAAATTTCTTTGTTATGATAAAAAATCGATGTACAGAAGGGACATAGTGAATTTAGGCTTCGTGAAGATTAACCTCTTACTAACTGAACGCGAGGGCCGTACTGGGGAATATTGGCCCGAGGTCGTGGCAGGGCCAATATTCCCCAGTACGGTCCCGAGCAAGTGAAGTTAGTAAGTAGTTTATTATATGGCATCATTTTTCGATAGAAAAAACGCTTCCGGTAGTTCATTCAAGTCAATTTCCGGCGCGATGTAAAGGGAAGAAGCCAGCGATTTTAACTGGCTTTCGAATCAGTTTGATGATCGTTGCTGTCGATCGGTAAACACGTGCGTGGCTCTTGAATGAAAACTGCTCTGCTTCTATTATGTGTCAGTTTTTCGTCGTCCTCTACAACACAAGATAGTTTATTTGAAAATGCTTCTTCATTATGGGCGGAGACAACTCGGGAAGAGAAGAATAATGAAAACGCCGCGATAAAATCTCACAAACGTGCTTCTCAAACTGGAAATTGTGCCAACGTGTTAGTCTGTAATGTGAAGAAAGGAACACTGGAACTTAAAAAAAGACACTGGAAATTATATCTCCATCAAATACTGCAAGTTGTTTGCTTCAGTGGCTTTATGGAGAACTTTGTGGATGCTGAGAGCAAATTTTCGTCGCGTCTAACGAAGTTGTTTTTAGCGCGAGCTACAGCGAAAGCGGACTTGTGAACAAGCTGAGATTATTTTCAAGGATGTCCACTACAAGAACAAAAATCTCGCTGAGGAATCAAGGTGCACTGTTAGTTTAATACATGTAGGTGTAGCTTTAATTTGTTCTTGTGTAAAGCGCTGACTGAAGCGATGGCCAATATTAAACTAGAAAAGGACGTGCTCGTTTCCTTTCGATTTACAGTTGCCGATGAAAGCCGTTTGCTAGTTGTTTTGCAGTTTTCATTATTTTTCGCCGAAACGTTTTCTTGTGAGAAACGTCCTCTTTTGTTGATGCTGAATTTTCATAATTATTGTTTAAGTCTTGGCCGATTTACTCGGCTCTTTACAGCTTACAGTCTATAGCCGTACAAAAAAAACAATAAACACACACAGTCACTGAAGAACGTTGGCCATGCTTTTTGATTCACTGCTGGCGAGTCTTTTGCTTATATCAAAAAGTCGGTAAAGTTAATTGAAGAGCTCTTTTTCTAAACAGACGCGTGTTTACCTCGTTCATTTGTTTGTACCAGCTCCAAACCTTTCCTTTTTTTATCTTCTTGCGTTTTCGAAGTTTGAATTTTGCGGGAGCGGGAGTGCGAAAAAAAATATCCGAAAAGGACCGTTTCCATGGTAATGGTCCGTACTGTAAAATCCCGACCAAAAACTAACCAATCAGAACACTCGATTTAGACTGGAGAATTGCTTGCCATATAATAAAGGAGATTTAATTTCTGCAAACAACTCCTTCTCGTACGATATTTCTTCACTTATCAACCCTGAACAAAGATTTTTCCTTATGAGCATTATCAACTCGATTCCTACAGAATGGCGTTCACTTATTAAAGCTTCTACTGACGAAACAGTAGCCGACCCCATTCCAAGTATTCCAACTATTAAAATGGCAAGCGGTAATGTGGTTCCAATCCTTGACATCTCTCCTAAACAGATCTATCAAATCTTTCTGCAGCAAAAACAAATTGCGCCCACTGCTAAACAGAAATTAACAAACAAGTACTCAAATATAGAGATTGATTGGGAAAAGGTTTATACATGGGCCTTTCAATGCTTTTTTGACACTAAGATCAGGAAATTTAAATATAAGATTCTAAATTGTATAATCTTTACAAACGAGAAACTTAATTTAATTGGTGTAGTTGAAACACCAAACTGCACTTTCTGTCAGGAGGCAACGGCATGCGTCGAGCATTTACTTTTCTCCTGTAGGATAACCTCTAATTTTTGGAAACACGTCTTGTCCTGGCTAAGAGATAATGATGTTCATGTTAGGATAATTAACGAGCCGGATATCATTTTTGGAAAATTTGATATTGTAAAAGACTACATTTTAATTAATCATATCCTGTTATTAGGTAAATAATATATAGATTTAGCCATGCCTAAAAGCGGAGCCTCCAAGGAATAAACTGGTGCTCGTTTCTCAAAAATAGTCCTGAAACTTTTCGCTCTGAAATATATTTCGGGGCTTTCTTTGGCTCGTTCCCTTTCGAAAAGCGTTTCTCAAAAAGCCCGAAAGTGTTCCGAATTGTCCTCCAATATTTTGAGGATCTGTTCTGTAAAACCAAGCTCGAAAGGTCATTCTAGAGGTTGAGCACAGCTTAATTTTTTTTTTCGGGCGTCAAACTGAACACATATTTTACTCTGGAGCTTTCTTGCTTGGTTTTTTAAATGTTTCCATATCCTGTCATTAACTGTCAAGGCTTGTCAAATCTCCTTGGATTATTGGCTGTTGGCTTGAATGAACTTGATACGGCGCTCATGTACAACAACAAAATAAAACTTATTCTGAAGTAAATGGGTTATCTTCATCGCGTTCGGATGTTCAGTTAACAAATAACATGAACTGCCCCTACTAGTCTGGTCAAAATTTATACCATCAAGATTGAAAACAAGCAAACACCAAACACGCTTTAAATTATGGCATAAGTTTTGCGGATGCGAAGTAAGCCTATTTAAAGTTAGGCGCTTTGAGGAACACAAAAAAACTTGTTTTTCGGAAACTTTTCGGATAAAATAGTCTTAAACCGACAACTGCTTCGCCTAAAAGATTCAGTTACTATTGAAAAGTTCTAGGACAAGAAAATCGACAATTGCACAAACCGATCCGACAGTTAAAATTGAAAGCAATTATTCGCCGTAAGTGATGCTTGTGCAGTTGCCTTGCGACTGTGCTTTGACCTACTGTTATGAATAAACAAACACGAAATACTAAACAGAGAAATCATTTTTGAAAAAGTTTATTCGAAAACCCGTAAGTTTATACTTAAATGCAATTCGCGTTACACTTCCAGGCTGCATGGCAAAACATTCTAAGGCTATGTTTACACGGGACCGGTCCGGAACGGATCCGGTCCGATTTTCGGACCGGATAGGCCTTCTGTTTACACGGAACCGTTCTGGAACCGGTCCGGAACGGATCCAAAACTGGACCTGCTGTTTCGAAGGTCCAGTATCGGATCCGATCCGGACCGGTTCCAGAAAGGTCCCGTGTAAACACCTGGACCGGTTCCAAACAGTTCCATGTAAACAGAAGCCGATCCGGTCCGGTTCGGTTCGGAACGGTTCCGGACCGGTCCCGTGTAAACGTAGCCTAAGACTACATCTGTCACAAATCTGAGCTCGTTTTCTAATAATTTTTTGAAGTCAAAAGTAAATGACACATTTCTAATGACATAAATTCAATTTCAAAATGTAATTTCTTTGACCGTAATAAATACTCAAAATCATGCACCTTAAACCCCTTAAAAACTTCACTTACTCGGTTGTGTTTCAGAACAAGGCAAGCTCTCCGCCGTGAAGAAAACAAAGCGGTGAGGTCCTTTGAAGGCAGCTTTCATAACTTGAAGTTTTCGCCTACTACCAGTATTCTTTTGAACTTTTTCTTTCCATTTATAGGTATTAAATGTTTTTTTCTCAAGTTTAAAACTACAGTACCCTCGAACAATCGTTTTGCTAAATAAACTTAAGCTTTTTAAAGAAACCTCTTTTTCAAAAGCGACGATGGTCATGCGATTTCCCGCCAAGAAAAACGCCAGTTGCCCAAAAGCACCGCGCGATTTTCCGCCAAGAAAAGATGGCATTCTCCACTCCCGGTCGGGTTGCCTTGGGACTTCCCTCCCCCTTCCCCAGAGTCTGTACGGGCGTACGCTGACGTCACAACCAAAATTTTTCGGATCGATAGATTACCAAATTTCCTTAGCAATGGAGCTCCTTTGGCTGGCTTTGCCCGCAGGCTCCGCTATTATATCTACTATAGGAAATGTCAAAATAGCTTACCTACAGTTAGAGGCTTTATTGCTAGGACAAGACGTATCTTCAATATCGAGCTCCATATTGCCAGGAGAAAAAAACTTCTTCTTCATTTACAAAAGTGGGAGAAGCTAATTAACGAACTTAAATAATTGTTAATGCAACACCTGTCTGTGGAAATGCCGTCTTTGTACTTAGCTGTAACTTTTCTCTGCTTTGTTTTGTTGTTGTTATTATCATTTTACTTTTTTCTTTTTAATGTCAAAATTTAATTTAGTTAAATTGTAAATTAAATTAACTACTAGTAATTAGTAATTGTTTGTAATTATCATTAATATTAATAACATTCCTAATACATGTTTGCAAATCAATAAAGCTATTAAAAAAACAATAAATGATAAATGAATAGATTGAATCAATCAATGTCACCACAACACCAAATTAATTAAGACAATCAAAATACTTAGCAACAGCCATATTAAAGACTTGAACAGAATCTATTGTCACAAGATCAGGGGGCAAGTTGTTCCAATCAACAATTGTTCTCGGCCAGAAGCAATATTTAGTTCCCTGAATCATGCACCAAAAAGCCCATTTTATCATACCACCGTACGGTCCCGCTAACACAGTTCTATAGAAAATGCACTGGCGAGTTGACATGTGCAGAGCCGGGCGAGTTACACGAGACAGTCCGGAAAAACAACCGTCCAGCGCTACACGCCAACCTCGTTCCCCGGACTTTTTCCTTTATTTAAATTTGGAGAAGGGAAAAAGTCCTGGGAACGAGGTTGCCTACACACGCCATTTGTTCATTTCTTACATTAAGCATTCAAAAGTTCCTTTTAATTTCCAATAAAATTAAATGTAATAAAGGTGGTATGATAAAATACTTCTATTGTATTTGGCTCTCGGTCATGGCGCACGGACCTCGCGTAATCGAGCCAAATATTTTGCCGTCCGGCCCTCCCACTTAGTTGTGCTTTGTGACCTGGCTTTTAAAGGGAAACGAGGCCGAGATTGACTCTTTGCTTTCTTTATTAAGGCCCCCGCAAACGAGGAAACATTGCTACGGAAACTTTGTCCCAAGAATTTCCCTTGGGCCCGCAAACGAGCGGGAAACAATGCTTCCTTACCGTGTAAACCAAGAAACATTTCACTGAAAACAAATGTTTTCGCATGCTAAATTTTAGAGATGCAGCCCGCGCGACCCTGGAGTCAAGTCAACATTGTTTCATTGTCGCGCAAACGGGGAAACATTTGTTGCGGAAACAAAATGTTTCTGAACAAAGAAACAAAAAATGTTTCTGCATCAAATGATTCGTGTGCGCGTAAATGGGAAAACAGTCAGGGAAACATGCTTCTGCAAGAATGTTTCTGCAACAATGTTTCCTCGTTTGCGGGGGCCTTTACTGCTTTTCACACTTAAACCCTTTAAGCTCTGACATCTTTATACAAATTTTCCTTACTGGTCTTCATACATTTCATTGACTACTCATCTCTGGTGATCACTTCCTAAATTCTCATGACCTGTATTTGTTATAGTCCACAGATATGATGAGGAGAAAATTGGTGCTGATCACTTCTGGGGCTTAAAGAGTTTAGAGCTCAGCACTCGACATGCCATACAATTTCCTTATTTGGTGATAACGCTTGTGTTTACTGACCAATGAGAAAGCTTGAAATTTAACAACCGGGGTTGAAAATTAAAAATAAAAAAGCTTAATCTCAAGACAATTCTTTGCATTCTTAGTCTGGAATCCACACGCTACAGTGTAACATCATGAAAACTTCATCGTCCTGGTTAATATCTCCGAAAGATTACTCTCCCAAGCATGTTGGAGTCACTTTTCAGGCAAACACTGTATTTAGATGTCACTTTAGAGAGACTATAGCCAGGGACTGACCACATCTCTTGATCCTTACCCAGAAAGCAGATTAAACATGTCATCATGCCAGCTGATCATGTTTTGGTGTTGCTGTTTTGCAGTAACAACGAATAATGACAAGAAATGCACCCTGACGCATATAAACGCGGCGGGGCAACTAGAGGACAGGAGATGTACTGTATTTCTGAGATAAACTTGTTTAGCAAACGCCGAATTCAAATACCCAGTTCGGGGTCACAAGCCCAAGTTCAAAATAAGCAAACATAACGTCCTTTGTGTTCCATTTTCGTGTCAGGGTCGCGGCGCATGGGTTGTCATCTGTAGACCATCAGTTTCTGTTACGTCCACTTCATTAGTAGCTTTAAAACAACAGGGGATTAACGATTGTAATAGTGATCTCGCTCCCTGGCGAAATTGCTCGTTAAAGATAAAATAAATCCAGGGGTTTATACCGCTGTTAGTGTATGTTAGAAACCATACAGTGAACATCACCGTAAAGTGATCGCAAAAGGATCTTGAGCCCGAAAAACAGGCTATCATTCCGATTATCATAGGAAAACGAAATACCATTAGCAATGCAACAATAGTCAAAAGCATAGCCAGAGTCTTGTGGGTCATTCGCTCTCTTCGCTCTTGACTAGGCGGCAGTTGGTGTCCCGGTGGCTTAGTTTGGTTCAGCTTTATTCCAATGGCAATGTATATGGCAATGGTAGCAATTAGAGGTAGTGTTATTGTGAATGGAAAGAACAACAAGAAATAAAATATAATGTAATGAATGATATCAAAATCTATAGTACAAACGAGAAATCCGGGGTTCACTGCAATTAAGCTGGCCATTCTAAATAATGGAGCAGCAAACGCTATCGCGAGAATCCAAACCACGCCAATCACACGACGAGCAATGCGAAGCGTGATTACTCTTTTCAGTGGATAAAACACCAGAAAATATCGATCCAGGGCAATGATGAATATGCTACCGGTAGAAACCAGTACTGACATTTGACCAATAAAAAATGACAAACGGCAAAGCAATTCGCCTGCAACTCCACTGATAAGCCACCGGTACTGATATGCTGTGATAATCGTGTTCTGAGGCACGCAGTACACGGTAAGTAAGATATCAGCACAAGCCATATTGATGATGAAATAATTACTCGGTGTTCGCATTCTTTGATTTGTGTTCTTGTACACGACTGCGATTAATAACAAGTTACCGAGTAATGAGACTACCAAGAGAAAAAGAAAGGCTGTCATTTTAATCCCCTTTTTAACGTCGTCTTCATAAAACCAAAATGGAGCATTTGCGCCGTTCGTACTGTTTCCAGGCTCGGGTGTGACGCTAGTAGAATGAACGGGCATTTCTTACTACGGCGAATTTTAAAAAGCGTACTTTTCAGTCAAAACTGTTTTGAAAGCTTTAAATGACCCTTTTGATCCTGGTCCTTTAGGAGAACAAAGAATTGAAAATTGTTTCCTTGTGAGGGAGGTGTCCGCAGGTACCACAGCTTCTTCAAGTGGAGAAGAACTGATTTAACTACCGTTGTCGAGGTTCTTGAAATGCGCATCGGGTTGGCGTCTTTCTTTTCGAGATGTTGTCGTTTTTCTTTTTCTCAATATTTGCACACCTGCCTTTCAAGGAGTGGTGATAAAGTGCATCTTTGTTCCAATCGAAACTTGAAGCTTTTATCCTCTTTGTCTCAGTTGCCTCTATTTACCTTATGCCATCTACAGCACCTGCACTATCTGTTGATCTAAACGGTTATGATAATTTCTCACTTCTCAAGAACAAATGAATTTAATAAAAACGACCTCTGCCAAACATTTGTCATGCTAATCTTACTCTTATCACTTTGATTCGTGAACTTTGGATAATAACAGGATCGTTAGCTTCCTTTCATGGTAAAGCAATATAATTTGATTGAAATATTAAATTAAAGCACCTCTGTAACTCCGCCTAGCTATGGAGGGGAAAATAACTTTCCTTTGACATTTCCTGTTGTCAGCAGTTGAAATTGTCATTGGCATGGGTACACAAATGTAGATAGTGGAAAAATGGAAGTGTTTGCAATTTTCACCAGACAGCCGTCCTTACAGTTGAGATTCCATTAAATTTGACTTTGATATGTCAGACTGTCATCTTATTCTGTCTGATAGAACGGAGGTACTGGTGGGTCCTTTCATATTCCCTTATCGTATCTCGAGAAAAAAGTGGAGTATTCTTCATTTGTCTTACGGCAAGAACTGCATATGCGTTGTACGTTTGAATACTGTAGACTTTGCACTTTGCATATGTCTAATGCGCAAGCGCACTAAAAGAACCAAAGAAAACCCAAAGAAAGGGAAGTGTTTTGCCCCACATGAATTCGCCCGTTGTGTTCAATAGACCGTCGGTGTTGCACCATTTCGTTAACTCTGGTTTTCCTTCAACACGCATAAATCTTTCGCCTTTTACTAAAGATTTCCGTGGAGGAGAACAACTAAATGAGTCTATAGACCAATTTTTTGTCGCCCTGCCTGTTGGCGGGGCTTTTATAAAATAATACAATAGGAGATCACGAGAAAATACTCTAAAACTGTTACTACGTACGAACATGAACTGTCCAACAAGCCAATTAGTTTAGGGACCACGACTGCGACGGCAACGAGAACGTCATAAAGCAATAGGCTTTAATGAGCAAAACACTAGCTCTGCACGTGCGTTATGCATGTTGGTACATTTCTTTCCCGTCCTCTGTAAAACAACAACGTGAAATGACCAGTTTTAAGGTTTTTGGAGAACGGGAACACACGGCGGTGAATTTTTCTTTCTCTTCCTGAACTTGAGCGCCGTCCCTACGAATCCAGTTCATAATAATAATAATAATAATAATAATAATAATAATAATAATAATAATAATAATAATAATAATAATAATAATAATAAGATTATTGAATTATTATTTTATTGTTAGTATTATTATTATTATTATTATTATTATTATTATTATTATTATTATTATCACCTAAACGTTCAGGAAAGGGGGAATTTTTAGCAAGAATATTAAAAACTACCCCCACCCCTCCATCACCACTTGAAGTAACGAATTTCACGCAGATAATACTGATTTCTTTTGAAGGTATTGTCAGCGTGAAAGGCTAACGTTTCAACAAACGGCCTTTAAGTTTAGGTATAAAGTAGAGGATTCCTCGTTTGTCTGTGCGCTTTGCAAAAAAAAAAAAAAAAAAAAAATATATATATATATATATATATATATATATGGTAGCCGAACTGCGCATTCGTTTCACCACTGAGGACTTAGCAAATTTTGTATGTACATGCATTTACATTGCACACGCGTTAGAAAAACGGATGAAAGGATTTGTCCCACATGGCGTACCGCGTCGCGTTTAACATATTGTCGGTGCTGGCAAAATTTCCTAGCTCTGGTTTTCCTTCAACACGCATAAATCTTTCGCCTTTTACTAAAGATTTCCGTGGAGGAGAACACCTGAATGAGTGTATAGGCCAATTTTTTTGCCGCCCTGCCTTCGGCGGGGCTGTTTTCAGAGTTTGAAAGAGACTGTATTTGAATAGGTCGTTACTCCAAAACTACGTGGCTACGACTAAATACACGAACCATCCAACGAATCACGGGTTCGAATCCCGTTGAAGCCCCGAAAATCTTTTTTTTTTCGGGCTAAATTCGCAATTGCTTAAATTGTGATTACAACTGCGGTGTTCCGCAGTTCACATCATTTCATTCTATGTTTCATTCCTTTTACGGGTTAAGATGAACTGTGCAGCGCACTGCACTGAACACTGCAGCGAGAACGCAGAGGCCACCGGTTCAAATCCTGTTGAAACCTCGAAAATCTTCTTTTCTCGGGCTGAACTCGCAGTTACTTAAATTGCAATTACAGCTGCGATGGTCACATCTTCATTTCATTTGTATTTCCGCAGTTTACATCATTTCATGCTATGAATCAAATATGTTCAATTAGGTTAACCTCGTAAAAGAAGAATAAATAACTGCAAACCGATAGTCGCAACAAAACGCAGTCTTATCCGTACATTTACGTTTATTAACTGAAAACATCCAGGGGGGGACAAAGTCGCCAACTGGCGGTCCAGTTATTAGCACAATATATAAATAAATAAATAAATAAATAATAAATAGATAGATGGAATCAGTCAATGTCACCACAATTAATTAAGACATTAACTACTTGGCAGCAGCCGTAATAAAGACTTAAACAGAATCTATTGTCACAACAAAAGTCTGTGCGTTTTTGTTTCCTGGATTTAAGCTTTTGAAAGAAAGTGTGAGAGACACCGAACTGTGCCGGAATCATGGTCGCTGATACCGGAGATAATATTGGTGATTTAAACATCAACTTTGTTAGTCAAAATATCGTCGATTAGGGTGGCTGAGTTGTTATACACACGTGTGGGTTTATCAAAAGTTGGAATAAATGAAAAGCTTTTTAGAGAAAGTAAGAAGTCCTAAGGAAGTTTCGGCGTGAAGGAGGTTTATGTTGAAGTCGCAAATAATATCAAGTGATTTGTTTGAAGTGATTAGTTTCTCAAGCGTTTCATCAAAAATATTCTTGAAAACGTTGGGGGAGTTATGTTTTCTATATATAATGCCACAGATGAAGTTGCTTTTTCGTGAAGATTGGATTTCAATCTAAAGTACCTGGAAAGCCTCCTCTGCTGTTATTTTTATGTTTTTGTCAATAAATGTGTACTTCAGAGGGTCATTAATATACAAGCCAACACCTCCAGAGGCCAGAGGCGTCCGAACGTATTCAAAGACATAGCCAGGTATGCTTGGATCAATATCCAAAATTTTTGCACTGTTATTTTTAGTTTCCGAAACTCCGATGATGTTAAATTGAAAATCCAACTCATCGAATAAATGAGCCTGAAAGTTTTCAAGGTTTCACTTAAGACTCCTGACGTTGCTATGGATAATAGAGAAACTTGAATCATTAACTGACATATTTGGAAAGATCACTTTTGAATTTTTTGAAGGTACGTGGAAAAAAGTAGCGACTCTGAATGCCATGATTGTAGAGATTACAATCAGGATTAAAGGCTTCAACTGCATTTAGCCTAAATAGATCAAGGTCGTAAATACTAGAAAGCGTTTCCAGGTACTTTTTAGAGGGCAAATGGGAATATAATTAATAATTCATGCATAACGACCATGTTCTTCGTATGTACGATTGGTTGAATAAAGCAAATTATTCCCAGTTTGGGATCATGGGGCAGGTTGTTCCAATCAACAATTGGTCTCGACCAGAAGCTCTTTGTTTTCTTGCTTTTCACACTTTAGAACGCCGCAGCACTCGACAATGGGGACACGCCAGCAATTTCCTTATTTGGTGATAACCTGTGTACGTAGAAACCAATGAGAAAGCTTGAAATTTAACAACGGAGGTTAAAAATTTAAATAAAAAGCTAAATCTCAAGGAAACTCTGTGCATTCTTAGCTGTCTAGAATCCATGTCCTAAAGTTTAAGAGTAGAATCATTGAAACGTCACCTTCCCGGTTCACGCACGTGCCTGTGATAGAGTTCAATAACTCCGAGAGATCATTCTCACAAGCTTGTTTGAGTCACTTTCCAGGCAAACACTGCATTTAGATACCACTTTTAACGGACTATATCCAGGAACTGACCACATCTCTTTATCCTCAGTTTATCCCAAGGGTGGCTGCTTATAAGTATACCAGAGAGTCGACTGGAGTTAGAATTCCGATTTCACCAGTTGTGGGTTCAAGTTGTGGTGTTGCTTACAGCTAAGAAAGACAAGAAGTGCACCCTGATACTTAAACGACTTGGGACAATGAGAGAGCAGGGGATGTGCCGTATTTATTAAATCAACTCGTTTAGCAAACGCCCAGTTTAAGTACTCAATACTCCCAATTTTTTTCCAGCAACGTCCCTTGCGTTCCATTTTCGCGTCAGTGTCGTGGCGCATGAGTTGTCATTTGTAGACCATCGGATTCCATTACGTCCACTTCATTTGTAGCTTTAAAACAACAGGGAAGTATCGTCTGTAAAAGTAATCTTGCTTCATGTCGAAATTGTTCGTTAAAGATGAAGTAAATCCAGGGGTTTATTCCGCTGCTTATGTATGTTAGAAACCATCCAGCGAACATGAACGCAGGTTTGGCGCAGACGGCTCTTGGGCCTGAAAAACAGACTATCATTCCAATTATCAAAGGAAAACGACAGGTAATAAGCACTACAACAATAGTCAAAAGCATTGCCAATATCCTGTGGTTCATTCGCTCTCTTCGTTCTTGACTAAACGGCAGTCGGTGTCCCGGTGGTTTAGTTTGGTTCAGCTTTATTACAATGGCAATGTACATGGCAATGGTAGCAATTAGAGGTAGTGTTATTGTAAAAGGAAAGAAAAACAAGAAATAAAGTATAACGAAATGAATGATCTCAAAATCTATAGTACAAACGAGAAATCTGGGGTACACTTCAATTAAATTGGCCATTCTAAATAAAGGAACAGTAAACGCTATCGCAAGAATCCAAACCACGCTAATCACACCACGAGCAATCCGAAGTGTGATTATTCTTTTCAGTGGATAAAACACCAGAAAAAATCGATCCAGGGCAATGATGAATATGCTTTCAGTAGAAACCAGTACTGACATTTGATTAATAAAAAACGACAAACGGCAAAGCAATTCGCCTGCAACTCCACTGATAAGCCACTGGTACTGATATGCTGTGATAATCGTGTTCTGAGGCACGCAGTACACAGTAAGTAAGATATCAGCACAAGCCATGTTGATGATGAAATAATTACTCGGTGTTCGCATTCTTTGATTTGTGTTCTTGTACACGACTGCGATAAGTAACGAGTTACCAAGTAACGAGACTACCAAGAGAAGAAGAAAGGCTGTCATTTTAATCCCCTTTTTAACGTCGTCTTCATAAAACCAAAATGGAGCATTTGCGCCCTTCGTACTGTTTCTAGGCTCGGGTGTGACGCTGTTAGAATGAACGGGCATTTCTTATTACGGCGATAAAAAGCCTACTTTTCAGTCAAAGCTGTTTTGAAAGCTTTAAATGACTCTTTTGATCCTGGTCCTTTAGGAGAACAAAGAACTGAAAATTGTTTCCTTGTGAGGGAGGTGTCGGCAGGTACCACAGCTTCTTCAAGTGGAGAAGAACTGATTTAACTACTGTTGTCGAGGTTCTTGAAATGCGCATCGGTTTGGTATCTTTTGTTCGAGATGTTGTCGTTTTTCTTTTTCTCAATATTTGCACACCTGCCTTTCAAGGAGTGGCGATAAAGTGCATCTTTGTTCCAATCGAAACTTCAAGCTTTTATCCACTTTGTCTCAGTTGCCTCTATTTACCTTAGGCCGTCTACAGCACCTGGGCTATCTGTTGATCTAAATGGTTATGATAATTTCTCACTTCTCAAGAACCAATGACTTTAATTAAAACGACTTCTGCTAAACAGTTGTCATGCTAATCTTGCTCTTATAACTTTGATTCGAGAACTTTGGATAATAATAGGATCGTTAGCTTCCTTTCATGGTAAAGCAATATAATTTGATTGAAATGTTAAATTGAAGCACCTCTGTAACTCCGCCTAGCTTTGAAGGGGAAAATAACTTTTCTTTGACATTTCCTGTTGTCAGCAGTTGAAATTGTCATTGGCATGGGTACACAAATGTACATATTGGAAAAATGTAAGTGATTGCAATTTTCACCAGACAGCAGTCCTTATAGTTGACTTTCCATTAAATCTGACTTTGACATGTCAGACTGTCATCTCGTTCTGTCTGATAGAACGGAGGTACCGGTGGGTCCTTTCATATTCCCTTATCGTATCTCGAGAAAAAAGTGGAGTAATCTTTATTTGTCTTACGGCAAGAACTGCATATGCGTCGTACGCTTGAATACTGTAGACTTTGCACTTTACGTATGTCTAATGCGCAAGCGCACTAAAAGAACCAAAGAAATCCCAAAGAAAGGGAAGTGTTTCGTCCCACATGAATTCGCCCGTTGTGTTCAATAGATCGTCGGTGTTGCCCCATTTCGTTAACTCTGGTTTTCCTTCATCACGCATAAATCTTTCGCCTTTTACTAAAGATTTCCGTGGAGGAGAACAACTAAATGAGTCCATGGACCAATTTTTTGTCGCCCTGCCTGTTGGCGGGGCTTTTATCAAATAATACAATAGTAGATCACGCGAAAATACTCTAAAACTGTTACTACGACATGAATAGTCTAACAAGCCTATAAGACTAGGGAGTTTAAGCAACCACGACGGCGACGGCAACGAGAACGTCAAAAAAACAATAGGCTTTAATGAGCAAAACAATGACTCTGCACGTGCGTTAGACATTCTGGTACATTTCTTTGCTGTCCTCTGCAAAACAACAACGTGAAATGACCAGTTTTAATTTTTTTTGGAGAACGGGAACACACGACGGTGAATTTTGTTTTCTCCTCCTGAATTTGAGCGCCGTCCCTACGAATTCAGTTCCCAGACAGTTCGGCCACATTAGACAAGTTAAACGAGTTGGAATAATTGCGAAGAAGAATAAAAGAACCGAAAACCACAATTTCAATGACGTTTCCTTTGGGTTGCCGTCGTCGTTGCTTAAAGTCCCTAGTTTAGGGACCACGACGGCGACGGCAACGAGAACGTCAAAAAACAATAGGCTTCGAAGAGGCTCGTAACAGTTTTTCGCCTTGGAGTGCATCTTTTGAAATCAAAATTTCACGCAAAAGATAAACTTCGATTTCCTTGATACTAAACCACCTTTTCAACATAAGTTCTCAAACTCATTAATAATTCGTAAAGAGAAAACAAAGGAAATCACTACCATCTTAACTAGCATAAAATTTTGCGAACTTTTGCTTTGAGTTTCTCCAAGAATCATCAATGGTTTGAGAAGCCATATCAAAAACTCGAAAGAGTGTTTTATCAATTATCCAAACACCTCGAAGTCGGTCAAAAAAACTCGGCTGCACCTCGTTTTTTCAACCCACTTCTCGGGGCTTGGATATCCTGATGAAATACTCTTTCTCCTGTTTGATATATTACATCAAAGATTATTTTTCATTGGTTTCCTAGCAACAGCTGTCACCATAGCAACGGTATGGTTGCTCTGGAAAACTAGTCAGACACTTTATGACGAAACTTGAACTATTTGAACTACTCAACCTACACAACGTGTATGCGCAATTAGGGAAAAATCTATAAGATCAAGTAAATCATGATTCATTTTTTACGTGCTGATTTTGATCATTCCTGCAATTTTCTCCATTATTTCAAGAAATTTAAAACTTAACACTTTCTCTTTTCAGTTAAAAGATCGCTTATGATAGCAAAAAATTTTAATGTACATTGGGATTCCTAGGTGGCAGCAATTTTAAGATATTTATATTTTAAAACTGCTAAAATGCAGCACAAATCAGTCAAAAAGTTAGTAATTTGCATAAATAGAAATATTTCTAAACTGCCATTACAGATTTTTCTTTTAAATTGATTGCCATTAGAATAATAATGAGCGAGCGCAGCCATCGTATCGGAATACAAACAAACATCTTGGGCGAAATGACGTCACGAATATGCGGCCAGGCTCCTATGCGTTTTCCAAAATGGCGGCGCCCGATGATTAATGTTCTGCTTCTTTGAAGAGGAATTTCACTGGGATCAGAAACACTAGGGAAGTTCAAACAACGGTCAATGACTCAACTCAGTGTGGTCTATTTATTGGTGAGTACAAAAAATATACGGTTTCTGGAGTGACCGTCTCCTTCTTTTCTTTTCTTTCTTTCTTTCTTTCTTTCTTTCTTTTCTTTTCTTTTCTTTTCTTTCTTTCTTTCTTTCTTTCTTTCTTTCTTTCTTTCTTCTTTCTTTCTTTCTTTCTTTCTTTCTTTCTTTCTTTTCTTTCTTTCTTTCTTTCTTTCTTTCTTTCTTTTTTCTTTCTTTCTTTCTTTCTTTCTTTCTTTCTTTCTTTCTTTTCTTTTCTTTCTTTTTTCTTTCTTTCTTTCTTTCTTTCTTTCTTTTCTTTTCTTTCTTTCTTTCTTTCTTTCTTTCTTTTCTTTTCTTTCTTTTTTTCTTAATTTTTTCTTAATTTTCTTAGTTTTCTTAATTTATAAGTTAAAAGGTAGATAAATAAGTAAATAAATAAATAAATAAAATAAATAAATAAAAGAAAAAGGGGTGGCTGCAGAAGCAAATTAAAACTGATAATTTCAACTAAGTGTTTCTAAAAGTTTTTCCCATTTCTCCAGGTGCAGATTTCATTTGTTCTTTTCTTTGGCAAGGTATTCTTCTATTTTGAAAATCCTTTTAAGGTGTGCAAGGAATGTGATAAGGATTGGAGCAATAGATTTTCGTCTGCAGAAAAAGATAGTCTGCTTTGCTATTAACACAATATGATTCAAAAGCATAAAGTGGCTCTTGGCATCAAACAAACCGAACATAATATTAACTTGATCGGTTAAATCAGGAAGCGTATCAAAGCCGCATTTACGTAACCAACTAGAGATTTCTTTCCAGAAAGCTCTAGAGGATTGGCAAAATACAAAGAGATGTTCGGGGGTTCCCTCGTCCTTGCCACAGAAAGTACATAAAGGTGATTCATCTAGTTTAAGCTTGCTTAATTTTGCATTAGTAAATAAAATTCTATTCAAAATTTTATACTGAAAATCTCTGGTATACGTATCTAACGCGACTTGGAAGGGCAAGCTATAAATTTTTTTCCACACTAGCTCAGAATCGGGAAGCATTTCATTAAATCTAGATTGTGTTGTAGGGATTTCACGCAGATCAGACACCTGTGCTTTATACAATTTTTTGGTATTTATTTCTGATACAGAGACTTTTGCGGAATTTAGCACCAACGCAAACTCAAGAGGGTCGAAAGGGGGAGTATGTGAGAGCGTGTTGGATTTCAGCTCTTTTTTCCAACTGCGTCAGAAGTTAACCCGTGCCAGAAGAGGAAATTTTTGGACTGAAGACCTTTAAGCTGCAAATCCGACCACGTATAAAACTTCCATCGGCCTTAACCATATCGCAAATTCTATGCATGCCCACTTCAACCAAATCCGAGTAATAACATGATTTTTTGTTAACGTGTATGTTCCTGTTGTTCCACACTATCTCATTCATAATATTCTCAACTTGATCAGGCAAGGTCGTGTTGAATCTAGACCATAACGTCAAGCATTCGACGTAAAAAGGGCTCACTTTTGCAGGAGGATCACTAAGGCTAAAGTTACACTTCAAAAGATAAGGGCCTCCGACCGGCTTTAAAAGTGTATCTAAGACAAGTTTCCAGTCAGCAGCGTATTCCGGGTCCACATAGCGTTTAAAAAAAGACATCTTCTGCGCTTGAATAAGAGATTCCAAGTGTATCATATTAAGCCCACCATTTTCAATATTATTTATTAGAGCACGTCTTTTGACTTTGTCCTTTCCTCTCCATATAAAATCAAAAATAATTTTGTTGGTGCTCTTAATTATTTCATTCGAGAGAGGTAACTGTGATGCACGATATAGAAACTTCGAGATAGCAAATGTTTTAACGATTTGGATCCTGCCTAAAACAGTTAAATTCCGCCATCTCCATAAATTAAGTTTCTTTTTCAAAGAATCAAAAATTGATTCAAAATTTAATTTTGCTGCTTCTTTTTTATTATACGAAAAAAAGATACCTAATATTTCAATACAGCTCTTGATGTCCACGTTAATGCATCAGTCAATTCCAACTGCGCCCATGCCCCCCCCCCCGGGCTAATCCCCGGGCATTAGAATTTTTTTTCTCTTGAATGGCAAATTCCCGGGGGTGGGGACACTTTAGCTGCCAAATGCCCCGCGGTGGGGACTAAGGAAGAGGGCAAATGCCCCGCCCCCGGGGATCGTACGTCCCCAATCAACACTGCAGCAGTTTTCATTTATTGCACAATGATGCCACTTTCAGCATTTTTATGTGTGATTTTTCATTTCTGTGGGCCTGCCTCTCAGTCTTCTATTGTTTGTAATGGAACTATCTGATGTTTAACATAATAATAAAGTTAGTATAAATGCCAAGCGATGATACTTTAATACTTCACAGACAACAATACTACACGAACTGCATGAAGTTGATTGTTACTTTAATGTTTTGTTTTAAACAGTTCGCTGGTACACAAAAATTTTGACATTATAAAAGTCTGTTGTAACGTCATCTGTTGTGAATATTTTAATAATACGCAAAAGTATAAAACGACAATCCCTATACACATGTATAGAATTCAATAATCGATCGTAATAGTTTAAGAATCATCGCAACCAAATTTTGCTTGAATCCTTGTTCAAAGAAGCATGCGTTAGTCGATTCACGTTGATCGTTCCCGATCTCGCTATCTACAGTGATAGTTGTGCGTTGATAAGCAATGAAGAAATGCATAAAATCGAAATATCCTCCACAAGTTTGTCCAGTCCTTAACGGACGATCCAATCTGCGATGAACTGCTGGTCCTTTGCGATAAAATCCTCCATGTTTGGATTTCGAGTCGGAAACCCCGTGTGTGTCAAAAGCCCAGGGGTAGGCAAATGCCCGACCCCTGGGCGGTGCCAGATTTGCTAATGCCCCACCCCCGGGACTGACAAGGCACGCAAATGCCTCGCAGTTGCCCGGGGGGGGGGGGATGGGCACAGCTGGAATTGACTGATGCATAATATGAAATTCAGTAGGGGAAGAAGTGCCCAGGTAACAAGTTTCCAACTTGCTCTTATTAAGCTTAAGGCCGGAGCACAGCCTGAAATCGTTCAGTACTTTCAAGAGGTTGTCAGCGGACTGGTCGTCTTTCAAAAAGGTGGTCATATCATCAGCGGATGCAGTTAATTTAACATCATGTTCATCCCGAACGTCAATACCTTTAATCTTATCGCTGCCTCTAACGTATATAGCTAGTGTTTCTAGAGCAATAATAAAAAGATAGGGGGATAGTGGATCGCCCTGTCTCACCCCACGCATTACGTCAAAATGAACAGAGGAAAAGCCGTTATTCATGACGCAACTTTGGATATTAGAATAAAAGGTGTTGACCCATTTAATAAATGATTGACCGAAATTGAAGGCTGATAAGGCCTTATTTAAGAAGGTCCAATCCAGAGAATCGAAAGCCTTTTCGAAATCAATAGCCAGAAGAAGACCCAATAACTTATTTTCTTTGGTATAAAACATAATATCATCTATTATTCTGGTGCAATCAAAGATTGATCGGCCCTTAACATAGGCGCATTGATTTTCATGAATAATGAGAGGTAAAACAGTTTCTAACCTTTTGGCAATAGTTTTGGATGCAATCTTGACATCCACATTTAGGAGAGAGATCGGCCTCCAGTTTTTAATATAAATTTTATCTTTTCCTTTCTTTTCTATCAATTTAATTATGGCCATTTTCTAAGAAGTTGAAAGTTCACCACACTCATAGGCTTCATTAAGACAGTCCACTACAAGATTACCCAGGAGTGGCCAAAAGGCCTTATAGAACTCCTCTGTCAGACCGTCATTGCCATGGGGCTTTCCCAGTTTGAAAAGTGAGAAGCGAGCGATAACACTCATTGTATGTAAGTCTTCCTTCGCATTTTTCTTTTTTATCCTCGTCTAACTTGGGTGTAGAAGGATTGTATAGGAATCTGGCAGCTACATCCCCATCACTGTTAGAGCCATGATCTTGGTACAAATCTGAATAAAATAATTTACGCTGATCTAAAATTTCTGCAGGATCAGTAGTAACTCTGTCATCATCCAATTTTAATTTCCTAATACAAGAAGAGCTATTGTTTTGGTTTTCAAGTCTTAAGAAATAGCATTATTTTTTTCCCCTTTTTCGAACCATCGGACGCGAGATCGAATTATAGCATCTTGCGTGACGTACTCATAAGCTGATTTTTTAGGATTCATATCTAATTCGCGTTTCCTCCAGACCAGTTAAGTTTTCGGAAGTGGGAGTTTCATCGCATATCTCCTGCCATCTTTTGACTTCTTTTTCCAGTTCGAGTAACTTGTCGCGGCGCTCTTTTGCCTTCTGCTTGCTGAATGAAATTGTTTCTTTACGTATCCTGTATTTAATAATATCCCAAAGAAGGCGTTTGCTAGTTATGTCCTTGTACTCTTCTAACCAGTTTGGGTATGAATTCTTAATAAAATCAGTATATTCACGATCGTCAACAAGACTTGAGTTAAACTTCCAATAAGAGGGACCCGGTCATGTTCTACGATCTTTTTAAAGTTCAAAGTAATAGCCGAGTGGTCAGTTTTTATTGCAGGGATGATATCGGTGGAAAAAATATCCTCTTGAGTCGAATTACTTATTAACCAAAAGTCCAATCTACGTTGAATTGTAGAATTTGGTTTTCTCCATGTCAAACGCTTTTTGTCTGGGTGATGAATTCTCCAAACGTCAATTAACTCGTTGGCTAACATGATATCTTTAACAATATTAACACTTTTCTGTTTAATCTTTGGGTGACCATCCAGACAATCCAAATCTTCGTCAAAAAAATATTAAAATCACCTCCTATAACGATTTTACTGTTTGGGTCAAAGTCATAGCTATCAAGATTTCTTTCAATCTTTTGGAAGAAAGCTTCCTGTTCGTGAATTTTGTTTGGTGTGTAGATGTTTACAAACAAAAACGGGGTATCTTGAACCACAGCCTCTAAAATGATGAACCGAACCGTTCGGATCGCATAACACCGATTTCTGCTCAAAATCTAGCCCTTGTTTCACTAACACTAAAGTGCCCTTTCTATGATTGGAGCCGTGTGAAAATAACATTTTGCCCTTCCACTGAGTGTTCCAAAAATTTTCATCTTCACTCGAACTATGCGTTTCCTGAAGAAAAACAATATCCGCTTTCTGTTTTATAAGCCACGTTAATATTGCCTTTCTTTTGTTTAAAGAACGCAAGCCTCACACATTTAAAGAGTCAAGTTTAAAATCTGTCATAGACATCATTAATTTTTGCTATTAAAATGACCCATACAAGAGAGTGTCACAAAAACAAAAGAACCTAGCCGAAGGAAACAATAACAGTGTAATTAATGCTATCAGTATTTTCAGCACCTTTAGTATAACGCCCAGTTGTGAAGAAAAAAAGCCAAAAATTACCACACGGAAAAAATTGCTGCATATGCAAATTAAAGTAAAACTTAGAAACATTATTTGGACGGTAAATAAAGAGAGAAAAGAAGAAATAAATAAATAAATAAACGAAGAAAGCCAAAGTTTACCTCTTGTGTGATCTTTCGGAAGCAGAAAAGGAAAGATACACCGTACATATAAAGCCCCTGCAGCCTCATAAAGAATACTAAGAGGTCGATATCAAGATGTTATACTCTTATGGCTACAATTAGCAAGTTTGAAGATGGTTCTATTGGATCATTTAGGCTTACAGGGCTCCTGAGATAATGTTCAGTTCAGTTCCAGCTTATTCAGGGACAAACATCCCATCGATGTATAACATATCAGGCCTGCTTTTGCTCAAGGAAGCCCTTTTTCCAGCTTGTTTTGCATCCTTGAGCTTCTTAAGTTGTCGTTTCCCTGATCGTTGAATTTCTTCAGGGTAATCATTGAACATAGAGAAATCTTTGTCGCGCAGATGCTTTCCCAGCGATAAAATTCTCTCTTTGTCAGGGTATTTCAAAAATCGAGCGATGATGGCTCTCGGACATTTATGGCTAGGTTTAGCCAGGCGATAAACTCGCTGAAAATCAATATTAGCTGCATCGGTGACATTTATTCGTTCGCCATGAAGTCTTGTAACACTTGGAGGGTAATCGATTTGTGACAATGCATAATAAGGCAGTTGTTCAGACGATCCTGCTTCATGGTGCTTCTTAGGTAGTTCTTGAGTCGTCGGAGGACAGAAAATGTACGCTCTGAAGTCGCCGATTCCACAGGTAATGTCAAATACAAACCCCAATTCTGTCCAGTTTAGTGGAAAAATCCAGCAGTTGATTGGCTTCTCGAACGCAGGCCGGAGTTGTGCAAAAAAAGTCCTACAACATATTATTTCGCCAAGCGCGATTCTGATGAAACGATCTGTGAAAAGATCATGAGACTGAATATTTTGCAAACCAATTTTATGCTGCGCTAGCGATATTTTCGGCACCGAAACGTGGGAGGCTGAGTCCCCAAAATTTTCGTTTGGGGGGGGGGGGCTACATCCCTCTGCCCCCCCTGCTCCACCGCCTCTGCTTAATCGTGAATTCATTTTCACTCCCCAAAATGTACCAGTTCCGCAATGTAGGTTACGTTTCCAGTCAGATTTTTCCGGTTTTTAAACTAAAGGTACCGAGATAATTCCAGCGGTAGTTTAATTTAGATTTCAACACCCTAAGCAGAACGAAACCAAGTCACTTTTATGTGGGAGCCACCCCCTCAGAAGGCGATTCTGCGATAGTGATTGCGACTGTGATCAATTGCGATCGTGTAATCATATAATCATAAAGGAAACCAATTTCTCTGATCGTCTGCGATCGACAGCGATCTATTGCACTCAAAACTCACCCCATATTATTGTATTTCCTTTATTAATTATTTATTTCAGATCTCAGAACCGATAGGGAGGGGTCATTGAAGTCAAAAGTTCTGCGTTTAGCATATATGTAAAGGAGACTGCTGATTGATTGATCACGATCGTTATTTCATGTATTGTGTGACAGATGCTGTATGCAAGGGGACTGTGTACAAAAGTTTGACACTTACAAGGTAAATAAGGTCCTGGGTAATAGTAGCAGGAAAGAATGAAATTAATCAACAGATCAGCACCGCAATTTGAATAATTATTTGACGGGGCGTGGGGGACCTTCTTTTTTTAGGCCTGAAAGGGGGGCTTACAGAACGGGGGTTTAAAAGAGGGAGGAGGTTTGTTGAGCCCTTGATGAGCTTGGTTTGTTTTCACGAATTACTACGATCGTTCGCTCTTTTCTCAGATCCACACGTCGGCCTTCTCTGTGGCGCTGTTAGAATGTCACAGAAAACAAAACTCTACTACTAGTAGGAAGTTGTTTTTCGACAACAAAAATGTCAGTATGTGAACCTTTTATTATGGTGATTATACAATCACACTTCAGGCGAGACAAGGAAATATGGAAACGTCCCGGTAATTCTGTTCTATCAGACAGAAGGAGATGGTAGATCGTAGACTGTATTAAACCTTTTACTCTTAGTAGTGCCCAAGGTAAAAATTCAACAAAAATCCCCAATTTCATTTTTTCAAATCCTGCAAAACAAATAGTACCATGTGAAAGTACTGCCGAAGAGATTTCATTTGTGAAAGGTCACATCGTAAGAACTACATTGCATGTCTCCATAATTGACTCTGGAAGTGAAAGGGTTGGTCACAGCAGCACATCATTAGGAGATAGTAATTGCTCTAGAAATATAACAACCACCCTTAGGTGAAAAAAAAAATTACTTTTATCTTTTGTGTTCCCATGCTAATGAAAACCTCAAACTGAGTATACTTATTTTTTCTAAATTAATTACTTTGCCATGTATTTTTACATTTCAAACAACATATATTTATTTTACCATGAAAGGAGGCTAACGAACCTATTATTATCAAAAGTTCTCGAACCAAAATTATCAGAGGACGATTTACATAACAAATGCTTCCCAAAGATCGTTTTTAATCATTTGGTTTCTCCCAAAAAGTGCAAAATTAACATAACCATTCCGATCAATAGATAAAACAGGTGATTAGAAGGGTCTAAGGTAAATGTAAGCAAGTGAGACAAAAAGGTTAAAAGTGTCAAGTTTTGATTCGAACAAACGTGCACTTTATCACCGCTCCTTGGAAAGCAGATGTGCAAACACTGAGAAAAAAAAGAAGACAAAACCTCTCAAGAAGGTGGCCCAGTGCGCATTTCAAGAGTCTTGTCAACGACGGACAAATCAGTTTTCTCCACTTGAAACTGTGGTACGTAAAGACACCTACCTCCCACTGAAACAATTATAATTCTTCGTTTTCCTAAAACAAAATACAAGGCTGACTTAGGCGAAGTTAAAACTCATATAGCTTTGATTGAAAAAGTCTGGTACTTCAGATTCGCCGATTAGAAATGCCCGTTCCTTCAAACAGCATCTTTTCCCAGCCTGGAAACAGAACAAACGATACCGCTAATGTTCCATTTGGGATCCAGGAAGGCGACGTTGAAATTGGGATTAAAATGACAGCCTTCTTGCTTCTCTTGGTAGTCTCGTTACTCGGTAACTTGTTACTTATCGCAGTCGTGTACAAGAACGCTAATCAAAGAATGCGAACACCGAGTAATTATTTCATCTTCAATATGGCTTGTGCTGATCTCCTACTAACCGTCTATTGCGTTCCTCAGTCCGCGATTGTCACTGCATACCACTACCGGTGGCTTATCAGTGGAGTTGCAGGCGAGTTACTTTGCCGTTTGTCGTTTTTTATTGGTAAAATGTCAGTGCTGGTTTCTACCGGTAGCATATTCATCATTGCCCTGGATCGATATTTTCTGGTGTTTTATCCACTGAAAAGAATAATCACCCTTCGCATTGCTCGTCGTGTGATTGGCGTGGTCTGGATTCTTGCAATAGTATTTACAGTGCCATTATTTAAAACGACTGGTTTACTTGAGTTTTACCCCGAATACCTTGTTTGTACCATAAATTTTGGGATCAGTCATTTTGTTATCCTTTATTTCTTGTTTTTCTTTCCATTCACAATAACACTACCTCTAACTACCACCATTGCCATGTACATTGCTATTGGAATAAAACTGAGCCGAACTAAGCCACCGGGACACCAACTGCCGTCTAGTCAAGAGCGAAGAGAGCGAATGAACCACAAGATATTGGCAATGCTCGTGACTATTGTTGCCGTGCTTATCATCTGTCGTTTTCCTATGATAATTGGAATGATAGCCTGTTTTTCGGGTCTAAGAACCTTCTGCGCCAAACCTACAGTCATGTTCGCTGGTTGGTTTCTGACATACATAAGCAGCGGAATAAACCCCTGGATTTATTTTATCTTTAACGAGCAATTTCGCCATGGAGCGAGATTGCTCTTAGAAAAACTTTTCCCTTGTTGTTTTAAAGCCACAAATGAAGTGGATATAATGGAATCTGATGGTCTACAGATGACAACACATGCGTCACGACACTGACGCGAAAATGGAACGTAGGACTATGCTTTGTGCTTATGCTTATGTCGTAGTGAAAACCAGCTTTATGTTTGCTTATCTTGAACTCAGTCTTGTGGGACCAGTAATAAGTACTTAAACTCGGTGTCAAACGAGTTGTATATTTCATAAATACAGTACATCCCCCACCTGCTCATTTCAGCTATTAACGGAAAAAATGGCGGATTTGAAGCGTAAAAAATTTACACTCGATCCCTCGCAAGCAGCCGCCCCTGGGATAAACTGAGGATAAAGAGAGGTGGTCAGTTCCTGGCTGTAGCCCCTTAAAAGTGATATCTAAATACAGTATTTGCTTAGAATGACTCAAAGAAGCATAAGAGAGATGGTGATCGCCCAGAGTTATTCAACTCCATTACGAGAATGTACGTGAACCGGGACCGTGGAGGTTACATGATTGGGGTGTGTATTCCGGAAAAAGAATGCACGGAAATTTTCCTAAGATATCACTTTTCAGTTAAATTCTCAATCGCGGTTATTGAATTCCAAGCTTTCTCTTTGGTTACACACACGATGCTGCTGTAAATTTTACGTTATAAATAAATAAATAATAAATAAAATAAATTCGAATTTTGCAATGGCATCTCCACAGAGTGGCTTTTCGTCTACTGATTCCACATCGAATTTGGAAATGTTGGTATTTGTGAAAAGTTATAAGAAAAGTGAAAAGTTATAAGGAAATCGGATGCCAGTCAAATGCAGCGGTCTTTAAAAGTTTTCGCTCGTGGGGCAAACGTTTTATTCAAAACTGTGGCAAAATAAGAGAAAACATTCAGCAAAGATAACCGAAGTTCAGAATTTCAGTAATAAGGAATAAGGACAATCAAACGCGCTACACACTTAGGCGGCTTTAGTTGTTCGAAGGCTGGATAACTAGGCGGACGCAGACCTCCCCTGGATCCGCCACTGTTACAACATCCGATTCGAAACGCCAATGTCATCTGCGCAGGACCATAAGGACTTCATCTCTGCGCTGACGATTCATTCATCAGTGGAAGCGAGAATAAAACCTTCAAACATGAAAGCGAGGCCGGCCAGAGTGAATGATGTGAGTCGCTCTGAATGTAGGCCCTGCCAGGCTACAATCTCAGGCACACTTGTTGGAACACTTTAATCTCTGGGTCCTCTTCCCCAATGCTGACAACAATGACTTGCAACAGCCAAAATTGGTTCACTCACCATTGAGGGTAGGGATAACCTCGTTCCTGGGAAAGAGGTTAGAGAAGGGAGAGCCGCTCAAACAGCAACAACAGCAAGCTTTATTTGCAGGACTACAAATCATTACAGTATGGCAATAGCATAACATGATAAAGAAGGTCAACAAACGTAATTAAAAAATGGAATGGAAAAAAGAGAAAAACAATTAAATCTTATTTATCAAACTAGACTTAATTATCAAATCTTAATTATCAAACTAGACTTATAACAAATTGTTTCGCAAATCAGAACAGGGGAAATGTAGTTAACCAACCGCGGTGTATCGATAAAATAACTACTGGAGTTCATCAACTCTATAATCAACTCCGTGGGCGGAAATTGCTTAAATTTCAGAGTTGAATTAGCCAATTATTATTATTATTATTATTATTATTATTATTATTATTATTATTATTATTATTATTATTATTATTATTATTATTATTATTATTAACAACACATTTAACACCTTGGCATTTAATTGTTTGAAATGATCAAATTAAATAACATATTTCTGAGTATAGGGCATACATTCACTGCCTAGCAATCAAATGCTTACATTTCCTCATGTCTTTATAGAATTCGAAGTTTAAATAGAGATCGCCGTGAAGCTGACATGAGAAAAGAAAGGGCGATTCGTTTGAATGAAGAAAATAATATATGACAAACATAGCAGCAAGGCTGATCTGACTACGTAGAAAGATTTGACTCTGCGAGACATCAACACGACACTAATAGAACTTCATTGTTCTACTGAAAATAATATATACGGTTTTTTTTTGGGGGGGGGGGGGGGTTGGACCATCCGGTGTGCCGGTTTCAATTCCTATTTTATGATTTAAGTCGAAAACTATCGAGATCTAAAGAATTGCTTTCTCCTGTAAAATGACACAACAGTGAAATAAAAATGAAAACGAGAGGAATGTGATTTTGCGCAACGAAGAGGCTTTTTGCATGATACTGGTCTGATTTTTTGTGATCCATGGTTTTCGTTATCTGTAGGCATTGCTTGGCAATATTACCTTTTGGTAGGCTCTGTAAATGGATCCAAAGCTTTATAACATTCATCTCAATAGTATCTTTTAATGGTGATATTCTAAGCTTATTTCTGCAAGCTGCGTTTGGACATTGTCTGTTTGCGCGTAAGAAAATGTTTCCATAAAGATATATGAGTGTTTTCGGTGATAGTCCTCTCCCAATAGTTGTAATCGTCTTTATAAAATATAACTCAAGCTCCAGTGCCGTACATAAGAATTTCGAGAAATAAAGAGTAAAAAAAACGTCATAAAATATCAGTCGGGAGAGTTGAGAAATTTAGGTAGCGGTGAGTAATCTTGATCGCTTCTAAGTATGCCTTGTTCTCTTTAAACTGCCATTCGTGGAAAACCTTACACCGAGGTAAGTGTAACTAATATTTACCTATATTTTGTCACCCTTGATGTCCATGTCAATATTCGTGTTACGAATGGAGAAGGAAGAGATCGCACGCACCGCCCTCACCTGGGCATCAGAGAGCAAGAAGAAGATGGGGAGACCGAAAAAGAGGTGGGGGAGTACAGTGGAGATAGAACTGCAGGAGCTTGGGCTGTGGCATCCACTGTTGTGCGGGACGGAGATCGCTGAATGAAGCTGATCTCCCACACAGGGAGAGGGAACTGACGATATCCGATATATTGTCCAATATTTATAATTTATGTTTAATATTTATGTCCCGATATTGTTGTCCAGCCAAGTGACAGTCCAACATTGGCTGCGAGGAGCTGGAAACCAGGAAACCCTCGAGTTTAGATTATGACGTCATTAATGTTGCAAGATGGCGGCAAAAGGCTCCGGTTTGCAGTTGTGGACATCAAAAACTCCAGAGACTCCGTGCTTCATTCCTGCATATCCAAAGGAAATGTTTTCAGCACTTTGTATTTTCAGAATCCAGAGGTAGGGTGTACATTTTGGTTTCGTGGTAAGCTATGAGAAGCCGTCGGCGTTCTAGTGTCGAATTCTCGAAAAATCTATCACTTTGGTGTAACTTCCATGTGACGTTCCTCAAAGTAATCTTTGGCTGGATTCATTTGCAGCAGACGTGTATAGCTGTCGCATCTACCCGTTGGAATTTTTTATTGTTTTCAAGCTTAAAAACAATAAAAATTCCAGTGGACAAATGCCACGACTATACGTGTATGCCTGCAAATGAATCCACCCGTTGTCACTTATGCTTAGTCAGCTATTACCGACTATGATCCTTCGTTTCTTGCACAATCTACTGTTAATAACGTGGACACCTGATCACAGTACTGGAAACGCAGTGCTTTTTAGTGGCTTGTAGAATTTCCTGCCTGCACGATTCACCAACACTGAGCTGAAACCTAAACCTGAAAATTGCTTATGCAAGATACATGTAGTTCAACTTCGTAGGAGGACACAAGAAATGCAGATACATTTTTATAAAGTCGTGACTGACATAGTATGCCATACAATTGTTTTTAACTTTTTCATAACTACTTCCCCCAAACCATACAATATCATAAGTTGCAAGCACCCAACAGTACAAACTAAGACGTTTCGCCTTGCCTAAGCACCATAGGTAAAACGAAACGTCCAGGGTATGGGAAGCAGGACATTTAACCCACGGACGGCGGAGTGTATTTTGAAGTGGGGGGGCTGAAAATGAGCGCCAGAGGCGCGAATTGGTAGGGGGGTCTGGGGGCATCCTCCCCCAGAAAATTTTGAAATCTAGAGTCTCGGAAATCGTATTTACAGCATTCTCCGCAAGATACTTCTTGAAATAATTAGCCTGGATAAAGCATAAAATGAAAGGTACTTTTAGTGCTTACAGCAATATTTCAGAGGTTATTTCTCAGCCTTCTGGTCTCCTACGCTAACCTGCGGTTTTTTGACACAAGCTTCCCGTCTGTGGGAAGGAAGCACACGCTGAGAAAATGTGAATTCTTGTGACTTAATCAAGCAATAACAATTTAAACACTAGTTTCATCTGGCAAATACTCTTATGTATTTTCTCGAATAAATACATATACTAAAACAAAATAAAAATGTCATCCTCCTCAAAAGTGGGGGGCTAAAGTGGAATAAATGCCCCCTTCAGATCATAACCCTTACTGGAAGACAAAAAGTGAAATTAAGGTGATTCCATTGAAATTAAGAATTGGCATACAATGGCAACTGGAAGTCTACTGTTTTCTCTTTAGGTGGGCTGCTGCCTTATACCACAACAAAAAAAATCTTGTTTTGATGTCTTTGGCTTTATCTTGAAAAGGTGGTGTCAAAGAGGAGAACAGTTGACTTCTAGTTTTCATTCATGACATCCAGGATGTCACCATACTGTTTGCTTAAGCCAGAATTCTAATAAGAAAGGTACATGTACATCACAGTTCTCATGAAAGTGATGCAATTGACTCAAGTTACCCTATAATTGCTCACAACACCACCTTTCAAATGTGCATCAATTCGATTACTTCTTGCTAGCTGTATGTTTGGTGGGAGCTGGAAACACAGAGCATAGGCATCAATTACAAGGAAAAACGAAACAAATATTTTATGGCAGAGATGCACAAGGTGCACAGCATCAAACATTATTATTTACTCAAAATGTTTCTCACATGCTTATTCTTGAATTAGCAATTTTATCCTAGAAGTAATAGGCAAGTTTGCATTTCTAGCAGTATTTAATATTTTTTTGACAAAGAAATTATTGATAGACTCAACACAAAAAGGACAACAGCCTACTGTCAGGAGAAAATGATTCATTATTTATTGAGTGAGCTTGGCTTCAAGGAAAAACCCACTATGTTTTGAAAGTGCTCTTGCTAATGACATGAGAAATTATGCACCATAATGCCCTTATGGTTTTTGGGGAAGGATTATGCTTGTGAAGGCCAATCAGAACTTGCCTTTTGGTCACTGATTTTTCAGAGGCACCAGTGGGACAACCTCGTATCTGAGGACACAACATGGCTAAGCAACACTTGAAAAAAAACCTATCCTGTATGCACTAATCGTTATTAGTAGAGGCTCTAATAATTTAGATCACACTGACAATTTACTATCCATGTATAATTATTTTTTGTGTAATTATAATAGTTTTTTTTTTATGAAGGGATATAACAAATATGTACAAAGAGCCTCCTCCAGGACTACATATAGCTGCTGATGAGAATGACATCACAAAGGTTTGTTCTTAAATGAGAGTGAAATTATTATGAGTTTTGAGGTGGTTCTCTTTCCTTTGGCAACACAGTTGTGTCCCACGTTATATCACTTTTGATCTTTAATCATGTAAACATTTATTTGTGAAGCACCTTCCATTTCCCATGTGCCTGACGAATGAAGCCAAATGTAAATTCAATCAAAATATATGTTGTTGCATTATTTTTGGCATGGCTAATCATTTTTTAATTTTAAGTGCTCCCTTTATGGAACACAAGTTTGAATCTTAGTTAACAAAATCAAACTGCCTGTAGGAAACAACCCTCTACATGATCCACACAGACCCATAATAACCATGACTTTACACTTTGTTTCTGTCTTTATGCTCAAGAGTAATGGAGTGATGTTGAAATGTACCATTTCTGCTTTAGGTTTAAGCAATTTAGTCAAGGCTACAGAATTATCAGCTGCAGAAGAGTCTATGCTAAGTTTGTTTGACATAATGTGTTGATTTTTAGCTTTTACAATTTCTTCCAGGTTCATGCACTGGTGGTTGGTCCCTGTGGCACGCCATACGAGGGCGGATTTTTTTATTTTCTGATCTCTTTTACCCCTGACTACCCAATCAAACCTCCAAAGGTCAGATTAATGACTACTGGAGGTGGAAGAGTCAGGTTTAATCCGAATCTGTATGCAAATGGCATGGTTTGCCTTAGTATTTTAGGGTAAGCAGTTGGTTTTAAGTTTGTTCTTTGACTTATAAACTTGTATCCTATTACTTGTATCCTATATCCCACATGTTAAGTTGTCCCTCCTTAAGGCATGCTGGTACAAACAAATTAATTACCACTTGTGACTGCACACGGGAAAAACGGTTTATTTTGTTGATGTCCACCCCCATAGTCATAGGTTTAGATAGGTTCTATTACAGTGTTAGGTTTTAGTTTCACTTCCATGTACAGTGTAGCTCTCCAACCAGTGTCATTGTTTTCTATTCATGGTCTCCTTACATTCTTTGATATGTAACTTTGTTTTCAAATCCCAATGTCAGTGCTATATAGGAGTTTATTAGCTTTTTTTGGCTTACTATAATTCATGTTCAATCACATGCAGAAATACTAATCATAGCTAAATTGTCTGGTAACAGTGAATAGCTAAAATGAGGGTTTGCCACTCATTTTAGTGATGATGAAAAACATTTAAATTATGTTAGATTTAGTCAAGACGCACTCACTTGTCTCGGGCCTAGGTGGACTTTTTCTGTATCTATAAGAATCTGGAATGTATATTAAAGAATCTGTGATGCTACCAATGCATTAACAAGCCATTTTTAGGGTACTTTGGGACATTTATGCAGCCATTTATATCTAGTGAAAGGCTACCAGTTGAGGCTATTCATTTACTGATAGAAAGTGTTTTCTTTGATTTTTTCATCTTTTAACAGAACATGGGAAGGCCCAGCATGGAGTCCAGCCCAGACTCTCTCAAGCCTGCTTATCTCCATCCAGTCTCTTATGAATGAAAAACCATATCACAATGAACCCGGATATGACAAGAGGGTTAGTAGAACTCCCACCAAAAATCTTTGTATAAAGGTTTCACTCCATGCACTTTCCCATTAGACCTTACTGAGTGCCTTGTTCCCCAGAGCACTCAGTAAGGGCTTCACACTCGTCCACTTTCCACTGGAAATTAAATTTACTTCTTGGAGAGTAAAAAAATGAAAATGAACCAAAATACTTACCCGATCTGGAAAGTAAATTTGGGCTATGTTGGAAAGTAAATTTTACGCTTAAAATTTAGTGAAAAAAGTGTGTAAATAAAATGATCAAATAACTGTTCGACAAGGATTTTCCCTCTTGAAAAAATAATGTACACCCTGTATACTCTAGTACACCGTGTATCCCCTTGTACACCCTGTATACCCTTGTATAATCCATATACACCATGTATCGCCTTCTACACCCTGTATACCCTTGTAGACCTTGTATACCCTTGTATAGCCCATATACACCGTGTATCCCCTTGTACACCCTGTATACCCTTGTACACCCTGTATACTCTTGTATAGCCCATATACAACGTGCACCCTGTATACTCTTGTATAGCCCGTATACCTTGTACACCCTGTATACTCTTGTACACCCTGTATACCCTTGTAAACCCTGTATACTCTAGTACACCCTATATACCCTTGTATATTTATCACAGTTAGCAACTATGATACTGTAATCCATTTTGGAGAATAAAGTTTTGAGATGGAAAGTGAAATTTGAAATCTACTTTCCTAAGTGGAAAGTGGTGCCAAACCCACCCCCACCCCACAGGTTAACAATAATCTCATTGTTAAGGCAACTCATTGTATAAATCTGCGTGGCATGATACATGAAGTTTGGTTACTCATATTTGATGTGTTCAGTGTCATTCCCTCGTACACCTTATCTCAACCCTTTTCTCTGTGATATTTTGGTCGTACAATAACAAGGAGATATCCCAACCCTCCCCCCCCCATCCCCTGTTGTTTACCATTTTCAACATGGTTGGATTCACGGCATAAGATTTTGACTGAGACGTGTCTCAACTGCGTCACGTGCAAAAAGTGACGTTTCAATCTAGGTAGCACTTTCAATGTTTTATTTGGTTCATTATGAGTTTCTATTTTCTATTTAATGTCAAGAAATTCAAGCATTTCTCAATGTTTTCTTAATGTTCCACTGCCATATTTTTACATGGCTCAACATACGAATTAGCGTGATGAAAAGTTTGACTGTGTGACACCAGAGTTTGACTATGGTGTTTTAATTTAAAAAGTGATGACTCAGCTTATCTGTCTTACCACTTAGCAAGCCCGAGTGTCAGCAGCCATGTACAGCTGTTTTGGCCTGATTAGTCCTTGTCAGCATGGCATAGCAAACACTCAGGCTCAGGGTCCTCACAAAAGGAAATCAAGTGATGACGAATGAAGTGTGTCACTCGTGGGATTAGGCTTAAATGACAAAGTCACAAGTATTGTGCATGCATGCTCAAGTAACTTGAAGGCACCCAAGTAACTTGGCACTATGGCCACATTGATATAGTGCCCGCAATAGTTGCAACAAGTTACCTGAGTATGCATGTGTGGTACCTCATTTTATGACAGGACTCCATCGCTTGTCTCGCCACTTCATCAGTCGCTTTTGTGACTTCGTCACTCTTATGCCAGTCAACTTCTGGCAAGTCTACTTCAGACCAAACTGGCCCAAAACTGCATACCCTTTGGGCAGCACAGACCCATATAGGGGACTACACTCCCAATCTACTTTAATCTCTCAGTGGGTTGACAGTACAGTCGACTTTGGCCTTGCAAACACCTTGCTACTACTGAAAATAACTCTTGCTACCATGGACACCAATGTTGGTCCCAATGGTGTCCGTTATAACAGAGTTCACTGTAACAAGGAAGCACAAAAAAGAATTTTTTCTTTATTTTACAGGAGCGTTGCAAAGGTGACTCTAAGAGATATAATGAAATCATCCAGCATGAAAGCCTCAGAGTTGCAGTCTGCGAAATGTTGGAAGGAACACAGAGATGTCCTCCAGCTCTCAAGTGAGTTGGACCTTTTATTAATTCCTACGGATTAATTCCTCACTTCTCATCAATGTTTTTTAGTGAATTGATAAAAATGGTCAGTGAGAATAAATGACGTGATCTGTTTATGAAAAAAATGTCTCTGCTTTCACGTCCACATGCATGTGATCTTAGGACGCGAATTTATTGTCACCGCAAGCTTACAGTAAGTAGTTGTGATGGCAACACGGCAACACGAAAGAGAATGCCACAAGTAAAAGTTGTTTTAAACTACTTCGCAGTTATTGCAAATAATTCAATGTGGCCCAGTTATTCAGTTATTCAGCAGCTGAATTCCTTAGAGCAGCAGTGTTTAAAGGGACACTGTCACCAATTTTTAGGATAAGTTTGAAAAGCTAAAAGACATTCTAATCAGAGGAAATCCCAAACTACTGGTTGAGTTTCGTTTAAAATTATTCTATCAGTTTACAATGAGTTTAAGTGTGTTTGGCTGCAGATCGCTAGGATGGAAATGGATTGCAACTTGAAAACGTCAGACTGATATTTTCAAGTTTTTCCTTTGTTTATTGGAAAAATCGCCAGAAATTGAGTATCGTCTTTTCTTCCTTTGAGAAAATCATTTTATCAGATTTCCTTCTCTTGACGGTCAAGGAGTATTCTGTGTCCGAGAAAAAGCATTAAATTTAAATTTCATCACATTTTTCACCCCCAAACGTAAAAATCCCCGTGACAGTGCCCCGTTAACTGAAAGAGAAGGAAATTTACCGCTGTGTTGCATGTTCTAAAACCTTAAATCTGGTCGTTTCACGTAGAGACTAGCAAGAATAGTACCCAGATTTGTAATGCATGTGTAGTCCATTGTTTTGTTCACGAAGTCACCTTTTGTTTTGTGATGTTCTTGTTGCCATTGCTGTCACTGCATTGGTTGATCACGTTTGCAAATTGTTTCTGAAATGCAGTTTGGCTGTGATTGACTTCATGGAGCGTTCCAAACTGTGCTGGTAGCCTGATTAGCATATCCCGCAAAAATGGCCTTATCACAGTAACACTAATTGAACTCCACTGAACACAGTGGCGGATCCAGGTTTTTTTTTAAGGGGAATGGCTGACCTGACATTTTTCTTCTATTGGAAAAAAATGAAAAAAATTGCAACGTTACGTCTTGCTTGCTCAGTTTCTTCGAGAAGAAATTGTTATAGAACGCTGCTGCATTTCAAGGCCGTGATAAATCAAAATGGTTGACAGGAAAAGTCAAAAGCGAGTAAAGGCTGCAAATAAGAAATGGGAACGAGGCTTTTCGCAGTTGAATGCTGATTTCATACACCGCCTACACCGTAGGCTGTCAAGACGACTCAGTTTGACTGACATAACGAATCGATGTTTCTTTTTGTTTGTTTTTAACCTTAATTTATTCGACAATGGGAGACAAAATCGCGTCAGTCATAGTTTTATTGCCTTTCATAATTTCAGAGGGGGGGGGGGTGGCTAGCCACCCAATTCACCCCCCTGGATCCGCCCTGGAACAGTTCCGAATTGTTACACTATTGTGTTTACCTTCTCGTTTAGTTGTAGTGAAAGAGAGAGTGATGTGATCATAGTTTACAATGATTAAATTTTTCAGTGTTTTAAACTGCTGACAACTTTAATTTACTATTTCAGAAGTAAAATGAAGAAATTATTTCTCAAGTATTATGAAAGTTACTGTAAAATCGCTGACGTCAACATGACTTCGAACGGAAAGAAAATGAAGGTAAGAATTACGGGTACTTCAGATAAATATAAGGTAAACACGAAATGCTGTTGAATTGTTGTATCTTCACGGCCAATAACATGACGGCTTAATGATATGGATGTCAATACCCAGAGACGTAAATACCGCCAACTGAAAATACGCCCACTACTTGACTCAGAAGATGACTTATTTGCTCCAGCTGTCAAAACAAGTTAGTCAATGGGCGTGTTTTCGTGGCCTCCTCGGGAATGAGAATAGGCAAAATGGGAATGATCAGAATTATTGGAGTATGGGACAAACTGAACAAACAAATACTTGTAGACTGAAAACAGTCTCGTACCCAGTCGCTTCTCTTGTCCGCGCTGTGGTTTATGGGTAGGATTTGATAAGCTCGCGGTGCCTCAAGGGAAGGACGGAAGAAAATTCCGAAACGCAGTCACTTTTTCTCCCTCTGTGCCAGAAGGCTTTGCTCGCATTGATCGCCTTCCCATATTCTAATGCGAAAAGGAATAAATAAGTGGTGACTGGGTACGAGTCTGGACTCAAAACTGACCGCGGATTTTTACCCCAGGCTTGGCGGGAGAATCTGAACTTGCCGCGGATGAGCTGTTATTTTGGTCAGCCTTTTTGTTGTTGCCAAGTGTTTGACAACTTTTTCAATACGCTCATTCTGTTCATTCTGGCCCAAATAGCAGAATACATTCAGTGGCATAAACTACCATGCTAACGATTTCGAAATGAGAACAGGTAATAAAAAACGCGCCAAAAGCCATTCCAAGTAAACTCATTCCAGAATGGTTCCCAAAAAAACGTGTCCAAAAAAAGTACTTTTAAGAATCATCACCTCGACGATCACATTAGACAGACTACACCATTGGAGTCAAATCCATAGTGGAACTAATCTATCATTTTCCAGTGTGACCGAGCCTTGGTTTGGTTTATCAGCCTAAGATCTAACTTTTACGATGGTGTCAATTATATTTCAGGATCCTTTCGGGACGAATGGGGGAACCTTTGATTATTCATCCATTAAACAAAGACTCGAGGCTATCAAGCGAAAAATCGAGTCAGAGAAAGAAGAAAATGATCTCGATGAATCAATGAGTGACGAGGAAGAGACACCTAAACTGGCGCTCCCCAGAAGCACTGAACCCCCAGAGATAGATGATTGGGTAGATTTTTTATATGGCGACGGCGATGATTAATTCTCTATACAGTTCTTTTTTGAATTTTTTTCTATTCGACCTTTCACTCACAGAGGTGTTCCTCGCATCAATGAATGTGGTTCTGTCTGTTTACTCCCCCTGTTAATAATTTCCTTAAGTGTTACCGTTCAAATGAAAGCTACTGAGCAGTACTTTTCTGTGGTGCTGTTTATTACGCTGTACGAGGTGGTTCAAACTTTTGAGTCTGGTTAAAATTCTTAGGTGTGACCTTTTAACTGAAAGCTACTGAGCAGTACTTTCGTGTGCACTGTTTTTCTTGTTTTTTTGTTTTTTTTTTTGCTGTGTTTTTGCTTTTGTTTTTTCAGTAGTGGACAAAACTACATGTTTCAATTATCACTTTGGGTACACTTGTGAATACAAGGTTGAAAGTGTCGATGTACATACATAAAAATTCCTATCAGGGAAACAAAAACCCACTGTAAATACAACGGCAATAAATAGGTATTTATTGAACAATTTTCGTTGAAAGTTAAAGATAAATGATAAATACGTGAAAAGTGAATTTTAGAGTATAAAAAAAAAACTGAAGTGATATTTCCAGCTGGCTATTATGCAAAGTTTGTGCTTCAGTGGCTTCCAATTCTACTTTAACATGTTCAATCGTACTGTAAATTGTTTTATAAAAGGCTGTATTAGCTTTGGCGATAGTTTTTTCGTTAAATGACTGCAATGCTTTAGAGTATCTTTTTAGCAAATGAGTAATATATGAATTGTTTTGTTCTCCGATAATGATATTTGGTAAAAAAAAGCTTCTTAACACAGCAGTACTTTACAGGTATTGCCTACTAAAAATGACAAAATCTTGTGCAGAGACATACAGGAAAGAGTCATACGTTAAATCGTTTCCAATGTTGGTTGCTTATATATGAAAGTAGAGACAGTAATTGCTGTCAAGTACCTTGATCTGTTAATGTTCGCTTATACGTTCATGGTTATAAAGTTGTGCAAGTCTGAATTTGTTACTTTAAATGTGCAAAAGGTGAATAAAAATGAACGTATATTGTTAAGTGTCGACTAGTCGTTATTCAATGTTTGAAGACGGACTAAAGACTAAAGATCCGTAGGCGCGTTGCATGGGTTGCAAAATAAGCACCATTAAATTGTATCGTGTGTCAGCTTGTGTCCACCCCCGATACTGTTGCGCCATTGCTCATCTGCAGCATTGCATGTAACAGATTCAGGAAGGACACATCGAAGATTCGCAGTTGAGTACGGTTTTGTGTTAAATGTTGCATCGTGTCCTTGCTTTGGGCCGGTGAACTAGCAGATTGGAGAGAAGCAGAGTCAGACTCTAGATCAAGTTTAAATTAACGTTATTCCACAATTCCCGATCCCAGATCTTACTCATCTGATTCGCGATTCCATCCTTTCATCTTCTGCAAGCAGACCATCCTTCCGCGGATGCCGAGTGAAGTGACGCACGTGTGATTCACACGAGCGGCTCACCACACGCGCTCCGCGTTTTCATGCGGCAGGAAATTTGGCGTGCGCTCGTTTCGCTTTACTCGAATATCCCTGAGCAGAAAGAGAGGCTGCTCGTAGTGTATCAGGACCCTGGAAGTCATTCGCTGTGTTCTGTTGCGAATACGTGGATCTGATTGGTTGAATCATCGCTCCACTTGTTTACACAGGTAACCAAGGCGTGATACGGAGAGTTTGTATGGCGCTGAAATTCGATCGAAAATAGTCGGCGGTTTTCTCCCGAAAATACATTTAAAGTCGAAATGAAGTTTGAAAAACCTTATCTGTTGTGTGTTTGCTGTGTTTTTAGGAGCTTCTGGAGGCCGTTTTGGGCGATTTTCTGCGTAACGGTGGGGACTTGACATGACATCGCATCGACCGTTAAGCAGAAAATCGCCAAAACGACCTCCAGAAGCTCGGAAAAACGGTAAAAACACAGTAATCACACAACAGGTAAGGTTTTCCAAACTGTATTTCGACTTTAATGTATTTTCGGGGGAAAACCGCCGATTATTTTCGATCGAATTTTAGCTCAATACAAACTCTTATAAGACTTATTATGCTTTGGTTACCTGTGACTGACGTTTTGCCAACCGGCTGACCAAGATCATCATCAGAGCCACTTGCAACTCAGTTGGTAGAGCAATGTAAGACCTGTTCCAGAGGTCATAGTGGTGAATCTCACCGGCGTCTTAGAGTTTTATGGGTTCATTTTTACGCGCATTTGAAGCGGAAGACTTACAGAGCTTCACATTTCCTGTTACATCTGCTCGCAAAGCATCATGGTAATATACTCAGTTCGTATCCAGGTTGCGAAGTATATCCCGGCCAGCAGCCATCTTTATTTTGACCGACGATTGAGGGAGCAAGTTGTTAAATTGACGCTCATTTCTAATTCCTTGTGCAGTAAGGTTAATCAATGTAGAATGCCGAAGTATTTACGTCTTGTTGTTGCCGGAGGAAGCTGCGTGGGCAAAACGGCGGTAATCGAGCAAGCAGTGTTCGGGAAACATTCTCCAGGGCAGGTAAGTACATTGTGTACTAGTAAAGTTATTGCGGTGTATTTAACCTTTATAAATACGCACAGTTGTTCTTGCACTGAACTGGCCAAGACGATCAAAATATAACCCATACAAATTCCTTGATCGCATCACACTTGATGGTATGAACTGCTACCACTACTTGCACAAAATATGAAAATGTTCAATATACAGAGGTCAACGATTCCTGAATGGGGTAAAAGCTTCAGCAAAATCAAGATCAATGAGACAAACGGAGAATAATTCTGTGAGCCTTGGCCTGATTATCAGTGTTTTCTACTACTGAAACGCTTTTGAGACAAGAATAGGGGTTGGCCTAAGCAGATACTTTGTCTTGTCCTACTTCCACCACTGGCTGTAAAATCCCCCAATCCAGTTAAACCAAGATAATAAAAAATGGTCTGTTCGATGTGAGTGCCCCCTGTGCCATAGTTGTTCCTTCAGTGATGAGCTCCTTTATTCAAATCACCTGTCTAATTACGAGTGTATTCATATCAAGGAGAAATTAAATGTTCATCACCCTGGGCTTGGAAAGGATCACATTTGACAGTGGTATTTTTATTGTTTCTTTTTTCTTTTAATATGCTTTCAGCCTACTTTTCATACAATTGAGGACATATATGAAGTTCAGTTGGATACTGACAGAGGAGTGAAAGAGAGGATTAGAATCTTTGATACACCTGCTGTGGTGAGCTGCTTTACTTGTTTGTTTTAACCCCCTACCCCTTGTGGAGGGGTCTTCCCCAAAAATTTGGGTAGGGGTGTGTGCACAATTCTTGTAAACATTACCCTATTTCAGACCAAAATATGTGATTTTTCCCTACCGTCTTTCAGACCTGATCCGAAATTTAATTAATACCCTATTTCAGACCGATACAAATATATAATAAAAAAAAGTCGGCTTTACCTCGGTGTAAGAACCTGTGAAACTCACGGATGACGTAAAACAAAGGAAACAAAAACATTTTAAACAATACCGTACAGCAAAACAAAAGCTAACAAACAAAGAAAATCTTGTCAGGTTCTTACACTGAGGTAAACCCAAAAAGTCGCTTGTGCTAAAAACCATGCCCAATTCCAGACCAGATCGCACAAACCTTACCCTACTTCAGACCAAAATGGTCAAAATCTATACCCTATTTCAGAACAAAACAGCGTAAAACCGTACCCTTTTGGCACCGCACCTACCTATCTGGCTTATATAAAGAGGGGTAACCCCCTGTTTAAATTATTTAATTTTTGTTGAAATGAGGCTGGTGAATTTTGAGATTGCTCACAGGACTGAACTTTACGGGCACTGGGTAAAATAGGTTATTTAACACAAAAAGTCATGAATATATAAATATATGGCTGGATAATTTAAGAGTCAGTTTGATTAGTTTTTTCTTAGTCTTAAGGTGACTAAGGAATATTTTTACTGATGATGAGTAAAAAAATACCCAGACACATGTATCTTTTTTCTAAACCATCTGAATGATCCTCATTCTTCAACTTCAGTGGCAAATATACTAGTATATTCTGTGCACTCTTGTGATGTGTGGACCTCAATTGCAAATAATTTTATGGACTGCTCTCTCAAGAACATGCTAAAATTTTGTGACCCTGAGGAGAGGGTATTTCAAATAATTTCTTTTCCAATGTAGAAAGTGTCTCAACACTTTTGCAGCAGTTGTGTGGTTACAGAAAAAAATCCGTGTCCCCCCCTCCCCCCCCCCCCCATTTAGCAGGAGGCACAAGTATTGAGGGACCTGCTGAATTATAGACATTGGTGGATGATGGACGGGTCTTGCTGTCCATAGTCAATGCCATGTCAAGGCCCCCTTATCAGCAATAGGCATGGCCATTTTTATTTCACACTTCACACAAATAGTTAGGCCATTTATAGCTTACATAAATATCAGTCCACATTACTATTGCATTCAATCTGATCTTTATCAGCTAAAATTTATGCTTCATTCATAGCCATGTTCAAATAATAAAATAATTCCATTTCTTCATTGGTTGACAGGACACAAGTAATGGAGAACTTTCTAAACACTATCTAAATCTGGCGGATGTAAGTATCGTAGAGATTATGTAGTATATGAGAGAATGTTGTTGAATACAATAACATTACAGTCATACAGGCAAAGGAGTCCTAGACAACTGTTAAGTGAACATGGAATGGCATACTTACGGGGTTCTGTTTTGTAACTCAGAAGGAAAATACATTGTGTATATTCACATAATTTTTTCTGGATGGGGATTAGAAAGGCTTTGCCATCTATTTTAAGTTTCAGTATTACTCTAAAGAGCTACATGGTAAAAGACAGATAGGAATCAAAGGAAACTTAACTCTTTAATTCTTAATATTGTCAAGCATCTTAATTTCTCTTCACAACATCACTACGCAAACCAGCACCATAACAAATATATGGAGAACAGTCAGGAGAACACTCATATTGGTATGGGGCTTAAAAGTTAAAAATGATGGTTCAGTTTTGTTCTTGATTACTTTACTAGTTTTTTGAAACAATAGTTAAGTGTATGTGGCTGCAGAAGGAAAGTCGAAAATGGAGTGCAACTTGAAAGAACCAGGCCAGTTTTGTGGTCAAGTTCTTCACTTGTGTTTTGGGAAAACAGAAGTTACTTAGTTTTATTTTCAGAAAAGTTTTGATCCAAAAACTTTAACCCTTTGCCGACCAGTGTCCGATTTATCGGACACTTAAGGTGACTGCAGTATTTAGGCCAGGCTCAGCAATCGTGCATACTCCTTACCAGGCTCCCGCAGCCATTTCTTGTGTTTACGGTGCATGAAGTTTTCACTCTAGCGAATCTTCCCATTTCTGGCGGACTTTTCCCCAAAATTTTCAACTTTCCATTGACAGCAATATTTGAACAGCATGCCAAAGAGTAATAGAGTCCATATTTTGAAAGATCTTGTCAACTATTTTGCTGGAAACTTTGATATTCCATGTGACAGTCCCGGGTCCGATATATAAGGCTTCAAAGAATGCTATTGGAACGTGTATGAGACCTTGAATTGCCTTGAATAGTGCTATTTCAGTGGCTGGTATGAGGAATTATGCAACTAAAGTGAATCCATAAAGGAAGTTAAGATGAAAGCAGTTATCTGACATGGGAAGAAGACTGAAACCATCCTACACATTTCACATTTGAAAAAACATGAAATTGGAGCCATCAGAAAACTGATTACTGCTTCAGCATCTGTTTATTCGATGTTTTGTTGTTGCTAGAAGTCCTGCCTGGATCACTTAAGGTGGCTTATTCACTTTTCAGTAGATGCATTTGCTAGGTAAATTATGTATCAAAATAATTCTTAGACACTGTAGAAAATAATGAGACATACAAGGGATTTTTTGAGCTTGTCATCTTTGAGTATTTTGGACATAAACATTCATGTGGCAGTTTATGTTGTGTAGTTAGTTAAATATTAACTAATGCTATGACGTCAATATGACATTTTCTGACATCACATTTAGCGTTAAAGTAGGACAATTTCCTGAGAAGTAATTCTTTGAAAAAATAATCAAAATATGTTTAATGGTTTTGGAGATATGTTAATTTAACTAGAACTTGTTGAAAATTTAAAAAATCCTGAAAATAAATTTGGTCCTTAGAGGGTTAAAATCCCCATGACTTAGCCCATTCAAAAAGCATATTTCTTGGGTCAAGTAGAGTATGTGATTTCAAGCAGGATCTGCGTATTCCTGAGCTGGAAAGAACTGTCAGTCATTGAAAAATGGCCAATCAAAATTTGCCTACTTCCAATGAAATCTCAACATTAATGAAGACAGACATAGTATTTGTACAATTGCTTTTAACACTGGTGACATGAATACCATTTGGTTGAAGAATGGAAAGATACCTGGAGGCTGGTTTTGTCAGATCAAAATGTTCACTCAACAGTTAGTTGGAAACACATGTATAGTCAAACCCATGTTCCGCCCTCAAGAAATAAACAATTGGCCACTTACAGTGTACTTACAGTTTGGCATTCTGTATAGTTGCCACTTCCAAAAAGCTTTTGATTAATGTTTGATTACTTCCAGAGTCGTTTTGATGACATTTTAATACCATCTGTCATTTGAAATCAAAGATTTGTGAAAGGCAGAATTGTCAAGCTTCACATGTACACTCATCACTCCTTGTTTCACAGTCCTTGGAATTTGGTGGTCATTTGAAATTTTAAATCAGTCAAAACGTTTTCAAAACCACATAAAAAAAGTTGTCAAAAACTAGTGAAAAAATGTGGGAAAGTGGCAATGTTATGGTGCATTAGCGGCATTGTAATAGACATGCTACTGTAGGTTCTATCATGGAAAAAACGACTGCAGCTCTGTTATTGACACACAGTGTACTACTGCGGCTGAGGTAATGATGCTGATCGAGTACAGACAAAATTTTAAGTTCAACTGGTGACTGCAAGCAGTTTTCAAATTGTTGAGATTGATACTCTTAATGCAATAAAATGCAATCTCATTAAAAACAAAAACAATTATGTTAAATTCTAGCCCCTTCCCCCTTTCGCTATCAATAGTCTTGGGTTTCAACACAGTCCTGAAATTCCTACAATGTTGATAAGGGGATGGCAGTACAGTCATGGCATGACTTTGAAAGTGTCTAAAATGAATTCCTAACTTGCTGCAATTATTTGTAGCGACCCTGGAACATGTAATTTTTGTCACTTTTGGGGGTTTGCAGGATCAAAGTTTTGTGTTAAAGAAAGATTGATATGTTCTGGAGGGATTTATATTGAATGATTCCATTTGAGAGATCATTTTCTCAGAGCTTAGTTATTGAAAAGCAACAATGGGATTGGAATTTTTACAAAACTTCTACAAAACTGTAGAAAAAGTGCTTTTATTGTAACTCACTTTTTCTTTAAAAAGTTTCCTTTCTTTTCAGGGATTTCTCCTTGTCTTCAGTGTGACATCAAAAAAATCCTTTCAGCAGATTCAAACCATCAAGAAAGAAATTGACAAAAACAGAGGAAAGGATGTAAGTTTTAAGCCAAACCAGGAAATTATAGTCAAAGTTCAGCAGGTAGTAGAGAAATGTCAATCACGCATTGTGAATTTTGAGGGTGTATTAGCTTGTACAACACATTTAAGTAAGAAAAATGGTCCCTCTGCTATCGTCTCTGCTATAGCAAAGGACTTATGAATTTTGAAGGGCTGCATTAAAAAAGCAAGAAAAAAAATTTTTTCGGTTGGCAACATAAGAATTCCTTCTGGCAATTTTCGTAATAAGGTATCGTTTTATTCACCAATAATTTAAGAGTCTTTGGTCTGCTTAAAATAAAACTAATCTCAAAAATTAAATTCAAAACCTAAATCGGAAAATCAACCCAAATGTCACTTGTACTGATAGAATTGCTTGTTTACAGTTTCCAATGGTTGTTATTGCAACGAAAGCTGACATTAAGAATGAACGCGAATGTGAATCAATTGTCATCAAAAAGTGGGCTGAAGCTGAAAAAGGTGCGATTATTTTTAATCAACTCTCAAAGTTTGTATACCATGTCATTGTGAATTTATTAGTTGATAAATTAATAGAATTTTTTATTTTTGGCTTTGAGAACCGTGCCCACCTCTTGCAGGTTTGATTGCAGTTCCTCTTGTTTTTCAGTACGTTTAGCAGAACTTTATGTTGGAGACAGAAAAGCGCTTCAGGTCCCATTTGTATGGATTACTTCAAAAATGGTTTCATGTACTGGTAAGAATGCTGACATTGTTCAGTTGATTAAGTTGTAGTGGCGCTGAACCTTTAGGGATGGTTTCTGGTTATTTCGCTAAAACTTGAAGTTGACTGTAATCCCCATTCCAAGTTATTAGCCTGACAGGCATGTTGGATTTTCCGTGGGTGCACATTTTAGTAGGTATTTACTGAAAATGCACCCTGCTAAATTTTGTTGGAGAACATGCCTCCACTATTTAAACAAAGTTTAGACGGGGTTTAACAAAACCATGGTCTAAATCGATTTCAATCTGGCATACCCAGATATGTAGGCCTTCCTTACCATAATCAATGTCAAACAGGCATGTAGCACAGAATACAAGAACGTTCATTTCCTATTAGTAACTCACTTGTTAACAGATGTAGAGGTTTATTTGTTGCCTTAAACCCAGTCTAAGTTAGACTTCGTTTAAATCATCGGCCCTAAACCTCTAATCGACCTCTGAAGTGTACCAGATTTCAGACTTCGTATTTCCCTAATCTTGGCCAGCCCTTTTCTCACATTAAATGATTGTAGCGAACGAAACAATTTTAATTTGTATGAAAATAACCTGTTTCCTGTGCAGTTACAATGATTGATATTCCTGTTACTGGAACAACTTGACCAGGATATGAAATTTTACAGAGCGGCGCGCAAAGGAAAGACCACTTCTAATTTATTAATTTGCATACTTTCACGGCAGTCAACTACCCAGTCAGTATTTGAGACTGGCTTCCAGAAAACCAACTAAGTGCTGCAAGTGACCTTTAGACGGTTTTCTCATAGTTGTCAGAAATCGTGAATGGATAGCCGTCCTCGTGCAAGTGTGCAAATTAATTAGAAGCGGACAGGGCATGCCATAGAAAACTAATTTGGTGAAGTGGACTAGCCGATGCTTAAGAAACATTTGTTTAACTGAAGTTGACTTTCTTATCGTTTATTATTCCAGGAAAGGGATACCTTCAGTCTAGCCACTCCGAAGTAAAGCGATTTCTGTCCATGCGTAAAACCAGCAAAACTATGTCAGCATCTAAAGACTCGGGTCTTGATGTCACCAAAGAATAGATGACAGATTTCCACGAAAGTAAGGTATGACATTAATTTTCAGAAAGCATTTAGGCATCGCGCAGAAGGATCTTGAGGATATCCCGAGGACCAGAATGGCAATCAAGAACTTACTCTGTGTGGAACAGGGTTTATTCAGCTAGTGTGGGCGGGAGGCTGTTGTAGGCATTTGCAGGATCACTGCAATACAAAATATATTGGCCCAAAACATTTCTGTGTGTGCGTCAAAGGTAGCGCACAAAATTGGCCAAGAAAATCTAAGTGTCTTTTGTAAGGAGGTTTCATATTTGAATAGTTTTTGCGAACGTGACCATTTACCAATCGTTTTGCCGTTGTTTCATTAGAAACGTGGAGTAATCCTACCATAAATTTATAAATTCATTATTGGAGCAGCGTAGAAGTATTCTCCGTGTAAAGAGGCTATACAAGGGCCACTAGGTTCTCGTAAGCGAATTTGTTGAACTATTGTTGCGTGAAAAGCACGGGTTTGTTAACTTTTTTAGGTTTCCCAATTCGAGTTTTCCAACTTAAATTTAGCTTGTAAGGCGTCTTAATGTATTTTCATTTGGGTTTTGCAGGAAATCGTCCGACCAAGCTGCCTCATCAGTTCAGGCTTAATGGATTGCAACGCACCCCTCCCCCCCTCCCCCGAAACCATAGTCACTCAGACAAGTAAGGGTGTGGGGCCTGTTATTGTCTGAGTGCCAGGAGAACACGGAAGGGAACGCACAGAGTCCTTCTTCTTAGAGTTTTAAATATCCAATGGAATCTCGCCTTACAACCATACGTTACTTCGACTACCGCTTAATTTTATTTTTTTATTTTTTGCCCCGGTCATTTTTTTAATCTCAAAATCTCGTTAATGTGAAATGCTTGGACTCGAAATTCCTGGAGTGAAACGACAAATAATAGTCAAAGGTGTATATTTAGACTGTACCTTGTAACCGTTTATTTCATCTTCCAATAATTGTTGTTATCTACAGCGGACCGGGGAAAGCTTCAAATTAGCAGGAGAGGAAATCTGAAGCCCTTACCTCTCCATTCTCCAAGTACTCCGAACCAAGCGAGACTGTCGTTGTATTTGCTTGTTCTCCCGTGAAATATTTTAGTTAAGTGTAAAACTAATCAGCAAAAGAAGAGGAAAAATTAAACGAAATAAACTGTAATTATTCGATATCAACGTTCTAAGGTTCCATGGACATCACGATAGTCCCTATTTCAATTAACCAAAAATAAAAAGCAAGAGGCACACAACCCAACCCTGCGGTAAGGCCAGTACGGCATACGTATTGGACTTTCCTAACAAGGGCGAAACAACTGTCCATGGCTGCCACTGCCCGGGTGATATGGCTGTGCGCATGTGTAAGGTACTTGTGTTGTGTGTGCCTTTTGCTTTTTATCCTTGCCTATTTCAATTGCCCAGTTTGGAGTAATCCACACATTCATGAGGTTTTGGGAGCACATCTCGATGCCGGTACAAGGCTCTGCTGTACTAACTGAGCGGTAAGCTGGTGATTATTGACAGCTTGTCAACGAGAGAACAAAGCATTACTTTGAACATACTGTTTAGGGAAGATCAAAGGAATTCAATAGAGTGGTTTATTGTGACATTTCAACCAATGATCTGTCGTTATTAAGGAGAAAGGGCCCGATTGATGTTTGGGCGAGGAAGCTCTTAATTTCTACTTAGTAAATAAAGCTTGTTTTGGATTGGTTGATTTTTTATGTCTAGTTGAAGTAATTATTCAGTTCGAGAGTAAACGAATTAAAAAGGAGAGTGAAAATGTTTCAGTCCCTTGCTCAGAAACGTGACTCTACAAAAGCTTTCGAGGAAATATTGCGAAATTCCACCGTCAACTCCTTGGCTCTTAGAACGCTATGATTGGCTCACTCGAAACTGCGCAAAACATCAAAGAAAAAATTGCACATTGATTTCCGCTAAATAATTGCAAATGCAGAAGTAATTAACCGATGAACGTTACTTGGCCTCCAAATCTCTGTCAGATAACTGTTGGCTGTTTCAGTTGCATGTTTTTTCGTTCATGTCAAATGGGGCTCCTTGGCTTGATTTTGCGGCGCCGAAGAAAAACACACCCATGTCCAAATCTTTGGCTGAATTCTTCGCCTGATTGTCCGATTTCAGGTCGGAAAAATGCTGCACTTGATGATGGCTCAGCGTCCAGAAAATGGTGTTTTGATTTTAACGGCAAAATCGACAAGGATCAGGTGCCACAAAGGGAAACTAACAGGAACAACCTTCCGGTCCTCAAGAAAGTCAAAAGCAGTAAGTATCAAGGCGAGGGAATTGCCAACACGATCCCCAGAAAAGTAAAAAGAAGTACGCCTGAGGAACGAGCGCTTCGAATGAGGAACATCGTGAAAACGTTAAACAGGAGACGGGATGCGATTTGCAGCGAAATAGAGCAAAGCTGGTTTATTGAAGGAGCATATCTCGAAAAACACAGGCACAATTTACAAGTCACTCATGAGCTGACGGTCCGAGGTCTGCTGTCGCCGTAGCCCGTCAGCATCTAGAATATTTTATCTCATACCATTGTCGAGAGCTCTAGAGCGGAATTGCGTGGAAATGTTTGAGAAACAGTACTGAGTCGCCTGTCCAAGCCCCCGTATCATCTGATTTCCAAATAAGATTGCCTTATACGTGTAGTTATTATTCTAAGGGTGCAACAATCTTTCGGCCAAAACCTTGACCACAAAATTCTCATTGCGAATGATTATGTATCGAAGCCGAGTTTTCTATAAGAATATTTTCGTAAGAAATTTTAGAATATTGTACACATTTCGTGTTTTTCTTGTTTTGCAGAAAATTTGTCCACTTCCTTTTCCAGATAACCTCGGCGATTCCTGATACCTATCTTTGCTATTGTAAGATGTATCTACGTTAAATTTCTATTTTAGCTGCAACTTTCATAATGATATTTAATAACAATTCAGCGACTGCAGAGTTGACTATCGCCCGTTGAAAATGTGCGTGAGTAGAAAACTTTTTAGAAGAAAACTTAACGATTGCAACTCAAAACGAAGATATTTAGGTGGCATGTAAAGAATTCAAAAGCAATTGTCTTATTTCAGCGAATAGACAATGAATACTGAACCAATCAGATTCACGTGTTTGCGATAGAGCTCACCTCCTGTCTAGAACCGTATCCATGTAAAGCTATAAACGACAAGACCAAATAATTTATATTATGTATGCGAGTGTAGTTCACGAGGACAAAAACAGCTGTTCAAAAGTATTTCAATAAACTATAATGAAAAAGCAGCAACGAAAAACGACGAGCGAGTTGGTTTTCCCGATATTTCGGACAGTCAAGCCGTCCTTCTTCGGGGGATTTAATGAAAATACGGATAGTCGTTACAATATGTAGTAAAACGGTTACAGTAGTTATATGATACGATTGTTTGGAATTTAAAATTTAAACAAGCCAATGAGGACGAAATAACCATACCATGAATAAACATAGAGCAGTGTAAAAATAAAAAAATTAAAATTAAATTAAAAAAGATAATCCTCTTTTTTTAAAATTTATTTATATTTTTTTTAATCTGCGAGTCAGGGTTGTGGGCTTGCAAGCTGCTTATTTTCTGCCAGGTTAAGCGTGAAATTAGCCATATGGATTCAAAGATAGTGTGTTCATGGCATGATAACTTTTCTAATTAAAACAAACCTTTTTAATCTGCCTGAGTAGTCACAAACAACCCTATTTGCTCCCGAACAGCCAGCAAACTACTCGGGCTATTCCGATCAAAGATCAAGCAATGATTTTCTTGTCTTCGCCGACGGAAAAGAAAGCATGAAGTCATGTACGCTTAACAGTTCAGAGGAGATAGCCACTTCATCATAAGGCCAAAAGCATAAGGACAGTTAAGACACACTAACTTGACTAGACGATCATAGAAATAGTTTATACTCGGGAATAAGCGAGTAGGTAGGAGTCTGTTTACTCACAATACAAAATAATTCTCCGCAACTTATGTAAGCAGAACTATCCTATTGATATAAGTCAAATGCCATTTACAGTTAAGCGGCATACTATTAGAAGAAAGATAGTTACCAACGTCAAAAGCAAGTCATTCAGTATAATGATCGCTTTCAAGGTCATACAATCCTTCTTGACGATGTCTCGGGGGTATAATCACAAACAATTATATATATACCGGTATGCCTCTTTCCCAGTTGATCGCTCTGTCAGAAATAAAGAGGGTGCAAAGAACGACGGTGGCGTTTCGCACTAGTCCCAGATCGTTTTCGCGCTCCCTCGCATCACTGCAAGCGTCCGAGGGGATTAACAAACCAAGGTTTCTTTTTTGCCGCTAGCCAATCAGGGCTAATCGGTTTACGTAAGTGGGAAGGAATAAATTATATTCAAAGCGAACAAACTCATCTCCCTCGAGCATTCTGTGTAGTCAGATTAACTTTTTTAACTGTTCACATTCTCTTTAGTTTTGCCTTAGTCAACTAATGGCAGACACAGGAACTCAAACATAATAGAGAGCAGGGAGTTGTACGACCTTGATTGCCTTTTCACTGAACAAATGACTGGGTATGTTACGTAAATATCACTTTTTTCTTGCCGCTAGCAAATGATTGGTTTTTGTTTTACGTACGGTTCGGACATTCTTCCTACACTCAAAGTAAAACTCAAAACCACGCAATCGCTCAATTGTTTGTGCCATTTAGTGTCCGCATTTCTTTTGCTTTTTGATCATTCCTGATTGCCGAGCTTAGTACTCCGTTAAATAATGTTTCGTTTCCGAAAGCGAAGTAAAATACATCACCGTCTGATCTTTGCTCAGAAAGGTTCGATTAATTCTCACTTGAACTTTGACCAGCGAATGGCCATCTTCGTGACGGAACAGGTCGATCCAGAGATAACCAATTCCTCTGGCGACGATACCAACGACGGGATAATGGGCAAGCCACAAGAGTTTTCGAAAAACGGGGACTGTTCAGAAAGGAGCATTAAAGGAGATGAATTAGCCGAGTACAACAAGGCGAGAAAGCAACAAGTGGTATGGGACGAAGTGGAATTACGTTGGAAGAAGAAAAGGACCCCAGAGGAGATGGCGAGTCGGAGGAGGAAGGTTGTAGAGACTCTAAGCAAGAGGAGAAGTGCTGTGTGCAGTGAAATAGAACGGGCCTGGTTTGTTGAAGGAGCACATTTGGAAAAACACAGGCACAATTTGCAAGTCACTCATGAACTGACGGTTCGGGGCTTATTAGTGTGGTGGTGATGTGAAAAAAAAACTATTTGTTTTTACCGTAAAGCGATTTAACTTGCACTATTTTCGAGCCCATGGTATGGCGAAAAAACAATCCCATTGTCATTTTTTATTGTAACGTACATGTATTTAACCTAGCAATCACTGCACTCTGTCGAGTCAAAAATTTAGAGCGCTCAGTTCAACAGAAGTAAATTATCAGATGAGCAGTTGCTAAACCTTGTTTTTCAACATAAATCAACACAGAGCTAATTAAACCTAATTACTGCTTATAGTTTGAGAAAGTTATCACCTTAGTTAATTTATCGCCTTAGGTAATTTCAATTCTCAATATATAAATTATTTCAGTGAAAATAGTTAGAATAATCACTTAACTGAATTATATAATTCGTCCTTTTTATCCGAGAGGTCTTCACGTCTGTTTTGTGATCGTGCTAAGGCTTTGTCGAAAGAACATTCCTTTGTAATATTTACCCCATCTTGCTCTTACTCTTCTGATGAAAAATTTACAGTTAGCAGCAGCTTTGCCAATTTAGAGACACGATCGAATTGGCTGTCGAACGGGATGCGGCAGCGTAGGCCCGCAATGCGTGCGCAGAAAAATAGATGATTATCGTTTCACCGTGTCATTTCACAATGTCTTCTGTACATGTTTTCAGCTAAGTTGAAGTATAGATCTAAGTAGCATGCGCAATAACCAAAATAATGTTTTCCCCGTGACAAATGTTATTGGCAATTAGATTTGTTTGAGTGAACTAATCTAGGTGCAAGTTTGTTCGTTCTCCTTTTCAGAGATACTGGTATGAATGTAAGCCAAGTGTGCGTATGAAGGGAAACATTTCGTATACATTTCAAGTTCCTCCTTACATCAAAGGCTAAAATGGGGCTGGGGAGGATAACTGTATCATATTTCGTATAGTCTAATAGGAATTGAAGATAGGATAGTGTAAAAGACAAAACTAATTACATTTGGAATCGTCATTTATGGTCTGAGTCTTCTAAACCAGGTTTAATTCAGCAAGTGAAGCGAGCAGAAAGATCTCGGTGTCTAATCCAAGTATTAAGCTAAACTACCTGTGGGATGAGCTAACCTTTCCCCAGGGTTGAGTCACACTTACCCGTGCGGTGAGTTACCCCTGGGAAATAAAATTAAAAGACGGGAGTTGCATGATCTTGAATGTTTTTCCGTGAACAAGTGAGCGGGGTATTTTAAGTAATTATTGCTTTTTACCTGCCGCTAGGAAATGATTGGCTTTTCCTATACGTAAACTTTGCTTTCCTTACGTGCGTTAAAAAAAAAAAAACCACGCACGCACGCATTCTTCCATAAGTTTGCGGCAGTTATTGTCCCTTTCTGCTCACTGCTGACAGGCCAGCTGAGTACTGAGCTAAATAATGCCACCCTTCTGTAGACAAAGTAAAATTCATCATGCCTTGATCTTTGATCAGAAGAACAGGAATAATCCTCTTCTGAGCACTGAAGAACGAATGGCCATCTTTGTGACGGAGCGTTTCGATCCACAAGTAGTCAATTCTGTTGGTGACGATACCAACGACAGAAAAATGAGCGAGCCACAAGAGGAAAGGGGCAACGTGTGCACCAAACGAGACGAATTAGCCAAGTACAACAAGGCGAAAAAGCAACAAGTGGTTTGGGATGAAGTGGAATTGCGTTGGAAGAAGAAAAGGACCCCAGAGGAGATGGCGAGTCGAAGGAGGAAGGTTGTCGAGACTCTGAACAAGAGGAGAGGGGCGGTGTGTAGTGAAATAGAACGGGCCTGGTTTGTCGAAGGAACACATTTGGAAAAACACAGGCACAATTTGCAAGTCACCCATGAACTGACGGTTCGAGGATTATTAGTGTGGTGGTAATGTGAAATGAAATGTTTGTTTTTAGCTGTAAAGCAATTTATCTAGCACTGTTTTCGAGCTACTGGTATCGTGATTTGTAAAAACATTTTTATTTCCGTATTTAATTGAACTGTTTTATGACTGATCTCTATCGTGAATTAGTGATTTGGTGATAATGTGGATTTTTAAAGCTATTTCCGTTCTTATTTTCACTGTAGAGTGTTTTATCTAGCAACATTTTACTAATTATGCAATCAGGTCAAAGAGGAGTTAACTGCCAGTTGCGTGTTGAATTAATAAACTCTTATTAGTTAAACCAATACAAATTAATTAAATCGTAAATTAGTACTGGTTAATACAACCAGCTAACTGAAACTTTTATAAGACCTGGTTAATTAAACCTGATGAATCACTCGTGTAAATTAAACCTAATTAGTGGGTATTGTGAAAATCGTCACCTTTAATTTCAATTCTAAACATGTAAATGGTTTTGTTTCTGTTTTTTTTTTATTTTCGAGCATTGGTTCATTATTAGCAAAAACATTTAGAGTGGCCATTTCATTCGGTCATCATTTATGTTTTGTTGATTGCGTTACATGTAAGCTGTATTGAGGGCATATTACTTTCTAACACTCAACCAATACGTTTGAATTGATTTTTCTTATGTTGAAAATCGCAGTTATCAGCAACTCTGTGAATTTAGATACACATTAGAACTGGCTGCCGAAACAAAACATATCTACGAAGGATCCAACGGAGTCCATGCAATAATAAGGGCGCATAGGCCCGCGATGCGTGCGCACAAAAAAGTGGATGATTATCAGTGTCTTTACCGTGCCATTTCACCGTGATTTCTGTGTATATTTTTGCCTAACTAAAAAATTGATTACAATAACTTCTCTCAATGTGTCAACTCTCATATTTGTGTCTGTATATCCGATGTGGTGGAAAGTTTAGTGATGTAGTAGAACGTTTTAGTTAAAGAAAGCTTGGCTGTGATTGACCTCTTTTACAGCGCTTTTACAGTAGGAACAAAGAAATGTAAGAGATGAGTAAGAAAATTGATAACTAAACCGGTTAAAACAATTCTTTGAATATCGTTTATTGAAACATCAATAATTGCAGCCCGAAGACTGAATTACTGTTGATTCAAAATTTACAGGAATATGTTAATATCAAAAGGAATAATAATATTAATATCAAAGCAATGATAATAAAGTAATAATATAATACTAATAAAAATAATGTTTCAAAGTCAGTTATCAAAACGATGATTCTTGTTTGCAATATATTAGACTTTTTGCCCCTTAGCGTGTAGCTAGCATACAGAAATACTTCATTGTCGTGGGCATGTCACCACTAAGGGTTAGTGGTGACATGCCGGTTAACGAGTATGGTTAAACCGGTTAACGAGTATGGTAGGTAAAGTCGCACACGAGCCAAGGAGGCCCACACGGCCGGAGCTTATCCCGGTTTCTGTAGTATGAAGCAACTAAGGGTATTGCTATTCCCCCCCCCCACCCCCCTGGATGGGATGCCAGTCCACTGCAGGGTTACCCCCCCAGCAGTATGTCGCCGGTACCCATTTATTCGCCTGGGTGGAGAGAGACGAAAGTGGGGAAGAGTTTCTTGTCTAAGGAAACAACACGATGGCAGGGACTAGGCGTCGAACCACCAACCTTCAGATCTGAAGTTCAACGTGCTCACCACTACACCACCGCGCCCCCACGGTTAAAGAGTATATCCGTGTATAAAATTCTGGTTGATGATATACGGAAGCATTGCATGAACGGATCATTTCGGTCCAAAGGTTTTTTTTGTGTGTGTGCCAATGCACAACTGTCTGAATTGTATACACTTTTATAGCAAAACGTTGGCGATTTACCTATTGAATCTCGCTTAGAAATAGCACCGTCTTGGCATAATATCACCGATTAAATTCTGCAACATCTCGTGTCACGACATTCCCTGCTAGCAGAGGTCCCTTTTCCTTTGTATTCGCTGAGCTGACGGACGGGACGAAAAGCGACCTCTGCCATGGGTCGAAACTCCCTTTGATTCAACCGCCGTCCATGGTCCATTCTCGTCCCCAGAGCTACGCGGCTTTTTTTAAATTTACGTCTCTTGTAACTCTGGTAACGGCCAAAAATTAATTTTTTTGATTGGCTGATTCAAACTGTATGCGCAATAACGTTAACATTTTTTGGCTTCTACGCATAACGTTTTATTTCCGGTTGAATTAATCAGGACATTGATCAATTTCCACGCAAAGAATGTGGCTTTGGGCAGATTAGGCGACCAAATTTTGCTGTGTGGCTAAGCACGTAAGAATTCAAAGTGTTAGAGATTGTCGCTAAATACCAGCGATTCTTTCTCGCTACAGCATTTTCTACAAAACTACAACTTGTCCATAAATAAACTTACGTGTAACTGTTTCATCAACTTTTGTAATGACCTCTTGATGTTGATGTTTAAAAACTTGGGGGCCAAATTCTTCTGGAAATTTTCGATGGGATAAAACGTAATACAATGTAGCATTTAGTGGCGAAACGATAAGTACACAGTTGACATTCTCACTCATCAGAAACCAGACGAATGTAATAAAATAACTGTACAATTCAGTATAACGCAAATGCAATACCTTTATTCAGGCAAGATACAAATCCAAAGCGGCAGGGCGGAAAAACCGCTGATTGGCTGTTTATTTCGCGGGTATTAGCACTATCCGCTGACCAAAGTAAAGCGGCTCAAGTTAACTGAAAAAATTGGAGAGTTTTAGCCTAAAATAATTACATTCACACGACAACAATAGTACAATGAAGTCGCTTTCCTGAAAGTCCAACTCCTTGAAAAGTCATGTATTAATTTTCATAACCTTTGGATTAGTTTTTGTACTTCATTTATTCCGTGAAACATGCGACTTTACGTAGCTAAATTCAAGCCTTTGTGCGAGGGCGTGCGATCGACACTCGGCACAAAATTTGAAAAAATAAGAAAGTTTTCGGATATTTAAGGACAAAAATCCGACGATCTGAAAGATTAAAAGCAGAGAAACAAAATATCAAATACGCAAAAAAATCGTAAGATACGAACATCAAAATTTTTTCAAGTTTTTATGTTCCACTTGCGAAAACTATATTCGAAGTCATTCGCAAACACAAGCTTTTGCGATCGCAGCGGCTTATAAACTGATCCTACACACGTATTCGACTAAAAGCTCGGCAACAATAACCCACAGATAAGCAATCTTATTACCTTTTGCGTTACAGGCTCCAAACACCTCATGAAATTCTTTAAGACACTGTGCTCTCCTGATTACACACCGTTCAATTCGCCGCTTGGCGCTTGCCACCGGCTACTCTCTTGCGCGGGAAATTATAAATGACCTGGCGCCACCTTTCAAATTTACCGGCCGCTGTTTAAAGCTTTCGTTACGTAATAAAGGGCCCTTCAAAGTCCCCTTTAAAGAGTTATTTTTCTTTTTGCGCTTGCGACTTTTGTGGAGACCACATAAGATGGAAAATCTCTGCTAATGCAGCTCTCACTTGCGAAGAGGGTCGGGATAGTGTTGGGAACTGTGGCTCTTTTTTCGGGCGAAGACGCAATTTTACGCGGATTTTCCAGGCCAGTTTGATTGTGGCGAAATCACGCTACTAAGGTCAAGTTAAAAATACGGAGCAAAGCAAACTGCTGCTTTCCCTCAGTTAACTATGTTTCCCTCTAAAGACAAGTGGTCAAACAACTCCAACTTGGTGCCCTGTCCCCAGAGGGTTCTGAGGATACTAATGGCACTGAGTGAGCTTAAGATAACTGAATAAGTAAAAAGATATCTTTGGGAATGTGATGAAACCTTCACTTAAATTCACTTTATGAAAAAGCAGCAATAATCCCACTTAAGAATAAACAAAGGGACAAGTCATAGTATTTTTCTCAGGGCCAGCTCCCCCGTAGTGTTCACAGAAGAGGACAGGTTGCAGGCACTTCGAACAAGTCTGTCAACTGAAGACAAGTCCCTTGAGTGTTTAGACAGGGTTCATTTTTGCAGGGAGAATCCAATTTGCTCTTTGATTGGTTAATTGTGTGTCATTAGATGACAGGGACTAGGTTCAGCCTGCACAGCCCTCTCCCTCCTGTTTTGGCCACTGCCACACAGGGTAGGACTAGTACCATAAACAATACAAATGAAATGACAAGTCATGGGGGAGGTCAACAATTATGGGTGATTCAAAATTCAGTGAGATGGTACACCTCAGTGAGCCCTGCATTTAATTTTTGTTAAAATTTTGCTCTTATGCTAAGACCATCAATGAAAGAACTTGAGTGCATTGCAAAAGAAAACTGTTTAGCATTTATGTCCACCACAAGATAAAGAAGAGAAAAACTATAGGCCATTTTGTCTTTAAGCAATGATGTGATGACATCATGGTTTATTAATTATTGAACTATAAACAAGATTAAACAAATTTTATGGCAAAATTCAGAGCCATCTGACAATTACATGACTATGACTCTGTAATAGAGCCAAAATATTGTATCAATATCAATTATCTTGTAAAATAAGAATAAAAATAAATCAACTTTGTAATAAACCAAAACTTGGTTTTGGCAATGATATCATTTCTTGGCCTTGCCTTCGTATGGCAAAACATTCCTCAAATCAAGCTGTTGGGATAAACTACATTAAACACACCAAACAAGCCCCCAAACAAAGCAATTTCATTTTTGAGCCTAAATATACCCCTTTTTGCACAATGAATTTAATTACCTTCCCTTCGAGAAAAAAAATTTTCAAAGTAACAAAGACATTGAAAAAACAAACAAAGCAAGGCAAGATGAAAAATCCCCTCCATCTCTTCCCCACCCCCCAACTGCAAAAACAACAGTTTAAGGTTTTCAGAAAAAAACAACAACAACAACAACAACAACAAAAAAAACCCCCCCAAAAAAAACAGAAAACAACCAACAACAACAGTCTGTTCGCCCTGTTAAAGATAAATAACATGCTATTTTCATCCACGCAAATCCAGGCTCATCAAACTCTGGGTTCCTCATTGCTTTCTTCAGGATCTTTATCATCACCGAAGGCACAACCCACTGCAGCTAGCAGACATCCAAACATTCCACTAGCAATGACAAACATACAGTCGAACAGTACAGGGAAGGATTTGAAATCTGATCCATGAACTGAAAAATGTTTCTTTGTGTTGAATGTTAGTGACCTCTTTGTTTGCCACCTCTTGCTAATAACACTTAATAATGTAGGCTGCACAAAACAATGTTGTTGATGAAATGTGGATAACCTAGGATAAAGAAAGTGAAAATAATAATTGCAAACAATATTAAATTTTCTTTTAAACTTAAAATGCCTACCATGAAATACATCACAATGTTGCCATTCAATACATTTTTGCAAATATCATATTCCTTTCACCCACACAACAGGTTTGGATAGGCAAGTTGTGAAGGTTCAGTGCAACTTCACTTGCAAACAGTGGGACCAACACATCAAATAGTTAGATCACCTTTAATTTCACCCAAGCAAAAGCTCATGCAGTTGTTTTCATATTTGAAAACCGCTTAATATAAGATAATTGGTTAGGCCTGTTGGTAGTTGTATTAACATGGCTCCATTGTAAAATCTGTAGAATGATAAAGTATACAAATAAATTGCCAGATAAGTAAATTTTGACAAAGAATTTGACATCTACATATAACTAAAAAATAACTCCAAAATAGCACATCATGAAGCCAAAACAAAAGCCAATGATACACAAGTCAATACTGTTCAACACTGTAAACAAATGGCATCATATACGTTGGTCAACAAATGCCGCACGGTGTGGCATGTGCTGTTGAAAACTGTTTGATGCAAATTAACATGTTCAACACAGTTGAAAAAGAAGCTTTGTGTAATCATGTTAACATCAGTTCAACAACATGTTGATTTGCAGTAGGACTTGACACACAACACCTAGTAACTTTTTTTGAGCAACAGTGCTGACTTCTGCATCACTGGTTTACGGGAAAGTTTCTTAAAAATATGGGCAATGGCCATCAGAAGCCCTTCCCTCAGTAGCAATCAACACTCTTTTCCAAATGATCACATCTTAGCTTTTGACAGAGAAACAAGTGACTTAACCATGTTAACGCAGCCTTCCAAGCATGCAAGCATCTGTCCCAGGTGTGGCCAGACAATGGATTGTCAAAGGGTAATGCTACTATGGAAACATGGAAGCAGGAAAATACAGCCCGACAATACAATTCTTGCTTCACAACAAGGCATGAAAAAACAGCCTATAACATTACACTGGCTGGAATTGTAGCATTTTTGTTGTTTTCATGTATAATTGTAAATCAAACACACTATTGCAGTACAACTTGAACTAAAAACATTACTATTTCACACGTTGATCATTTGAAAGAAAGTAAAATTACTGACCTGCACCTTAGTGATAGCATGTCTTGTTCTCCAAAAAATGTAGATATGTGACAACAGCTGATGACGAAGAAAAAATCGCCGAAGACGTTTTAAAAGATCATGAACTCGACGAGGAAACCAGAGACATTTGACAAGCCTGCAGTTGTTGCCAACAGAAAAACAAAACAATGAAACGAATTCTTAGCTCCATCAATCAAAGACCTGCCATGTGTTGAGATGCGAGATCGAGAAGGCGAATTGTAAGGAGTACAAGTGCTGGAATAAATATGTTCAAGCTGACAGTCATGATTCGAATAACATTTCTCCAGTGTACGAGGGCTAAAATAGTCCCTGTGAACACCGGTGAAGACAATTATGGACCCACTCAACCTTCCATATAATGAAAAGATCTAAGGAAACGTGGATCATCAGTAAAGTCAAATATTATTGGGCTTTCTGCAACAAAACAACTCGAGGACTGTCCGCCATTTTGAAAAATATTTATATCGCGCATGAGCATCAACGATCTCATGACGCGTTTGACGTCATATCTCTGAGCCAATCAGCGGTTTTTTCGCCCTGCCATCCAAAGCCCGTGAGCAAAATGCAGGGACAATCGTTCTTCTGAACAACTACGGCACGAAGGCAGCTTTTTAAGTTTGTTCCTTTCAAAGCTCCAGGTTTTCCGCTAATTGCAGGACATTTAGAGGGTCCGAACAGCCCTTCTATGACTCGATCGATAGGAATTCAAATTTCTCGGCTGTTGTCAGAATTGTCATGCCCAGAGCTCCACGGACTAGAATAGAGCAGGCGCAATAGCACCTTAACGAATTAGACATCAATCTCGTTCCCAGAGGCTGCATTCCTTTTGGTCAGCACCAAGGATGCAAGACCTCTGGGATAATCAATGTCAAAATGCTGGCGAATCGAAATCTGATTGGCTACTATTTTTTACCGGAAGTCTACGAGAAAGAAGTGTCAAAACAGGAAATAAAAGTACTTAGAATGCTTTTGCTGGACGTTTTCGATCACGATCACGTCAGAGACGGACAATGGGAAAGAAATCTGAAAATGGGCGATGCAAACTAACAAAGAATCGAAATACAGTCAAATTCAAATTCATGTTAGAGAAGACGCAAAAAGCTAACTGGTGTCGATCACATGATTAAAACGAAAAAGGCGCCAAAACCTTGTGATATGTTGCAGCGGTTCTTGAGAAAGCTGAATGAATACCTGCTGCAAGATAGACGACGCGACGGTTGAAGAAGGAGTACAATTTTTGGATTAATTCCTCTAATTTCCAGCTCCAAAGTATGGTTCATGGACACTGATGGCTTGAAAATTGTTCTCAACATTGTCTAAAGAGGATGGAAGCTGGCAGTCTTTCCAGTGCAGCCGTACTGAGAAGTTAAAATAAGCGGCTTTGTTTTAAAAATCCGTTCACTCCGCGGAGCCATGTGCAAGTTTGATGGAACAGAAGACAGAATTTAAGCTTAAGCTTATTTTGTTGAACTGGAGCCGATAATCTCACTGTAGCTGAAAAGTGAATGGTAGATTGGATTCTTGAATTAAGTGGTGCAAAAACTGTTGCAGCGACCGGACAGAATGACAAAAACAACGAGAACAGCGATCCTGTTTATTTTTGCAGGACATCGTAGCTGTCGTATTTGTAAGCTTTGACAGTTTGCAGCTGGCAAGACTGATAAACCTCGTCGAGTGTAGGTAAAAGGTCTTTCTCCAGTATTAAGATTAAATTGTTTTCACTCTCAACTTTGATTGTCTGTGTAAGAAATCGTCCATCCTTGATTGTGATAGATTTTTAATGTTTCTAGCTGTACTAAAAAGTGGCTGTTCAGTTTGCCTTGATTCATTGAGTTGAATTATTTATAGACCTGTGATACTCGTTAATAAATTGTACCTAAGTCATTTTTTTGTGTTTACTCTATGTAGTGTTTTAGTATTTCGGCAAACGAGCTTTCCGTACAAAACTTATACCGTAGTAAAATATTTACCGAGGTAGTGGTGGAGAAAACACAACACCAGCACAGTCGAAAGGCGAACATAACACAACGCCTGCTCAGGCACGTTTCATAAATAAATGACCGCTCTACTTTGTCCAAGACCGTTTAATAGCATCAGTACAGTTGATTTGCTCTGTGTCTTCCTTAATAAATAAGCAGTCGCACTCTGTAAAAAAATTTAAGCTAATTTTTACGCGTATATGCCGCGCGCTAAAAACAAGGTCAAGTTTTTTTAAGGTTGATTTCTTGCTCAATTCACGGACTTTTCAAATTAGTAAGCTTACACACTATTCGACTGCTAAAGAACCTCGTCCATGACTATCGTTTTCTTTCAAGATGTCGCTGAAAATTTGTTAATTTTGTAAAGGGCCGTAAGATGTGAAATAAAATTTGCGGCGGCACTTCAAACTCCTCGACAATGGCTACGTTTTCAGTACCCTTGAAAACGTTCATGCTTGATATTTGTTCTTCTATCAAAAAGTTTAATGAGGATACGGCTACAATAAAAGAGTTAATTTTCTCTTCACCACTGTTGTTTAAAAAACACACACAGTCAGTCACAAACGTATGGAGGCAGCCAGTCACTGAGAGATCTTCCATATTCACCTGGCAGTACACAAATGGTATCTTTACCATCAACAACAACAGTCTTCAGCGCCTCGTATTGGCGTTCTTTGCATTAGAGGTCCGGTCTCCTTTCTGAACTGAATTTTCTAACGCGAAGTGAAATAAATTTATAGAAACCGGTGCGGCCATCTTCGCGAGACTGCGAGCGGGGATAATTTTCATTTTCACGCGAGTCTCGCGTGAATGTCAATGGCGCCAAAAACAAGGGGACATTGTAATATTTCGCGCCTTTTTTGTCTTTACACGACCCATAACGCATGCTCAGTTCGCAAACTGTCGAGCATGCGCTTTAAAAAACCGGAAGCCTAAAAAGTGGCATCCGGTTTTTGATTATCCCAGAGCCCGTGGCATTTCGATCCCGCTGACCGTAAATGCGCGCGGGCTCTGGGGACGAGATTGATTAGACATACGCTAACGGGTCCGCTAACGGATGTCGTGAATTTCACGACATCCGGTAATGGCTGATACCAGAGCCCTACGATCCCACCGCTGACAGAACAGATCGTAGGCTCTGGGAACGAGAATGTCCATGGTCGTGGACGGCGGTTTCCGAAACGCATGCTCCCTGTATTGTTTGCTGTCCGTGACTTGAGCCCACTCTATCTCGCGCATTCCTTTACAGTTATTCCGCTGTCATTTAGTGAGCCCGCATAGTAACATGCCGTCCTGAAAAGAGGACTAAACTCGTGAAGAGTTACAACGTTTACTTTCTCTCGTTTTTGTTAACATGGACGAAGAAACACTCGACAAGTTAAGGAATGGAAGTTAGAGCGAAGAAAACATCTGTCAAGGCGAAGGACAACCTTCCACCTCCAAAGATTTTTCGAGCTGCGGACTTTCTGTGAAATGCTCCAGCACTTCTACGAGTCTACGGTAGAGTAAATTCCATATTTGATTGTAAATTTGTATCGAAATCGCTTTTTAATTGAGGAATTCTTCATATTCCTTACAGTCCTTGTAAAAGTTTTGAAAAACGTGCACAGTTCGCATCACCAAATGCTCTTCAAAATAACTTGCACATCGAGCGAAATCGCTTGCGCGTAGCTTCCCTCGAAGAAAGAATTGAACGCGTTTGGTCTTCAGAAACTAGTAAAGATGTGTTTTAATAAATGTATTATTTAGAAAAGCTTACTGTCTCTTCTTCTGTGTACCTTCATTCATAAAATTTCGAAAAGTAGTAATCTGACCTAAACAGACACAAATGCTCTGTTGTGGTTTGATTTCACGCGCGGGACAACATGAGAAATCTCTTGCGGAAATTTTCCAAATTTTGACTTTGAGATTGTATAATTCTTAATTGACAACTGGTGTATTTTATTTAAAAGTAAGAAATTTTAACTATTCTAGATCAAGTGAGTGTTGTTTTTTCGAACCTATAAATTGTCCTTTCGTACTGCACATGGTTTGTTTATTACCAACTGCTAATTTAGTGAAGCGATCATAAAACACGCAGCCTTCAATGGGTAACTTCTTTTTTATTCCTGGAGTTGTGGTCATGTTAAAAAAGCTTCCTTGTCCAGATAACTTCAAATTAATACCGTAGATTAGACAACTATCTCTAGACGAACTGTCTACTTTTTTTAGGGTTTTGGTGAACTCGCCATCCACGACAACAAAACTGTGCAGGTGTTTTTTGGCGCGCTAATTTAGAAAGGTGGCAGTCGTCAGCTGATCACGTGCTAAAAGCATAACGTGACGTTTTGGTCGCTAAGTAACCGTGGCGCATGCTCAACACAGTTCATTTCGACCCATGGCAGAGGTCCCTTTTCGTCCCGCCCGTCAGCTCAGCGAATACAAAGGAAAAGGGGCCTCTGCTAGCAGGGAAGTCACAACATTCCCGGAAATTTAACTTTTTGCTGGTTACTTGAAAACAGATTTGCCGTTGTTTTCTTAGCTGAAAACAACTTCGCTTGAGTTTCTGTACAGGTTTAGAATTGTCTTCTGGAAAAATTCCTTGTTAATAGAAATGAAGCCTCTGCTTGTAAGGTAATCTGTGGTATTTATGTTGAACACTACGAAACATTCATACGCTCACCCAGATTTTCGAAAATCAAGCAGTAGCCGATATGGAAAAAATTGCACATGTTCAACAAGTAGAGGCACAAGAAATGTATTTTGAATAAACACACTGCTCATAAGCGATCTTTGCTGGCACCTCAGACAAATTATTTTGATTTTTCATTGCTAAAAGCGCCAGGCTAAAAACTTTGGTCATATTTACATGGCAAAAAGATAACTGCGCGGGCAACTGCGCACCGCCAACTGTCTTGTGATTTGCTATTGTTAAAAAAAATGTAAGTTTCATTTTTTTCGGGACGTTTCTGATTGGATGACGTTTGAAAAATGTCAGATAAAAAAAGTCACTTTCGTTCACCGTTTTAGTGTTTTAACAATAAATTCTCCCTAGTCCTTAAAAGGACTCATTGGAGTCATACCGACACATGAGATGAGTAAACGTCATCGTTCTTGCTTGCGGTCGGAAGTATTCAAACACCGATTGGTTTGATTCTCCAACACACGTACGAAGCAACACAAGACGGCGTCGTGAAAATGTCGGAAATTGTACATTTAGTGTGTTACGCAATGACAGATGAGTGATGAGTGATTGATGTTTGCCAGTAGTGTGAAAGGACGCTTAAACGTATAAACAAAAAGAGACGCTCAAAGATATTATTACACAATCTACAATCATCGTGATCGAGCTAGAGAGAGAGTTTTCGGAGCCTTATCGAAAGATTTTGTAAGCGAGTGAGTTATTGGTTATCTGCAATAAATCAGTTCAACACAAAAAGTTGGTTATTGTTCTCGTGGTAAATACAGTAATAAAGTGTGTAATCGTTTGTCTCACGATGTGGTCACTTGAGTTGTAGATCGCGATGTTTCGATTGGTTACTGCTAGTCTTCATCAGGCGATGAGATCGACTGGTTGCGCGTCACAATGGTCGGCTGTGATTGGTGCATTTCGATCCTCATTGATCCGGTGAGAAAATCAGAGGTTGGGTTGGAAGTTGTTACCTCGGCGGCTCGCTGACATACCGGGTACCGGTTTCCTGTTGTTTTTCTTGATCGTTGGTATCCACGCTTCAGGAATTTCGATTCCGTTATCCCTGTTGACGGTTATCAGGGTGAAGTTTTGTGTGGATAACTTCCTTGACCCCACGGGTGCACAAGTGTGAGTCTCGATAAATAATTCCAAAGCGGGTGTTGGCCAGTCTTATTGGCGAGGGTCTGGGTACGGGCGGGTCGCACATCCCTGTCATGCTCATCCACAAGCGGCTACTCTCTATTATTAAAGAAGACAGTTGTCAAAATCCCCAAACTAAATTGCTCCTCATTCTTCACTGTAACTCGTGGCCTCTATAAGACGGTCATCTTTGTCAAACAGGCCATATGAATCACTCGCCTAACGGGTTCTATTTAGGTTAACCTGTATTAACAAGCATGTACATTAAATATTGCTAGGCTTGTATGAAATTTGGTAAATTCCTTTTCAGAAATCATAAATGTAATGTATAAAACGCTTTGCGCCGGTCAATTTAATTTGCGTGGATCTTCCTCCTCGCCAAAATATTCTTTCGTCGATATCTTTTAAAGCTACTACTATTGAACGTATAAAAGCCCTGGCAAGGCCGACAAACACCATTTCTTGCCACTCTTTTTCTTTGTTACAGATTCATCATATCCAGTCACGTTCCCATATAAACACTTGCACTTGTTCAATATAGAACATTTTCTAGTCCTAGTAAGGCCAAGCAAATGCCACACAATCATTTAAAAAACAGTAATTGAAAACAGTCCTTTTTATTTTTGTCTTTATTCAAGTAACTTTTTGTCCTAGTAATGATAAACTCCTGCCCCTGAACGTAGATGGCACCTTCTTCAGGTCTCCGTTGAATCTCAAGTCTGCCAAATAAAAACATCAGGCCTACTGCAAAGTACTAAGCGAGACACAAAAATTAAAGTTTCATTGGTCGGAAACAGCATGGAACCCGTCGAAAGCTGGGCAACATACTGTAAGCTGCCAACTGAAACCCTGTACCAGTCACAAAGTCTCCGAATTTAACAGTATTTAGAAACAAGGCTACTGTTGGTGTTGTGCGTAACAGTGTACAGTAAAACCTGTACTAAGCGGACCCCATATTAAGCAGACCCCATATTAAGCGGACACCCTGTGTTAAGGGGACCCCATATTAAGCGGACCCCATATTAAGCGGACCCCATATTAAGCGGACACCCTGTGTTAAGCGGACACCATATTAAGCGGACCCCATATTAAGCGGACCCCATATTAAGCGGACCCCATACTAAGCGGACCCCATATTAAGCGGACCCCATATTAAGCGGACCCCATATTAAGCGGACCCCATACTAAGCGGACCCCATACTAAGCGGACCCCCATATTAAGCGGACCCATACTAAGCGGACCCCATATTAAGCGGACTCCCTGTGTTAAGCGGGCACCAGCTTAAGAGTCGTTGTCAGTAACTTTCGAGAATCCGGCGACAGAGCCGAAAACTCGAATTTCTTTTTATTTGCCCAAAAGAACCCTTTTGGTGAACTATTTTCAAAAATAATATTTAAAAGTTCCAGCGAGTTTTTATTTTGGCAAAAAAACGGAAGGTTCGAAATTGGCCGAAACGGGCCTTCGGACCCGATGTAAATTATGCAAATTAGTGCATTTTCAAAACGCTTGTACGAGACAACGAAAACGTGCCTGGAATTAATCTTTTCACAGTTTGTTAGACATCTCTTAAAGTTGCTTTCAAACTAAACTTTCATCGATCTAAACGTTCTTTCCTGGATATCCAGGCGCGTAAAGAGGACAGTATTTTCTATTCCGTTGATACACTGAATTTTACCAATTTTTAGAAGACTATATCATCGGGGGTATACGAATATCTAGGTAATAAAAGGGCTCTTTTGAATCGGAAATGCTTGTTGTTTATCATATAAAAATATTTAGTTTGGCCCGTGAAAAGCGAGCTCGCGAGGTGAAAATATGTGGAGTGCACTTTGACAGATTTCGCCATTTCCTTATTGTAATCCTATTTCAAGTCAAATATGCTTTTCAGACAAAACGGTCGACGTTTCTGGTCTGTACTTTTATATTGAACGTAAGCTAAAGCAGTTTCTTAGCTTAAATCTAGTTACAAAGCGATGATTTGACTTTATTTTGCGCGAGTTTCAAATAAAAGAACAATTAGACGATGAAAGATGCTTGTCGACAATGTGATGTTTTGATAACCCGATGTTACCCTGTCACGCGTATATTTCGCTTTTCAGACATTTCCAAACTACTTTACTGCCGTCACTTTAGGGTAAATATAAAACTTTTAAACGTTGAAGTACGTGAATTCGACGAAAAAGAAAACCTTAAATAAATTTGCCATTAAGTCACTTTACGATAAAGGCATTCAGCGGGTATAGATGTTATCAGAAACTCCTCATGCAAATGAAAGGCGTCTGCGCGATGTTTTTGTGTTGCTTTATAAACCTTAACCGCAGTCCACTTGCTAAAATACATTTGCCAATGAAGCTTAGTTTTGATATTGGTTTGGTAAGGTTTTGAAAATCAGTATAATGCAATCAGGCCATTTACACTGACTCATTGAGTCATTCTGCGATTAGAACAGATAACTCTATAACCAGACTTAGAAAATCATTTCACTGTTCAGATATACGGTGATTTACTTACCTGCAATGTTTGAATCAGTTTCTCGTCCCTCACAAAGCAATTCTTGGCTGAAATTTCGTACAATGGGCACGTCGGACAAAAATGATCGATGCCGGCCAAAAGCGAGTTGCATCTCGCGTGACAATTGAAATGTGATACAGTAGCGCGGGAGAGAAATGACCAGGAAATGACTGTCAATATTTGCGTTTCTTGTGACAGGTTTTCTTTCTTTCGTTCCTTCTTTAATAATAATATAGAAAACCTTTCAGGTTAAACTCGATAAATCAAAACAAGAGTCACGATAGCTTCATTATTTATACATGAGGTGAAGTCATAAAAAATCTATCCTGTGCGAATTTTGGGGATGCTTTTTATGGGGCCAGTAATTCGGAAGGTCCGGTGTCAAAATAAAGTCTTGTCAGTCAAACTGAACGAACTAATCGGAAAATCAACAAAGCACAGCAATTTCGGAACTTCAATACCGTATTTTTCAATACCTTTTGAAAGTAACATGTTGTTCGGAGGGCTAGTATGTAAATTCACAATGGCTGACTTGCATTTTTTTCGTCCTTATTTCGCCTCACCACCCCGTGCGAAGCAAGCTCAAAAGATTCACAAGATTTGCAATGTGTTACGCTTAGAGAATGCAATAAGGACGTTCACCCACACCTGAAGTCATTAAAAACTGGTCCCGATGAAGCAAGTTCTGACAAAATGGCGTCTGATTTCTGGCAAGGGCAGGAACGGTTTCTCGTTTGACTAAAAAAGGAAACTTTTTCGTAGCCTTCTTTTTTTTAACAAATTAATGGTGTGTACTAATTAGTTCAGTTACTTCCAGGGATATTTACCGCTAAAAGTTCACACTCGGGAGTAGTATTGTGGGCCCACATAGAGAAAATACTGGCTTCTGATTGGTCGAGAGCTTTTGGCTTCTGATTGGTTGTTGGGTTGTCATAGGAACGGGAAACCACTGACCAGTAGGATCGTGGGCTCAAGCGGAAGTCACATGACCGGAAGTGACGTCACCGGAAGTGTTGTAAACCGGAAGTCACGTGTTTTAGGATGGGAAACCGCTGACGAGTGTAAAAAATCGATCGTGGGCTCAAGGTGAAGTAAAACCGCTGAGAAAACGCGGGCTCAAAGTTCAAAGTCCAATTTTTGGAACGGGGGTGGTCCTTGTAGTGAAAACAACACAAAATGAATAAATACTTTTTATTGTTATACGTTGTTTACAATAACTGAGAAAAATGGTTTTCCTGAGTGTTCCTTAATGTTCAATAGAGGGTCCCCACGATTGTTTTTGGCATCGAGTTATTCTTCGCCATTGGTTGTTGTCACGGATCCATTGTTGTAATTGACGTCGAGGATTTCTGTTCAAAGGTATGGCAAAGGAACTGTAGAATGGGGGTGGTGGTGGTGGCGCCAAATGTTCTCGATCACAATCGACGATCTTGTTTGGGCAATGTCTTTCACTGGTATCCATAGGGGTAGGTCTTGAAGGTGTGGGGATCAATGACTCGTTTGTTGTATACCAACTGGTATTGTTTCTGTTGTGGAAACGTGAACAGTTCATAGGTGTTAGGATCCCGGACAATGTGGTGTGAGTTGATGACTTGTGTTTGTCGGGGCTTGGGGAGGGGCTTCTGGATTTCATCGATGACATTGGCTTTCATGACGTTGTAATTCAATTGTGATTTGCCTTCGCTGTTGAGACGGAACCCCCGCACCTTGCATTCCACGAGACCAAGTTTGGTTTGGTACCCATAATTTTTGGGGCCGCCCGATATAAACTCTACAATGTGATCCTTGTCGCCTAATTCACTCGTAAAGTCGCCGAGGTAATTCCCCAAGTCTGGGTTAGGTTGCCCCTCGTCTTGCAGGAAGATGACAGAGTCGGTGTCGTAGTAGAGGACACGTTCTTGCAGCTGCTCGAGGGCGGCATAGAGTTTGAGCCGGGCATGACAGGTGGTGAAACAGGCTACAAAGATGTTGAGGTTGGGTGACACGGGGATGTCTTCCTTTTCGTACTGATATTGTACCTCTACCATTTGATCATTGATGATGGAGACTTGACGCACGTCGATTGTATCTGTGTTTAAAAACTGGTGGAAGGTTTGGGGGTCATCAAATTCTTTGACTCGGGTTTTGTTGAGGCGTTGACCAAACTTCCCCCACATGGAGTTCAACATCAGCTTAGCGAGGGTACGCAACCCTGGGTTCTTTTTGATTTGGTCGTACTCTAACTGGATGCCCTCCTTCTCATAGTAATCCTGGATGTACTTCCTTTTAGCTTCTTCGGTGTTGACATCTTTGGGCCATCCACTGGCTTCCTGTTTGACTTTCAACCAAGTGTTGACGTAGTCTCTGAACAACCCCTCACAGGTCTCGTCAAAATGCCAGACTTCATAAATGTACCGGACTTGGTACCCGAGCTCGACGGCTTTCTGTAATTCTGGGCTGCACCAAGTACTTGTCAGGGCGCGTTGTTCGTCGGGGTGAGGGCAATGATAGGATCTGTCCAAAAGGGGTTTGTCCATTTCTTCTTCCACACAACGTCCACAGAGAGGAAAGAGCAGTTTGTCGTCATGGCGGTAAGGCAGCACGGGATGGTACAGTTCACGGGGAGGCACGATTTTGCATTGGATCAAGCCAAAGTACTGGTGGATGTTCGTATGACCGGGATGTGTAATAAAGGTTGGATGTCCTTTAGGGTAGATGCTCGTTTTGTTCACCCAGGGGTACAAGGAGGTGACATCGATGTAGTGAATTTTTTGGCCGGGGGTGATATGATGGTAGAGTTTGATGGCATTGGTACGTCCTCCACAGAAAGCGTCGCGGGGATTGAGGGGTTCTGTCATTTCAAGGTTAGTTACAAATGTACCAATGTCAGGTGAGGTGTCTTTGAGACGGGCCCAATCGCATCCCCACATTTCTACCACGGTGTACCCTTGTTCTCTTAAATGTCGGGTCCTTTGTTGCGTGTCCTCGTAGGCATCCTGCATGGACCGATCACAGTGGCGTCGATGTGTTTCGTAACGGTTGGGATAACAGCGAGGACATCCATGGAAGAAACAACCATGGTATTCATAGATGGTGTTGGTACTGGCATCGAAACCGTCCACATGGAGCTTGGTACCAGGGATGCGATACTCGCCGACATTTTTCGCATGTTGAAGATGGGGGGCTTGGTGTTGTTGGCAACAGGTTAACCATTCGATGGCTTCGTTGGACTGATTGACGTTATTCTTCTTCCAAGTAAGGGTGGGTTCACTGGCAATACTGTTAGGGATCATCCGGTTCATACGTAAATCCATGTTGCAGGCAGAAGCAATGGTGATGTGGTCAAAGGGATTGAACCCCGCTTGAGCTTCAAACAATCGTTTGAAAGTCAGACATCCTTGTTTCAAGAGCCGCACATCGGATTTGCAATAGTCCAACAACTCTTGTTGGAAATCAAACACCATGTTATTGGCACGTTGTTCTTGATGCCACGTTTCCAGGGCTTGCTTGTCTTCGGGGGACTTGGTTTCGGGCATGTAGTAATCGAGAGAGGGGATGGGTCCCACGTAGTTTTGATGCTTATCACCGGGTACGTTGAACAGGTGAGGGAAGTACCCTTTTTTCAATTCCGTTAATCCAAAGGTTGCAGGAAAGGCGGACAAAGGCATCGGGAGGAAACTCATGGAATCGATAAATCGGATCCGATCGTGTTTGACTTCCAAGAGTTTACATCCGTTGCGGAGTTGTTGGACGATCTGGTTATCACTATGGTATTGTTGGACGACAAAGTAGCCATCGTACCCTTGGAAATTATGAGCGATGACATTGACTTGTCGGGTATCGTTGAGTGTCAAGGTATCCAACCATTCGAGAAAATCTCGGGTACAAGACAGGCCTGGGAAAGACTTGGGTGGATCGTTGTCTTCGGTTTCGGCCACGAGGAGATTGGCAATGTGTTTTTGGTGGGGTTGCATGGCTTCGATATCAAAGAAGACATGAAGGGGAGGTAGGTCGTCCTCCTCGGGGTTGCTATCAGGTTCCGCGGCGGCTGCCCCTCGTTTGGCGCGAGGCCCTCCCTGGTGTTTCCTCTTTCTCTTCTTGTTTTGAGGTTTGGGGGCTTTTTGTATGAAACAACGGTGTTTGTCGGCGTCGACGTACTCATGGCAAGACGGGCAGTCTACGTGGTAGCATTGGTGTTTGGCAATCTTGTCTAATCCCACGTCCAGTTTAAAACAAGTACGACAGCGACGGCGACGAACGCAGACGGAGGACTCTAGGTTGGTTGCAGGTTTGCCCGTGTGGTCCATGACGAGATGCATTTGGAAACAGGTGTCTCCAAAAAAGTCCCGATGACAACTGTCGCAACGTTGTGTGGCTTTCTGGTTTCGAGGGTAGGCTGCCTGGAAATCAGGGCACTCTTTTTGGCGACAGGACCAGCATTGTTTTTTCTTGGTGCAACGATGCTTTCCCTCGGTGTTATAGGGTTTCCAACAATGGGCACAGACGTAACTGGATCCGAAAAATCCGGGTAGACGAGTGATGACGTCGTAATGGCCTTGGTGATGCAACAGGATGAGTTGTTTATCTTTGGGGTCTCCATAGGTCGTGATGTGATAAGATCGATGGCCATCCACCAGGATGATCTGGTAATTGGTGAGAGACGGGTCTTTACTGAAGGCTGTCAAGGCGTCGTAACTGCATGGACCCAAGGGCACCTTGGCTTCATTATGGAGGTCCCAAGCTAAGGTTCGCTGGATTTGACTTCCTTTGCGAATCGAATGCCATTTCGGGTGTTGGTCCACGCGAGCTTTGGCTGTGACGAGGGCTCTGGCACAGCAGAGGTCATCATCATTCTGGATGCGGATGATTGATTTCGATGTTTTGGTTAAGGCTTGGTGGGTTGGGTGCCCAGGTTTTCCCCGACGGGGTTTGCCGGTGCCTTGAGGAGCATGTTGGACTTGAGTAATGGACACTTGAAAGGAGTCATCCATTTCAAATTGTTCGTTGCTGTTGAGGGCTTGGGCTAAACGTTGGAACAGAGCCTCCACACGCTCTCTGTCTTGTCGCCATTCACCAGCACGTAATCCCCACCCCTGGAAATTATTGTGGAGTCTGTTGGAGGCAATAGTGAAGTAGAGGCGATCTTGATCGTGGAGGTCAGGCGTGGTGGCTAACACTTGATTCACGGCTCGACGTAAAGCATCTTGTAGAGCCTGGTTAATGTTTTGACCTGGAATCAAGTTCCCCCTTTGACGTAACTGGGTATTGAAATGACGTTCACGTACTCCCATACGCCTGCTCCGACGGTCGACAAAGGCATCAATGTCAAATTCGAATACTCCAATGGCGGAGGTATCCAAACCTCCGCCACTTTGTTGAAGGAGGTGAGTTTGAAACGCATGTTGCCGTTCCAATTGGTCCATCAAATCATGATAGTCTTCATCATCGTCTGACATGGTCAGTCCTAGGAGTTGAAGGGACTCGTGGCGGGAAAGGCCACTGGGTCCCGCCACATCGTCTTCTTCTTGAGTGGACATGATCAGATGAACTCGCTGGAGATCGGGGCTCTGTTTTTATAGAGAACCAAAATGTCACGTGGGAGGGGAAGGAGCCAATCACTAAACAGGGTGCCCCCTAGAGAGGGGGTGCCCTAGGGAGGGGTGGGAAGGGGTGGGGGGACCCCCCTCCCCCCTCTCTAGTTAGGACCCCTGGTGCATCACGGGAAGGAATGAGAGACTATAAAACAGATCGCCCCTCGAGGTGAGTCATCTCTAGATGGCCTCTTGTCCTGAGAAGCTTTTAGAAACCTTTGAGAAGTTCCAAGTCCAAGAAATTTTAAATGAAGTTAAGGAGTGGGTGCTCGACGACCAAGACATCAGGGAGTATGGGGAAGAGTTATTGGAAGAACGGAGGAAAAGGAGGCAGCTCGCCCAAGCAGCCCAAGCAGCACGGCACACCTACGTGCAACAGCACTGGAACCCGGGCTGCTACCCACAATTCACCACCGAGTGGTACATCCGGGGCCTCGACTTCTGCTGCCCCTATTGGCGCCATGAGTTTAAGCGGCCCCAGACACCCCCGCCAGCCCCACCGCCGCCCTCGCCCGAGCTCTGTCGTAAGCTGCTTCCCATGCGGTCGCCAAGGCCTGACGAGCTCCCAACAAAACGACAGCGACAGCGATGAGGACAACGACGAAGATAGCGACGACGACGACGAATACGACATCAACAATAAAGTCAAAGCGATCCCGGCGAAAGAAGCACGACGACTGGCACTAAAACGAGCCTACAGAGCCAGGTACCGGGCCAGAGATCCGGAGCGATTCGCCGAGCTGAAACGACGGTCTCAAGCCAGGTACCGGGCCAAACATCGTGATAGAATTGCTGAGCAGAACCGACAATATCGGGCCAAAAACCGGGAGCGATTAATCGAGAGGAGTCGACAATATCGAATCAAAAACCACGAGCGAATAGTCGAGCAGAGGCGACAGTATCGGGAGAGGTGGCGGGCCTACATTAAAGAGTACTATAAGGACCATGCAGAACAACTCCGGGCGCATAAAAGGGACTTTTACCGATCGGAAGCAGGTCAACGGTGGCAGAAACAATACGTAGTGAGAAAGCGTGAGAGCGCGGCCCTGTTACGTCGACAAAGAGGTCCCATGGTCCAAAAGACAACGGAGGAGAAACGCCAAGCCTTAGGGCCCCTCAAATTAACCGTGACGCTAGAAGATTTTATGCAGGACTTTCATGATTCCCTCTCGCCCAGCCCGGAGGATTCTGTGGACCAACCTAGTACCCTCATGGACATGGATTCAGGGGTCTTTCATCCCATGGATTATTCTGTAGGCGACGAATCGTCCCTTTCTTCTTGTGACATGTGGGACGATGGGAAAGGATTTTTGGACAATTTACTCGATGACTTGTCGTCATCGGACGACTCTTTGTTGGACAATTTACTCGATGACTTGCCGTCGTCATCGGACGACTGTTTGTTTGACTTTTTAATTGACAGGATGGAGGAGAATTCTTCGTTTGATTTGGATGACTTTGTCACTTAAACCCCCTCGTCTTTGTATTTTTGGCAGAACATTGAATCGTCTCAGTATTTGGAAGAACATCCGTCTCAGTATTTGGCAGAACATTTCGTATTAGTATTTTTGGCAGAACAAGGAACTTGACAACTCATGAATCAAATGACACAAGTGACATTATTTTTATTTTATCAGGATTAATGTTGTCTACACCACAATGGGTTTTGTCTCGCAAATCCTGCTTGAGACTCAACACGAACTACAGAAGAACAGACTGCAGAATAACAATGAGACATTTTCATTTTTTTACTCAACATGTGATGATTTGTTATTAAATGTTTACAATTTCAAACGTTTCTTGGCTTGCATGATTTTCTTGACCACCCGTTCCGTCTTGGTTTTCTTGCCGGGTAATCGATCAATGGCTTGGATCATCTTGGTATCGGCTTTCCATTTATCTTGCAAATTCTTGGCGCGACTGTAATCAATGTCGTGTTGCTTAGCAATCTGGTCCAAGCGATTGATGCCGGGATCCCCGCGTTTCAGACGTTTAGCCAAATGGGTGCCAGGGCCCATGTATTGATACCCAGGCCAATGAAATTCCTTCCCGGTTTTCGCAATCCATTTTTGGACATCCAAGGCCCCTCCTCGTTGGGGGCGTTTCCGTTTAATACCCCTTCTCCTCTTGGTGGGCATGTTTATTCACTGTCGTACTGCAAACGTCTCCGTCGGGGCTGTTTGGTTTTGGTCCAATCTTCCCAACCGGGTAAGGGTTTCAATCGTTGCACTTCCCGGGAGACGCCTTTGCCTTTGCCCTTGCCTTTGCCTTTACCACTCTCGGCTAACTTTTTTTCCAAGGCCTTGCGCTGTTCTCGAATGACTTGTAAACGCGTCCGGGTATCCCCTCGACTGGTGGAAGGTATCTCTTCTCCTCGACTGGTAGAAGGTCTCTGTTCTCTCGCGCCTTCCCTGGTAGCAGGGGTAATGGTGGGTTTGGGAGCCGACGGACCTCCTTTTATCATGCGCTTCAACCATTGTTCGACGGGCCCCGTTACCAAATCCCCGGCTTCTTCCTCACCTTCTTCGCCTGGTGGACCACCCGGGGCACCAACCCCCACCCCGCCAGGAAATTGACGAATGCGTTTGGTTAACTTGATTAATTCTTGACTCAACGGTTTGGTTTGAGCATTGACCAAGGCTGGGGGTAATTGAGGGTTGGCTAATAACACATGTTTTTGGGCGGCGAGCGTCGCGGCTTTGTTCAACAAGGCATTTTCGGTGAGTTCTCCTTTGTAATATTGAATGAGTTGTTCCAAGTCCTTCTGGGGAATCATGTAGACCTCGTCCATGGTCGTTGACTACAGTCGGGGCAAAGTTCCCCGTCTTCTACCGCACGGCAACTCTTACAAAGACGGGCCCTCAAGATGTGTTGGTACTCTCGATACAACAGGTGATATTTATGCTTCCAATAATGACACTCGTCTTTCCACTTGTCGGTGGTCCGATTGGCCTCTTGTAACAGAGTCATCCACGTGGCAAGGGTTAACGAACACATTGACATAGCACCTCGTGAAGTCCTTGAAACAATCCGCTTCCTTTTTGTCGGACTAACCTCTGACGACGTTTTTTGACGGAATGTCGACGACGTCCCAAATCACGTAGTACCTTTTTATAGGGTTGAAGTTTAGCCAGCATGGGTGGGGTCACAGGAATCTTGTTTTTTAAAAAGTTCAACACCAATTCACTCACAGCATTGATTTGATCGGCATTGGCATGTTGTAACAACTCTTGACGTTTGGAACCATTGGCTTCTTGTAACATGGACCGTAAAAACGGTAATTGACGTCGAAGACGTTGCATCCTTTATCGGTGACGACGACGATACCGTTGATTGGCTTTTTGAATCGTGCGTTTTATACGTTTATCTGTTTCCAAGGCCACGGCTTTCCCCAATCCTGCCATAGCAGGGACCAATAGATTTAAAAAACCGCCTCGTTGACGACGGCGTCGTCGTCTTCTCCTCCTCACCATGGTCGACCCGTCAATAGACGTTGCAGGGCTTTGTCTTGTTTGATGGCATCCCGCGTCTCTTTATAGCCTTGACGGGTATTGCGTTTAAAATCTTGCCACCAACCCCCACCTCGTTGTCGTCGGTAATGTTGTACATTATCGGTAATGCCTTTCAAGGCTTGACCGCCTAATTTGCCTAAAGCCAGTCCAAACCCAGGCGCTGGGCCTGATAGAAACATACTCATGCCATGGGCAATTTTATCCACCAAACGGGGTTTGCGACGCATTAAAGCCCCTCCTCTTTGTTTCCTTTTTCTGCGTCGTCGTCGTCTTCGTTGGACGGCCATGGTTCTAAGAGTGTGGGACTAGGAGGGAGCGGCTTTTTATTGATCCAATAATCTTTGGGTCTCAAGGGACGAGGACATCCATCTACATAGCATAGGGCTTCCAAGGGTTGGTACACAAAATGACCATGGTAATCTTGCACACATCGTTTGGGTAACGGAGGGGTGAAATCCACAATGGTATCATCCAAGGTTTGCATCTTGATTAAAAATCGTTCCAGATCCTCCAAGGGAATACCCCGCACATGGGTTTTCAATTCGGTCAAGGCTTTGGCATAGGTGGTAAACGCAAATCGACTCATGGTCACTTTAAATCGGTATTGTTTAAAATCATTCCATCCTTTGACCACGGTCCCCACGGCCGCCAAACAGGCTACCAACATACTGTTTTCCAAAAGGGGGCCCGCAATCATGCCGGCGGCCATCAGGAGTAAGGCCATGCCATTGAACAAGGCATTCATCCACTTGTAATGATTCAACATTTTTCGATAACACCACCATTGTTGATGATAAAAGGCATACAAGGAATCCATCCGTTGTAATAATTCCGGGGGGAAGGGAAGACCATGATGTTTCGATCCATTCAATAACGACACGACGGTTTTCATCCTCACGGCGAAACACGGGACGACGAGGTTTGTACGCTCGGTGCTCCTCCTTGTTTATAACTGGTCACAATGCTATTGGTCATGGTGACATTAGCAATTTCACGTCCTTGGGCCAACTGTTCTTGATCTTGTAACAGCATACGTAAACGTCGTTGTAAATCCGCTTGACGCAAGGTACGAGGGGGTGGAGTCCGAGATCCTCGAGGAGTGGAGGGGCTGGAGGAAGGTGTCCTAGGTGAACCGGGGAAAAGTCGTCGTCGTCTACCACGTCGGCCACCACGACGGCCACCGCCACCACCACCACCAGCTCCACCTGCTCCACCGCCAGCACCACCAGCACCTCCACCACCAGCTCCACCTGCTCCACCACCAGCACCTCCACCACCACCACCACCACCAGCTCCACCACCAGCACCACCAGCACCACCAGCACCAGCTCCACCTGCTCCACCACCAGCACCACCAGCACCACCAGCACCACCACGTCCACCACCTCTAGTCCTAGGACCACGGCGTCCCCCACGTCCATTTCCACTTCCCCCACGTCCATTTCCACTTCCCCCTGCACCCGCTGCTGTCCAAGCACCCGCCACTGTTCTTCTTCGTGGATCGGGTGACACGCGTGCGCTTCCCCAAGTAAGGGGGCTGTCCACGGAAGACGGCGGGGTGGTCTGTATACTACCGAAGGATGGACTTCCTTGACTTCCTACCCCGGCTGGGGAAGAGGCCTGGGCAGGGGGCGCACCATCTCTACCGGTAATGGGGAGAGATTCCATAAACTGAAAGAGGGGCTCGGCTTCCATTTCCTCCATGGCGACGTCGAGAAGGCCTTGGTTTCCCGTGAAATACAAATCTTGCCAGGCGCTTGGGGACATTTGATTACCGCTGGATGCCCCCACACCCGCAGGGGACACGGTATCGTACGATTGCGGAGGTTGACGGTCATCATCATCATCATCCGCCATGGTTGCTCTCTCTTTTTACCTGTTGAAATGGGGTGCCTTTATAGTCGTTTTTGATAGGTGCGAGTCCATCCTTCGTCTTTTAACAGGTGACTCAACAACCGTTGTTGATCGGAGGAGGCGGGATGTAAATCCAAGACCAAATACCCATACGGTCGTGTGGTGGCTTGATGAAACGTCTCCAACGTGTCTTTCCAAGTGGTCGGAAACGACTGAAGCATGACATTGCGTACCCCTAATTGATCTCGGGGGTTCTTGAACGCCACGATGTAATGGGCATTGCGGGATATACTTTTAGCATAGCGACCCACGGGAAACATGTCTTGGCACAAGTATAGGACGGTCACCCCTTGATGATGTGAATGTTTGGTGAATAAATCCAACACGCGTTTATCGTGACTCCCTTCGTCCATTAAATCATCCAAGACCAGGACCCCATGTCCTTGAGGAAACCATTGCACTAACGCCTCATGATCGGGAATCCCTTCGTGAAACACCACCCCATGATCTTGCATGCCTTGAAATCGATCTTGCCAGGCGCCATAACAATAATGCAATTGGGTCGGTGGGGTTTCAAACAAGTGGGGGTTGTCTACCAAGAGTTTTTCCGTAAACACGGTTTTGCCACATCCCGAAGGACCCACCACCAAGATAGAGGAGGGGGTATGAAAACGAAACGGTTTCCCCGTTTGCATGATGATGACGAACTACCCTTAGAAAAAAAAAGGCACCTTTTTATTGGAATCGGTGGGACTCGAACCCACGCACGACCCAATCGCTATCCTGGATCAAGTCCAAAGGCTCTACCCACTGAGCTACGACTCCGACACCACTTTTTTGCAACAAATTTTATTTAACCATTACATTGATGATACGGATGACAACACAGTTGATACCATCTGGCTTCTTGACCTACAATCAATTGTTGAAGGCGTTGACCCGCTTGATGGTCATTACTAACATAATCATGATCCGAAAACTCATTTAAAAACTCTTGCAAGGTTCGTCCACGGGCTTTGGCTTTCAAATACAACAAGGCGTAATCACCACAACTCTTGCTTGAAATGGCTTGGAGGGACTTGCCATTGGTCACCACATACTTCCAATGTTGCACGATCCAATCTCGTAACGGGGTAGCTTGCACGTACGTGTCCAATGGCAAAGCATAACTGTCCAGGACTTCACACACCTTTCCATCGGTCCACACCGCTAACCAATGTTGTCCCGGTTGATCGTGTGGGTCGGTATTCACAATGTACCCTTGGGGTTGGGTCTTGACAGGACTCTTGGGTAAACGATCACAGGCCACCGTCCCGTAAAAGACAAGGTTCAATTGGGGGTCGTCGCGGGCTAAATAATCCAATTGCACATTATTCAAGGCCACATGTTCCATCTTCAGTGCTGGTAAATGTTATACAACACGGCTCCGTTCCTGTCAATCTCCAGCAAATTCTCAAATTCTCCATACACGAGTACGGTTATATTGACACCGGGGGCAGCTCCAAATTCCAACACCAGTTGTAAATCACCCGTTTGCTTGGGGTTGAGGTTTTGACTGTCAGCACATCCATTGGCGACATTGTCAAACATGTACAAGGTACAATTTTTCCTGTGGCCCCAATCCAGCAGTTCTACCATATTGCCTTTCTTTTTACACCAGGCACCACTGGCTTGCAGAAAACGGAAGTAGCCTAGATTATCTCGGATGCCATTGTTGTGCACTAACTGGAGGGTTTCATAAGGGTACTCTTCTCCTTTCACAATCTGTCGAATGGAGGTCAGACCAAATTTCTGGAAACAGAAAGGATCTCGGGTCACATCTCCATTGAAGGCTCGGCTGTCCAGTAACCCCACAATCAATCGGTCAGGTATTCTGTTTTGAAACAGGTTCGGGATATCAAAGCGGACCAGGTTGTTTTGCATGCTGAAGGTCCGGATTTCACTGCGGACGGTCGGGTAAGCCGCCACTTCTCCTTCATTGTGTCTTTTGCTAGATATACTCTGGTAGATGGCGTCATTCAAACGCAGTTGACAGAGATGAAACCGGAGTTTCACATCCCCTTCCATCAATCGGCCAGCTAGAGCCACTCCATTCAAAAACAGGCTGGGGCTGTTGAAATGAAATTTCATCTTGATTTCGATACCAGGCACCAACAGTTTGCCAGTGTGAAAGACTTCCAAGTGCGGGGTAAACACCAGACTGTGGGTGACACCTGCAGCATACTTGGCGGTTTCGGCTACCATGGCGGCCAAGGCTCCTTTGTGATTGGCGGGGAGATCCCGGTAGTCATTATGTGGTGCTGCACTGTTGGTATTGTTGTCCGTCCATTGGGGTGGGGAATCCACTTGATTGTACCATCCTTGGGGTCCTAACACAGTCTTGCCATCTTCTCGGTCATAATTCAGCAAGGTTTCTAGGTAAGCTTTGTAATGATACGTGTCGGATTGTGGACTGATCAACGTGCCATTCAACTGCAAGTCAATTTGTTTGATGATGGAATGGGCCAAATTATTGACGGGCCACAATTTCTCCGCGGCCACCAAGTTCCCGTTATCATCCTTTTTCAAACTCAATTCCATGGTAAAGTAACTGCGTCCCAAATCCACAAAATCGTCCAACCCTGGAATGATGAATTCCATGGGATTGATACCCGTGGTCGTGGGTTGGATGGTGACCATGCGATAGGCATTGATGCTAATGTCGGTCGGTGGCACCTTGAAAATCCGTAACGCTGGGTTGACGGTCCCTTCGGAACGCTCGTGAGCCGGGGCGGTTTGTGTACTCACGTCAGGCATGTTTAACGTCGTCGAGTGGTACCCCGTCGTCGTCGTGAGGGGTTTTTATAGCGTCGTCGTCGTGCTAAACGTTGTCTCAAATCAAACCCGGGGACTCTCATCACCTCGGGACTTAACCAGCCACCACGTTGTCGTCGTCGCATGAGTTTCCAAAACGGATACAGTCCACCCCATTGAGACAACCCTCGATCACTACGAATCCGTCGAGGTCGTGAATGCACGGGTTCCATGTTCACACTCCCAAAATATCACGTGCACGTTTGGTTTGTTTGGGAAATAAGGCAGTGGCCACACGCACGGCGTCTTTCACGTTCTTATGACTCAACGCTTTCTTGGCTTGTTTGGTGATTTCCTTTTTAAGGACTTGTTCGGCTTTGCGTTTAACACCGCGTGTCAAACCCGTTTCCAAGCCTCTCTTGATATTACTAGGCAATTTTAAAGGATTTCGCGTCCTTATAAGACCTTGGAAACCACCACGCAAGAGATCCGTCATCACTCCTTTGCCTTGTTGATCATACCACTCGTCGGTTCGAAATCGTGTCAAACTTCCCCCACGCATGGTGTCTTCTTCACCAGGGATAAACGTTTTGTCTGTGCTTCAGGTGACCCCCTTTTTATACCGTCATCATCGTCTTCTTTTCCGAAAAGCGGCTTCCAACCCTTTTTTAGCCCCGTAACTCGCGGCACCACCCGCGGCACCCAACGCCACGGCTTTTCCTCCAGCGATCAAGGCTGGAATGAGGGCCGCCAATGGGAATAAACCCCCTCGTTGCCTTCTTCTTCGTCTCCTTCGACGCACTCTTGTCTTGGGCATCTTGTGATTGGGACACTCCCTTGGCCACCCCCTTTTTATGTCTTTTTGAAGTGTAACGTGACAATGGTATGACCTTCACCAAACTTGACCAAGTCTCCTCCTCTACCAATCGTTTCAGCCACTTGAACGTGAATCATTTCCACCACCTCGTTACGAAGAGACATGTATTGAATGTGCAACGGTTCAAAATACAGGTTGCCGCGTGCTTCTCGCTTGTACTGGATTTCACGTAACAAATCAGTCACGCGATTGCCCACCACCGTGCTGCCTGCCACGTCGGAGTACACGTGCAACGATCGTGTGGGTTCACCCACCACTGAACGAAACGCTACATTCAAGTTGGTGAAACGCCACCCACAACTCATACTCAATTGTAAATAATCCGGTAAAAACGAACGCACCGTCCAAAAGACCGCGTTCCCCTGACCGTCGGTGACATCGTTCCAATCATTGTCAGCGGGTTTTGTCATGTTGGGGATTTGATCCCCCATGAATTCTTGTTGTAAGTTGGGTCCCAAAATCAACCCACTGTCAATTTTACGTAACCATCCCATCTTGAGCGCTAACTTGGTGTAGATGGTCAGGGCTGGCGTGTCGGTGCCGCAATGGCAGATATTCGTGTTGTCGATGAGCAGATCCTCGCCTTCCCACTTGAACTTGACGTAGGTGTGCTTGCCTTGATCATTGGTAAACCGACCACCTTGAACGGCCGTTTCCATACGTTGTTGTTCCAAGTGAGTAATGATGGCTTTCATGAAACTCACGCCATCCACCACCCAATCCAAATCTTTCACGTCATTGATGATGCTTCGCGCGGTGTCTACTCGCGAGGTCATTTCCCCGTCTTTTCCACCCGGTTTGGGATAAGTTTGGCCCCAGGACACCCCCATGACGTACCCATTTTTCTTCACCAACTCATACAAATTGACGCGAGCTTCCGGTAAGGAAATGGCACTCAACCCCACTTGCCAACCACCTCCCGTGAGCTGTAACGGTTGAGGTAAACGAATCTTGAAGGAATTAGGTTGGTTGTTGGGAAATTCATGTCGGTTGGCATGACTGGGTAACGTCACGTAGAACGACATGTTGTCTTTCTTCTTCACACTACCACTTCCCTTTTAAAGTGAAGGGTTAGGAGGGCATGTCCTTCACCAAATTTCACCAGATCCCCATTGGTTTCGGCCATCTGGGTTTCCACGATTTCCACCACTTCGTTGCGTACTGGGATATATTGAATATGTCGAGGTTCAAAGTGGGTGGTGTTTTGAGGCTGGTACTTGATTTCTCGTAAGAGATCGGTGATGCGGCCCCCTACCATACTGCTGGTGCCTACATCACAATACACGTGCAAAGGACGCGCGGTGGGAAATTCCAACGACGGACGAAAGGTCTGGTTCACATTCACAAACCGCCAATTACACGTCATACTCAAGTTCAGATAATCCCCATCCACTTTCCAAAAGGCGGGCTTGTTGCTGCCATCCAGGACATCGGTCGGAATGGGAATGGAGTCCGAATGAAATTCTTGCAAGAGATTCGGACCCAATCGATACACGCCCGTCGACACTTGTTCAATCCATCCCATTCTCAAGGCCAAGGTTCTGCCCCATTCCACGCGTGCCACTTGCACTTTGTAATCCACATTGACGGTATTCAACACCAAATCCCCTTCGGAAGTCCATTCAAAGGTCGGATACAATTTGACGCCATTGTTCTCTGCCCATTTGTTAAGGGGTTCGGTTTGTTTGGCACGGGCTTGCACGTAACGGTACACCAATTGATGAAAAAAGTGCGATCCCGTCGACGAGGCCATCTCCTTTCTCATATCTCGACCGTAGACAAAGAGTTCGCGCCGTTGATGCCACCAGACATCGTCCCCTTGATCGTCTGTGTCATGCACCCGTTCGTGCCATCGTACGTACAACAGAGGATGGGAATCACCCACGCCTCCTTCTTCCGTTATCACGGGAATGGTGGGTAAGGATAAACTCACCATACCCACCATCCATCCTCGTCCCATAAATCGGATGGGTTTAGGCAATCGGTTTCTGAAATGGTGACTCTTGTTCCCAGGAAACTCTTTGGTACTCGCATGACTCATCAACGTCACGTAAAACGAAGAGTTGGGCACCAATGTCATTGTTTTAGCGGCGTCGTCGTCGTTTGCGGGGTCGAAGGGATGTCACGTCTCCACGAGCAATCCAACTATTGTACTTGTCGGGCCACCCTTTCCACTTGACCAACCAACGACCTTTTTGTCGCTTAAGTACCTTCTCGATCCGAAACACCTCGGACACATGGACTTTTTGTAAATCCTCTTCATAAAACGTACCTTGGACGGGGGTCTCATCCCATTCGCGAATCTTATACGTGGGGACAGGGCCAGGGACCACACGATACACCACAAACACTTCTTCGGTCCAACCGGGTAAATACCCTTTTTCAAAGGTACGATGAATCGTATTGAGACGGACATGATCCCCCACCTTCAATTGGGGTTTTTTGTAGCCTTTCAATCGTTTGCTGTACAATCGTTTCCACACGGCTTCTTCGTTGTCCCACGTCACGTTTTCGGGGGGCATACCAATACTTCGATGACGAGTGGCATTATACCCTTGCACCAACTCGGGTAGGACATCGTCAAATTTCAACGTGTTGGCCGCGGTCAAATAACGGTACAACCGTTCTTTCAAGGTGCGGTTAAATCGTTCCACCACACTGGCTTTGGCATCCCCTTCGGTCGAAAAATGTTGAATGTCTTGCTCGTCGACCCATCGTTGAAAGGTCCGATTATAAAATTCTTTCCCTCGATCCGTTTGCAATCGATTCGGGTGACGCCCTCCTTGTCTCACAATCTTCTCAAAGGCTTTCACGAGGGCCACGCCGGTTTTGGTTTTCAACGGTTCGACCCACGCGTACTTGGACAACACATCCACGACCGTCAACAAGTAGCGTATACCCCTATTATGTTTGGCCAAACGTTGCACTTCCACTAAATCCGCGGCCCATTGATCATCCAACCCCCCTACGATCACGGGTAAGGTAGCAAAACGACGACGTCGGGGTTTATGCAAGGTGTAACCCACATCCTGTTCCAACACCCGTTGGGCTTTTTTCAAAGGGAGACCCTGGGCTTTAGCAAATCGTTGCACCCCACCTAAACTCCCCGGGGCACGAGGATCATGGTAACGGTTTAACCATTGTTGCGAGACATTGGCCTTCTTCTTCGTTGACGAAACCTTGGTTTTCTTCAACCATGATGACGACGAACTCCAGCGTTGGGTTCTCTTTCGAGGGGCCATACTTTTTGGCATTCACCCCATAAGGTCGATATGGTGGGGACCGTGTGGGGATGCGCCTTTTGAATGATTCGATACCATCGCCATGCCTCTGGGTGAGCTTTTAACCATAAGACAAACACGACCCATCGATACAGGTTACGGTCCACATGGGTTTCTTCAAAGAGGTGGAGAGGATGCGTGTCCTCGGGACAAGGGGGAATGGGGATTTGGGACCCGGGTTGGTGATCATATAAGACTTGGCAAAGGGTTTGATGACATTGCCATTGCCCCAGGGACAAGACAGACTCCCACGCATCACATACAGACTCCATGGACTAAATAAAAACATTTTTATTCGTTCTCTCATTTAAAAGAGACCTAGACGGCCGCAACTGATGGTCTCTAGACCTTTCTGCCAGTTCTCCACACTGTCACTGTACTTGGGGGGTGGTGGAGCTGGGGCTACCATCATTTCTTGACGGTTCTTGAGATCTTGAATTTCTCGTAACAATTGTTTCTCATAGTCTGTCAGGGGTCGATCCTCTTTCCTTCGGACTGGAGGGGGCGGGCCAGGGATGTCTACTCCACGCAGGGGATATCCTTGAGCATCACGGGTGGGTGCTTCAGCTTGTTGGTCGGCTTTTTTGGGAGGGTTGTCATGAAACCACCTCCAGTACTTGGGACCCAAGGGTTGATCGGCCCATCGGAAGAAGCCACACGTTTTCTTGGAACAAGTCAGAAACAAGCGATCGGGGTTCTGAATCGAATGACTCTGTTGAAGCGTAGCGGGTTCGCGGCAAAAGCATTGCAAACCACCCCACATGTCCAACACTTCTACATGAGGTTGACTATACACGGCTTTCATATACTCCAGAACTTGATCTTGTCCACAAAACAGCAAACACGGTTGCATGGGACATTTCACATACTTCCATCCCTTTTGAGATTCTCGGGCCTCCAAACGCACCTCATGGCAAGGGCATACCATAGTGTCCACTGAACTGGGAGGATCATACACGGTCGTCAAGGTGAATTGAGGTGATGGGGGTGATTGCTCCACCATGTCATTTAATTCTTTCATCATGTCTTCCACAGCAGCTCGGGTGTCTTCCACCACGTCGCACACCACAGGATCACAGTCCACGGGCGTCATATGTTGAATGCTCTTCTTCTTCTTCTTCCCCGCAGGGTGTACGCTTGGCTTTCTCTTCCGATCCACAGACATCGTCCTCCAAGGTTGATGTCACCCCTACCGACCATGCCTTTTTATACCTTAGACCCTTACCTGTCATTGGTCAGCTTATCCTACCCATATAAGGACTTGTTATCTTCTCATTGGTCAGCTTTTCCCTATCCATAGTGAGTCCTTCTCGTGTTCCCATTGGTCCGTTGTCCCTATTTAAGACGGTCCCTTGGTCACTAGATCTTCATTCTCAAAAGCCATGCCCCCAGACATTGACATGATCGGAGAACAAGATCTCGGTGCCTTGGAACTGCAAGTGGGTCATGGCCATGTGGTCTATACCGGGGGAGCCAAAGGTACGGATGCCCTCGTGGAAGAACATGCCAAACACTTTGGGATGCAACTAGAAGTCCTCGTCCCCCCGAACCATCCTCGAGCCACTTTCATCACCCCTTCTACCGTGGAAGTCCTCATGCTGGCCAACCCCCATCTTCACCAGGCAGCGGAGAAACTAGGCAAACAGATGCCCAGTCATTTTTACACCCTGCAATTGCTGCAACGCAATTATCAAATTGCCAAAAGAGCCCATACCATCTATGCCTTTGGCATCTTGGAACCGGATCATAAACGCGTGAAAGGAGGCACTGGTTGGACTGTGCAATTGGCTATGGATCAAGGCAAACCCGTCTACCTGTTTGACATACCCAGTCAATCATGGTACCGCTCGGACCATTACTACCAAGTCAATGAGAATGCCGCCACCCTAGTCACTGGCAGTCAATTTGTCCCTTGGGGACCTAAAAAGCCCACCCTTCATCAAAGCAGTGCTATTGTGGGATCCCGGGATGTGGACGAGAAAACCCGAGCAGAAATTCAAGCCTTGTTCAATCGTACGTTCTGTCTACCCGAGAACATTGATCAATTACGCCTGGAACTGGAAGACTTTCATTTGTAATTGTACATAGCCATTTTTTAATTTCTTAGTTTTTATTTTCAATATTTTTTAGTTTTTAGTTTTTTCCAATTGTACATAGTCATTTTCTTAGTTTTTATTTTTCAATTGTAAATAGGAGCGCCCCACCCAGCGTGGCAAAGAACACAGACCACCCTTTGTAACATCAACTCTTTTTTTAATTAAAAAATAAAAAACTGACAACACTGATTTTGCACTATGGTCATAAATAAAATGTCTCTTGACTCACAGCAGTCTTGACTCACAATAAAAACAAATGTCCACAGAAATAACAATGTTCATTCTCCCAAACAACGCCTTACGGTCTCCATAGCTTCCCTCTCCATGTCTTCCATGCGGGCATACTCCTCCCTTTGCTTTAACATTTCCTTAAAGAAATACGCCACTGTGCCCCATTCATCCTCTTTATGGACACGCGGCAAGTGCTCGACTAAGTACTGGTCCAGTTGTCTAAAATGTTCCAAGCTAATGGGCCAATACTGCTCATCCATGGTGAACACCAGCCACTTGTAAATCCATGGGATGATTCGGCGGACTAGCTTTTTCTTCATCATCCTGTAAGTAAGACTCTCCAGAGGCAAGCCATTCTCCGTGTAAACAAAACACAAAAAAATAAATGTAGAAAAGCTGCCACGCGCCTACGGTTCAGGGGACGCCATGCCTCTTCCCGCCTTTCGTACATGGCTATGGTATGGTGTTGCACAGGTGTTCTCTCCACTCTCCTCCTCAACGCGTCTGCTCCTCTCACATTCACCTCACTTGACATACAACCCAATGCTCTTCTCGTTTCGGACATTTTCCCTCAACAGACAAAACTTCACTCAGCACGAACTCAAAGCTAGGAATGGCGTCCTGTGGCCTCGCTTGACTTATATACCCCGATTCGCGCAATGCACCATGGTCTATCTAAGGAGGGGGGAGGGGGGTCCCCCACCTCTTCCCCTCCCAAAGCATGATGGGGTCTTTCTCTCATTGGTCCATTCCCTCTCACGTGACCCCCTTCTTTCTCTATAAAAAACCACCGTCCCATTTCATGTTTTCACACTCATCGATGATCCAGGCCTCAGTCCAGAAACCCAACAAGGGGATTCTCATGAAAAAAGAGGGATGTAGTCTTTTTGGTTTTGGTAATGTACTTCGACCATGTCGCCATTATGGCTACCTGCCGTATATCAATGGTATCCGTTTCTAAGAATTGGTGGAAGGCTTTGCAGAAACGGAGAAAGGAATGCTCATTATGGAATAGGAACACTCATATCAAAAAAGGAATACTCATTACATCATGGAACAGGAACACTCATTAAAAGGAACTCATCAAAAAGGAACACTCATATTATCAAAACGTACTCATCAAAAAGGAACACTCATCAAAAGGAACTCATTAATAGGAACAGTCATATCACAAAAGGAATACTCATTACATCATGGAACACGAACACTCATTAAAAGGAACTCATCAAAAAGGAACACTCATATTATCAAAACGTACTCATCAAAAAGGAACACTCATCAAAAGGAACTCATTAATAGGAACACTCATATCACAAAAGGAATACTCATTACATCATGGAACACGAACAGGGGCTTTACTGTTTACTTGATATTCTTGTTCGTTTGCAATCATTTCATCGGTAGGAAAATGGATTGTTTGGATAGAAGTCAAATGCGAGCAACATAGATTTCCACTATTTCATCCACGTGTCCTACATCCAGGTCCCTAGATCCTGCTTCTGCTGCCTCTTGCGAAATGGAACTCTCATCATCGGCATACCATGGATTATCAATGGCCCTTGGATCCCACGCGGTCGCCTGTTTGGATTCTTTTCGGGTGTGCCATCAAAAAAGGAACACTTATCAAAAAGGAACTTATATTATTAAATAGGAACTCATATTATCAAAAAGGAACTAATAGAAACACTCATATTATCAAATCAAGCACAGTATGAGAGTCCTCCTTAACAGGTCATCATCGTCGCTGCGCCTCCGTCATCTACTTCCAGAGAACTCCTTTTCTCTCACCTCTTCTTCTTCTTCTGAGTCAGAGTCCGAGGTGGAAACAATACCAGTTGGTATACAACAAACGAGTCATTGATCCCCACACCTTCAAGACCTACCCCTATGGATACCAGTGAAAGACATTGCCCAAACAAGATCGTCGATTGTGATCGAGAACATTTGGCGCCACCACCACCACCCCCATTCTACAGTTCCTTTGCCATACCTTTGAACAGAAATCCTCGACGTCAATTACAACAATGGATCCGTGACAACAACCAATGGCGAAGAATAACTCGATGCCAAAAACAATCGTGGGGACCCTCTATTGAACATTAAGGAACACTCAGGAAAACCATTTTTCTCAGTTATTGTAAACAACGTATAACAATAAAAAGTATTTATTCATTTTGTGTTGTTTTCACTACAAGGACCACCCCCGTTCCAAAAATTGGACTTTGAACTTTGAGCCCGCGTTTTCTCAGCGGTTTTACTTCACCTTGAGCCCACGATCGATTTTTTACACTCGTCAGCGGTTTCCCATCCTAAAACACGTGACTTCCGGTTTACAACACTTCCGGTCATGTGACTTCCGCTTGAGCCCACGATCCTACTGGTCAGTGGTTTCCCGTTCCTATGACAACCCAACAACCAATCAGAAGCCAAAAGCTCTCGACCAATCAGAAGCCAGTATTTTCTCTATGTGGGCCCACAATACTACTCTCGGGGATGACTATATGCCCTCACCACCGTGAAAAGTAGGGCTTTCGTTGGAGAAGTGGAAAGGTGAGATGCTCTGTCCCCAGTGAAGTGGCAGGGCATAAATCTCCCACAACTAATTAAGGGAGACCGCGGAATGAACAGTGCAGAATCGTCGTTCATTTCAATCACAGTGGGCAAACTTCATCCTGTGGGAACTCGGAAGTGACATCTTAAAGTCAATGCCGTAAGAACTTACTGTTAAGTGCAAACTGATACTCAACGTCCTTCCGCGATGTATGACTGAAGATGCTTCACTGAAATATAACCACATTTTTGGATAGCCGTTGCGAATTTTGCCAATTTGCCAAATGGCCGTTGCCATTTCTTCCCGGCGGAACTCGGCCGGCGATCCATGGTGTATCGTCGGGAAACGCCGGTTTAGTTAAGGGCGTTGGTTTGTTTATCGTTTCATAGAAAGACCTGGGGAGAGCCAGGAAAATCCTTCCCGCCATCTTGTCGCGTTCGCACGCCAGGATCTCGCTCCCCTCCCTACCCCCACCCTCCGTTTCTACAGCTCTCCTAATAGCCGTTTCTCTTTATGTGGAAAACTTTTAGCTAACGTACGCGTTCGCTTTACTTCTTTTCCAAAACTAACAACCTCATAGTTTTCCTACAAAAATGTGGTTATATTTCAGTGAAGCATCTTCAGTCATACATCGCGGAAGGACGTTGAGTATCAGTTTGCACTTAACAGTAAGTTCTTACGGCATTGACTTTAATTGACTTCCGAGTTCCCACAAGATGAAGTTCGCCCACTGTGATTGAAATGAACGACGATTCTGCACTGTTCATTCCGCGGTCTCCCTTAATTAGTTGTGGGAGATTTATGCCCTGCCACTTCACTGGGGACAGAGCATCTCACCTTTCCACTTCTCCAACGAAAGCCCTACTTTTCACGGTGGTGAGGGCATATAGTCATCCCCGAGTGTGAACTTTTAGCGGTAAATATCCCTGGAAGTAACTGAACTAATTAGTACAAACCATCAATTTGTTAAAAAAAAGAAGGCTACGAAAAAGTTTCCTTTTTTAGTCAAACGAGAAACCGTACCTGCCCTTGCCAGAAGTCAGACGCCATTTTGTCAGAACTTCCTTCATCGGGACCAGTTTTTAATGACTTCAGGTGTGGGTGAACGTCCTTATTGCATTCTCTAAGGGTAACACATTGCAAATCTTGTGAATCTTTTGAGCTTGCTGCGCACGGGGTGGTGAGGCGAGATAAGGACGAAAAGAATGCACGTCAGCCATTGTGAATTTACATATACTAGCTCTCCGAACAAAATGTTACTTTCAAAAGGTATTGAAAAATACGGTATTGAAGTTCCGAAACTGCTGTGCTTTGTTGATTTTCCGATTAGTTCGTTCAGTTTGACTGACAAGACTTTAACACCGGACCTTCCGAATTACTGGCCCCATAAAAAGCATCCCCAAAATTCGCACAGGATAGATTTTTTATGACTTCACCTCATGTATAAATAATGAAGCTATCGTGACTCTTGTTTTGATTTATCGAGTTTAACCTGAAAGGTTTTCTTTATTATTATTAAAGAAGGAACGAAAGAAAGAAAACCTGTCACAAGAAACGCAAATATTGACAGTCATTTCCTGGTCATTTCTCTCCCGCGCTACTGTATCACATTTCAATTGTCACGCGAGATGCAACTCGCTTTTGGCCGGCATCGATCATTTTTGTCCGACGTGCCCATTGTACGAAATTTCAGCCAAGAATTACTTTGTGAGGGACGAGAAACTGATTCAAACATTGCAGGTAAGTAAATCACCGTATATCTGAACAGTGAAATGATTTTCTAAGGCTGGTTATAGAGTTATCTGTTCTGATCGCGGAATGACTCAAGGAGTCAGTGTAAATGGCCTGATTGCATTATACTGATTTTCAAAACCTTACCAAACCAATATCAAAACTAAGCTTCATTGGCAAATGTATTTTAGCAAGTGGACTGCAAAAACATGCTATCTACGCGCTAGCGGTTAAGGTTTATAAAGCAACACAAAAACATCGCGCAGACGCCTTTCATTTGCATGAGGATAACATGTTTCTGATAACATCTATGCCCGCTGAATGCCTTTATCGTAAAGTGACTTAATGGCAAATTTATTTTAGGTTTTCTTTTCAGTCGAATTCACGTACTTTAACGTTTAAAAGTTTAATATTTGCCTTAAAGTAACGGCAGTTAAGTAGTTTGGAAATGTCTGAAAAGCTAAATATACGCGTGACAAGGTACTAACATCGGGTTATCAAAACATCACATTGTCGACAAGCATCTTTCATCGTCTAATTGTTCTTTTATTTGAAACTCGCGCAAAATAAAGTCAAATCATCGCTTTGTAACTAGATTTAAGCTAAGAAAATGCTTTAGATTACGTTCAATATAAAAGTACAGACCAGAAACGTCAACCGTTTTGTCTGAAAAGCATATTTGACTTGAAATAGGATTACAATAAGGAAATGGCGAAATCTGTCAAAGTGCACGCCACATATTTTCACCTCGCGAGCTCGCTTTTAACGGGCCAAACTAAATATTTTTATATGATAAACAACAAGCATTTCCGATTCAAAACAGCCCTTTTATTACCTAGATATTCGTATACCCCCGATGATATGGTCTTCTAAAAATTGGTAAAATTCAGTGTATCAACGGAATAGAAAATACTGTCCTCTTTACGCGCCTGGATATCCAGGAAAGAACGTTTAGATCGATGAAAGTTTAGTTTGAAAGCAACTTTAAGGGATGTCTAACAAACTGTGAAAAGATTAATTCCAGGCACGTTTTCGTTGTCTCGTACGAGCGTTTTGAAAATGCACTAATCTGCATAATTTACATCGGGTCCGAAGGCCTGTTTCGGCCAATTTCGAACTTTCCGTTTTTTTGCCAAAATAAAAACTCGCTGGAACTTTTAAATATTATTTTTGAAAATAGTTCACCAAAAGGGTTCTTTTGGGCAAATAAAAAGAAATTCGAATTTTCGGCTCTGTCGCCGGATTCTCGAAAGTTACTGACAACGGCTCTTAAGAGGCTCTGACTGTAAATATCGAGAATCGGCGTACAAGCTCAGAAAATCGAAAATCCTGATAACTTGCCAGAAGAACACTTCTGGGGAGCTATCTTCGAAAATATTACTTAAACCTTCTGGAATTCTATTGTTTTCGGGAAATTCGGAAAAACGGTTTTGCTTAATTTATTACGCAATAATCAGGCTTAAAATTAAACAAATTGAAAACGCTTGCTTTAAAACCGTTTGCAACGCCAGAAAACAATTTTAATTTTAAATGATAGCAATACCCTTATACTTTCTATCAATGGAAATTGCATGGAGTTTTGCTTTATTTATGTGGTTTGGTGGTTCTTTGAAACAAAGGCATTTTGCGCACTTCGGAAAAAGGCAAGAATTGGTAAACTACAGAGGCTTAAAATGGGTCTTGGTATGTCTAATATCGAATTGAAATAAACACTGTCCCTACTTCTATTATGATATAAAAAAAAAATCTGGGCAATTCAGGCTCGCGCTGACAAAAACAAAAATTTGCGAACCAGTGTTGCCAAAATTTGCATAATGAAATGAATGAAATGAAAAGTAGTAGTTTGGGTGAGCTTAATTTAGAGAATTTTATTCACTGAAGACACACAAAGAATGGACTAAAACATTTCTTCAATCTATTCTTGCATTGTTTTGGGCTTGTACTATTTCTACGTAAAACTAAAGAGAAAGAGAAGAAGTTTTAAAAGCTCTACACAAGTTGTTGCGTGACCCGTGTCACGTGAATATTTTTGACAATTTGTCAACCTACTTATGGCAGTTTTTGAATGCGGTCTCCTACATTGGCCGCTGTTTTATGCATGGCTAGTTCTCCAGCGAATACCGTACGCATCCCTGTGTTTGGGGCATACTGTCATGTGCAGTTGATATTCTACTGGGACAAAAATTCCGACAGGCAAGTCTAGAATTAGTTTCGTATACATATGACACCTTTCTCCTCGAGAGAAGAAAACTGCGACATAGTAAGTTGTTGTGTACGTGACTCGATCGCTCTTTTCAAACGGCTACTAAAATTTTGGGCGACTTTTTGAAATGACACTATTTTGGCCAGGAAGCAAAAGTGCATCATTATAACTATGATTTATACGTATTTGTCAAAACATGTGCTGTTTCTATCAACATTATTACACTTGTATAAATATGTTTAAAATTAAACGTAAACCACGGACGGGATCGGTATTTATGAGTTCTTAATGCGGCTGTATATCTAAGAGATGTCAATACACAGTTTGTTTGGTTTTACTTTGCAAGATCACTGAGAACTCTTTCACAGTTTTGGAGGAAAAGATTTTCATTGAAGAATATTTTCACGTTTGCATGAACGGCAGTGTCGGTTGCGTGACTTGATTATTTTGAGTGGTACTTTGTGTTCCTTGCCTTACTTACACAGCCATTTTAGCTCTCAACAGCTGTCTCAATTTATACGCGTACGTCAACTTTAATGATTAATAAAAGAAACCGTTTGGATTTTTTAGAACATTAGTATTTTCCCAAAGAAACTGCAAATAACAAAGAAAGGCCACTGGTGCTGCAGAGTAAAGACATCTGACAAAATATAGTAACCCACTGCACTCTTAAGTCAGTTTCACCAACAATTTTCCAAATTCGTTCGTAATTCTTCAGAAAGATAAATGAAGATACCAGCGAATGCAGCAGCTAGTAGGAAGACCATCTGAAAATAGTTACGGTAAACGATTTGTCATATTTCAAGTCGTCCTCCATGACAGTTCTTTTCCTATTATCCAAATTATGCAAATTTTGGCAACACTGGTTCGCGAATTTTTGTTTTTGTCAGCGCGAGCCTGAATTGCCCAGATTTTTCATTTCATATCATAATAGAAGTAGGGCCAAACTTTATCACAGTGTTTATTTCAATTCGATATTAGACATACCAAGACCTATCTTAAGCCTCTGAAGTTTACTAATTTTTGCCTTTTTCGGAAGTGCGCAAAATGCCTTTGTTTCAAAGAACCACCAAACCACATAAATAAAGCAAAACTCCATGCAATTCCCATTGATAGAAAGTAGAAGAGTATTGCTATCATTTAAAATTAAAATTGTTTTCTGGCGTTGCAAGTTTTTTACAAACAAGCGCATTCAATTTGTTTAATTTTAAACCTGATGTTTGCATAATTAAGTAAGCAAAACCGTTTTTTCCGAATTTCTCGAAAACAGTAGAATCCCAGAAGGTTTAAGTAATGTTTTCGAAGATAGCTCCCCAAAGGTGTTCTTCTGGCAAGTTATCAGGATTTTCGATTTTTTGAGCTTGTCCAACGATTCTCGATATTTACAGTCGGAGCCTCTTAAGTCCCTAAATTTCCTTCCCACGTTTACCTTAAAACGAACCCGTATTCGGAGGATTAAGGTCGGTGCCTCCTTTTGTTACTGCGCACACGTTCTGTGCATCTTGGGACATTCGGGTTTCTTAAGAGGCTCTGACTGTAAATATCGAGAATCGGCGGACAAGCTCAAAAAATCGAAAATCCTGATAACTTGCCAGAAGAACACTTTTGGGGAGCTCTCTTCGAAAATATTACTTAAACCTTCTGGAATTCTATTGTTTTCGGGAAATTCGGAAAAACGGTTTTGCTTAATTTATTACGCAATAATTAGGCTTAAAATTAAACAAATTGAAAGCTCTTGCTTTTAAACAATTTGCAACGCCAGAAAACAATTTTAATTTTAAATGATAGCAATACTCTTCTACTTTCTATCAATAGGAATTGCATGGAGTTTTGCTTTATTTCTGTGGTTTGGTGGTTCTTTGAAACAAAGCCATTTTGCGCACTTCGGAAAAAGGCAAAAATTGGTAAACTTTAGAGGCTTAAAATGGGTCTTGGTATGTCTAATATCGAATTGAAATAAACACTCTGATAAAGTTTGGCCCTACTTCTATTATAATATGAAATAAAAAATCTGGGCAATTCAGGGTCGCGCTGACAAAAACACAAAATCGCGAACCAGTGTTGCCAAAAATTGAACAATGAAATGAATGAAATGAAAAGTAGTAGTTTGGGTGAGCTCAATTTAGAGGATTTTATTTACTGAAGACACACAAAGAATGAACTAAAACATTCCTTCAATCTATTCTTGCATTGTTTTGGGCTTATACTATTTCTACGTAAAACTAAAGAGAAGGAGAAAAAGTTTTAAAAGGTCTACACAGCTGTTGCGTGACCCGAGTCACGTGAATATTTTTTGTCAATTTGTCAACCTCCTTATGGCAGTTTTTAAATGCGGTCTCTTCTTACATTGGCCGCTGTTTTATGCATGGCTAGTTCTCCAGCGAATACCGTACGCATCCCTGTGTTTGGGGCATACTGTCATGTGTAGCTGATATTCCACTGGGACGAAAATTGCTACAGGCAAGTCTAGAATTAGTTTCGTATACATATGACACCTTTCTCTTCGAGAGAAGAAAACTGCAAAGTGTAGTATGTTGTTGTGTACGTGACGCGATCGCTCTTTTCAAACGGCTACTAAGATTTTGGGCGACTTTCTGAAATGACACTATTTTGGCCAGGAGCAAAAGTGCATCATTATTATTATGATTTATACGCATTTGTCAAAAATTCTGCTGTTCCTATCGATATTATTACACTTGTATAAATATGTTTAAAAAAACCCAAACCACGGACGTTCTGGCAGCGGGATCGGTATTTACGAGTTCTAAATGCTGCTGTACATCTAAGAGATATTAATACACAGCTTGTTTGGTTTTACTTTGCAAGATCGCTGAGAACTCTTTCACGGTTTTAGAGGATAAAATTTTCATTGAAGAATATTTTCACGTTTGCATGAACGCGCAGTGATCGGTTGCGTGACTGGATTATTTTGAGTGATACTTTTGTGTTCCTTACTTTACACAGCCAAACTGAGCTCTCAATTTATACGCGTACGTCAACTTTAATGACTTGCAAAAGGAACCGTTTGGATTTTCGAGAACATTAGTTTCCACCCCCCGCAAAACTGCAAATAACAAAGAAAGGCCATTGGTGCTGCAGAGTATAGACATCTGACAAAAAATGATAACCCACTGCACTCTAGTTTCACCAACAATTTTCCAAATTTGTTCGTAGTTCTTCAGAAAGACAAATGAAGATATCAGCGAATGCATCATCTAGTGGAAAGACCATCCGAAAATAGTTACAGTTACAGTAAACGATTTGTCATATTTCAAGTCGTCCTTTCATTACAGTTTTTTTCTATTATCCAAATTATGCACATTTTGGCAACACTGGTTCGCGATTTTGTGTTTTTGTCAGCGCGACCCTGAATTGCCCAGATTTTTTATTTCATATTATAATAGAAGTAGGGCCAAACTTTATCAGAGTGTTTATTTCAATTCGATATTAGACATACCAAGACCCATTTTAAGCCTCTAAAGTTTACCAATTTTTGCCTTTTTCCGAAGTGCGCAAAATGGCTTTGTTTCAAAGAACCACCAAACCACAGAAATAAAGCAAAACTCCATGCAATTCCTATTGATAGAAAGTAGAAGAGTATTGCTATCATTTAAAATTAAAATTGTTTTCTGGCGTTGCAAATTGTTTAAAAGGAAGAGCTTTCAATTTGTTTAATTTTAAGCCTGATTATTGTGTAATAAATTAAGCAAAACCGTTTTTCCGAATTTCCCGAAAACAATAGAATTCCAGAAGGTTTAAGTAATATTTTCGAAGAGAGCTCCCCAAAAGTGTTCTTCTGGCAAGTTATCAGGATTTTCGATTTTTTGAGCTTGTCCGCCGATTCTCGATATTTACAGTCAGAGCCTCTTAAGGAATTTGCCTGCTAATACAGCAATATTTGTGCGCGGTTTAAGACTATGTGGAAAAAGCAGATCTTGGCAAGGGCTATCAGAATCCAAAAAGAAAATTAGGGGTAACCACGCATTTTTCAGAGATATTTGAGCTTAAATTTGGAATGAAATTGCCATACATTCTTTGTATTTTCACGCTTTTTTTTAGAATTATGGTTACCCACAATTTTCTGTTTGGATTCCAATAAGCCTTCCTAAGATTTACTTTTTCCCCATAGTCATAACCTTTTCAAAAATACTTCTGTATTAGGAGGTACCGTCCTTAAGGTAAACCGCTACATGATAGTTACACCACGTATCTACGATTAAGCGGACGCGAACACCAAGATCAAGCCATTTTGTTACTAGCTTTTTTTAAAATGAAGTTAGGGCATTGTTATCTGGTTTGAAGAGCGTGTTTTCCAGGTAATTTAGTTAGTCTACCCGGAACGGCCAGTTGTGAAAGGTTTGCGATAAAATATATGAAGTACGCGGGTAAATAAAGGTGGAGATTAAGCGGACCGACTAGCGAGGTCCCAAGGGTGTCCGCTTATACAGGTTTCACTGTATTTGCATCCGTACGTAGAAGCTGCAATTGAAGACTTTCACAAATAATGTCCCGGCTAGCTCCCTTACTAGTTTACTTTAGTCTACTAATTCAGAAAACCTCGGGGTATCGTTGGAAGCACTTTTCTTAATTTTTAACCTGTTATTCCTGACATCTGCAAAATTTGTTTTCATTGTTTCTTTCTTGGTTAATATTAATTTTCTTACGTACATAAACGCAGGCGTCATCAATATGAACAGCACTTTGCATAATTATTGTCAGGCATTCATGGCAATTTGCAAGCTCGTCACGAAGGAAACTGGGTAGATCATTCAACTATTGAGGCCAAGCCACTTCATCCGTTTTTTTATCCTGCATGAATTTCCTCGTCGTGTTCAGGTTTGGTTTCAATATTTTGTTCTTTATTTCTTACGTTTACATCGAGTTTAGGACATCGCATTTTGCCTCATAGAATTCTACTGTCTGGCTACTTTTTAGGCAACTTAGTGTTCTTGATATTTCTTGAATAGTAAAAAAGAAACTAAATTTTCTACTGTATTCGATTGAAGCTGGTCGCAGACTTCGTTTGACAAGTGAGTGAATTCGTCTGGAAGGTCTTTGAAGGCTAAACTATTTTCCGTTGTCACTGAAGCCGCTGAAAATCGGCAATATTGCCCCATAATACAGTGTAGTGTGTTGTTGATAGACTTGCCGCCGGTTATCAGACTAGATCAATACGTTGCCAGATGATTATCAAGTCGACTAACTCGACTGACCATGCTCGACTAACTCTAAATTAAAGCGACTGAAATACGTGGATGACAACGAAATAACTGCAATATTTCTGGTTTTATTTGCACGCTACTTGTCCACCTTTAATGCGGGCATATCAAAGAAGCAAAAGGGAATAAGTTTAGCGAATTTCTTCAGCTATTTGTGATCCTAGGCTGACTGAACAAGGTTTATTTCTGAATAGTTTACTTTTCTGAGTGCTTCGACGCAACCACTGCCTCGAAAATAATTTCGCTTCTTTGTTTTGAAACACCATATCCAGGTCAAAATGACTTCTTCAAGCAATCGTCCTCTGTCAACATTTGTAGTGTGAAATGCAACATAAAATTCTTATAAATTATAGTTTTGTAGAGATCTTTTTCGGGGGTGTGTATTCACTAAAATTCATCCCAAAGATCTTTGGGAAAAAAGTTTATAGGCAAATGCACGGAAAAAGAGAAGTGAACGGCAAAAGAACAGAAGCAGGATGAAAAGATTAATTGACAGAAAACTGAAAAATAAATATTGTTGTCATTGGACACAAGGTTATGTAAACCAACTTCCCTCAAAACACTTCTATTCTTAGAAGTCATTTGCAATATGAAAAGTTATTTCGCTTGTGCCTAGCATAGCTTGTTTTACCCGTTTTTCTTTGCAGCTATTGCAAACAACATTTTCTGTCTATTCTCGGTCATCAGTTCGTTTTATATGAAAGCTTTCTGTGTCGACATGATCAATTCTATGTGCACCCATTGTCGTTTCTTATTGCGAGTGTTAATTTTCGCGGTTTTAATTTCGCGATGCTGAGTGAAACGCGAAAATAAAGGAAATATTTTCGAAATTTTTAGAGCCTGAAAGCCTGCGTGCATTATCCGGCCCTAGAAAGACATTTCAAAGAAAGCGATAGCAGATTTGCATAGCAAAAGATAACGAATTTGTGAAATGCAGACAGGTCCTCAACGAAAAGACAAAAGGTCTCCGTAAACATGGCTACGGGAAAAGCCGAACTAAAGCAACTAAAGCGCTCAACCCTTCTAGGCAAAGAAGTTTTTAACAGGGTTTTTACCAGTTTCCCCGTGCAACCGAGTTTCATTGAGCTTCTTTCCTTCGAAAGAAGACGACACTAAATTTTCGACCCGTAACAAAAATAATGAAAAATAAGGTCTCTTGGGAAAAAAATTCTAAGCTTATTTTAAAGTATCACTAGCCACAAAAAAGCAGACAAAAAGTGACCAAGGAAAAGTCCAACGAACTGCTTTTAAACTGTATCTGGTAACCTAGTTACAAAGCTATTAGTATAATTAAGGCTGCCTGTTTTTTTTTCATTGCGTCTCCATCCTTTAAGCCGGGACTTTACCGTAGGCTGTCATAATTTGACCTATCTATTTATACGACCGCCCATTAAGAGCAAAGTTTTCTGGCTTGTCGGTGGTAGGAAACTTAATAGATCCCCATGTGTTTCCTGGGACGCTTTACATTTATAGCTAAGATTTTCGGTTCAACTGGTTGAAATGCAAATGTCACGCGCAAATCTGCCGGAAATTTTCCGAAACAAGCGGACGACCTTCGGAGGTACTCCACTTTTTCGATTGGAACGGAAATTGCACAAAATTTCCATTTCTGCTGCTCGCACTGCAAGCTCGTCTCCATAATAAGTAAAATGAAAAATTGCATTAAAAGTCATTAGACTGTGTTGCACATATACTGCATACGCATATAATAACTACGCACTTTAGACTCAAGATAATTGTGCGCTCCCTCGGCTCTGTGAAATTTTCTTCGGGCAAAAACAACAAATAGCCGCTCCTGAGACAAAGTCGTTTCCGCTAAGAGTTATTTCAATAAAAGGAATAAAAAGTGACAAAAATGGTTAATAATCCTACACCTTTCGGGTGTAGCCATTCCTGTTGAGGCCACGCGGTTGACTGGTGCGCCGCTGACTGTTGCTCAGTTTCGAACTGAGGTGCGTCCGGCCTGTCACTTTCGTTGCCTGTTTCCGTCACAGAGCATGATGCCGCGGACTTGAATGTCACGTAAAAAATGACCATTTGTGTTGAAATGTTCTGCGACAGGAAAGCCCAGCAAGTTCTTCTCGATGCTGAGGAGGTGCTCTCCGAAGCATTGCCTTAGCGTGCGTCCAGTTTCGCTGATGTAGAGACCAGGACAACGGAGACTAGACGCAATACACTAAGCCGGCTGTTTGGCAAGTAGTACCCCTCCTTGATGTCAAAAGTGCATCTAGGACCCCGCAAGGCGGTGTCAGGGGAAGTATAATCACAAATGCGGCAGCAGACGACGGTAACAGGCAACGAAAGCGACAGGAGATGCGCCGAGATGCGCCTCAATTTTCAGCTGGGCACCAGTCAGCTGCGCGGCCTCAACTCCGACTTCCGTTTTATTTGAGTTCGTCGCGCGCGCGCATCTTCGAACTTTTTCAAAATATGGCACCGTGGCACACTCTCCAATGAACATTAACTTCAACTTGACTCCTACTGAATTAAGAAGGGCTAAGCCCAAAACGTCTAGGATTATCAACCTTTTTTGGCAGTTTTTATTATTTGTTCTTTGAAATAACTCTTGACTATTCTGCAGCAAACAAAATTTTATTATTTTATCGATCGTCATTTCCGCTACTCTACAAAGTTTCAGTTACCTCGTCGAAATTCAGTCCACAACGTCAGGAAGAAGTGACAGTGTTTAATTTGTTGGTCTCTAGTTCACCACGCGAGGTTTTTGATTTACCAGCGGCATTGCAAGTTTTGAACTGAAAACGACGCTTTTCGTTTGGATGGAAAAAGCCATTCCATTTGATAAGGAAAGCTTCCGGAATTTCACATCGAAAATTTGGTTAAATGAAAAGCGCCACTATTATGGCTATCGTTACTTTTAGGAGACTCGCTATGCAGAGAAAAATCTGTCTAAATGCACGCGCTAAAACTTTCTAAACGACAAGTAAAATACACGCAATCTACGAATTTAATTACGCCACCAAAATGTAAAAATGTGAAAAATTACAGAATATTCCAAATGTCCAAAAAAAAATGCAATATGTTACATAGAATGAAAGAAAGCAATGTCATCGCTTACAAGTTGCTGAGAAACGCCATCATAACGAGAACTGTATGTAATTTCATCAAGATGTACGTTGCAGATTTCAATTTTACTCGCGTCATTTTGTCAAGAGTCGTCATTATTTTCTCGTCATTAGCGCGTGGATTTATACCAGTCAGTTTTTCCCTATATAGTGCGAGTCCCCTGAAAGTAACGAAAACTACTTTTTCAACAGCTGAAAGCCACGTTGCCGAGTTGGATCGAGGAAGGATTCACCCAGAGGCTGTGGCTACAAGCCTAGACATGGCGGATAATAATAATGCGGGAAGGTAGAGTTCTCTACTTGTTTATTATTCCATGCACTGTTTGAGATATCGATCTGGGGAGTTGGAAGTTATGAAGGTAGTAATCCGTGCAGCTTGCAGAGTTATAGCGCAGTATATTAGAGGCTTGAACAAGGGGTGGGGATGTGAATCCAGTTCCATTTCGCTTTTCAGTTTTTCTCCAGCTCATAGCTGTTCCCTTGATTTTATGGGGAGGTGACAAAGACGCAGTTCCACGAAAAGTTGAAGACAATTCCCATGTTCACTTCACGTGTCACGGCAGCTCGTAGAAACACCCTTTGCCTTCCTCTTTATCTGTAAATGCTGCACCCCTTGTGCAAATCAACCACTTAGCGTAAAGCTAGAACTTTCTCCCATTGGTCTGAAATTGCCTAACAGTGTCAAGAATTCAAAGTTGAAACTAGTGACTAGGGCTATGGATTTGTAAATCTTGTAACCCAGAGGTCCCGGGTTCAATTTCTGCCGCGCTTCCTACAGTTAGTTTAGATGGGTTTGTCTTTGGCAGTCTTGGATTCAATTCCACTATGCCAGTTGGGGATTTTCAAACATATTTGAAGTTTTTGTTTCATATACATGACCCATAACAGCCACAAGAACGAGCGCTGACACAAACCTTGCATAAATGAAGTCTCTTTAAGTTTTTGCACCTGGCCCCATTGCGCGTATCATCCACTTACTCGCCGTTCAGTTTTCTTTGTCCTGTTTCAGTTGTTGCTGCCATCATCGTTTCAGTCCCTGTGTCCTGTGGTCGTCGTTTTGCAGTTGGTTCGTGCGCCTTCTTGAGCGCTTCTTCGGTCGGTTTGGCGAAGGAATCGCGAAACACCCGCTGTTTACCATCCCGGTTTGTTTGGTGTTTGTCAGCATCTGCTCTGTGGGGTTTGTTTGGCTGAAAGTGGAAAGCAGAACAGAGAAACTGTTTATTCCTCAGAACAGCAAAGCCATGGAGGATTTAAACGCCGCGGAGAAGTATTTTCGCGTCAAATTTCGGGAAGAAATCGTACTGTTGGTTGCGGCCTCAGATTCCCCAAACGTTCTCACGGGTAATTGCCTGAAGCAGGCTTTGGAAGTTCATCAAGCAGTCTTGAAGTTGAAAAAGTACTCAAAACTTTGCGTCACATTGTCCGGTGAGATCGCAAAATCTCCAGAGGAATGCATGATGATTAACCCTTTAGAATTATTCCAGTTTGATGAAAGTAAACTAAACGGCAAAGATTCGCAGATTCAAGCGAGAATCAGTCAAGAGTACACCAATCCGAACTTGCCTGTCATGCGCAATGGTCGTCCATTTGTATATAACTTCGATCGTATGTTTGGTGACGTAACAAAGCAAGGCGGGAATATAACTGCCGCAAAAGCACTGCAGATGATTTACTATATTCGTGATCCCAACGAAGAAAATGCCAACAATGAAGTTCTTGATTGGGAGAAAACTTTTGTAGATAAGCTTGCGTCTTTGGTGGGTACGCTATCTTGCTTTGAGGTTCACTATTCCAGCGAGCGGAGCCTCGATGATGCTATTTCCGAGAGTAGCGGTTCTGACGTCACACTCGTGTCAATCACCTTCACTCTCATGATCACTTTCGCCTGTGTCATGCTGGGAAAGTTTCTAAATCCGCTGACCGGGCATTCGTTGCTCGCAAACGCAGGCGTGTTCGCAGTGGCTCTAGGGATATTAGCCGGGTTTGGCTTTGCTATGTGGTGCCGGGTTCCGTTTGTGAGTATGGTTGGAGTCTTGCCGTTCTTGATTCTCGGCATCGGAATTGACGACATGTTTATTTTGGTTGACGAGCTCGATCGACAGCAGACCAGCTTAACGGTTGTTGAAACGGTTAAAGAAGTCATGTCCCGTTCAGGAGCTACTATTACCATGACAACAGTGACAGACTTGGTCGCATTTGCAGTCAGCACTTCTACAAACTTTCCCGCGATCAGGTGAGTTGCACACGACACATGGACATCTTAATTGTCCACAGTTGACAGGGGCAAAATGTTCTGTAGGAAAGAAGATTGCATGGGGGTATGTGTTATTGACATCCCAAAGGACTAGATTGGCTGGAAGCAGAAATTCACCAGAGGTTGATCAACCCCTTATGAGTTTCTGCTAGATTGTAGGCTTAATACGCTTGTTCAAACACAAAAAAATTGCAAACACTGACCATTTCTCCAACAAACCAACTTAAAGGCAAACTTCTGTTCTCCGCCAAGTTACTCGCACGAATGACTCGATTAGTGTGTCTGCTCTTAGCAACTTTTTCAACTTTCCAGTTCGATCTGCGTATTGTTACCCGAATAAAAACCACCTTCAGTACGTGGATGTGACTTTCCTCTTTAAATATCATGTGCTGATAACCACAGCAACCCCAGGAGTAACCACAGTACCCTCAACATTTAGAAATCGATATGGGTATTGATGACCTGGATGAAAACCAACTACCGTGGATGTGGCGTTCCTCACTAGATATCATCATTCTCTTAACCTCATGAATACCATTACACGATTCTAATCTTGTCTTTCTGTTGTCATTCTTCTTCAGGTATTTCTGTGTGTACGCTGCATTGACGGTGACTTTTTCTTACCTTATGATCGTTACCTACTTCGTCGCTATTATGTCGTACGACATCAGGAGGGTCAAAGCAGGTCGTCGAGACTGTTTGCCATTCTGCCACGCACCACCGCCGAAAGAAAACGTACCAGCCTGGGACCAGCCTCGTCCGCAGACTTCAAACAAAGCGATGGAGATCTGGGCCAAGTTTCTGACTTATTCTGTGACCAAAGTTGTGGTGATAATTTTGTCGCTGTCACTTCTTGCCGGCGGAATTTATGGAGTTACCAAGGTGGATGAGAGCTTTGACAGACGAATCTTGGCCAAAGATGGTTCATACCTCAAGACTTTTTTATCTGCTCACGAAAAGTACTTTGAGCTATCCATTCCAGTTAGTATTGTGGAAATTAGTGAGGTGGATTATGGAAAAAGTACTGTCCAGGAAGACTTGAGAAATTTGACAAGCGTAGTCACTTCCAATGATCATTACAAGAACACTACCTTGTCCTGGATCAACGCGTTTTCCCAATACGCCAAGCATATTAATAAGAACATCGACGGATTGAATTTTGCGACAGAGTTGTTGTCATTTCTCAACATACCCCAATATGCGTCCTTCAAGCAGGACGTGAAGTTTTCAAGCGACAACAAGACAGTCAAAGCTTCTCGAATCATTGGTTTCATGAAGAGCTCCAGCAGCTCTACATTTCAGAAAAACGCCATGCTGACCCTTCGTGACGATCTCCTATCAGACAAATCAAAAATAAAAAATCTCAACGCTTTCCCGATTACCCGACCCTTCCTCTTCTTTGAGCAGTACGCTATCACGTCAAGTGAAACCATAAGAAACCTTTTGATCGCAGCTTTGGCGGTGTTAATCGTTACCAGTCCTTTTTTGGTAGACTGTACGGTCACGTTCCTTGTAGTGCTCAATTTTGCGGCGCTGATATGCGAGCTATTTGGCTTGATGTTCGTGTGGGATGTGTCCTTGAACTCTGTGTCAATGATCAATCTCGTCATGGCTATTGGCTTTGCAGTTGACTACAGTGCCCACATTGCACACGCGTATGTGATGTCAGACAAGGAGACAGCCAATGAGCGTGTTGTGGACGCGCTTAGCACGCTGGGAGCAAGTGTAGTTATGGGAGGTAAGTGAGATTAAGTACATTTGAGTATACTGTGAATGGCTTAAAAAGAGTTAGGTGATTGATGTTTCGGCAACCTGAGCTGATGTCATCTCTTTTTCAAATAAAATTTGATGTGTTTAGCATCCAGGTATCTTTCTAGTATAAAAATTGCGCGCTATCGTTGACCAGCTGCGGAAAAACTCCTTGCTTCCCTTTGGGTGGTCACGGGAAACGAGGTTCTGTGTATGAGATTGTCCGAAAAACCAGTAAACGTGGAAATCCCCAGTCGCTTGGAAAGGTGTGAGTTCGATGAGTGACGATTGACGCATTGTATAAACAATATTATGCTCATCCATGTTTTTAACTTGTCCCTTGATCGTCCTTGACAGGGGAGAGAGAAAATTCCCCATCATTATTTACAAAAGAGGTTCCTGTAAAACTCGGATGTGGTGTAGGAACTTCGATTTATTCGGATCATGTTCAGGTTACTTTCTCGAAACATTGGATATTGGGTAATGGGTACAGTAGTGGTAAAACAAACAGTCTACACATGGTACGTGACATTCAGCTTATGAACAAGATATGAACCTGTCAGTCCGTAAATAAGGAAAGACAAGTATTAACATGTCTGACATGTGCACTATTATTATTATTATTATTGTTGTTATGATGATTATGATTATGATGATGATGATGATGATGATGATGATTATTATTATTATTAACAGAGCCTATTTTTTCAGGTTTTAGTACCTTTCTTGGCATGATAGTCTTGGCATTTGCTGCTTCGGAGATTTTCCGAATATTCTTTCGGATGTTCCTTGGTATCGTTTTGTTCGGTCTTCTTCACGGCTTGTGCATTCTACCTGTGTACCTTTCCTTGTTCTGTTGGAGACCAGCGGTAAGCAAACCTCTCTCCATGCGCGTGAGTGTAGAGAGCCTATCAGACCATGGTGAGACTGCCGATAACGAGGACGCTGGCTCACAACTCTGCGGCAAAGTGGGGGCTCAAGGGACAAGCAAAGATGGAGATTTGAGGAGTGCGTCTTCGAACGAGGCTTTTGAGCTTAATGAACAGAGTCTTCCAGTCAAAGAAAAACAAGCAAGCCAAGAAAACGAGAAGAGTGGTGAGAACGGAGAAAGGATGGCTGCGGGTTCAGTGGCGCTCGACAACGCAATTCAAATTGAAGATTACAATGAAGACCCACAGTCATCAAAGACTGGTAAAGAGAAAACGATGGACAGGGGAGGGGAGAGTCTTCCTGCGGAGGTAAACGATGCTAGCATCGGAGAACTTGGTGAATCAAACGCCGAGGAATCAGTGGAGAAAGGCCTTGCTTCGAGTAGAGAGAACTTATCAGATGCCTCGACAAAGTTATAGACTCGGACCTTTTACAATTTAATGTTATGTACTTAAACTTCAGTTTAATCATCAAAGTGATTTAAAGAAAAATAAAAAAAGGTGAGCTAGATATCGATATATCGGGATAAAAACGATAGCAGAATTCACATGACACGTGTCACAAACCATGTGCCAAAAGCGTTTTATGTTTTACTTTAGCACCTTCTCCGTGTCTGCTAAGTAATAAAAGTGCGATCGTCTCAAGGCAGGCGGCCAAGAGAGGATGTCGTCCAGTGTTGTTTCCCGTCCCTTTCCGCAGAACATGAGAAGATCAACCACTGTTGTTGTATGGTACTGTAGAGATTGTAGAAAAGACTATAAAAACTCGTACACTAGTTCACGTGCTTTAAGCTTTCCGCTTGTAGAATAAAGTTTTTTTTATTTAAGATTTCTATTTCCTTGTCGAATCAGTGTTGTTGTTGTTTTTACGATTTAAGTCGCATTTTGGGATGGCACCTTCTAGCAGGTGCGAACAAGAGTATTTAAACTGAGAGCCTCTTAATATGGAGAAAAGTTTTTCCCTGTGGAAGGTTCGCTTCTATAAAGTTGTTCCCTGTATTCATTGAACGGTCGCCTCTACAAATCACCATCACGGGGTGAAAAGAACGATATGGCTCAGGGTACAAGGTAACAAAGGGTCACTTACTTTTCAAAGGAGGGTGGACCGAAAGAAAAATTGAAGTTTTTCCATACAAACCTGTTTGTTTGTTTTTTTTTTTACGTCCATACGGGACAACAGGAAAACGTAAACCGTGCGAACGACTTGTTGTTACTTGTTGTATTTCTTCATTACCAAACTACTCATCTCCTAGCCTGGTTTAAGTTAGTTTCTCACTAGATACGTATCCCCTTGATTGAGCGTTTTTAAAATGCGTATAATCCTCGAAAACTTTGGATTTGAACATTTCCCCATTCTTTGGGCTAAACGCAGCGATAATACCTGTTTTTTACTTGAGACCTCGCGGGTTTTTGGGGGGGGACAGGGTGCTCTGAAACATGAAAAGTCCCAATAATTATTTCACAAAGTTCTGGTAATAATATCGGTCGTGGTCAAACTAATAGTACATCTATTGCTCTCGTCTAGAGCATTTTCAGTGAAGAATAGTTGAACAGTGTCAACTACTTGTGTTTCCCATGGCTACAAAAACCCTTCAGAATCTTGAATCCGATGATGACCTCCGCTCAGGTTGTTGAATGTCATCACGAGCAGTACTTCTCAGGACTACACTCACCCAGAAGATCACACTTCACCGACTTAAGATTTGAAATTCTCAGTCTTAGCAACTCTTGTTTGATTTTGACCCGTGGAATTTCTCAGTAGAATCTAAAAGTGGATTTCTGGGCTGCGGCGAGTCTGGTCTGCTCCAGAATTGAAAAAAAGTTACTAGCAATTTCTTACTTTATTTGTCACAAATAATCCAATACACATTTCGTGATAATTCGTCTTTATTTACAATTATGAGTAAAGAGTAAACAATTTACTCTCTTCACAGGGAGTAAATAGTACACTATACACGATAGAATATTTACTTTAAATGAGTAACACAGTCATTACACAAAAGATATAGCTAGGGATCCAATCAGCAATACAAAAACAAAAACAAAGTAACTCATTCTAACTCAAAAATAAGTTGTTCTTAAAGGCTAAGAATCCAAACTCCACTAAAAGAACTTAAATGAACTAAAGGAAAGCGAAAAATAAAAAGACCTCTATGTTCTTATGACAGGAAAAGAAACCAGGAAAGACCATTTTTACTCTGTGCACAACAACATAACGTCATAGCTTGATCACACGATGATTGATTGCATGACGTCAAAACTCGTCAAGATGCATGACGTCACATTTCCTATGAGTTGCACCTGATGTAAAATGACGTCAGTCTTTCTGTGTTCTAACATGTGTGTCTACGGTTTCATCCAATCTCCAGCTTTGATATTGGGTAATTTATAAACATCAGTGACGCATATATTCAGAGGTCACCACTTTGTAGGACTACATTCGCTTGCTTCGCTGCTAAGAATTTAAGGATGTTATGAAAATCCTTCTATAAATCTTATTTGTCACACAAAAGAATCGGCCAAACTTTTATTCCTTTTACTTATATGAAGGTTAATTGTTAACTTACGATATTTTTACAGCCCCCCCCCCAAAAAACAAACAGAGCACTGGTGAGGGTTGTTCATAAAGGTTGAAAAGTGAAAAGCAAGTTGGAGAAAAAGCGATGCACTGGGGGGGACGAGAAGTGAGCTCAAATCTGGTACTTGAAAAGCAAGATGTTCAAGACTGCAGCAATCGAAAAAAGGGCAAAAGAAACAAACCACAAAACTAAAACAGGCGATCTGCAAAATAGCAAACGGAAACCAAAAAGTTGCAAACAGCAAACCACAAAATACAAAAAATGAAAGCAAGAAATTGGAACAAGCAGCCTACCGAAAAGAAAAAAAAACGAAGCAAACTATAAAATTGCAAAAACAGCCTATATTAATTTGCTTAAAGCAACCACTAAAATTGCACAAAATGCAGCCTATAAAATTGCAAAAAGCAGCCTATAAAATTTCGAAAAGTAAGCATTAAAATTGCAAAAATACAGCATAAAAATGCTAAAGCATGCAATAAAAACTGCAAAAAAGCAGCCTATAAATGTTAAAAGCAAGCATTGAAATCGCAAAAAAGCAGCCTAAAAATGCTAAAGCATGCAATAAAAATTGCAAAAAAGCAGCCTATAAATGCTAAAAGCAAGCATTGAAATCGCAAAAAAGCAGCCTAAAAATGCTAAAGCAAGCAATAAAATTGCAAAAAACAGCCTAGAAATGCTAAAAGCAAGCATTGAAATCGCAAAAAGTAGCCTACAAGTGCTAAAAACAAGCAATAAAATTGCAAAAAAGCAGCCTGAAATGCTAAAAGCAAGCACTGAAATCGCCAAAAGAAGCTTACAAAATTGCAAAAAGCAAGCATTAAAATTGCAAAAATACAGCCTATGAAATTGCTTATAAAATAAAGCAAGCGTTAAAACTGCAAAAAAACAAGTCTAATAACAAAAACCAGACTAAAAGCATGAAAACAACACCAAAACAAAAAAAAAGGCGACCATAAAATTACAAGAAAAGCAGCAATTACGACGATGTAAAACGCAGAAAAAAAGATCAGATTCAAGTTAGGTGGAATGAGATTGGGTGTACATTTGAGACAACTGGTAAAGCAAAGAAAAGTGAACAACCCTCATACATCACAATACAAAGTTAAAATGAAACTGATAAAAAGTAATCGGTGATTGAAGATGATAGTAGGCAATGCAAGAACAAAAACGTACGTGGAAAGGGAAGAATAAACACGAAATAAAGGTTCCTATTTTTTGAAAGATGAAGCTTCGACTAGGTTGAAACAAAATAAGAAGTGACAGATTTGTAATTGAAACTATGAACGAACATGAACGGAAACGGAAGGATGCCACACTAATGAACCGAAAAAGTGAAGAACAAGAAGAAGAATTTGCATAGCAGCAATTTACGGATGTAGTCACTTAAGGTGGTGACATAAGCCGTTGCGTTTCTTTTGTTTATAAACGACCCAACATCAGCACACCTGATTGGATGAAAAGAGAACCACAAGTGAGATCACACGAATGACGTCATTGAACACCTGACCACATCACAAACTGGATAGTGACGTCATCTCACCTAAATGGTCATTCTTGCACGATTTTCTTCTGCACTTTTAAAATTTCAAAACAAATCGTTACATTGTTAGAAAAAGGTAAAACAAGAGATTAAGCGAACCATGTTACTACTGTTTGGAATCTTAAAGAGAATCGTACGCATGAAAATCAGCTTTAAAAACAAGAAAGTCAATTTTACGTTAATTTACAAGTGAGTTTGATATTTTGGTTGCAACTGCACTGGGGTAAAAAATGTTTTGTTAAAAAATGGGAGACATTTTTTACAGTTTTCGTAAAAATGCTAAAACATTCAAAGTACAATGTTTGTCCCTGGTGTTTGTTGAAGCGATTTTACACTGTTTTAAACACATGTGACAGAAAGGTGCAATTTATTAGTACAAATTACATATAACAGTTTGTTTTAGTTACAGAAGACTTGTTCACGGACTGAAGATACCTTGCTCTCTAAGAGTAAGCAGACAAATGCTATTTACAATTATTTACAACTATATACAAGCTATTTACAAATATTTACAACCTAACTGTAGAACAGATGAAAGATCTCGGTTGTATAAACATCTGCAAAACAGAATCTGAAATCAAGAAGAAAATACATATATCAGGCACAGGCATGCATGCATGCATGCATGCATCCATGCATCCATGCATCCATGCATGCATCCATGCATCCATGCATCCATGCATGCATGCATGCATGCATCCATCCATCCATCCATCCATCCATCCATCCATCCATCCATCCATCCATCCATCCATCCATCCATCCATCCATCCATCCATCCATCCATCCATCCATCCATCCATCCATCCATCCATCCATCCATCCATCCATCCATCCATCCATCCATCCATCCATCCATCCATCCATCCATCCATCCATCCATCCATCCATCCATCCATCCATCCATCCATCCATCCATCCATCCATCCATCCATCCATCCATCCATCCATCCATCCATCCATCCATCCATCCATCCATCCATCCATCCATCCATCCATCCATCCATCCATCCATCCATCCATCCATCCATCCATCCATCCATCCATCCATCCATCCATCCATCCATCCATCCATCCATCCATCCATCCATCCATCCATCCATCCATCCATCCATCCATCCATCCATCCATCCATCCATCCATCCATCCATCCATCCATCCATCCATCCATCCATCCATCCATCCATCCATCCATCCATCCATCCATCCATCCATCCATCCATCCATCCATCCATCCATCCATCCATCCATCCATCCATCCATCCATCCATCCATCCATCCATCCATCCATCCATCCATCCATCCATCCATCCATCCATCCATCCATCCATCCATCCATCCATCCATCCATCCATCCATCCATCCATCCATCCATCCATCCATCCATCCATCCATCCATCCATCCATCCATCCATCCATCCATCCATCCATCCATCCATCCATCCATCCATCCATCCATCCATCCATCCATCCATCCATCCATCCATCCATCCATCCATCCATCCATCCATCCATCCATCCATCCATCCATCCATCCATCCATCCATCCATCCATCCATCCATCCATCCATCCATCCATCCATCCATCCATCCATCCATCCATCCATCCATCCATCCATCCATCCATCCATCCATCCATCCATCCATCCATCCATCCATCCATCCATCCATCCATCCATCCATCCATCCTTAGATTCATCGAGAGTCCCTAACGTAACCTGAACTTCAATTCCAGCTATTTTTTATCGGGTAGACAAAACTTGTTCGCAGAACCCGCTGCCTTGTTCATTAGGGGCAATATTTTAATGTGTACGTCGCACTCTGCAAACAAAGTTCCCTGTCATTAGTAATCCCCAAAGACGCAACTTCTTCGTTACGAAAAGGAACATGGTCGTGGTTTTCCTCAGTTTAATATCCAGAAAACAAATTTGATCGATGTTCTTGTGGATAGATCACAACCTTACTTTTCAGCACTTCCCGCGAAAGAACCACTTGCATTTTAATTTCAGCTTTTACAGCCAAAAAACGAAACAAATTTCAAGATGAAACTCTATGTACCTAACCTCATATCTTGGAAGATTAAGGTGTTTCCAAAAAGTGCCGTTTTTAAACGTTGCACATCAATCTTTCATAACTTCCTTACTTGTTAATATTTTGGCTTGAAAAATGTGCAACATGTTTGATAATGTTTGTTAAACAGAGACACAATTCGTCAGTGAGCTAAGTTATTGTTTTATGACAATTATTAAGTGTAGAAGAAACAGCTTTCTTTACAAGTGAATTTTGGAATGGCACTCTGAATGTCTCGATTAATTTTTCTTCAAATTTGTCTCATTTTAATCTGACGTTTTGACAGTATCAAGAACAATAATCGTTTAAATCGACTTCGTATTTTAAACTCAATATTTGTTCTTTTTTCTTTTAAAAAAATCCTGTCAAGAACATGTAAAAACTTAGTTGAACTGGTTACAAAAAGGAACTTTAATTTTTTCGGATAAAACTCAAAATATAAGAAATAAGGAAACAATGTTTAAGAAGAAATATTCCTCTGGCCTAGGCTATTTGTAGATATCGTCAAAACTACTTTGCAGGTATTAAAATTAAAAGAAACGTCCTGCAAACATCTTACCCAGAGAGCAATGTACCAGTTACAAAAAGGATCAAATTGCATATTAAGCGCAATATATAAGTTCTTGTGAAGTAAATTCTAGTTTTTCGATGCGTAACGATTGACGCTTTTTGTAATAGCATTGTTTAACTTCTTTGTTCTACAAAATCTTTTTTGTGAAAACGTCAGTGGCAAAAACGGACCAAAAATGTTCATATTTTCTTTAGTTTTTACAACAAAAAGCTCCTTTTTTAGTATGTTTTTTATCTATTAAGGCCTCATCTTATCCCAAAGTTAAAGTTCATTTCTAGCATTATTTTAACGAAAAAAATTGCAATCTTGAAACGAGAAGTTCTATCCAGGGTTACAAAAAGGACCTAAACACTCTCAATTCAGTGATCGAGAAATAGAGCAATTCATATACACTTCTTTGCCTTGTTTTGTAACAATTGAATCAATAAAACCAGAAAGAATAAACCGTCCATACTGTTCCCTAGTTTAAAAGAAACAGGAAAGAAAAACATGAATGGAAGGAAACGTCCCTAAAGGTACTAGGTCAGCTGGTGTTCAAGGTGCGGTGAAGTCCGCATGAAACTAATTTATGTAGGACAATTTTCTTACGATCACATTAATATAACGTAATAAAATTGCCTTTATAATAAAGCTGCAACTTTCTGCGTGCAATATTGTGCGTAATGTTGCACGTAATGATGTATGCAGTTTCCCTCGCTATGTTACACGTAATGTTGCGAGCAATATTGCGCACAATATCGTGTGCAACATTGAACGCAATGTTGCGCGCAATGATGCACACATTATTGTAAGTAATATTGTGGACAATATCATGGCGCGCAATACTGTTCGTTATGATTAGCTCAATGTTGTCCCTCGCCATGTTACACGTAATGTTGCACGCAATATTGAGCACGATATTGCGTGTAATGTTCCGCATAATCATGCGCAATGTTGCACGCAATATTAGGTGAAATATTTCGCGTCACTGTGCGCACAATGTTACTAGCAATATTAAGGACAGTGTTTCGTGTTATGGTGCGTGCAATATTGCAGGCAATATTGAGGACAATTTGTTGCGCAATGTTGCTCGTTGTGACGCGCACGTTGCACGCAGTATCGCACACAGTGTTGAGTGCCATGTTCCGCATAATCATGCGCACAATGTTCCGTGTTGTGATGCGCACAATATTTCAAGCAATATTGAGGACAAAATGACGCGCGATGTTGCTCGTTATGCTGCGCACAATGTTGCACGCAGTACTGGATGGAATGGAAACTTGAAAATGCCGCAAGTGTGGTGAGTTTAGGTCATTAAGTAATTCCATGTATGTGTCTTTGACCTTTTGCCACTGGAACGAGGGAGGTAAAGCCTTTTTTTCGTTAGGTGAATGCTTGTTCGTTTAAAACGTATTATATAGTGTAATTTTTTAGGAGTTTTTAATTTTGGATGATAAGATGGTGTGTGTGACCATGTTTGAGGCACTTAAAGTCAAGGAATCGGTCGCATGCTGTTTATTGACAGTGTCCTCTTTTTCGCGCTGATAGATAGGAAACGACTGCCACGCAGGCTATGTAAGGGGCGAACCTTGACTAAGACTGACACTGTTTCGTGACTAACATTTTTGAACCTTCTATTGAACACGTCCTGATACCACCAAATCAACATGTCGCAATGTTGCGCGCAATGATGCACACATTATTGTAAGTAATATTGTGGACAATATCATGGCGCGCAATACTGTTCGTTATGATTAGCTCAATGTTGTCCCTCGCCATGTTACACGTAATGTTGCACGCAATATTGAGCACGATATTGCGTGTAATGTTCCGCATAATCATGCGCAATGTTGCACGCAATATTAGGTGAAATATTTCGCGTCACTGTGCGCACAATGTTACTAGCAATATTAAGGACAGTGTTTCGTGTTATGGTGCGTGCAATATTGCAGGCAATATTGAGGACAATTTGTTGCGCAATGTTGCTCGTTGTGACGCGCACGTTGCACGCAATATCGCACACAGTGTTGAGTGCCATGTTCCGCATAATCATGCGCACAATGTTCCGTGTTGTGATGCGCACAATATTTCAAGCAATATTGAGGACAAAATGACGCGCGATGTTGCTCGTTATGCTGCGCACAATGTTGCACGCAGTACTGGATGGAATGGAAACTTGAAAATGCCGCAAGTGTGGTGAGTTTAGGTCATTAAGTAATTCCATGTATGTGTCTTTGACCTTTTGCCACTGGAACGAGGGAGGTAAAGCCTTTTTTTTCGTTAGGTGAAGGCTTGTTCGTTTAAAACGTATTATATAGTGTAATTTTTTAGGAGTTTTTAATTTTGGATGATAAGATGGTGTGTGTGACCATGTTTGAGGCACTTAAAGTCAAGGAATCGGTCGCATGCTGTTTATTGACAGTGTCCTCTTTTTCGCGCTGATAGATAGGAAACGACTGCCACGCAGGCTATGTAAGGGGCGAACCTTGCCTAAGACTGACACTGTTTCGTGACTAACATTTTTGAACCTTCTATTGAACACGTCCTGATACCACCAAATCAACATGTCGCAATGTTGCGCGCAATGATGCACACATTATTGTAAGTAATATTGTGGACAATATCATGGCGCGCAATACTGTTCGTTATGATTAGCTCAATGTTGTCCCTCGCCATGTTACACGTAATGTTGCACGCAATATTGAGCACGATATTGCGTGTAATGTTCCGCATAATCACGCGCAATGTTGCACGCAATATTAGGTGAAATATTTCGCGTCACTGTGCGCACAATGTTACTAGCAATATTAAGGACAATGTTTCGTGTTATGGTGCGTGCAATATTGCAGGCAATATTGAGGACAATTTGTTGCGCAATGTTGCTCGTTGTGACGCGCACGTTGCACGCAATATCGCACACAGTGTTGAGTGCCATGTTCCGCATAATCATGCGCACAATGTTCCGTGTTGTGATGCGCACAATATTTCAAGCAATATTGAGGACAAAATGACGCGCGATGTTGCTCGTTATGCTGCGCACAATGTTGCACGCAGTACTGGATGGAATGGAAACTTGAAAATGCCGCAAGTGTGGTGAGTTTAGGTCATTAAGTAATTCCATGTATGTGTCTTTGACCTTTTGCCACTGGAACGAGGGAGGTAAAGCCTTTTTTTTCGTTAGGTGAATGCTTGTTCGTTTAAAACGTATTATATAGTGTAATTTTTTAGGAGTTTTTAATTTTGGATGATAAGATGGTGTGTGTGACCATGTTTGAGGCACTTAAAGTCAAGGAATCGGTCGCATGCTGTTTATTGACAGTGTCCTCTTTTTCGCGCTGATAGATAGGAAACGACTGCCACGCAGGCTATGTAAGGGGCGAACCTTGACTAAGACTGACACTGTTTCGTGACTAACATTTTTGAACCTTCTATTGAACACGTCCTGATACCACCAAATCAACATGTCGCAATGTTGCGCGCAATGATGCACACATTATTGTAAGTAATATTGTGGACAATATCATGGCGCGCAATACTGTTCGTTATGATTAGCTCAATGTTGTCCCTCGCCATGTTACACGTAATGTTGCACGCAATATTGAGCACGATATTGCGTGTAATGTTCCGCATAATCACGCGCAATGTTGCACGCAATATTAGGTGAAATATTTCGCGTCACTGTGCGCACAATGTTACTAGCAATATTAAGGACAATGTTTCGTGTTATGGTGCGTGCAATATTGCAGGCAATATTGAGGACAATTTGTTGCGCAATGTTGCTCGTTGTGACGCGCACGTTGCACGCAATATCGCACACAGTGTTGAGTGCCATGTTCCGCATAATCATGCGCACAATGTTCCGTGTTGTGATGCGCACAATATTTCAAGCAATATTGAGGACAAAATGACGCGCGATGTTGCTCGTTATGCTGCGCACAATGTTGCACGCAGTACTGGATGGAATGGAAACTTGAAAATGCCGCAAGTGTGGTGAGTTTAGGTCATTAAGTAATTCCATGTATGTGTCTTTGACCTTTTGCCACTGGAACGAGGGAGGTAAAGCCTTTTTTTTCGTTAGGTGAATGCTTGTTCGTTTAAAACGTATTATATAGTGTAATTTTTTAGGAGTTTTTAATTTTGGATGATAAGATGGTGTGTGTGACCATGTTTGAGGCACTTAAAGTCAAGGAATCGGTCGCATGCTGTTTATTGACAGTGTCCTCTTTTTCGCGCTGATAGATAGGAAACGACTGCCACGCAGGCTATGTAAGGGGCGAACCTTGACTAAGACTGACACTGTTTCGTGACTAACATTTTTGAACCTTCTATTGAACACGTCCTGATACCACCAAATCAACATGTCGCAATTCGTGTAACTACCTGGTAACAGCACAGTAAGCATGACCGAAATCATACCCATAGAAGTTCAGAGGGCAAAGATGTGGTAGACTGATAGAAGTCTTCCAGATAGTTGAGTAGGCAAGCAAAATCAGGAGAGGACAGGAAGCCTAGAGTGGGCAGACAATATTTTTTTTACTCCTGTCGCTTGCTCTTCAAGCTTGTTTAGAGTGCTTGCATGATTTAGCTTGCCCGCTTGGCTTTCTAGACAGGGTTCTGCTAGCAGTCTAAATACATGATAAGTTGGATAGAGGTCTTCAGTAGCAACAGCATTATGGTCAAGGATCTCCCAACATGAACATTTGGACACCAAAACATTAAATTAACATTCAATTAGCCCATTTCATAATAAAACAGCTATAAACGGTACTTATTGGTAAACCTAAGTGCATCAGCAGAATAACAGTCAAATTGCCAGATAAAGAGGTGTCAAATCAATTTCACTAATGGCATCATTTTCCTGTAGCATGTACATGGATCCATTTTTATTGGAATGTAACCAGCTAAAAGAGATAACAATGAAGTAATGTTAATGGAAACCAGACACAGGTTTAGTGGCGTAAATAGCTTTATTATAGGCTTTACTATGCTACTACCTTTACTAGAGTTTTCATAGCCTCAAGTAGTTAGGTGTCATGTTAGATCGGTGCTTATCCTGAAACGATCATATTGATTACCCCATGGCTGATAAAATCTCAGAAAGACCCGGCATACTTTGTAAAACTCGCAAAGTACCGCAGGGAATGTTTGCCAAACCTAGTGGTACTTGTCTGCTTGTTTACAAGTGTTTAATAGCCTGACGACTGTTAACTTGCTAAATGAATTTAGTTACCTGCCTGATTTCCATAATAGCCTACAACATCTATCATGAAGATCCACTGAGCCTACTGTAAGCTACAATGTCCAATTTAAGTACCAAGGGGTCAATTAGCATCATTGAAGGAAAGACTTGGAAAATGCTACCATCTGAACTAAGAAATGAAAGTAACTATTTACAATACAACATGGTTTAACAAGCATTTCAATCCACCTTCCAGATTGTTAATTTACGCACTTTTGTGTATTCTGTAACCACGTATTGAAATGTAGTGTGATATCGTAGTGTGACTGATTAAATTGTTGCATAGCTACATGTACACTGTAAGTTAGCTGAAATTTACAGTCTGAGTTCCTTTTTTGGTAAACAAGGTCTATATTTCCTTGGAATCAAGCTTCTGCTGATTCTGTTGAAAATGTGCACAATTAAATAAATAATTAATTAATTAAATAAATAGTTCTTGTAACTTGTTTGAATCCAGTTGATCAATTCCTTCTTACACTGTATGCTTCGAGTTCTATCTCAGGTTCTTCTTCCCTAAAAATTAATGGGAATGAACATCTATAGGTTAGACAGGTATCTATGGGTTTTGCCAACCTCTTTCGTTGTTGTAAACTTTCAAGAATATTTTTTTTATGTGGCTACATTACAAGGTTAAAATCCTCAACTCTACTTTCAAAAAAAAGCAATTCATTAGATTGTGATCACTCTTCAGTATTTGGCCAATGTATAAAGTGCTCAGCTGCAATTACTATTTTTAAAACAAGATTGTAGGAACCCACATCCATACTTCCCTAACAGCTTCATATAATTATATTAAAAAAACTGACAACAGAGAAGTTACAAGGAACATAGTTTATAATACATGTATACACATTTAATCATTAGGGGTAAAGTTGCACACAAGCCAATGAGGCCCACGTGGCTGGAGCTTATCCCGGTTTTTGCAGCATGAAGCAACCAAGAGTATTGCTATGTGATAAGAAAATTTGCTGATGTTTCTTCAATAGTTTATTAACATAGAAAAGCCAACAGCAGTAAACTGAACATGTTAATCACCCGTTCATCTATATTGTAGTGTAACGCCTTAGTGTGTGAACTACCTGAAGTTGTAAGTAGTAAACCTTTAACAGGGTAACTGACTTGCCAATGATGGAATGGCCTAGGACAATAATTAGATCATTGATAACCAATAGCAGTTTAGGATTAGTCGTCGGAAGATTACATCATCTATGTAGAGGTTGGCATATGTGCTTTGCAAGTAGTTCTTTGGTTATGCCCAACCGGGCTATACGGTACTTGCCGAGGTTAGACCCGTGCGGTTATCCCAGTGGGATACACCCCCAGTGGGGACGTCGGTAACACAATCCAGTCCTATCTGTATGCAGTTGAATTGGTTTAATACCAAGTGGTTGCATTCTTGGCTAGAGTTACGAAGTTATCTTGGAGATATCGCAGTATTACATCCTGCTGTATAGTTCCCGTACTTCCGCAGCCAGCGAGTGACTCCCCCATGGTCATTGTCAAAACAGCCACAAAACTTGTTATCGCAGCTACATGTACCCCCCTCCCCCTGAATGGGATGCTATTCCATTGCAGGGTTAATCCCCAGGAGTATGTTGCCGGTACCCATTTTATACACCTGGGTGAAGAGAGGCAATGTTGGATAAAGTTTCTTGTCTAAGGAAACAACACGATGGCAGGGACTGGACTCGAACCTAAGATCTTCAGATCTGAAATCTTGCTCATATAAAGAAGGAAAATAACACACAAATCTTACTTACTTACTTAGGCCTCTTTACACCATGTGGCACATAAGGCCCCAACACAAGAATCTACACTGGGTTAATTTTGTCAAACCAAAACATATAGCAGTGATAACAAGCTTAAACTTCACAAGTAGTTGTCCACCCCCCCCCCCCCCTTCCAAAAAAAAAAAGAAAAGATTTTTGCAGGGCCTTCACTTGGCCAGATACTGGCATGCACTTTGGCCTCGCTTTCATGCTCCCCACACCCCAAATGGACAATTTAGCATATAGGTGCAAGCGAGTAGGTGAATATTACTCGTGGTTGAGCTATTTTGTTATTTCCTTCAAGTTTTTTAGAGAAGTTTTTAAGTTTGTCGAAAAGGCGCAGTTTGAAGTCCACTCATAAACACAAGTGGCGCACCTACATATATGATGTAAAGCGGTCGCCATATTTTGAGAGTGATTCCTGCCAATGATGTAGGACCACAAAGCCTTCACAAGACTTTTCAGAGTCAGAAACTAAGTTTTCCACGAAAATTTTCTAGTTTGTCGACAAGACACAGTTTGAAGTCCGCTTACAAACACAAGCTGTGGAGGTAGGACATACAGCGCATGTGAAAACATTGCTTATTCGTACTTAGGTTTGGCTATTCCTTGAATTTATAGGATTTTGAGAGAGATTTCTGCTGACTTTCAAAGCCAGAAACTGGTCATGTTGGTGTAAGTCACGACGATAAAGACTGATATGAAGGCTAAATATTACTTTAAATGCATGATAAACTTGGACACTTGTGTTAGGACAAGTAACGAGTTATGCAACAGCCTGGCTCTGTTATGTTTGACATGAGAAATCTTTAGTGGGTGAATTTGTCAATTGAGGTATCAAAAAGCTCTTTGATACTATAAATTCATCGTTGTTATGTAGTGCTTGAAATTTTCATGTTAATCTGCTTACCTTGATGGTTATTTTTAAAACAAACCACTAACAAACTTGTTGATGTAAAGTCATGCACAAACCTCTGAAGGGTTAGTTGAATTATGTAATTCCAGTAATTTTGCATAACTATTGAGATGTCAATCCAAAACATTGCAAATTTTTAAGAACAAATTAACACAATGGACATTAAAATACATCTTATACTAAAAAGTATTTTTGACTAATCAAAAGCATTAGTAATTAACTAGATACATAACCATATTGTCTGTCATGTCGATGTTACACACAGACACTCAGTTCAAACAGGAAAATATTATTTAATTCAACAGTAAGTCCTCTGTGTACATCTTCTTAACTCGAGCTCACATCCTGATTTAACCACAAGGTTCGTAAAACTACTGGCACGTATGTGCATTATACAAACACTGCTAATCAATGTGATCAAAAGCTAGTCTCTCATGACAGTCAAAAGGTTAATAGCACATTAATTTTGTAACAGGTGCTCTCCTTGTAAAGCCCATAAAGGTTTGTTGTGAGCTCCTGCTCCATAATAATAATATAATCAATACAAGCAATAAATATTGTAAAATGGCTATTGGGGCAAATACATGTAAATAAGCTGTTTCTTGCTGATCTGTCAACACTCCCTCCCTAAATGAAGTTGTACACTTCAGCTTGTAAAGTGAAAATGAAGTGATTAATGCTTCTGGCTGAGTAAGAACATTTTTTTTGTAACCAGTGACTATTGCTGCCGACTTGAATGCTTTTAATAATTAAATTATTAGTAACTTTGCTGAACACATAATTATCAGCGTTGTTGACCTTCAGAAAGAAGCGAAGTGAATAACCTTGGTATTTAGGAATACCAGTGAGAAATATTTCAGAAGGAAATTTCAAATTGCATTTGGTTGGATTGCCGGCTTTGGTGGCAAGTCTGCTTATTGCATAAGGATTTCCTTTAAAAAACCTTGTGATCTAATTTCAACTTAACAGTACAAATCTTTCTATGGATATTGGGCACCAGTAACATTTAAGATCAGCAATCTTACAAGTTCATTTTTTAGGCAAGTACAGTATCACTGACAACAACACTCTAGATGTACCCAAATCAAAAATCTGAAATCTAGAAACCAAAAACGAGAAACAAACCAAATGAATAGGTCTAATTTATTCAAGATTGTAAACTGAATCTATGTGACACTTTGTCTCTCTCCACCCAGGTGTATAAAATGGGTACCAGCAACATACTCCTGGGGATTAACCCTGTGACGGAATAGCATCCCATTCGGGGCGAGTAGCTGTGATAACAGGTTTTGTGGCTGTCTGGACAATAACTGTGGAAACTCTGGAAACTTTTACCCCACGTTGTCTCTCTCCGCCCAGGTGTATACAATTGGGTACCTGCGACATACATTACTGCTGGGGGTAACCCTAAAATGGATGGGCATCCCATCCAGGGGGGAGTAGCAATACTCTCAGTTGCCTTATGTTATAGAAACCAGGTTAAGATCCAGCTCGTGTGGGCTACCGGGTGTGTTTAAGGTGGCTCCATATAGTTTTTCAGCGAGCGAGGAATGGGAACTAAATTGGCACAAGCGCGCGCGCGAGGAGCGCGACAGTCCAAGTCAGATGACATGTGCCAATCAACCTCCCAGGCGAACTTTTCCAAAGTCTGATTGAGGCATCTTTATGGCTTACCTTTTCAAAACCTATCGAGCACATAGCAGTGAAATTATGAAAAGCCTTTAGTTTAATCGCTTTTGTAGCTGACAGTTGCAGTCCTACGATTGTTCTACGATTGTAGGACTGGACTGATTGCGATCTTTAAGCTCAAGCAACACAGAGAGGACTGAATACGTTGCACGAATTATTACGCGCCTTCAAGAATTATGCGTGAAGAACTTCTCTCCGTTCTCAACTTGAAATATCAGTGCTGTCCAGGTCAGCTGTCGAGAATCTCTGGGATGAGAAGCTTAAGTTTGTTGGATCGAGCCTAAGTGTAAGTAATTTTTTGGAAAAGTGCTTTAGTTTTTGCCTTTCTAACAAGCCGTGTATTTTTTTGTCGGGTAAGTTGTCTCTACGGCCGTTCTCATACGGTTTCAGCAAAATACAGCTGACTTGTGAATTTTAGTGAGCGATGAATAGATTACACACTTGTAACGAGGTAACAGTTGTTATTGAATTTTGAGAGAAGTTGAAACTCAAAAGGACACTTATATTTCAGTGTCTATTTATCAGTCACCAGTAGCTTTTGATCTAAGTTTCACTTGTGCTGACAAGGTGCGACTTCAAAAACTTCGGTGGTCTAAAATAAAACCGAAAATTGAAAAAAGTTCAATTGTACCTCAGCTCAAACACAATTTTTATTTTTACGAAAAATTATGCCTAGAATGACGGCATTCATGGGCATTCAGTGAACGAATAAAGGATGAGTATCGAGTTGACAGCCGGTTCCAAAACAGTCGGCGTTTCGCAGGCGTTCTGTTGACTTGTTGAACCTTGCAGAAAAATAATGTGGTCTTTTTCAAAACATATAATTTCTTGTCGACATTTTTGTTCCCTTTTATCCAACGTCTGCCTTTAAATATAAATTGAAAGCGTATTTATATACTATTTGCTATTCATGCAGTTAACAAACACCCAAGTAGCCGCTAAGAAACAACGCGGGTCTCGGCAGACAAAATATTGAGCTTTATACAACATAAAATAAACGAGCTTCCCTGCTTTTCTCGGGTAGCATACCAAAAGATGTTCTAAGAGCAAACATGACCGCTTTAGATTTTTTCTTGAAGAACGGTTGTAATCAGTTAATGGTAAAAATGAAACTGAAAGTGGTTTAATGATTCCGCGTTCTGGAAACTAAAGGAAATTTTTTGCTGCTGGCAATAAAGTGGCGGCTTCGTTCGAGTTTTTATATCGCAAATCGGTATAAATTTTCTTCTTTTTTGTTTGTTTCTTTCTTTATTTTTGCGAATTTTTTGGTCACATGAATCCTTTACAGTAAAGGAAAGCAGTTGTCCAGAAAAATGTTGTTCTTTTGAAAGAAAAGCTCTAGAAAAGCTTTTCTACCGCTTACCGGCGTGCTGTCCACGCTCGTCCACGCAAAAGGAATCATGAGCATGCGCAACCCCGTAACTTGGAGAATTCTTATTTTGGTAACGTGAAGAAAAAAGGTGGGTTTTGAGGTATTTTCAAACGCTAATTGCGCGTGTTCCACTCGGTGAAATTTTTTTAAAATTGGAACACTTGTAGGATTTTTGTGTTTTTCAGTCATATTAAAGTAAGAGTAATTTTTGTCCATACACTTCTGCATTAATCGTCGAAAACGGAAATTTACTATTCTGGCAAAACTTATGTACAAAATTTCTCACAGCTTTGCCAGCTGAGACTTCTCAAACGACAACATCTTTACAACAAAAATAACCAAAATTCACTGTGTAAAAACCAAGAAATGACGTGAAGAAACTGGGTAAGCTTAAAAAATGAGCCAAACAACTATATCAGTGGTTGCCATGGAAACAGACCAGGCCCAGAAATTGTGACTTTTTTGAAAGGTATAAAGGCTAGGCTAGTTGCTTTTGTAGCTTTTCCCTAGTGAAATGTAAATCAATGTCCTGAAAATCATCAAAAAAGTTACGTATATTTGTCTGTTGAAACTGATGAGAAACTGTATGGAGCCACCTTAAAACATGAAATGGCGAAATCAAACGACTGAAAATTTGTCCATCATGATCACATTTCTTTTTTTACAGTGTTCAGTATAAAACACTGATAAAATGCAGACTGCAGTCGTCAGTATCACGCAATTGTCTTTCCAATCTTCTGCAAAAAATAAATCAGCTTTTTATGGTTCTTAAAACCATCAAAATTGAAAGGATATGTTCATGCTTAAGTGAAATTACTCCAAACTTAAAGGGGCAGTGTCACGGGGATTTTCCTCGTGTTTTGTCAAAACTTCGCTGAAATTGAGATTAAATGCCTTCACTCACACACAATGCTCCTGGTACATCAAGAGGGAGATATCAAGTGAATTTTTGCAAGGAGAGCAAACCATGATAAGTTTTCGATGATTTTTGTAAGATACAAGCACAGAATTTGAAAACGTTCGCCAGATGTTTTCAAATTGTAATCCACTTCCATCTTGGCCATCCGTGGCCAAAGACACTTAGTAATAGCTTCACTGAATTAGTATGGTGCCTGAACAAGAAAATGACCAATAATTTTAGGCTTTCATATATGTTAATGTGACTATTGGCTTTTCAGTGGGGTGAAACGCGAGCAAAATCCTCGTGATCCTGCCCCTTTAAAAGCTCTGATGTTGCTCTCAAGTTATGTGTTAATGTGTTTTCAGGGGTTTGCCATTAAAATTGTTGGCATGTGGTAAGTTATTGTTTGCGAGTTTCCTGCAGGGTTTTTCGGAGCCAAAATTTTGAAATATACTGTCAAGCTATCAAAGCTACCCCTTAAGCAAAATCCCAGGACCAAAATAGAAAGTGTTTCGTTTAACCAAATCTTTGCAATAATTCCATCACATAAAAATAATTTATAAAAGTGTGTTTTGGTGTACATTTTGAAGAATTGACTGATGAAAAATACAGCGCGGCAAATTGTTTCGGTTTCTTTACATGTCATGAACAGCATTTTTGAATTGTTTGCACACTACAGGTAAACCTGACTGATTGGCCGTATCCCTTAAACAAAATCACAAGAGAATTCCTTCACCTTATTATTTGCTACATGTTTTTTTCTCTGATAGTTAACTGCCATTTTATCATCATTTCATTCTATATGTCAATGTTGAAGAACCTTAATTGGCTTGTTTGTTTCACTCAGCGAATTCTTATGGCTGGACGCATTCCAGATGGTTTCAGTTCAGATTTTTTACAGCGACAAGACTTGGATTCGTCACATAACAGCGCTGGGGGTAATATACATGTACCCCCAGCGCTATTATGTGACGAATCCAAGTCTTGTCGCTGCAAAAAATCTAAACTGAAACCATCTGGAATGTATATTGATGATCCACACATCTCCAAAAGGTGATCTTTTATTTTGTAAAAAAGAGAATCACGCTCTGTGTTTGATGATTGTGCTTGACCACTGTTGGTTTTTTCGGTAACTTTTTGTTTTTAATCATTTCAATTTTCCAAAAAAAGTAACTTCTGAACTTAGGCACATATCATTATTTCTACCATTTTGCCACATCTCTCTCATGCCATTTCGTGTTTTTAACATGCCCTTGGCCACCTTGGCGCATCAGCGACTGGTATCAATTGATTGATTAATTCAATCGATGATTTTCATCATTTGGTCACTAGCCAGCAATCTGTGTTGAAAATACATTTAATCCATATAATTTTACTTTACTACACTCTGTCATTGGTTAAACCAAACAGAAGTAAATCCAAAACCAATCGTGACTTCCTTGCAAGCAATTCCCTGTGCTTGACCCATGATGTTACATGTAATTGCTTTGAGTTGTGATTGGTTTATTGTGTTGCTTGCGTTTGCTGTGATTGGTCAGTGATTACTTTTGTTTTGGTTTTATGACACTCAGTAGAAAGCTGGTTACTTACCATCAGGGACATCCTCTGGAAGATGCACTCTGCGACAGTTATAGGCTAGTTGTTTCATTTCTGCAAGGAGATTCAAAGATCTCAAATAAGATTTGTGATCCCTGATCATATGGGTTCTTTACTACCAAAAAACGAAAATTCCGAAAAATCGATTATTTGCTACAACGAGGCATGATGGAGTCACACAAGACTGGTTTTCACACATAACCAGGAGAAACAAATTTCTCTGGCATTGCCTTAGAATTGATTACAAACGGTTTATCAACAAGCACGCTACGTTAAGGTTAAGTAAACAATGGCTATTTGCGCTCAAAATGAACCCATGCCAAAGAAGAATCTGTCCTGACTACTAAGGGATTTTGTCTGTGCTTGTAGGCTAATGTACTAATAAACAGAAAGTACATCTTACCTGATTTTCCATATGCACTTGCATGCAAGACGTGAGACCAGACACAAAATGGCGGAGGAGTAAATTTGCACGGAAAACCGCTTGTCAGAGATACTTTTTTTCGAATCTTTGCGGGTTCATATCCGAAAACGCTCAAATTTCAAAAGGCCGAATTCATTGATCCGGAGTATCTGTGTAGAGTATGGATTCGTTGGATGTTTAAAACGGAGAGAAAAAAAAGCGAAGAACGATTGGTAAATTTACGCATGCGCGTAAGCTTATAGACTCCCAACCTCGTCCCCAGGGTCTTCTCGCTTTTCAATATGGCGGCGGCTCGTTTTGAGACCACCTTTTGAGACCACAAGTACGGTAGAAAACCTGTATTGAAATACTAGTATTTAAATGCGATGTAGAGTTGTCCACAAACTTGGAAAGCGAGTGAACTCTCTTTGTATGAGTGGACTTTGGACTCTCCCATGGATTTCGCAAGAGAGCTCTTCGAGGCAATGTCCTCAGGAAATCACGCAACTGCACAGGAGGTAACGGACATAGCACTTCTGGGAATTTCAAAACCATTCCTGTTTAATCATACGAATTTGTTTTAGCACGTACAAAATTGTGAGCACAAGAGTGATAGCAAACTTTAGTCCCTTGCTGTACAGTCAACTCTCTCTTTAATACTGTACTGTATATGTTGATTCGTGTCATCCTTTAGTAATTTTACTGTAACTGAATGTCTTGGAAATGAGATGGAAACCGGTCTCTAAACGAGGCATGGGACGCGCTGCTGTCCCGATGAGAGTTGACTGTGAAGCAAACTTTCGAAGTGTTTTTGTTTGTTTTTTGTTTTACTTTTGATTTAGAAATACCATAAAATCCCGAAGGTAATGGCCCCTCGAAAGCAACGCTGATTTTGTCACTCTTCTGTTAACCAGGGTGCGCATTGACTAAATTAAAGGCATAAATTTGGATCGCGGAACCCCTCCCTGAAACTAGGAGACCATTTCCAGGAACACCTACGAGACGGCGAATGAAATGACAGGGATCCAAACCAGTCGCCCTACATTTCAATATCCCTGTTTACTCTAGCCATCACGTGGCGGTCTGCGACCTTTCCCTACATTAGGGTAGCACTGAAAAATCTAGAACAAACATTCATTTTTCAAATCGGCACACTTATCCCACGGTATCAACGAACGCTTTTCATTCAACTAATCCATTGTTTTTTTTTCTGTTTTTGTTTTGTTTTGTTTTTACGCTGTCGTGTTCCTACCAATAACGTAGCTCCACCGTTCTCCATATAAACCAAGCGCAAACCACAATTTCTTGGTTCGCTCTGGCCAAGGGCTAACTCTCGAATTGTCAGCTTTTAATCTCTCTACGGTCGCCAATTTACCTCATCAACTCAGCTGATAAATCCAATTTTTTGTGTTCCACTTCCTCACCGACGCAGCCACCACAGTTTCACTAGAAACTAACTTCCTTATCCTCCTATGTTAAGATGAGTCCTAATCTTGAAGTACATGCACAAACGTTCCTAACCATCTGGAAGTAATGGCTACAAATCCGATAGCAATTGAGGCGGTTACTTTCGGAATTTTATGGTAACATTAAAATGTCGAAGCATATTTCTTCTCGTTTCACACGTATAAGGAAGCAGCAATATTAGCAATATTTATATCCTGTTCCAGGCGTTTAGACAGTGCACGAAAGAAAAATATTGAGAGCAGAGGGAAAAAAACGAGAAGAGACTTCGCGTGGCATTATCTAAACGCGTGGAACAGGCTATGGAAAAATCGAGTTCCAAGGTTAGAAATTAAATATATTGAGTGACCAGTTGTAAATTAATTTGTTTTGAGCTACGATCATTCACCACCTTCGAAAGTGTTCTGGCCTGACTAATTTTGGAAACATTGTTGTGGAAACATCACTTCTTCTAAGCAGGTTAAACTAGGAAACGCTTTTGAAAGCAAAATTTGCGCCCACCCCGTGAAATTTGATTCAAAAATACTTCACTGCTTTCGAGACACAAAAGTTGCTTTCCAATGTGAAATTCCCTTTCACATTGTTCGCATTACTCAGAATGGTAACAGGATCAGTGGAGTCCAATTGATCGGTGTAACTGGATAGTACGCGCAAGCGCACGGATTGTAAGGGGTCAGTTGCGCTTGAACAAGTTCTATTTTTCAAGTGTGTTGCAAATACAAATGTTTTTTCTTTCTTCGGAACGATTTTCCTCCTGGAACTTTGTTATAGATGTTATTAGTTGGTAACGGGTCATCGTGTCGTCCAATTTGGTCTACAATCATACTCGTGAATAAACAGATCAGTTGCACTTGAATAAGGTAGAATAATCGGACGATCGCGTATTTTGTTAATCTCTCGTATGATTACAGGCGGAATTGGACTCCATTCATTCCTATTACCTTTTGTTTATCATACGAGTAATTAACAAAATATGCAGTCGTCCGATTATTGGAACTTTCAACCGCAACTGACTGATCAAAGCGCGCTCGCTCGCGCGCACCGTCCAGTTCACTACCACACTGATGAAGGGTCAATTTTTTGACACTTCAGAGAGTTTTTTCAGTCCTTTCTTTATAAATTTCATTCCGTAGTGTCACGCATCATCTGAGCTTTGCCTCCAGTTTACGTACTGTCCTGTTAGGCCTGACGCGTCCATCGTCCAATTACATCGTTCAAATCAAAGCTGGCGATAGCCAATCAGTTTCGAGGGTTTTATGGTTATAATGTAGTGAAAAATGAGCTGTAATGCGAGAAGTTGTTTTCAAATTTTTATCGCGTGGGATTGAACGCGTTTCTACGAGTGCCTTACTTTTTTTACCAGTCCGCTCGTGCGCCTCGGGCCCTTGTACTCGTTTTGTAAGGAGAGTGCACAAAGGGCTGTACGGTATATATGTTAATAAGCTTAATGTTGTCGTAATCGGTAATACCTAGGTTGGTAAGGCAGGGGCATAACAATATCACTAGACATAAGTTGGGTAGATATTGGCCACGCGAGCCGATACCTTTTCCGCAACAATGAACGATGGACAAAGCACAGGAAAAAAACACAGGGCACGCCACAAGAAGGCAAAGAGAAATTAATAACTATGCTAGATAACGAGAAGGAGGGGTTTGGTTAGCAGGCGAGGTAAATAATGTTTTCTTTCGCCAAATGTTTGTCCTCGTTGACTTCAGAACTAAAATGGGATCCAGTTCGTCCTTCAGATTCCATAATGAGTCCCGTAAGAAAAGACCGGTCCTTTTCTCATAGCTAAGTTAACTAACGATCAAACACATTGAGATTGAAATCATCAATGCATTTATTTTATTATAAGGGTCATTTCTGCTTGCGCTTGTTGAAAATTTATAGCACGCGCACGCTAATCTGAAACACGGAGACTTTTGTCTAGAACTATTTGATCAAATGTGTAGCTGTTGGTTAATTCATAAGTTAGGTTTTGAGTTAGTTCGTCTGTTAGATATCTGTAGTTACTGATTAACCTTTTTATTTATTATAAGGGTCATTTATGCTTGCGCTTGTACTTACGTCGCTAACGAAAACCACTCCTTAAGCATACTCCATCATGGATTTTATTTACCCTAATTGTGATTCATACTTATTTTATTGGCTGTAATCATTTTCTTGCCGATGTTGAAAATTTATAACAGGAGCTCATAAATCTGAAACACTTAGCCATTTGTCTTGTTTTGAAATATTTGATCAGATGTCTAGTTAGTTAGCTAGTTTTAAATTAATTAGTGGTTGAGGTAGTCTATCTGTTAGATATAGTTACTCAGTTAGTTTACATTCTCATTTAGATCCTGAACAGGTGGACTGAGAGTAATCAGAATAGGCAGTATAGTTATCCAAACTCGAAGGAAACAAGCAAAAATCAAGGAAACAAAGATAAAACAATTGACGAGGAACAAAGCAGAGATCATCAAAACGAGTCACAGCAAGATAAGGATCGTCAAAACAAAGCGCAGCAAAACAAAGACCATGAAAACGGGCGGCAACAAAACGAAGATCAAGAGAATGAAACACAGCAAAATGAAGATCAAGAGAGCGAAGCACAGCAAAGCGAAGATCAAGACAACGAAGAACAGCAAAGCGAAGATCAAGACAACGAAGCACAGCAAAACGAAGACCAAGAGAGCGAAGCACAGCAAAGCAAAAATCAAGAGAGCGAAGCACAGCAAAGCGAAGATGCGCGACAACTCGAAGATCAGCATAGAAAATCGCAACAAAGAAAAGGTCAGCAAGGTGAAGATGCTAAAAAACAAGATCAGTCGAAAGGATACCGCAGAAGAGGAGCCCGGAAAGAGTCAAAGCACAAAATGAAATGCGAAAAAGAATCCCCAGTGGGTAAGAGGGCAACCCACAAATGCCCAGTAGCGGGTTGTCCAAAAGAGTTCGTCATTCACCTGCCAAGGCACTTAAAACAATACCACAAATGGAACCACGTTAAAGCAGCGTCAGCAATTTCTCAGTTTAATTTAAGAAAACCGAGAAAAAAGAAAGGAAACCGCACATACACGCGGCGTGTTTGTCCTATCCAAAACTGCAACGCTGTTGTGAGAAGAATTCATAATCATCTGGGAATGCAGGGGCCACATAAACTTCCGCGCGACAGTGAGGAATACTCTCATTATTTAAGGCAAGCAGCCGAGTATGTGGAACTCCCCGACACTTTCAGTGAAGATGTAATCAGCTTATCTTCATCCACCTCATCTGACGAAGAAATCCACAAGAAGAGTAAACGTCAGCGCGAAGCAAGTATGAATCGCCAAAAAGACGCACAGCAAGTAAAGAGCGAAGTTGAAAGTAATCCTGATATTCAAGGCTTTAGTGAAGAGGGAATGAATTACTCACCAACGTACAGTCAAGAGGAAAGAGACCATAACTACGAAGAAAACCCGGCATTGGCCTTGCTATGGGAGCATACGTTTGGCTCTTCCCGCCCTATGGATATCAGCCAGCAGAATGTGATGCCTGATGAAGATAAGGATTATGACGAAATGGGAAGTGAAGGAGATAACGAAAGTGTGGAAGGTGGGAACGAAATTGACGGCGCATCTGTGAATTACAGCGAATTCAGTCACAACGAAATGACCAGTGAAGAGAACAAAGAAAGAGTGGACGACGCGGATAAGAATTACGCCGCATCTGTTGATTCAAGTGAATTCGAAGGCGCTGCATCTGATGATTCCAGTGACTCAGACCACTGTAGAAACAACGAAACGGAGAACGTGTTGCAACAGTTTAAATTTTGGCTGGAAGGCGTTGATGGTGGACGACGGGAAGAGAAAACCGCAAAGCAATACGTTTCTCAAGTCAGGGTCGCCCTGAACGCAGTTAGCCCAACCACACAGGCGATCAGCTGTCTTGTGATGACCAACCTTGTGCGGGACCATTGGCTTAATGAACTCGAGAAAAACAAAAGGCCTGGTACATGCAAAGCATACCTTGGCTCATTGTCAAAATTCCTGAGGTTTCTCATGCTTGAACGACCAAAGGGCGTTGATGTGGACGAATCAGAAATACGAGCAGCTAAAGAGCAGGTTCATGAGTGGATGAGTTCATACAAGAAACCCATAGCCAGAAGGATGTGGGAGAAAAAAATGGAAGACTTTGACAATCTCATTTCTGCGGATGACATCCGCCGTTTCGACGTTTCCGAACCATCCCGTAAAGCCGTACAAATAATTGAGCAGTATTCGAGAGATGCACCATCCAGCTACCCCACCCAAACTGATTATACGCTTGTCCGCGACTTCTTCCTTACTACGCTTTGCATAAACAATGCATGCCGAGCTGGTCCCCTAGCAAACATGACATTGGGTGAATTCCGCAGGGCGAAGAAAGAAGGCGAACAGTATGTAGTTAGAGTCCTCAACCACAAAACTGTCGACACGCACGGCCCGGCTTCCGTGGTTGTTAGCGCAAGCCTCTACAACTGGCTGGTGATCTACCTGTCTAAGATGAGAAACTCTCTGAATGGTGCAAAGTTTGATGAAAACGAAGTCGTCTTTTTAAGTTGGAATGCGAAGCCAATGACCTCATCCATGGTGTCTGCACAAATCAACTCCTTTTGGTCCAAAGCTCTGGGCAAGGGAGCAGCCAGAATGAGTGCTACGCTAATAAGGAAAACAGCTGTTAGTGCTGTGCATGAGAAGCATGTCGACATGAAGAAAGGCCTAGCGAATCTGATGACGCATTCACAAAGGACGGCCGAAAAGTACTACAACATTCAAGAAAAAGGCAGAAGTGATGCCAGAACCGTAGAGCAACTGCATGCTGTACTTCGCAACAATCCAACCGAGAAAGTGGAGGCGGCCACCAGCCTTGAAGACGTTTCTGATAGTACCGCCGCGCCCAGCCGTACCTTCGACAGTACCGTCGCTGCCAGCCGACGACATATATGGAGAGACGACCAGCTGAAAGAAGTGACGAAGATATTTGAGAAGAACATTGAAAGTGGAAAGGTAACTATCGAGGACGTTCGGGTGAAAACGCGAAACATTGGTTGTCTAAATGACATTCCATCAGAAAGCATCCGGGATAAGGTGAGGAGCCTGATTAAAAGCAGGAAGAATAAAGAGCAACAAGAAGAACAATGTGCACCTCCCACTGAAATTGAAAGTCAGGCAGACAAATTCAGGCGTTTTGGTTTGCTTGAGAGAAATGTCAATGATATCTCGTTTGTGGATGAAAGGTCTATTGCAACCAATACAACTTCAAGTCTCATGTCGGGGCGCGCTTTCAATGAGGAACAAACAGAGATGATGTTTAACTTGTTTCGTAGGCTCATCGAGTCCAACGCTCCCATAGAGAGAGGGGCTATCCTGTCCGCCATCGAAGAACATTCCAGAGCCAGGCTGATTTTGCAAGGGTTTACGCCTTTACAGTTATGCGATAAAATTCGCACTGAAAGGCGTCGACTCAAGCGCCTTGGTGCAAAGAAGTGAGTAAGAAGATCGTTGGTTTGCCGTCAAGGCTAAGAAGAGGAACGCTATCAGGAAATGTGCATCTTTTGCAGAGAGTTAAAGGGGAGCGTTCGATTTGCCTGATTTCGGAATGCGAGTACACAAACGTTTAAAAAAAATGGCTTGAAGCTGAATTTTCTTGGCATTCGAAATATAATTATCTAGAATTTTGTATATCGACAAGACTTATCTGATGTTACAGTCGAAATATTTGTCAAAAGAAGCGTCACAAGAAAATTGTTTACTTTTTATTCTGGAATGCGGCAAATCTGAGAACCTGTTATATTTAGAATGCAGTTAAGCAAATGACTACATTGGTTTGGTAAGTCTTTAGATCTAAAGTTATTGTCTTAATAACAGAACAAGTAAGTTACATAAAGGATGCTTAGTTTGCGCAATATTGTTTGCTTAGTTTCCGCAATATTGCTGAAACCACACTGAAGGTATGTTCAGGTCAGTCTTGAACTACAATCCCCAAAGTATCGTTGATGCTTTGGGTTGCTTCTTTCGGTGACACTTTTATGTTCAATAATTGGAAAAATATCAGGAGGTATAACAATTAGGCCAAACGTGGTTGTGCTAGCCAGTCATTTAATATATTTCTTTTATAATTGAACAGTTATTTGAACTCAGCTATAGCTATAGAAAGTTCTAAAAGGGGAGATTAGAAGGAACATTGTTAAGAGGTTTTAAGTATCGATTGTCCAAAAAAGTGCGGTAATAACAGGGGCACTTAATCTGAAAGAATCCTTTAATTTCAAAGAAAAACCATTTTTTGATTTAAATTCCGTAAAAAAGGCACATCCTCGATTGCATGTTTGAACGTTTTCATGTGTTTAATGTAGCCTAAGGAAAGGTATTAAATCGAAACGTATCTTAGGAATACTATAGTTGTATTTATTAAGAATAATGAAGTAGTAAGATCGCCTGAGACAGATACACTTGCTTAGACTATCAGAGATATGGAGTATATAAGAGGGACATTCTACGCAGAGTAGTGTTATGAAGGTTCTGGCAGCGTTTAGACGCAGTTTACAGCATTTTCAATCCATTGTTTACACACGAAGAACATCTCAGCGAGATATTTTTGAACATTCCCCCGAAATTATAACATGCTTACTCAAGAAAGACACCAAACTTAGGCGAGTGTAAACTATTACTGTCTATGAGCCAACGTTTTAGCGTATGTAAAGAAATCTATCTACACGCGCCATACTGATTTCAATCAAAGTGGGACGAAAAAGTCATTCTTAAGGCCTTTGGAGAATTTAGGATTTCGTTTGAAAGCATAGATGATTTGCATCAATTTATCTGATTAATTTGCAATTGAAGAACGTTGTTTGCAGAAATTAATCAGTGAAATTTATTTTATTCGTAAAACAAACCTTGTTTGCTCAAGTTGTGACTCAAAGCCGTTTACAAACTCGAATAGTAGCTCAGATTTTACCCAATTGCTTTCCTCGTCAATTTAGTTTTTTTCCATTTAACAATTACGAAAAGTAGGTTGAAGAGGGCGCAAACACTAGTTTCCCTCTCGTTTGATTCAAAGTTATCATGCACGTTCGCTGCCTTTCGTATTAATTTTTTTCCAGCGGTTAAATTAGAAAGTGTAGGAATGCAATCTTAATTTTCGGCTCAGAATATTTTATTTTTATTAATTAACGGCGTTTTCACGTAAACTACAATGGTATCCATGAGAGTTACCTCATGTGCTTAATATGGAGCTTGTGGTACGGTGTTGCTAAATTCCTTTTCTTTTTGCAAAATCACTTCACATTTCCTCATGCTCTGAGGACTAACGTTTACTTTTGTTACTCGTTTCAAGTTGTTTCATCCAGTCTATGTTATTACGGTTACCAGTTTTTCAGCCTAGATTTCATGACAGACGCAAGTACAAGCAAAGCATATGCTTAAGCACCAAAAGTCATAAAGATACTGAGTAGCCCAATAGTACAATGATGCAATATTTTTTTTGAGTTTGAAGCTATACCTGAGTAATAGTGTTTTGTGCTTTCGCTTGTGCTTGCGTCGCTTGTCAGTTAGAGACAGACTACAGGTAATTTATAAGCGCACTTGGGGTTAGAAAATGTATGAGTTTTATAGTTAATGCGCTCGTTAGATTGTGCGTCTTATAAAAACATAGCTTTTATACCCATTTCTAGGCTAAAATTTACAGACTGAATTTACTTGTTTTTCAAAAAGTACATTACTTAAGGATGTTTAAGAATATGATATTTGTTGAGCGTTTTTAGACTTGACATGTTAATTTGTTAAATGTGCGTCGTTTATCGGGAATAACACTTTCGTCAAATCAGAGAGCGCACTTACATGTATTATAGATGTCGCGCTTGTAGAACATCTAGGAAGTGACTTTACATCAACTTCGTCCGTAGAGCACAAGCATATCTGATATCTGTACGTTATTAGACTTAAAGCTTTTCTAGGTTTGTTAATACTGTTACTGAGTCGCACAAGCTAATAAGCTTGTAGGACGTTGTTGAAATTAAAGTCTAGATTATTTACTAATATACTGAAGTTCTTTATTATCTGTGTCAGTCAAGCCTCTCAAACATCGAACTGAACAAGATGGTGCACTGTGCCAAAACAAACCACACAAAAAGGGTTGTCAATAAGATAAACAGAAAAGCTGTTCTCGGAACTGTTCCTGGATCGGGCGACGCGGGGTACCTTCACTGGTAAAATATCTTTACAGTAAACAGTGAAAAAAGGTTGTGCAGGGAAAAGTAGATGTGACATAACACAATTATTTTCTCTTAAAACTTCTTTTTTCATACTTTCCGAGGGCCTTAAATAACAATAAGCAATATGATAAGACCTAGAAACTGTCATGGACTGCAAGTGAATGACAAGAGAACGATACCGTATTTACTCGAAAGAGCGCAGCGGTGCTTATCAAATTTTTCGACTTGTCAGTGCCACGCTTATTGAAAACTGCCCCTTGCAGTCAGATGTAACCATTCTTAATCTTTGTTTGTTCATAACAACAGCACAGGAAGGACGCAATAAAAAGTTAGTTTTCAAAAAGGTCGAATCCAAATAAATAATAACAGCAATAACAATATCAGCTTTATTTTTATTTAGCATTCAGCATTAGCTATGTCAAAAATCAATAAGGGCCGCACTGCCGCTAGAAGGATGCGGTGCTTATTCCGAAGCGGCCCTTATTCGACAGGGGCGCTCTTTCGAGTAAATACGGTGGCCATTATATTCTGGGCGGGAATTTGCAATTTACCTTCTGTTGTCAATAAGACGCAGTTTAATTTTTTCCTAAAAGAGCGCAGTCACGTAGTCTAATTGTTTTAATGAGACAGAGAATAAAATGATGTGAACTGCGGAAATGAACCGCTAGAAGGATGCGGTGCTTATTCCGAAGCGGCCCTTATTTGACGCTCTTTCGAGTAAATACGGTGGCCATTATATTCTGGGCGGAAATTTGCAATTTACCTTCTGTTGTCAATAAGACGCAGTTTAATTTTTTCCTAAAAGAGCGCAGTCACGTAGTCTAATTGTTTTAATGAGACAGAGAATAAGATGATGAGAACTGCGGAAATGCAAATCATCGCAATTTCGGGCTAAATGTCGCAATTGCTTAAATTGCGATTACAACTGCGGTGGTCACGTCTTCATTTCATTTGTATTGCCACAGATCCCATCGTTTTATTCTATGTTTCATTCCTTTCACGGGTTAAGATAAACTTAATAAATTGGCATGCTCCTCATGTATGGGTCTTTATACAATGTAGCTTATTTGGTAGAGCACTGCAGCGCAAACGCAGAGGCCACGGGTACGAATCCCGTTGAAGCCGTGCAATCTTTTTTCCGGGCAGGCGAAATTCATAATTGCTTAAATTGCTATTACAAGTGCGATGGTCACATCTTCATTTTATAATGAACATGCATCCAAGAAGATGAAATTGGAAAACAGCAATATTATTGATCGCGTAATTACAAGAATTGGGAACCACGTTCCTAAATCTGGCTACCTCATAGTAGATTTACAATAGGGTCAAAGGCAGTTTGTGTGACCAGTGGTTCTGTACTGATCGCAGCAGTTGGGAGGTAATATACTGCAAACAACCCTTCCCTAAGACGTATACTAACAGCTTAAAGCGTTTTTAAAATACCGTATTCAATTTAGGCTCTAAGAATTAAAGTGTACAATTCATAAATAGATTTCGTTGTTAGAACACATCAAGAAGAGAACAAAGGGAGACCTAAGTCAAAGCCCTTGTGATCCATTGTGTGAAAAAAAAGAAAATACAAAAAAAAAGCAATGTTAATTGGCCTTACTTTCCTACATATTTCATGTCTCAGTAAATAACTCTTACATTGTATATAAAAAAATGGTAATAAATTCGCATAAAGAGAAGTTTGTTTTGTTCGCCTAAAAGTAGCAAAAAGACTTAAAATCACCACAAGGTAATTTTACAACATTTTAGTTACTGAAACGACATAACCAAAAAATAGCTTTGAATTGCCAGAGGAAATACCAAAGTTACTAAAGGGACCGACGAAAGTTACTAAAAGGATCAGTGGAGGTTACAAAAAGGAGCTGCGTCCCTTTCGTAACCTTCTCTGTTACCAAAAGGAGCAAGTTACAAAAAGGATTGTTACCAAAAGGATTACAGTTACAAAAAGGATCCTTCGGGGTTACTGAAGGGACCGATGAATCTAACCATCCATCCATCCATCCATCCATCCATCCATCCATCCATCCATCCATCCATCCATCCATCCATCCATCCATCCATCCATCCATCCATCCATCCATCCATCCATCCATCCATCCATCCATCCATCCATCCATCCATCCATCCATCCATCCATCCATCCATCCATCCATCCATCCATCCATCCATCCATCCATCCATCCATCCATCCATCCATCCATCCATCCATCCATCCATCCATCCATCCATCCATCCATCCATCCATCCATCCATCCATCCATCCATCCATCCATCCATCCATCCATCCATCCATCCATCCATCCATCCATCCATCCATCCATCCATCCATCCATCCATCCATCCATCCATCCATCCATCCATCCATCCATCCATCCATCCATCCATCCATCCATCCATCCATCCATCCATCCATCCATCCATCCATCCATCCATCCATCCATCCATCCATCCATCCATCCATCCATCCATCCATCCATCCATCCATCCATCCATCCATCCATCCATCCATCCATCCATCCATCCATCCATCCATCCATCCATCCATCCATCCATCCATCCATCCATCCATCCATCCATCCATCCATCCATCCATCCATCCATCCATCCATCCATCCATCCATCCATCCATCCATCCATCCATCCATCCATCCATCCATCCATCCATCCATCCATCCATCCATCCATCCATCCATCCATCCATCCATCCATCCATCCATCCATCCATCCATCCATCCATCCATCCATCCATCCATCCATCCATCCATCCATCCATCCATCCATCCATCCATCCATCCATCCATCCATCCATCCATCCATCCATCCATCCATCCATCCATCCATCCATCCATCCATCCATCCATCCATCCATCCATCCATCCATCCATCCATCCATCCATCCATCCATCCATCCATCCATCCATCCATCCATCCATCCATCCATCCATCCATCCATCCATCCATCCATCCATCCATCCATCCATCCATCCATCCATCCATCCATCCATCCATCCATCCATCCATCCATCCATCCATCCATCCATCCATCCATCCATCCATCCATCCATCCATCCATCCATCCATCCATCCATCCATCCATCCATCCATCCATCCATCCATCCATCCATCCATCCATCCATCCATCCATCCATCCATCCATCCATCCATCCATCCATCCATCCATCCATCCATCCATCCATCCATCCATCCATCCATCCATCCATCCATCCATCCATCCATCCATCCATCCATCCATCCATCCATCCATCCATCCATCCATCCATCCATCCATCCATCCATCCATCCATCCATCCATCCATCCATCCATCCATCCATCCATCCATCCATCCATCCATCCATCCATCCATCCATCCATCCATCCATCCATCCATCCATCCATCCATCCATCCATCCATCCATCCATCCATCCATCCATCCATCCATCCATCCATCCATCCATCCATCCATCCATCCATCCATCCATCCATCCATCCATCCATCCATCCATCCATCCATCCATCCATCCATCCATCCATCCATCCATCCATCCATCCATCCATCCATCCATCCATCCATCCATCCATCCATCCATCCATCCATCCATCCATCCATCCATCCATCCATCCATCCATCCATCCATCCATCCATCCATCCATCCATCCATCCATCCATCCATCCATCCATCCATCCATCCATCCATCCATCCATCCATCCATCCATCCATCCATCCATCCATCCATCCATCCATCCATCAAATCTGATCTTAACCAGCCGTGAATCTATAGGGGGAGAATATATAATTCACCGTTTTTGAGGTTGCAGTTGGGTCCAAAGGTCGTTCAAAGGTATGCGTTTGAAGAAGAAGTGCGAAAAAAAACAACAAAAAGAATGATCGGTGGCTATTATAGAAGAAGCAAAGAATAGAAGTGTTCTGCATGAGATTATTCCAGCATCTGAGTAGAAATTTCAAATGAGTTAAAGGAAAATGTTTTGCTCTAATTACTCACCACTGATAATTCTGTTTAGCAGGTTTCACGGCTCTTGTTTGCAAAGGACAACAGAAAGTCAAGAACTCTGGCTTCCTTGGCTCGGTGTTGAGCCGTTTTACGCCAATCTAAAAACCATGATAAAAACATATTAACAATTATTAAGCTACGAGAAAAGTTTATGTTTCAGTGTTTCCTGACCTTTCGATGTTAATTTTAGATGCACGACGTTTTTCGAATTGATGTTAGACTAAAATTCAACAAGAATCTGCAGTGGAAACCTAAGTTTTTGGTCACTCCATAAATACGCCCGTTTCAACGGCATTTTATTTGGCCAGAACAAATGTGTGCTCGCGCATTTTCCTATGAACAAAAAAAGCTTCTAATATTCCGGAACAACGCGTTCGTACGGTGGCCATATTTTTGTGGCCGGTTGCATGGTCACTGACTTAACGGGTTTCCACTTTTTTTTAATGTCGTTTATTTATTAGAATTCTACTGTGTACAATTTTTATTAATGACAGTTATCATGTTACACATACACACACACAACACACAAAAATTAGGTCTTAAAAAATTTTGTGAAAAAGTTAGTGTCAGGGCAGTTCTAAATATATAATCACATAAATGGGTTTCCACTTCAAACAGCCGGAGTGTGTTAAGTTAATTAAGAAGGTAAACTGATCTTGAAGTAAACAAAACCTTCCATGTACCTTCCAGTTTGAAAAGCAGCTTAAGTTCAGATCTCAAGATATCACAGCATTGGTTAACATCTTCTTGTTTGTCACTAAGAAAAAAAAAGGAAACGTTTAAAGTACACGAGAAGTACAAGAAAGTGGGAGCAATACTCAACTTTTTCATCCCAACGCATTTACCGATTCTAATGCATTTTAGTTCTTTAGACTCCTGTTATCTCGAACGCACAAGGAAAACCAATACTTGATCGAGTTAACGGGAGTTTGAGAGGGTCAGTAGTAAATAACTAAACAAGATCAACCAATGCTTCAGTTCAACAAAGCTTCAGTTCTGCAAAGTTCGGGCGTTTGAGGTAGCGGGGATCTGCAGCCAACAAACATGACTTTGCTGAAAAAACAACGTATACTGTCATTTAAATCACTTACAGGATTTGAAGGTTTCGTTTCCTGGAGATAAGTTCTGCTCTGTAGTCATTCATGATTAGCCAGTCCTGCGTTAGTCCATCAACTTCTTCTTTGCAATCTGCAAAATCAACAATTGTGTACGGTAACAGTAACTTTGCTGAAGACAACACGACATTTTGAAGTCTAAAAGTTACATAAACAGCACAAGTTATCTAAAGTTTCACTTTAAAGCAAACGAAGGTAATTAACAAGTCACATATAGATCACAGTTCGTTCTAATAACTATACCCTAAATATTTGCACAAAAACTATTGCAAGCCTGTCGTGCAATCGCTAAAATGAACAATCCCCGAAAATCGTTATAAGATTGCTTAGATTTCCGACAGAGGCACTAACCTTTTGTGCCCATTGCCTGCCGCATTTCCACCTCAAGTTTGATGGATACTTTATCAACAGCATCAATTTCCTCTTTCAGTAAATGCATTTCCTCTGCCACATACGCAGACAAGTCTGTGCAATGCTGCAAAACTATCAAAAAAGGAAAGAAAAACTAACATTTAAACCAAAACTTGAATCCCGTATCGTCCCGTATTAACCGTTCAGCAGATTTATAGAATAATTTGTTTCCCACACAATGCCATTGTTGCCGGATATCCCAGAACTTTAATCAACTGGAAACTACAAAATAATCTAAAATGTAGCATACTGCATAGAATTCCCTTAACTACATCTTCCAATTTAACCGTCAATGTAGAATACACTTTATCAAAGGGGAAACATGTTGATTTAAGTTTGCAATGATGAAGCCGCCTATAGGTACCTGAATAGAGAGTTTCACCAGTTGTAAATCGCCAGAAACAACAAATAGACAAACTGATAACACATTCATTATTGGTATCACGACCTTCTCTTCCCCAGGAAGTCTTATGTAACCAATGACTTCTCCAGTGACTTCTTACGGAGAAGGGAATCGAAAGTTGTGAAGGTTTGGAGCAATACTCGACAAACTTACAAATTCACGTAATAAATGTTGGATTGCAAGCTAACCCGTACTGAAGAGGTGACCCTAATTCTATTAGAAGTGTTTACATTCTTTTGCTGCTCGATTTTTAGCTATCAGCCCATGAAAAGCCCAAGTTCGCGAAATAGCTGAAAGTAATGCGCTTTTGCTGTTAATACACTTGGTGATTGGTTCAAAGAACTCGCGTCATTTTCTCCAGCAATCATAAATGAAATCAAAACCAATCGTGAACTGGTCGCATGCGTTTTACCGCGCTTTATTTCATTTGCATATATGCCAGAAAGAGGTTTGATCAGTTGTGCCCGTTGTAATTGGTAAACGTTGTTTCTTTGGTTTGGTTTCACGACACTTAATAAGGAACCGCTCAAATTGTATGATATCTATCATCATTATCTCACCTTTCTGAGGCACAGGGCGCAGGAGCTTGTTAAAGAAGCAAGCTAGCCTTTGTTTCTCCTTCTCTTTAGCAGCTGAATCAGTTTCCTCTGCTTTGACTGCTTTACGCAGCTCACCTGCCACTGTTGTCTCGTGGATTTTTTCATGAGTGCCAGTGGTTGTAGCCTCACGCTGGCCTCTGCCGATACCTCCCGAGGCAGTAGCACCGCTATGATCAGCATCACCAATCACAGGTAACTCTTCATAAACTGGAGTGTTCTTGCGAAGAGAATACACTGCCTCTGACGACCAAGACCGTTGATTCCTTTTCTTTGCATCAGTCGTACCAGAATAAGTCGTACCAAAAGTCGTACCAGAATCAACCGCCGCACAACAGACAACATCTTCAGCCTTTCCTCCAGATAACTCAGTGATCTCTGGCTTGAAGGGTTTTGCTTTCTTTAAAACAACTGTCTCATCACTGAAGCTACCTTTCTCTGAAGACTTCTGTTCACCAAGTTTTTCACTGCAAACAATCGATGCAACACCTTCCTTCATTTCAGCCTCCTTGGAAGAGCGTGTATCTGCCTCCTCATCGCTTGATCCGCCAAGGGGATTCAACTCCTTCGGGTATTTCTTGGCTTTTTTAATCCCGTGACATTTCTTACGACGCTCTTTTGGTGAAGGAACTCCAGTGTAGGACGCTTTTTCCTCGCCATCACCCTTCTCCGTTGTTCCTCTCTCACACGTTTGCACTGACATTTCTTGGGGTGAGGATGTCATATCTGGTGACAAAGAACGTGTCTCCTCACTCGAAGTGTCCAATGGATTTAGTTCCTTAGGGTAGCTATTTTTGCTTTTGGTTTTTCTTCCTTTGCGGCAAGAAGACAGTGGTTTGTCGTCCGTTTTTGATGCCTTTTCCTCGCTGTTTCCCTGAACTGACGAGCTTTTCACCTCTTTGACATCTTTTTGCTTCTCCCTAAGTTCAGCCACTGGAGCAGGAGTCTTGCGGCGAGTTGGAGGACGAGGCTTAGGTGGCGGTGGAGCTTTCCTCCGCACCTTTTTCGTCAGAACTGTCTCATCACTAAAGCTACTTTTTTCTGAAGACTTCTGCTCACCAAGCTTCCCACGGCAAACACTGGAGGCAACACCTTCCTTCATTTCAGCCTCCTTGGAAGAGGGTTTATCGGCTTCGTCACTGCAAACACTGGATGCAACACCTTCCTTCATTTCAGCCTCCTTGGAAGAGGGTTCATCGGCCTCCTCACCGCAATCATTGGATGCAACACCTTCCTTCATTTCAGCCTCCTTGGAAGAGGGTTCATCGGCCTCCTCACCGCAAACATTGGATGCAACACCTTCCTTCATTTCAGCCTCCTTGGAAGAGGGTGTTTTTGCTTCCTCGTCGCTTGATCCACCAAAGGGATTTAACTCCTTCGGGTATTTCTTGGTCTTTTTCGTCCCGTGACGTTTCTTACGACGCTCTTTCGGTGAAGGAACTCCAGTGTAGGACGCTTTTTCCTCGCCATCACCCTTCCCCATAGTTCCTTTGTCACACGTTTGCACTGACATTTCTCTGGGTGAGGATGACATCACTGGTGACAAAGAACGTGTCTCCTCACTGGAGGTGTCAAACGGATTCAGTTCCTTAGGGTAGCTATTTTTGCTTTTGGATTTTTTTCCTTTGCGGGAAGAAGTCAGAGGTTTGGCCCCCTTTTTTGATGCCCTTTCCTCGCATTTTTCCTGAGATAACGAGCTTTTCACCTCTTTGACATCGTTTTGTTTCCCCACAGCAGGAGCCACTGGTGTGGACGTCTTGCGGCGAGTTGGAGGACGAGGCCTAGGTGGCGGTGGAGCTTTCCTCCGCACCTTTTTCGCTCCTCGGGATCCATTGTTGTTGGTATCAGCGTGAGGCTTACTGATTTTACCAGCTTGATCGCTGCTTTCCTTCGCATCTGATTGCCCTTGTGTCGCGTCAGTCTGGTCGCCTACTGAGGACAGCTGAACTTGGACTGTTTTGTTTAAATCTTCTATGGGGATGCCAGTCTTTCCAGCCTTCAGCTTTGTGGTCTCCTTGGAGCCGACAGAGGAGGATTTAAAAGCGTCTCCCAAGATTTCTCTGATTAGTTCTTCTTTAGGGCGACTGAGAGAAAAACAAAGAAAATTAATTAGGGTATTGGGCACCCAAAATACATAATAAAGAATAATCCAGACAGAATAAAATTGTCTTATAGGAAATATCTCAATAGCAATACCGAGAGGTTTTTGACAGGCACTCATAGAGAAAACAAAATGAGACAAGAACTAAATTGTTCCTGTCGAGAGGATTACCCAAAGAACAAAATTCACTGAGGCAAAGTTCCTTACACAGAGGAAAAAGTAGTATTCCAAGGTAACAGAAGGGTATCGAGCTCAGAATCGTTAACTGATAAAATACTCACTGAGGGATACCGTCCTCCAACAACACCGAAGTAAGAGTAAACTCAATTGAGCCACATAAGATGTTTTTGTTGGCAGGTTTGAGAGTCACCGTGATCTCAAATGTCTTCTCTGTTTCACTAATGTAATCAGCCAAGTCGATACTGGCAGTGGCGATGATCTTCCGTTTACCACTTGTTGTCTCCTGAGAAGAAAGAAAAAAAAAAGGATCAGAGAAATAACAAGACGATCAACTATGTTTTCGCAATTTGTCGAAATTTTGACGACCAACGTAAAAGTTCTTTATCGCCCTTTCTCACAAACTTTGTTTCAGTGCATATACATTAAGTTCGTTCCTGTTTGTTTGTTCACCGTTATTCTTAGGGCAACAAAGCTTTGATTTGGTTACTGGCTAGCATTTGTTTTTAATTGCCATAAACACCAACTGCAAGTCTAAAACCTGCTGAAACATTTGTTGTGTAACATACAATATAACATAAGTAGTATAGAAGGTTCTAAAAGTTAACTTGCCAAACTTAAAATAAACGAGTTGCACTGGGTATGTTAACATTTTTTGCATTGAGGCTTTTAGCCTATTTTTGTTGTTATCTCGGTAACTATTTTTTGTAAGATATTATTTTTATTCAACTGAATCAAATGAAAGGTCCTGTAATATCTGTAATATAATCTTCACAGAGCTTTTTCTTAATGTCCTTCAATTTCCAAACCATGTTGATTCTTTGCAGCAGGAATATTTCAGGTGTGCTTATTTCCTGATCACCTTAGAAGCTCCCTCAGTTTTCTTCACCCTGTGTTGATCACATAAAGTGAAGAATACTAAATCTTCTGAATTCACATATATATTGGTTCTGTGGACTTACATTTTTAATCACAATATTCCAAGGGTGGTCTTCATAAGTTCCCTCTCTGCTGTTGTCCTGAAGATGCAAGGACATGTTTTAAACTAAAATTACATGCACCTGCTAGTTAGTATTGTCACCTATGTCATGATGTTGTTGGTAGTCCTTAACATTTGTTACAGCATTTGCTTATTTTTTGTTTTCTTGTTGTTCTTATATAAAGCAAATTTCTGTGTGGAAATGACATCATTTCTGCATAAAAACTTTTGTCTTCAGATACAGTCTCACAACCAGACCTCATCACAAATTAGCTGTATTCTATCGGTCAAAAAGAATAAATGATAGCATGGGTAGTAGAGAGATGTTTTTTTCTACTAATTGTAAAGATGTGCAGATTAATTTGCAATAAGTTTGTTTAACTAGCTCGAGAAAAATCATTGTGTCCCTAGCTTTGACTAGTTTTCTGTAGTTTTTACAGTCGTGAGATGTGATTTGAAAGATCTTCATTATTTAATATGATAGTACATGAATTGACGTATCCACCCAAACACTAGCTAAAAAGTCTAATTGCATTTGCGGGAAAGTTTGATAAATTAATAGCATTGATTGAGAATGTACCTTGTAAAGAGTTGAGGTGGTTGTCACGGGATCCCGCTCTGGCCAGACATGAGTCCCACGAAAGAGATTGTTTACTCCCGGCTGCCATGGAACGGGCTAAGAAGAAAACACACAGGTTATGATTTGATTTCAACGAAAGCCTTCCAAAATCAGAAAGTTCTATTGCTAGAACGGATACAAGAAAAAACGACAGATTGAAACGTACCTTGGTACACTTGGTGTTGGCGTTGTTGTCCCAAAAAATTACAAGTTTATTGGGGTGCCTAGTAAAAAATCGCTCAGTAAGTAGTCTGTTATTCTAACTCAGATTTTTTAAGAACTTTTAATTTAAAAGTCAATTAGCCAAGGTTTCACCGCAAAAAGCAGGAAACGAAATACACGACCAAACATGAAGACAAGCCCAATTTTTAACGCACGCATCTATCTTGGTTATCGGTGTCGAAGCCTGAATTGCCCGACCACTGAACTTTATTTTAATTTAGATAAAAAAAATTCAATTTGTGATTAGTTACGAGTTTTAGTAATTTGTTCCTGGCTTCTTCAACTTCAAGGAAGAAACACCCACACATTAAAACACGGACAATTTCTGATGGTCCTGAGAACTTTTAGCCTGGTTGTGCTTCCACTCTTTGCGATGGTGGAATATAATTTCAAACTGAGCTCATTGTTGTTAGTCCGCCATATTTGATTTTCACCATACTGGAATTCTGGGAACGAGACAGCTTAGTACCCAGGCGTTCTCCTCCCGCTCACTCGACTCGACTTGATGGGATCGGTGACGTGACGAAATTTTGTTCCAACTGGGTCGTGTGAGCGAGAAGAGAAAGCCTGGGTACTAGGCTGGGAACGAGAAACAAAGCTGAATACTCTCCGTCCCCTCCCTTGGGGTTTTTTGTCCCCCATACAGCTTATAACTTCTCCTTCAGCTTATTCTGCTGCATTCAGTGCCCTAATACAATGCTTTAAGCCTGTGTTAACTGCGAGGGTACTTTTCCGGGTGTTACGCAAATTATGAAAAAAAAAAATTCATTTTCATCAACCTGACTGAGAGCTTGTATGACGCGCGCCCGGTTGCGCGGTTCCCATAAAGGATTCTTCCAAAAGATTTACTCGCATTACAGAGAAATCTATCGGACTGGACTCAAATCAGACTTAAATACTGAACAGAGACTCAACTCTTGAACAAAAACCTCCTTTTACGATTTCAATTTTAGTCAGCTAACCAGCCGAATTCCTGAAAGATATTTTTTCTTTCCCCCTTTTTATAACTCACCACACATCTTTATGACACTCCAATGTAAGCACCGCCACAGATGTTGTAATCTGGAATTCACGAGCATCGTTTCTCTTTCGCTTCATCTTTTGCAAGACTGAACTCATTTTGAACACTGAACGAAAACTTTTAGATGAAGTTTTTCTATTCTGTTTACTTTGATTCTGATGTCATGTTGCCATGTGAATTCCCTCCAGTCTAATTGCGCGCGCGCTCAAGCTCGATTAGTGCATGGGTTCGATTATTCCGTGCAAAGACGATGTATCCAGAATTGAGGCCTTTTCTCTCCTTCACCCTTCAAAAAAAGGCGTCTGATCAAAGTTTATAACGATAAGACATTCGGTCCCCAAACTGACAAACCGACAAACGTTTTAACCTTGGGCAGGATCTATTTTACATAATTGCGATAATTCCTTAGTTTTTCTTTCTCTTTTCCTCTCAGAAAGAAGCAAAGGGCCGGTACTTGCTTCGGAGTGTGCGTTTCTCAATCTCTGAAAGGTATTTCGGGCTCGAAAAACTATTCAGATAACAGTTCATATCAGTTTTTAGGCACAGAATGACTTCGCTCTGCCGAAGGTTGGGGAAACGCACCTCCTTCTCCCCACTCCTAAAAGTCCCAACTAAACCATCGAACATTTTCGTGTTAAAAGAACATGCTTTACTGTTGAACCACCTCTTTCAACTTTCCTTTTGAATGATTTCCATTGTTTGATCAAGATCAAACATTCTCTTTTTCACCCAACATTTTCCCTTATAAAAAATTGCCTTCGAATTCTTCTTCTTCTTCCTCGGATAACCCACCTCCTTGTTAATGAAGATTCTCGTGAGCGTCAGTGCAGGTGCTATTTATAAAAATAACTGTGCAGGTGCTTAAAAAATTAAAAACTTAGGGTAGGGTCAGTGGCTATTGGTCGTTTAGCCACCAGAGACAAAAATGCAGGGCTAAAAATTGGGACCGGTATAGGGTTTTGGGAATTGCACCCAGACGCCATATTTGATGACGTGGTCATTTACACAAAACTGTCTATGGCCCGGACTGGCCACCTCTGCCAACAATGATTGCGCGAGCGGGTAAACGCAACTGTTGTAAACGATATAAATGATTGTCAAAATGACTACTGCAGGGACTGATCAAACAACGTGAAAAGACGTATGTTTACAATATTTCGACTGGCCAATACCAGTCTTCATCAGGTTTATTATGGCAAATCACGAATTTACAGAAATATATATGTAGTAGAACAATGAGCGGAAGTTACATATATGACGTGGTATGGTGTGGCTTAGAAATAATAAAAAATAAACAAAAACAATTTTCAGTTACAAATTACAGTTCATCACGTTTATTAATGCCTAGAGGCTCAAGAGTCTTAGCCTTGTGAATAATGTGAGCCTCACGTGCCTTTCTAAAAGAATCGCGTTCATTATTAAGTTTTTTCAATAGGAATAAGTAGCATGTGGGTGTCAGAGTGGTTATTGCTGTGAAAGTGTTCCGAAACCGCTGTATAGATATAATTAGAAGTAGGGTTGAGTACTGGTCGTCTATGTTCATTGAAACGGTCTTTGAGGCGGCGTTTAGTTTCCCCAATGTATTGTAAATTACATAGGCGACATTGAATCATGTAGATAACATTGAAAGTAGTACAAGTTATATGAGATTTGATGTGGCACGTTTCACCTGTGGAATGAAAAGTATAATGATTGCGGCCATGTTCAATGTAGGGACAAGTGGTACAATTCCTGCTATTGCACCAAAAGGAACGGGGGGTGGCCCGGGAGTTACTTGAATCAGGGGTTTCTGTTAACTGGGCTCTAACAAGAATTTCACTAATACTGATTCTTACATCGGCGGTAAGCTACTAACGGAAGATTTTTAAAAACATTTCTACAACGACCTGGGTTTGTAAGTGCGTCAGTACGAGGAACGTCAGAAGCCCTCTGTATTTGGGTTTTGAGAAAGGTTTTGTCGTAGCCGCGTCTAGTACGCGTACTACTGAACTTATAGATTACCTTGTTAGACGCGGCTACGACAAAACCTTTCTCAAAACCCAAATACAGAGGGCTTCTGACGTTCCTCGCACTGACGCACTTAAAAACAAACCCAGGATACAGACTGAAACCATTCCCTTCGTTATTACATATAATCCAGCATTACCTAACATCGCGCGCATCATTCACCAGCATTCTAACGTCCTCTATTCATCAGATCGTTGTAGAAATGTTTTTAAAAATCTTCCGTTAGTAGCTTATCGCTGATGTAAGAATATTAGTGACATTCTTGTTAGAGCCCAGTTAACAGAAACCCCTGATTCAAGTAACTCCCGGGCCACCCCCGGTTCCTTTCGGTGCAATAGCAGGAATTGTACCACTTGTCCCTACATTGAACATGGCCGCAATCATTATACTTTTCATTCCACAGGTGAAACGTACCACATCAAATCTCATATAACTTGTACTACTTTCAATGTTATCTACATGATTCAATGTCGCCTATGTAATTTACAATACATTGGGGAAACTAAACGTCGCCTCAAAGACCGTTTCAATGAACATAGACGACCTGTACTCAACCCTACTTCTAATTATATCTATACAGCGGTTTCAGAACACTTTCACAGCAATAACCACTCTGACACCCACATGCTACTTATTCCTATTGAAAAACTTAATAATGAACGCGATTCTTTTAGAAAGGCACGTGAGGCTCACATTATTCACATGCAAGGCTAAGACTCTTGAGCCTCTAGGCATTAATAAACGTGATGAACTATAATTTGTAACTGAAAATTGTATTTGTTTATTTTTTATCATTTCTAAGCCACACCATACCACGTCATATATGTAACTTCCGCTCATTGTTCTACTGCATATATGTTTCTGTAAATTCGTGGATTTGCCATAATAAACCTGATGAAGACTGGTATTGGCCAGTCGAAATATTGTAACAAACGTCTTTTCACGTTGTTTGATCAGTCCCTGCAGTAGTCATTTTGACAATCATTTATATCTTTATTATTCTTGACTGATCACGATCTTTCTGATCCAACGTTGAGCCAGATTGATCGTAAACGGTTTTTTGCAGTGGTTTTGTACCTTAACTTCGTATGTTGTAAACGAGTAGAAACTGGAACTAGCAAATTGCACGTGATATGTAAATTTACAGATTTTGTTTGGGACTCGAACACAACTCGTGTACACTAGGGGCTCATCACGTGTGCAACGCGTTTTCATGCGGCGGGCGACTATCCATGAGCGGAAAGAGAGACTGCTCGTAGTCTAGAAGACGGGAGAAATTGGTGGATTTTGTGAAATGTAAGCGGGTGTACTGGGAACCCACACCAAGACATCACGCGAGCGTCAATCGCTTAAAATTATTTTTACAGACGATTTCAGAATATACTACATGTATTTCAAAAATTAGAAGACAATCTGAATTCGAGCAGAAGCGATTCGAGATAACAAAACTGTTTCAAATCTTTCCAACATGTCAGCGCTGTCCGGGTTAGCTCAGGTAGATTGGAGAGCAGCGGGCCGTGGGTCTATATCCCAGTTCATGTTCACCTCGTCTGGCAGTGCTCCACGCCTTGTCTCAGTTAAGTTCTAGTCTTTGAACAGGCTCTGGTAGGGGATAGGCCTCGCCCAGATCTAAGGAAGACTGAGGAGAGGGGGAGACGGCGACCCTCTTCCTCTCTCCTTCTTTCCCCACCCCCTTCCCGTCTCTTAGCTCGTTCTCGCACCTTGTTTTCTTCGCCCTTTCCCCTAGCAGAGAGCCTGTTCGCCTGTTCACAAGCTATCTCAGTTCAGATGATTATTTCATTGGGCGGTGAAGTTCAGTGGGCGGCGACGGGTGTGTGTGTGTGTGTGTGTGGGGGGGGGGGGGGGGGGATCTGAGATCGAATACAGTGCACGGGCCTACAGTATATTAGCGTAAGCTGTTGCAGTGTCCTACCCTTTTTAGGCTGTTCCGGGCTCCTAGATAGGACGCTAAAATAATTACGTGTAAGCACCGAGCGGAGGCAAGGAAAGGGCGGCCAAATCAGCCCTGGATGTCATATATTTCGTCTTTTTCTAAGAAACTATTAGAGACGCCTGCTTGCTGTTTCAAGTATTACCTACTTTCCTTTTTGTTAGATATACGTGCTCCATTTTGATAATCAGTTCAGAGTTGAATACTCGTGTCATTTACGAAGAACTGCTAAAAGTTTCTTGTGAATTCTAAGATTCGTTTTAGTCAGCAGATTGCCAGTTGCGTCAATTGGCAAATCCAGCTTCTGTAAAAGGGTCATTCTGAGAGTATAAAGTTGGTATGGATTGCCCGAAGAAGCTTTCTTTTGTCTTGCCGCCTCCCGGCGTACCACGCGCGGGCTAATCTGCGGGCTACGCGAAAGTGAAAGCAGAAAAGGACTGGGAACAAAAGTAAAGGAGTAAACATGGCTCCCATAACATTTCGAGCGCTTCAGTACAGAAGCGTTTCCTCCTTTAAGTTCATGATAACACGCCTCCCTGGGAGCCGATTTTGCTCCGTAGACAATGACAACGTGGGTCAATCACAAGTTAATGCTCAAGATGTTCCAGGTAGTGAGCTTCCTGCAGGGAAAAAGCTTGATTTAGTTGTGTCTTGTTTGCGAGTGGACCGTGTGATTGCGAGTGGACTCGGAATGGGTAGAAGGTTTGTGCTTATTGGTGTGATGTGTGTTCAGTTTTCATGCGAACTATTTGCGAATTTTCGTCAAAGAAACGGTTTGGTGTAGAGTTTTCGTTTTCTGTCAGAGCTATCGGTGAAGGTGGTAGTTGTCAGTGGGGAGGGGCAGGGGATGTTGGGGAGGTGGACCTTGCCATTTTCCAAAACGCAACAATGCGTTCAACCCCTACCCCAACCCTTGGCAATTGTACATTATTATTATTTTTGCTCTTGACACACAGCCAAGCTAAGGAAACAGCATGTGAAAAGTAAAATGAGTGCTCTAGTGGTCACTGCAATCTGATAGGTTGCAAAAGACTTAAGGTGGTAAGGATTTTTTCCTCTGGACTGCCATCAAACATCAAAATTTCCATGTTCTGTTAAATACAGAGGATAATGCATCAGTCAATTCCAGCTGCGCCCATCCCCCCCCCGGGCTAACCCCAGGGCATTAGCATTTTTTTTCTCTCGGATGGCAAATTCCCGGGGGTGGGGACACTTTAGCTGCCAAATGCCCCCCCGTGTGGACGAAGGAAGAGGGCAAATGCCCCGCCCCCGGGATCGTACGTCCCCAATCAACACTGCAGCAGTTTTCATTCATTGCACAATAATACCACTTTCAGCATTTTTATGTGTGATTTTTCATTTCTGTAGGCCTACCTCTCCGTTTTCTATTGTTTGTAACGGCACTATCCGATGTTAATAAAGTTAGTATAAATGCCAAGTGATGATATTTTAATACTTCACAGACAACAATACTACATGATAGTTGATTGTTACTTCAATGTTTTGTTTTAAACAGTTCGCTAGTAAACAAAAATCTTGACATTATAAAAGTCTGTTGTAACGTCATCTGTTGTGAATATTTTAATAATATGCAAAAGTATAAAACGACGATCCCTATACACATGTTTAGAATTTAAGAATCATCGCGACTAAATTTTATTTAAATCCTTAAGAAGAATGCGTACGTCGATTCACGTTGATCGTTCCCGATCGATCTCGCTATATTAAGTGATAGTTGTGCCTTGATGAGCAATGAAGAAATGCATAAAATCGAGAAAACCACCACGAGTTTGCGCAGTCCTTGGAAGACGATCCAATCTGCAACGAACTGCTGGTCCTTTGCGATAAAATCCTCCATGTTTGGATTTCGAGTCGGAAACCACATGTGTGTCAAAAGCCCGGGGGTTGGCAAATGCCCGACCCCCGGGCCGTGCCAAATTTTCTAATGCCCTACCCCCGGGACTGACAAGGCACGCAAATGCCCTGCAGTTGCCCGGGGGGGGGGATGGGCGCAGCTGGAATTGACTGATGCATAAGGATAAGGATAATTTATTTAATGTCAGGAACACAGGGAGTGGTTACCCAGTCCCCCGAGCCAGGGGCTCATGATACAAGTGTTTGACAGAACTAAAATAGAAACTATGAAAAAAGCTAGCTAAAAAACCAAGAACAAATACAACAGCCACACGCACACAAAATTTGCTGTTGTAACAATGGTGTCTGCATGATGTAAAACACTTTCAGTTATTCATGGTTTTGATTGACAGAAAAGCAAGTGACTGTATTGCTGCCAGAAAACTATTTGTGAACAAAGAGAACTGCAAAAAAGCATTTTTGGAGGTGGGCTTATTTTGTTCCTAATAAATTACTATATACCCAATCAACACAGATAGATTAACAACTGTCATTTCTCTGTGCCATTACTCTCATTTTCCAAATTATGGAGAGAAATGACAGCCAGAAATGCATCTAAGTTCGCAGGCTGTGTACTATACATGCATTAAATGTACATTTATTTTTGTTACTGATTGTTTGTTTTTCTGTGGGATATATGATTTTCTCCTCCACTAGCATTATTGAAACTTAGTGGCTGATTTATAGCTAGAGTTTTATGAAAGTGTGTGGAAGTGGCAGGGGGGGGGGGGGGGTAACTTAAGGCTTAGAGTGCATAATCCCTTAAAAAGTGTTTACATGGAGATTGCAGACTAAAGCATTTCCTCTATCTGTATTTTCAATCTCTCTCATTGACAGGGGTACTAGGAACCTCCCCACAGTCATGGACATGTGTGGAATTTCAATTTCATAATAAAGGATAATGAACAATGTACCACGTCTCTTTTCTGCTTTTAGGTTAAAGAGGGAGATGAAATAGATGTCACCAAATCTAAAGAAAGCGATGAAGTAGAACTCTCTCGTTTCAAGGTGTTGGCAATTGACCAAAATCAAACAAAGAAAAACAAACGACGCCTTAGTGGGATGAGATTTTCAAGGATTTTGATGCCCAGAGAAGAATTTGATAAACATTACACACAGTCTGTTGATTGACAAATTGTCAATGTGACACAGAAATACAATACTGATGGAGTGCCTGTGAGTTTAAAGTCAAGGATGCCAGAACCATTCACTTTGGTGATATGCTCAATGAAAAGTTTGCTGACCCTTTCTGGTCATAGGTAGTTTTTGTTGTGCAAACTTGACAAAGTAGTCAGATGATGCAAAAAGGAAATATATGAGACGTCTCTGCATAGGCAAGGGGGTAAATCTGGTACCTTTTAGGGTCCCATCACTCCATGTGTTAATCATAGTTAACCCGTGTTAATGATAGATTTAGTAATAAAACCCATCTGCTATTTTAAATCAGATTATTGAACTGAGGGGATCTTCTCAGAAAAGCTCAACAGAGCTTGCTAAGATCTCCTGCCATTATGATATTTAGCAGATATACATGTATTTACGTACGTGATGGAAAAAAAAAATTAAATTAAATGTGGGAGCCACCCCTGCCCCTCCCTGCCCATTCTGGAGGTGGGCCAGTGTGTTGTAGCGGTTAGCATCTGAACAGTCAATTGACTGGAATATCTGGTGGTTTAAACCTGGTTTCTACCCCAATATTGTTCCTTAGACAGGAAACTTTTCTCCACATGGTCTCTCGCTACCCAAGTGTGGGTACCAGGAAATTAACAGCACTCTGGGTTAACCCTGCAATGCAAAAGTTTGGATTTATTAACCGAGTTGATAAGGTAAATTGGCCACCGTAAAGAGATTGAAAGCTGACATTTTGAGCGTTAGCCCTTTGTCAGAGTGAATCAAGGAATTGTGGGTTGCACTTGGTTTGTATAGAGAGTGGTGGAGCTATGCTATTGGTAGGAGCATGGCAACGTGAAAAACAAAAATAAATTAGTTGAATGAAAAGCATTCAATGATACCGTGGGGATTAAGTGAGCCAATTTGAAAAATGAATTTTTGTTCTAGATTTTTATGGCTTTCCGTGTTACCCCGGTGTAGGGAGAGGCCACAGATTGTCATGTGTTGGCTAGAATGATCAGGGCGATTGAAATGTCGGGCGACTGGTTTGGATACGTCTTGTCATATCTTTCAACGTCTCGTAGGTGTTCACAGAAACAGTCTCATATTAGTCTCCCTGCAATGGATTAGTATCCCAGACAAAAGGATTGGCAATAGTCTTCTTGGTTGCTTCATTAAAAAGAAGTCATAGTTACCTGTTAGCTAGCACGAACCATGCGTGCTGGTTGCAGTCCCCCCCCCCCCCTCCCTTCCTCCTCAGCTCCTTTAGGAGTCTGTAAGTGGTTTGGTCTAGAATCACTAGTATAAAAAATATACATGTCTATTCAACCTTGTGTATTTTGTGACAAAGGCATTCCCTCATTTTTTATTATAACGAAGCAGGGTGTGTTTCATTGGACATATTCCAGAAAAAACATATTTGAACTGCCTGTGACTAATAACTTTAGCAGACATACTTCACACTGAAGGATACATGGAAAAAAGCACCAAGTGACATCAGAGAAATCTGAAGATAAATGACGTAAAAGTTCATCCCAGCAATTTTTACACCAAAATTTGATTCCGGTTTTATCATTGTCTCAGGGCAACAAGTTATTACACAACTTGAATAAGTTATTATATGACTTAAATATGGAGCGTAACATTATAAGCAGAAACTCGCCAAAAAAATGAAATTAACAGCAAATAAATTAAAAAGCCACTTAGAGATGGTTTCCCTGCACCCATTTTATTAACCTGGAGTAGGGTTAATCAAATGTACCTTGTATTGACTAGGTTATGAGAAAACTCGTGAAATATTGTTATCTTGTGCGGCTGTTAATCATCAATAGTTTATAAAGTGAAGGGACTGTGAAGTGTTACATTAGGATAATTTTGAACATTTTCCACAAATCGAGTCACTTCACATAATATATCAAGCAGTGTTTCATCAGCATAATTATACCTTAGTTCCTCCCCTGATGAGAAAATAGAGGGCCAAATTTTATCCAGAAACACTCTACTAAATGTTCATGACTCCACCAAAGGTTCTGTTCTTTAATTCTGTGAAATATGGTTGTAGAAGACTCAGGAAACAGAGATGTTTTTTCAGTGGGTTCAGAAGATCACATTTGTGAACTGCAATTGGTGGTTTCGAATCCACTTTGTTGGCTTCTGTTTTTCACGGTCCACTGATTGTCGTAATAATTATCATTGATGGGATTTGAAATTTGGAGTTTGCATTTTATTGAAAGATACCCTAAAGTATCACCTGGGTGTTTCATATGTGACCAAAATCTCTCTCTTGTGATTGATAATTAACTAATTATGATAATTATGATATCATTTAAAACACTACTGGCTTCGGTTAAGTGTAATGTTGTATACCCAGAATTAACTATTTACTCTTTATTTATATTAAATTAAAACAAGTTTGTTTGGTCACAACGTATGTGTAGTATTTACTGAATAGGAGATCTTTTTCCATGTTCTGTGAGAAAATAATGCACGGTTAAGAACTCAACACACTGGTAGTGGATGCACCAGTGGAAAATAAGGGCATTCAAATTAAAAGTGCACGTGTTTTCTCTTAAAGAACATACAAAAAGTAGCTTCTATTGGTTTAGAATTAGAATATGTCATTAAAACTTAGCCGGTACAGCCATACACTATTTAACATAAGAGTATAAGGTCAAGTTTTTTTATGAGCAAATGCTCGTTGTTAACTATCAACTAAAGAGGCAAGAAGTCTATTTCAGTAGATATCTAAGTGACTGCAAATAGAAAACTACAATATTTAAGCCATATTTCAGTATAGATATCTAAATGACTTAACAATTGGAAAACTAATATTTAAGCCATAGTATTATTTCCAAGGAATGCAAAGGGGCATAGCAAAAATACATACTGCAGATAGTGCATGTTGGATCAGTGAATCAGCGACATTTGATGTTTGAGCCAATCAGAATCACTTATTTGCAATAGACTGCAGTGAACGTCTACAAAAACCACTCAGTGACTACACCTGTACATTTATACAAAAGCATTGCATGCATGGATTAAATGACACATGTGACAGCTTTCTGATTGCTTCCATTGATTGTAGCTGGTCAAGCAAAATAGATGAACTGTAAGAGGAGAAGCTACCAGTTGAAGGGTTTGGTGGACGAGAGGCACAAGCGATTTGCACTTGAAATCTAAATTACCTACAGTTAGCTCTAGTTCTACGTACAGACTGTCATGTAAGAAATGTGGTCCCATGTTAATTTTTTGAACTGTATTAGTTTTTGTGAAAGCTGAAGATCTAATACTACATGTAAATGTAAAGTGCCACTGAGCTTAACAGAAATTGCACTATATATTAAATATGTCATTATTACTAGTTTTTGGGAGAAGCTGATTAAGTTTGTCTCTTACACAGCCACTCCTCGTCATGCAATGCTCCTCCCCAGGGAGGGGCATTGCATGACGACCCTAAGGACAGCTTCGTACTAGGAGACTATGCTTAAGTAAAAAAAAAAAAAACACCCAGGCATTTACTCCTCTTTTGTTTAACTGCTTGGGAAAAGCTCAAGCTTTTTGACATGACTTGTCTAAAAACCACCATTAGGTGTAGCTGATGGCAACTTCCTGCATAAAGAAACTTAATGATGATGACGATAATAATAATTTGACATTGAGCCCTTAGTTGAAGAAAGAGCCAGTTGCAAAGAACAACAACAGTAGAAGTACACTGTATGCCCTACTTCCACTAAGCCCTTCAATTGTCAAAAAGCAAACGAGGAACTTCACAAATCCAAATAATATGCTTTGCATTTTATTTGGCCAGTTGAATTGAAAGCTATAAGAAAGTTGTCAAGACATTTTTAAAAGAATAAACGGAAACAGCACTGCACACAGCACTAATAGTCTGTCTCTAACTTCTAACTTTTAGAGAGTGGTTCTTTTGTGACTTGCAAGTGTTAAAATAAATCCATACATGAAATTTCCAGCAGTTTGCTAGAATAAAGAAATATTCTAGTAGAACAGTCAAAAAATGTACAGGAAAAATATAAACATTCCTAAAATTGTTGGAATCCTACTGATACTCAGACTAATACCCAATATTAAAATAATTTTTACATTTGTGTGAATATTGCTGTAAAAGACAGCATACATAGTAAAGGTAAGGTTTTGGTATCTATATAAAATGTGCTACCGGTATTTTGGGAATTAAAGGGACACTGTCATCAGTTTTTAGGATAACTTTGAGAAGCTAAGAGTCTGAGGAAACCCAAGAATACTGGTTGAGTTTCGTTTAGAACTACTCTACCAGTTCTCTGAGGCTATAATTAAGTGTGTTTGGCTGTAGATTGCTGGGATGAAAGTGGTTGCAACTTGAAAACAGGCCTATGTTTTCAAGTTTTTCCTTTGTTTCGTGGAAAAATCACCAGTAACTGACTATGGTTTATTCTTCCTTTGAGAAAATCATTTGATTTCCTTCTCTTGACGTTCTAGGAGTATTCTGTGTACGTGAAAAGGCATTAATTTAAAATTCAGCACATTTTCACCCCAAACCGTAAAAATCCCTGTGGCAGTGTCCCTTTAAACATTTCCACTAGCTTGCTACCTACTGATAGAGCTCTGTAAATGGCTGATGGCGGAATGTACAAAAGCGCCTCCATTTTAAATTGATCAGGGAGTGTATTCATACAGTGTAATTTGTGTGGTTAAAGAATTACAAAGGTACCAGTCCAGGTGATGGATTTTGATTTGTGGTGGAATTAAAAACTCCTAAAGATGTTCCAACTATCTCCCCTGAGCTACCTGCATTTTGCCAATTACAGGAAGTGGGTGTGCCTCAGTGTTAAAAACCCAGTTATCTAAAGGAACAAGGGTGTCCTCAGAAAATATCAAATACAAGTATTTCAAAGTTTCTGCTAGGAAGAAACTCTGTTGTACATCATCATGTGATACTGCTGTTGTTGAAACGTCTCTTATTCCACAATATCCTGCATCAACACGGCAGTACTTTTCAATACTCTGAAACAAAATGTTTAAGAAACCAGCACTATGTTAGTACTGATTTACAAGTTGTCAACAGCCTGGACATGTGACTAAATGTGGTACAATACATTATGACTCATATTTCCACAATCGTTTTTTGTTCCCCCAAACTTCTTGTATTTACAGATTATAACTCTACAGAAATGGATGTACTGTTTTCTATTTCTGTTTTCTTTTTAGTGCTGGAAATAGCAGACAATCACAGGATATTGTCAAAAGCCACATCTCTGAAATGCCCAACTTAATTCAAAATTCACTAAGACATGGAGTCTGTGTACAAAAACAAATCTGTAGCTTTTGCCTTGGAAGTCTGTAACAGATTTGGTTGATCGAGAGAATATTCAAACATCAAAAAGTCATACTGCCCTACTCGCTAGCCTTTCTTTTGCTGTTAGCAGCACTCTAGGCTGGGCACCACCCTTTAAGCCCCAACAGTGGCAAGTATCTACCAGTAACATCTCCTCAGAATATCACTGCATGATGAAGCATACTCGGTCAAAAGAATGGAGAACATGGTCACAAGAGATGAAATGAAATCGAAGCTTAAAGGGTTATATAAAAGGGCTCCATGCAAGAATGTCCTAAGTGACTTTTTAAAATGTATCCCTGAAATATTTGCCTGTTTGTCAAAATATTGCCTGATACAGCTTTATTTAACTTCAAGACCTCCAACTGACCTCAAAAAGTACAGGTAACATAATTATGATATTTTTGCCAAGAGCCCTTAATGTGATGGCTTTAGTACTTCATGTATGTTCATGACTTGAGTCTTGCTTGAGAAGTAGAAGCTGAAAGATGTCTGGGCATAACGGGGAGACACGTCCAGGTGAGCCAGTTCTCTAATTATTTGCCCTCCTGTTACTAACCTGTGCTGCCTCCCACGCCCATTCCCGGTATTTTGGCTCATGTGTGTAGCGCCACATGTAGAAGTACGCCTCAATGACTTCAGGTCTCAGTATGTAGTACCTTTCATTACCACGCAAACCTACTGCCTCATGAGGTCCCTCAAATCTAAATGCTTCTGGACCAATACCAGTCGCTGCAAAGAGAGACGGTAACCAAGAATGAGTGTTCAATAATTCAGTTTAACTATCACACCTAAGTGAATTCACATGTAGAATAAATTAGATTGCCTTTTTATAGATTGCCTTTTATGAGAAAGGCAATCTAGAAAAAGTCAACAATATCATGTCCCAGTAAAACATTTCAGAAGATACCAAAATTGACTCACACACCAAATTGTAATTATAGAAATTCTGCCAAGTTGCTACAGCTGTAAGTGTAATTACCTGTCTTGCGGTATGATTCATGACAGGTGTTAGCAATCTCTGCTCCAAGGTTGACTAAATGCTTCTCATTTTTAGAACCTTTAGATCCAAGACAAAACATGCCAGCAGTAAAACAGGCCTGAAGGAAAAGTGTAACACATATAAGAACTTACAACAAAAGATGTTTGCAAAAATATTCAAACATGAAGACTAAATTATTTCTCCCTTCCTGGAGTCACACCTGAAGACATGTAATGTGGGATTGAACTATTTCTGAGTCAGGATAAAATTAATTCTGATCATTCAATTGAGGCTATTGAGCAGTACTTTGGATTCCTGTGGTGCTGCTTATTATTCTGTTCAGTAAAAGGTGGCTCTTACAGTACCGGTCAAAGGTAAGTTGACAGTCTCGACTCGATCTTCGAGGATTGAGAATCAAGAATTCAGTATCAAGAATCGAGAAACAAGGAGTTTTCGAATATGCAAACTTGAAAAGGACTTCGAAAAAACAATTTATTTCCGAACACTTGGACCTGATGCTTGCGAGTTCGGTCCGTTTGTCTGATTTATTTCTCAAGAGATCACTCAAGCAACAAGCTCAATTAGTTTCTCAACTCAAAACTTCATTCTCGAAATTCTTGAAACTTGACTCGAGAATTGAGTCTCGAGATGCAAGGATCGAGACGCAAGGGACTGTCAATGTAGCTTTGTCCGGTACTGTACTTTAGAGCACGTGGATGAGAGTATTAAGTGTGACCAATCAAACGGAAACCACTGAATTGCAGTTTCCAAAGGTGCTCTCTTTTTCCAGTGTCTTGAAAGAATTGATGTCTTACCAAGTGATCCATCTTGTGTTCTAGTCTCCCAAACTTGTACTCTGCAATGTATGTGAGGTTTGAAGGTGAAGACCTTCTGATCAACATACGTTCTACAGCCTTCAAAATAAATAAACAATTAAGTAACAAAATGAATCTCTTCAGGTACAAAATTGAACAAAGTAGCATAACATGCAAGTTTAAGAATATGTAGTCTGGCAGGAGTGGAGGGGGACAGGGCATGGGTACCTGGTAGAAAGGGAGCGTGAACTGTATGAGAGGCAGTTAACCCTTTAAGCCCCAGGAGTGACAAGCAGAATAACTACTTGATTATACATACATCTTGAGAATAAAGGATATGATCACCAAAGATGGCAAGTCTTGATTTTTAATCAAATTCTCTTAACTACAGAATGTAGCAACATAAGAAGTATAATTATGAAGAATGGTGCAGAGAATATGGATGTTAATATTGGGGCTAAAGGGTTAAAGAGGGGGGCGGGGAGTGGGATTCCCAAGGTGGCGGGAAGCAGGAGAAACAGAAAACAATATTATTACACTATACTGCATGGTATTTCACAATCAAAAAAGTGCAAAAAGGTGGCAACCAACAAAAAAGGGGTGGGAACTGGGACTGAAGGGTAGACAAAACCACATGGTAACCAATGTCCTTCTTCCTTGCACTTAATTAATTCTTTGATTCAATATCACCTAGAAAACAAGGTATTTGTAGAAGCTTGGACTGTTAACACAAACCTCCACTGCTTTGTCATACATTCGTTTGGCCACATTGTCTGTCTTTCCACTCATCACCCAAGACTTGATCAAGTATTCGTAAAAACTGTCTCCAAGGGCACCCAAAGAAACATGTTCTGTCATTATCAAGAAGAGAGTCATGTTAAACCATAATGTAATGAACTTATTGGATACGATGTTTTGATGATACCAACAATATTATCAAAAATAGAATGACAGTTGGAAGGAGAAAAGTGAATGTAATTAAGGGGAGAAAATATTGAAATTTCATGGATCCTTAAGTCATAAAATGTTAATAACTTCTATTCACTTTTCAACTCCATACTATCATTGTTTCGCTACTTGATAATGACTTTAGCATCATTGGCTAATGTGATAAGATTGTAGTTCAGAGAACTTAAAGACATCCCTGGGTTAAATGCCTGCCATTGGCAATTACAGGATGCAATTTAAAAAAAAAACTTGATAACTACAAAGATTAAAGCACATACGTGAGCCCCAAACTCCACTCCTGGGGTTTAAATAGTTGGGGTACAATCCATTAGGTTTTTCTATCTGATCCAGAACTTCTCGCACTCTATACACCTATAAAACCAGTTACAATCAATCAATCAATCAATCAATCAATCAATCAATCAATCAATCAATCAATCAATCAATCAATCAATCAATCATTCATTCAATCAGTCAGTCAGCCAGTCAATCAATTTTTGAGCCAAAAACAAATTTAAACCACAACACAATCATCAGAAAGTTCACCCTCAAAATTTTTTGGTATAATGTCTTAACAGTCAAGGTAAACTAAATGAAACGACAACAACAAAACATCATAGCGTGTCTTTTACTTATCATTTGCAATCCACAGGTTTGCATGGTGCAAATATTTATGCCAAACAGCTCACCTTCTTCGCATAAATTGGATTTCCTGTGATCTTAGATAGATAAACAAACTCCAAATGCATTGTGCCAAATTCTGCTAGAATGGAACAGCCACCTGACGCCCAGCCCCAGTTATGTCCACTGCCACTGTGGATTAAAAAACAATGCATTAAAAACATTTAGCTGTACAGACAGTGTGCTTTTCCCATGTGGAACTCAGTAGCAGTTAGGTTCAACAACAGCATGTCAGAAGCACGACTCTGTTCCCTAGTCCTACACTGAAGACAAACTTAATTAGTCAAAGTAACAAATGTCCACAAATGTATAACTTTTAATAAGGTATTAACTTAAATTGACTCTGCAAAATCACTGCCCTGCCATAGTCATATAGCACTGAAGAAGTTGAAAAAACAAAACAATGAAAATTCTATCAAGCTTATTTCAAGTAGCTGTGTGATTCTTGCCTCAACCGATGCCTTGCTTCTGTCATGCTTCAGTGTCAGAGGGAAAAGCAGAAGTATGGCATCCAAGCTAAGGCGTAAAACTTCAAAAGGGCTCATACTGCAGTCTCACATCTAAAGGATTTTTAGCTTTTATCTAAGACAATTCAAGTCCTTACTAGTTAACTCTGCCACTGGTTGATTTTGGGACTTCCGGCTAAAAATATTTAATTCCCCGGCTAAGTGACAGGGTGTAGATGATGGGTAGTATAATAATTATATGACTGGTTTTCTGATAAGGTACATTTTTGCTGTAACTTGTGTGATTTATAACTTGTGTAATTCTTGGCCGTCAGTTAATTTGTATTTAGTCGACATCGCTAGCTACAGTTGTAGGTTTGTCAAGTTTTTTCTTTCCCTACCCACCCTTGTTTAGGTGTGGAGTTCAACACTTTGGACATGACTTTGTCTGTGGACACTTCTAGATTGGTCACTCTTCAGTCGACTTTGCAGCTATGGTTTTCTAAGCGTAACTGTACTTCGAAACAATTGCAGTCATTGGTAGGGCAGTTGATGTCTATGTCGAAATCGCATCTTCGTGTCTCGTATTCTTGATCTTTTGCGTAAGGTGAAAGCTCCTCATCATCATTTGCACCTTAACTCAGAGTTTTGGAAGGATCTTCACTGGTGGAGGCATTTTCTTCCGCTTTACAATCTTATGGTGTTTCCCTAATTCCGACTTCTCGATGGCCCCCCCGGAGTACCCCACGTGGTGTTGCATTACTCAATTGCGTGGGATGTGGGGGAATTAAAATAATACCTGGCAAAATTCACCATGGCCCATGGTATTCCTGTCGGTGTGTTGAATGCTGGCAAGAGCTTGTCACCAAGTTCTTTGGCTTTCACCTTGAACACCTTTTACAAAAAAAATATGGATAACATATAGTATACTTACTTACAATCTGATAATTCCATTTATCATATAACAGAACTGACAAAATAACTCCACTCTGGTTGAACAGAGCAAATAAGTTATTAATTTGCACATGACCACAAATTCTGAGGCACTTATTTGCACTAGAGTGCAAATTAGACATTAGTTTTCAGTTGAGTGGAAAGTACTAAATAATCAATTTGCACATGAATGCAATTTCTAAGACATTAATTTGCACTTGACTGCAAACAAGTCATTAATTTCAATGTGAATCCAAGCAGTAATTTATTTGCACTTGGGTTCAAGTTACCCAAGGATTGTACCAACATCACCAAATACATCTTTCTGAAAAAGAACATCAATCCCCAAGTACACAGAAGTGCTGCCATCTTGTCCAGATGGTACAAAGCAGTCCTCAGACACTGAGCTGGAAATAATCTTCAATGTCAAGCCAAGATTGACATAATGTCTGCTGGTGATAACAATTTTAAAATGTGCTTACTAGGAATCTCTTAAAACGGGACTATCACTTATTTTTGAAGTAGAGAGAAATGAAAACAGTAGCTGGGAATTTTTTTACTACTGTAAGTTGTCAGTCCTTTGCTCTTCTGTCAGAGTAGCTGGTAATAGCCAAGGAAAAAACCCCTGGCCAGCCCTTGGCCCTCATGGGCAACCATGGTGGCTGGTGGCACACATAATGAAGGAACAGTTGTCAAACGGGTGGCTAGTGTGACATTCTCTTGAGATGTAGATCAGTTGTTCAAGCCCGATCTCCAGTGTCACATTGTTGCATTAAACAACAAACTTTGCTCAACTTTGTCTCGATTTTCCCTAGTACACTGTATATAAATGGGCTCTGGTGAACTGTTAGGCAAGCCTAACAAAATCCAGAACTTTGGTATTACACAACTTGAGCAAGCATCCCATCAAGGTCAGCCTGTGCCCAAGTATGACTCTACTATAATTATACCCTTACCCTTATCTACCATGATCTTTAAAATAATCATTAAGATAAACTGATCATTACATAACGTTTTTCTAACCTCTTCTCCACTGAAAGCATAAGCAGAGAGAAGACCACCAAGAAATCGTATTGTAGTCTCAAACACTGATACATCAGAAGACTGTTAAAAAATACATGACGGAATAAGACAAGCTATAAAAGACAAAAATTAATGAACTCAAGCACATTGGCTGTTGCTACATGTAGACCTTAGGACTCTGGTGTGTGTTCTACTGTTTTCACCTTCACATTATTCAACCCTTTAAACCCCAAGAGTGACAAGCATCCAATTTCTCCTTACACTATCACTGGTTGATCAAATATACAGGTCATGAGAATAAAGGAAACGATCACCAGACATGAAATCTGTTGATGTTTAATCAAATTCTCTCAACTAGTAACATAAGAAATATATAGAGAACAGTGAGGAGAATATGCATGTGGATATTGGGCTTTAAAAGGTTAACCAATCCAGGCTGTAAAAAGCCCTATATATGTTCCTCTGTCATTGTTCTTTCACTAGTTCCAATCTATTCAAGTATTAAAATGCCTTTCATTTTGGCATTTTTAACAACTGCTAAACTTGCTGCCACTCTTTGCACCCTCAGGAGCCACTTTCTATGACAGGTAGTATGGAATATACTATCATGATCCTGTAAGGTCCTTTATCAGGATCCTTAATCAGGATGTAACAAAGATCCTGAGTGTACAGGATTTCTGCAAATCTCTTTCACTGGACAGGTACTCACATGATCAAAGCGAAGAGACACTGCCACCCATTTCCTGGCTCGTTCAAACTCTTCTTTCATGTCCATGAGGTACAACGTGTCCAAAGCATCAACTATTGTAGCACCACCAGACGACGCTCCAAATATCGATGCAGAATGTCCCGTCTTGCTTATTGGCCGCAACTCATTCCTACCCCAGGCATGGTTCACATAGCCTGTCCATGCATGTTCCATCATCTAATAGGATTCAATCACACACAAATACAATCAGAAGCTACTCATACTATTTAATGTAGTGATTAAGGGATTATAACTTGGCACATTATGCATGTTGGTTTGGTCAGTAAAATAAAGCTTGTATTGTCTTCATATGAGAACGTTTTGTTTTGGCTGCTGCGATGTTTCTGTGACAAGTGCAGTCATGTGGTCACCTAGGCTTACCCTGATCAGTCTTGGCAGAGCACTTTCAATGTACTGCCAAGATGGGCTGAAAACAATAATCAATGGGCAAGGTTGGTGTAACGGCATTGTACGCCCACTCCCCGGACATTTAATTTAAGTTTTGTTTGATCTTTTTTGATTACGTTTTGTGGCTGATGATTTACACGTGATTTTAGAGTAGTTATAGTTCCGCCCGAAACCGCATTTTAGTTAGTTGGCTTTGGTCCTGGTAGTGAACAGATCAGAAGTTTTCAGTGGAGTAAGTCGTAAGAACACTGAAGGTTTTGGAATAAGATCGGCAAAGCGGGACTGTTATGTAAGTAACTTTTTTCCTTTAAGTGATTTTATTCTTCTCTAAGTTCAGTTATTCTTCTCCATAGTTTAGATCACAATTTTGTTAAGTTTCAACCACGTGGCATGGCATTTGATTGCTGTTTGAAGCCTGCCAATACGGTTCTCGTCGATATTAGTTAAGTTTTTTCACTAGTTTGTGAGCTATATACCTCGTTTATGGTTTGAGCGTTTTAGTAGTGTAATAATTTGATTTTTTGTTAATTGAGTATGCTAGTTTTTTGGTTTAAATCTACGATTCTGCAATGGAATGTTTGGAATGTTAGTATATCTTTTACTAGATTTTAGCTTAGTTTTTCTTTGTATTACTATTTCAGTTTACGATATGATCTTGGATTCTTGGCTTCTTGTAATAAATCGATCAAGTTAATTCAAGTGACTGTCCGTAAAGTATATCCCCGCGATTCATAGTGCGTCGAAACTCTAGCAAAGTTAGTTGTTGAAGCTTTGGGTGACGACCGCTACAGTTGGTGTCCTAAAATCAGTCAGACATCTGCCATTTTGAATTTTTTTTTCTTTTTCTGGGAGACACAAACCAATAGGCAGCCATGACACAATTAATGGTTTTTGTACTGCAGTATGGTGTAATTTCAAACTGTATGTTCAAGGTAAGAGAGCTTTTTGCAACAAAGCAAAAGAAAGAGCAAATGACTTATTTTGCCTGCTTTCACTTGAAGAAGCAAATTTGTTATCTGAGACAAAACCTAGAAGTAAGTCACTTTACTTTGTAAACAGACAAGGACAGCAAAGCAAGTTCTTTTAAGCATTGTTAAGTCAGTGACAGCCTGCCTTGTCTTGAATGTAGCAAAGAAGTCTTGCTTTACTCTTTTAGCCCTTAGTTACTTGGCCTGTGCAGTTCCCAACAAGATCCTTACCAAACAATGATACCATCTTTATTTTACTAATCGATCTACAAAATGACCCCCAAATTATCCTGAAGCCAAAATGAACCCCAACTTTTTCCACATCAATGGGCCTGAAATGATCCCCAAGTATACTCATATCGAAGAGGTGTTCTTTAAAAAAGGAATTGGAAGGGAATTTGTGTTATACACTTTACCCCTCCAAACAATTTCACTCTGACTTTTTTTAAAGTTAAATATTTGACACAAGTACCCTTCCTTTAAGTTACTGAACAGTGTTTGATTTTGTGGTATTAATAGTTAATACAAGTTAATGGTGAGCATGTATTGTACATAGCTAGGAATCGCATTTCATTTTGTAACCTCGTGTGTCGTATCGGTCGGTTCGCTCGCTCCATGAGTTGTTGTGTTTCTCGTGTTTATTATGCCTGCTAAGCGCAAATCTCTTTGCCCTGGCTGCAAGACACCGAAGCAGAACCATACCTCCGCTGTCCCAAGCAAGCACTGTACCGGACCGCCAGTTAAAAACGAGATTCTTGACAATGAATTCTCAGAAAGCGAGGAGTTGCCGCCATGCCAGAAAAAGTCTGTTTCTTCATCTTCGGCGGAGAGCGGCCCGCAAAAGCTTGTCGGGGGGACCACCCCCAGGCCAATTGCCCACGTTCTACCGGAGATCAATTCACCGTTTAACTTGGAGACCTGGCGCAAATGTCTGCGAACACACCCGGACGCTGATTTTGTAACTGATTTATTCCATGACATTGAATTTGGAGTACGCGTTGGCTATCAACCTGCAACCCGCGCTTTTCAAACATACGACAATCATTTATCGGCGAGAACTAATCCCGGGCCTGTGGCCCTCGAGATTGAACGTGAACTCGATTTAAACCGTAAAGTTGGACCGTTTCTTGCTCCGCCCTTCCAGCATTTCACTGGTTCACCTTTGGGTGCGATCCCCAAAAAGCACTCAGCGCCAGTCAAGTGGCGTATAATACATGACTTATCGTGGCCCGCTGGCCTTTCGATTAACGATGGAATTCTTAAGGACTTGTTTTCATGCAATTATGATTCGCTCGACCGCGCAATAACACTACTTAAGCACTTCGGCCCTGGCGCTCTTATGAGTAAACTGGACCTCTCTGACGCTTTTCGCCACGTCCTTGTTCATGACGGGGACTGGGAACTGCTCGGATCCACATGGCCCGTGGAGATTGACGGTACCGTTGTTACTGGCTATTTCTTTGACACTTTTCTTCCTTTTGGTCTTCGGAGTTCACCCGCTCTCTTTCTTAAATTCGTCGACGGGCTCAAGTTTGTCATGTTGTCTAAGGGAGCGTCCCCCATTTGGAACTATCTTGACGATTTCTGGACTTGCGACCCGCCTTCTCCTGCTCCACACTGCCAGAATTCGCTTGATGTTATGCTGAAAACGTGCAATGAGCTTGGTTTCAAAACCAACCCGGAAAAAACCGTTCCACCGAACACGAACTTGATCCTCCTTGGAATCGAATTAGACTCAATTGCTCAGGAATCACGCATTGACCAAGCTCGACTAACTGAAACTTTACACATGTTGGATAAATGGTCGTCCCGTAAACATTGTACTAAGCGCCAATTGCAGTCACTAATTGGAAAGCTTCAATTTATTTGTTCTGTATGCCGCCCGGGAAGAACCTTTCTTCGCCGCATGATCGACTTACTCACCAAGGTCACACACCCTTCTCATCGCATCCGCCTAACCGTCGCCTTTCGTAAGGATATTCACTGGTGGCAGACCTTTCTTACCTTGTGGAACGGTCGTAGTTTCTTCCACGAGGACGAATGGCTGTCCAGTTCTTCTTTGGAACTTTTCACGGACGCCAGCCATGCAGCTTTTGGCGCCTATTTCGCTGGTGAATGGTTCTCTTGTTTGTTTACGGACCATGGCATTCCCCTGTCCAGGTCCATTACATTTAAGGAACTTTACGCTATTACCGCAGCGGTGTCCACATGGGCACCTTCACTTGCTTCTCGGAACGTGTTATTTCACTGTGACAATCAATCGGTTGTACACATCCTCTCCTCTGGTACCAGTCGTTGCACGCATATCATGTCTATGTTGCGTTATTTGTTCTATGTCTGCGCTTCACACAACATCCTGTTACGTGCTGTACACATCCCAGGTGTGGCCAATTGCTTTGCTGACTGCCTCTCTCGTTTGCAGGTAACCAAGTTCCATCGCCTTTGTCCAACGGCCAGCAAGCATCCGACATTCGTGCCGCGTGTTCCCTTGACCAACTTCATGTAAATGCAAACGAGTACTTTCGCTCTGGTCTCGCGGAATCTACTCATCAGACTTACAGCGCTGCCCAACGACAGTTCCTCAGCTTCTGTAATACTTACGGTCTTACTCCCTTACCGGCATCGGAAGACACGTTAATCTTGTTCGTCACCTCCCTGGCAGCACAGATAAAGCCTCAGTCCATTAATGTTTACCTGGCCGGTGTTCGCTCTCTTCATGTTTCTAATGGTTACGAAAACCCCTTGACTCCGGGACTCCGCCTAAAGCAAACTCTGCGCGGTATTGAACGGAATCATTTCGCTCCACCAAAACGGAAAATGCCGATTACCTTTGATCTTCTCTGTAAAATTTATCCCTTCGTGAACTTCCGCTCTAACGACGATATTGTCTACTGGGCGGCAATTACCTGTGGCCATTTCTTGTTATTACGCACCGGAGAGTTTACGTTACTCAACAAGGAGCGCTTTGACCCCTCACGCAATCTCGCACTCGGTGACGCCACTTCTCAGCAGTCTCCAGACGGTCAACACTACTGGATGCTGCACATAAAGCAGTCGAAAACTGACCAACGACGCCAGGGAGTGACCCTTTATATGTCTCACACAAACCATTCAGTCTGCCCAGCCTGCGCAATGAAATCTAACCTTGCTCTTCAACAGAGCCGCCTTAATATGTCCGAGGATTCGCCGCTCTTCCTGTTGGAGAATAATCAAGCCCTTACCAGGCAACAGCTAGTAACATTCGTGTCTCACTTGCTGCGACTCATTGGTGTAGATCCTACAGCTTATAGCGGACACAGCTTCCGGATCGGTGGCGCCACCTCTGCTTCTTTGGCTGGTCTTGCTGACTACGAGATTCAAATGTTAGGTCGCTGGAAATCAGACTGTTACAAAACTTATGTTCGTTCCCCGCTAAATGTCCTGCTCCAGTTTCCTCAGCGAATAGCAAAGACTGCGTCGATAACTTATCAATATGCTAATCCCTACTACCAGAACACTCAAGATTCCTAGTGGACAGCTACTTTTTTTTTTTAAATTTCACTTTTATTTCCCTTAGTTTCTCTTACCGGAACTTTACCATTTGGGCATTTATTTGGGCAGTTGTATTTGTCCCAAATGGAAAATATATGTAGCTGCCCATCACATACGATTGTTGTCTTTATTGTGTGATTAAGTGGTATTAATAGTTAATACAAGTTAATGGTGAGCATGTATTGTACATAGCTAGGAATCGCATTTCATTTTGTAACCTCGTGTGTCGTATCGGTCGGTTCGCTCGCTCCGTGAGTTGTTGTGTTTCCCCATCCCTTCCCTCCCTTGGCAGTTGTATTTGTCCCAAATGGAAAATATAATTATGTAGCTGCCCATCGACGGCCCACATACGTACGATTGTTGTCTTTATTGCGTGATTAAGTAACATTGGGGGATTATTTAGTTATGTATCTCTGTATTTTTTATGTTTTTTGTCCACCACAGGATTTGTTAAGAGTTCAAAGTTGTTAATGTTTACTTATACTGTAAAATTAGAGAGAGGAGACTTGAATACACCTTACTTCAAACCTCAGTCATGGGCTCAATAATTATTTAGTATGATTTATACTTCCCATTGCCATCTAACGCCCTGGCTTAATGGGTATAAAATTTCCATTAATTCTACACCGTTCAACATCATTGAATTTGGCATGTTAAATAGGTCGGGGTATCCTGTTGAATGAGATTATTAATCAGGGGATTCTGAATGACACTGAATGGAGTTGAACAAAGTTTGATTGCCATCAAACATATGTAGAGCATTGAACAAAGTTGCGTTCATTTCAACAATGTTGGATGATGTGGAATCCATTTCACCAAGGCCTAAAACCTAAACAATTTTGAATAAAGACAGCAGCTGTACAAAGTAATTATAATACTCACAAAAAATAAATTTATGATAAATATATGTATGCCACCTAAACAAACATCTGACTCCATGAAAGTATTCAAATGGAAAATTGTGTGCTAAGTAGATAGCTGAGGTAGAAACAGCCAACATTACTTAATATTATTTGGGAATCTCTTAAATTAGGCGATGAATTCAGCCACTGAAATCATAATACCAGTTAAAGTGGCACTTCTTTAACGTTACACAGCATATTAAGATTAAATGCTTGAATCTCGTTGCATAGCAATGGCGATCAATATCAACAGAAATACATGTAACATTGATATCATCGCTTACCAAAACCACTGTTTAGTCCATTGTAGCAAAAACAAAAATTTCCAACTCTTAGAACTAAACTGAACTTACAAAATATTTTAGTGTTGGTCTTGATCTGACCTGGGTTCTCACTTCTGGAAAATCAGTTCAGTTCAATTGCCAAATTAAACAGATCTAAAAGAGAACGTCGGCATGCAGACAAAAAGTTACTGTAAAGTTATCAAGTTTGACGCCAAGTGAAGCCACTATCCTACCTTTTTTACAAAGTTTCTCCTCTCTTTTGTCATTTCATCCGAAGGTTCTCCACCGGTAATTCCTTTCGCTCCAGTGTCATCCACTTTGGAACTGTTGACTAATTTCTCAATTTTAGCTTGCTTTTCGGCCTCCTTCTGGACCTTCCTTTCTTGAATAAACTTCTCCTTCTCCTTTCTAATCTTTTCTATCAATTCCTTGTGGCTTAAGTTAAGTTTTGTCGTAGATTTGTCAGGTAAATTACTTTCTACATCTTGGTTTTCAATTCTCGAATCACTGCCTTTCCTGTCAGTTGGCTGCGAAGTGGCTTCTCGCGTGCGAACAAAAACACAAAGAAAGTTAGCAAATGTCGAGATAAGATACCTTAAGTTTTCAATTGAAGCAACTTAGTGTACAAGTCGACAAAACTCAGATATTTAAGCTTACCTTGGACATGTTTCACAACAGGCGTTTTGGGAGCCTTAATTGGGAATATATCCCCTCCAGCACCCACGAATCTCTTGTAAGCGTCCTCTAGATACGTCCTATCCCGCAAGTCAGGCACGAAGAAAAATGCTCCAAAGCATAAAAGGAGAAAAGCTATAAATATTAACATTAAAACATATTTTTCTCTAAGTCTTAGCCCCGATCTGTGCAGGGGAATCGTCTGAAATCTACTGTGGTGAGTTGGCAAGATCGCCATGTTTGATGAATTTACGCCGCCATCATGGGTAACACCGCTGACATAGTGTTCCTAAGGACTCAAGGTAGGACCTGTTGGACTCTCATTGGCTAAAAAGAAAGCCCGCGTTTTTTCACACTTGCGACTTTTTTGCAGTAGAACCAACCTGAACCAACCACATACCACGCAGCTCTTAAGGTGGCTCGATCGAGTTTTTGAGTGACGATACCTCTCAACTTTAAGCAACTAGTGTACCACAGTGAACAACCCAATAGAAATTCGATTGTTACTGCTGACCTAGAAAAAGATGAAAGTTTTACATGAGGTACGTTTCATCGAAATCGGAGTTACCATAGCAACGTAATGACGTCATCCCCCGTTTTACATGAGAGCTAATTACTTGTCACCAAGAGACAATTCTGGGAAGCGCTCGACTGGATCTTCGATCTGACATATTTGTCTTCACGTCTACAAAAATTGAAGAATTTCTATGAGAGAGTTTTCGAGAAATTTTCGGGTGAAGTTTTAAGGTGTTAAAAAACAACAAAAGCAAAATAATTTTGAACTGTTATTGAAAAGTATGTCCACAGCGACTTGATGAAACAACATTTTGATTTTAAATGAATGTTATGTCATCTAATTGCTTTATGTGAAAATTTCGGGGAAATCGTTCCATTTGATTTTTAGAAACGTTGGCTTGAATATGAACTGGTTTAGCGTGTTACGCGGCTTTCTTAATCAAAAATCGACCCTACACTTATTAAAATGATTATGAATTAAAAAGCGGTAGATGAATTTTTTAAAAACTTTGCTTTCAATGAGAATAATCAATATTCAATCCAATCCCAGAGTCTCAAACTCATTGAAACGTTGTAAGGCTATCAATTTAAAGCCTAAACTCAGGAAATTATTGGACTGAATTTTACGCCAGTGGCTTGTTGCTCTTATTATGCATCTCCATTGTTTCGAATAGGCGTGCAATTGTAAATTTCAGTACATCATGAATTCATATAACGCTTGATTGCTTTCCGAATATGTTCCGAAAAACGTGCTGATGTATCAGGTCAGCATTACAATGACAATGGACAGGCTGACAGCAGTGAGTGCAAACCTCAAGGTTAGCAGTAAGCGCAAACTTCAGTTAGCAGTGAGCGCAAACGGAAAGCTGCTGTGCTCAGTCAGTGTTCCAGATAAATTTTTATGGCAAGGAGTCAACGAAAAATTTAAACAGGTCAGTAGACGTGGGTCTCCCCCAATCTTATCCCAGTCTCAGCACGTTTTCGGAACATCTTCGGAAAGCAATCAAGCGTTATATGAATTCATGGTGTAGTGAAATTTACAATTGCACGCCGACTCAAAACAATGGAGATGCATAATGACAGCAACAAGCCACTGGCGTGAAAATCAGGCCAATATTTTCCTGAGTTTTGGCTCAAAATTGACAGCTTTATAACGTTTCAATGAATTTGAAACGCTGGGATTGTATTGAATATTGATTATTCTCCTTGAGGACAAAGATATAAAAAAATTCATCTACCGCTTTTTAATTCATAACCATTTTAATAAGTGTAGTGTCAATTTTTGATAAAAAAGCCCAGTAACACACTAAACAAGTTCATATTCAAGCCAACGTTTCTAAAAATCAAATGGAACGATTTCCCTGAAATTTTCACACAAAGTAATTAGATGATATAACATTCATTTAAAACCAAAATGTTATTTCATCAAACCCTTGTGGGCATACTTTTCAATAACAGATCAAAATTGTTTTGTTTTTGTTGTTTTTTAACACCCTAAAACTTCACTCGAAATTTTCTCGAAAACGCTCTCATAGAAATTCTTCAAATTTTGCAGACGTAAAGACAAATATGTCAGGTAGAAGATCCCGTCGAGCGCTTTCCAGAATTATCTCTTGGTGACAAGTAATTGGCTCTCATGTAAAATGGGGGATGACGTCATTACGTTGCTATGGTAACTCCGATTTCGATTAAACTTACCTCATTTAAAACTTTCATCTTTCTCTAGGTCAGCAGTAACGATCGATTTTCTATTGGGTTGTTCACTGTGGTACGCTAGTTGCTCAAAGTTAAGAGGTATCGTCACTCAAAAACCCGATCGAGTCACCTTAAAAATCTCTAATTTCATTGGACCTTGGTATCACGCAGCTCTATTACTTGGCTTCACACTAGAGCTTGTAAGTACAATCTAAGTGCACTTGAAACTACTTTGAGAGTGAAGTTGTAAAACGTACTTACTTGAGCTTAACTTAGTGACCATGGAAACTCTCGTAGTTCAAAGAAGCCGAAGTACGCCGCAAAGTGTGGTCTACACCACACTTGAGAACGCACTTGACCAATTATAGGAAATGGAAGCCAAACGAAAGCGGCGTGCAGCGTTATCAAGATTCTGATGAAAGGACAAAACAACTTGCCAGCTGAGATAAAAAAACTCAAAATGGACGGCTGGTGTTTAGAGGACGGACAGCCTTTTATGTAAGTTTACATAGGAAGGAAGGAAAAGTCGATACAAATGGTTAAACTAATAATAAACTAATAACTATATTTTAACTTCCTTTTTTTTCAGAGACAGCCTAAACCATCGGTTTTTAATTCCACCAAGAAATGCAGTTCTCCAAAATCAGCCGGCACACATGCAGCCACTGTTTCAACCTGGCCACTTCTTCGCGCCGCAACAAGTACATTTTGCCGCGCCGACTTCTTCTAACAAACCAAGCCAACAATCTTCCAAAGAAAAAGCAAATGAAAAAACAAAACCAAAACCAAAAGCTGCAGACTGTACCATGGATGAGATGAAACACCTTCTTCATGCGTGGGCTCCTCGTTTCGAAAGACTGAAAGGGTCCTCCACAGCGATTTGGAATGCGCACAGCGATTTGGAATGAGATTTACGAGGACTTCAAGAGCAGCTGTGATGAAAGTGAGCGTACTTTGCCGCAAGTTAAAAAGAGACAGCAAAATTTGGAATACGAATTCAAACAGCTCAAGCTCAAATCAAGTAAAACTGGCGAAGAGGGCCTGAATAAAATCAAGGAGAACTTTCCCTATTACAGCATTTTTGACGAAACAATGGGCTACCGTGACAGCGTGGATCCCGCCAAGATGAAAATTGAAAGTTCTTCTTTTGTACCAAGTGTGTCCGATGCCGTCCGTACTCCACAACCCACTTCTTCCGGGGCAAAGAAAAGGAAGGAAAGTTCTGCAAGTACCGCCAGCTCGGAAAACGACGACAAACCTTCAACAAGTGCTGGCGTGAAACGTGGCTGCAACGAAGTGCGTGGTAAGGAATCACCGAAGAAAAAACGAGGAAAAAGTGACGAGGCTGTTGGCACAGATGGCTGGAGCGCGTTCAAAGAAATGTGGGAGAAAAGCCTTCAACAGGAAAATGAAAGGTTTGAAAAGTCAATGAAAATGTTGTAAGAGAATCAGAAGATGCAAATGGAACAAACAACGTCTCTTTTATCCGGATTTAAAGATTTATGCATGGTTCAATTCTACCTGTTACCACCCCCCCCCCCGGGCAACCCCGGGGACAAGTCCAGCCCTTCGGTCCCGGGGGTGGGAATTGTTTGAAGCTGTCTTGTCTCGGGGGGAGGGGGGGCGGGGCAAATCGAAAATTACTTCTTGTTGTTCTTGTGAAGTACGTCACTCCTCAGATTTCGCAGGACCGCGTCGAGAAGACTGCCTATTTCCAGGGAGAATCTCTAGAATTTGTAACAGACTGGTTAGAGAAGAATAAACTCTCAAAATTAAAAGCTGTATTCGAAGGTACTTTTATTTTAAATTTTTACACGAATGTGCGTTTGATGCGTACTCGAATGGATGGCGTTCGTCACAAACAAAGAAATGTTTCTTCAGCGTATTTATGTATATACTAAGACGACTTAAATAGACTCTACATGAAAACGGATGCACGGCTTTATATTAAACAGAGGTCTCAGTCCAGTGTCCATTCTTAGGAAACAAGCTAAGAAAAACTCCTAAAAAATGCTGCCATCAATTTGTTCACGGGCTTCTCGTGCGTATGTGCTATATTTAGAATAAATCACGTGGCGAAGACCATTTCTTTACTCGCTAGCCGTATGCCAGTGCGGTTAGAGGCTTTTCTTCAGTATTCTTTTACAAATATAGTGTTCATCGAAACCAGTGCGGTTAGAGGTTTTTCTTCAGTATTCTTTTACAAATATAGTGTTCATGTTTTTATTACATTATACATGTAGTGTCCTTCGTTCAAGAAACTCTAGAAAAACGTTTAAGTTCTTGTCAAACGTCTGCTTTTGCTATTGGTACGGAAATCAATATCGTAATCTATGTTTTGCACACAACACAATACGTCTTTGTTGTCGATGAGGAGTCCCGGGGGTGGGGAATTGCCTCTTTCTGCGTGCCCGGGGGTGGGGAATAGACCGCCAAGTAAGAAAAAAATTGCAAATCCCTGGGGGTATGCCCGGGGGGGGTGGTAACAGGTAGAATTGAACCATGCATTAATGAAGGATTTGATAAAGGAATAGAGACAGTGAACGTCTGTTCCATGTATACTGTTCACGTTTTTTTCCCTGAGAATTTGTCATTTGAACTTACCGTTGAACTTTAATTTACCGTCGTGTTCTAAACTCATTCTAAAATATGCTTATAAGAGAAACGATTTTCAAGCTTTGAATGTTCATCTGTTCACGTTTGATGAGTTCAACTTTTAATGGATAAAGTCTACACATGTACATTTCCCGCTCGTTACAGTTTTGAACCATTTTTAACAGCTGTTGTAATTACACGCGTTGTGAAAGACACGGTAACTCAGCCGTGAAAAAGAAAACCCAACAAAATCAACGAATTAAATAACAAACACACAACCACTTCTTTTAAGTTCTCGTTTCCCTCCGAAGAAAAACAAGCATTTCTGACTTTTGTACGGAATAACTTGTTACTAAACTCAACGCATTCAAATCAACTACAAGTTATCCCACACAAAGTTCTTAAGCGCTTGTCTTACTTCAGTGCCGCCTTCCTGTAATAGCCCTTCATAGTCGCTGTCAGAATCACTGTCATCTGAATCGCTGTCCCTGGAATCGTACAAGTCACCGTGGTCGACACAGATGTTATGTAAAACTCATGCAGTGAGAACAGTTTTACTGAGTGTTCTGGTTTGCTGCTCAAGTTTCTTTAATAGTAACCGCCAGCTTCCCTTTCGACAACAGACCTTGCAGCAATAAGTTTCTTGTTAAATTCACGTTCATCTGGAGTAAGATGACCTCTATTAGGATACGGTTTGACCAGCCATTTCAACAGTGGATAAGCGCTGTCTCCTATGATGAGAGGGGGGATTTCTGTACCACTGACAATTTTCTTTGGTGAAGTTAAAATTTGTTTGTTTTCTCCTAAATCAAAGAGGCCACTTAATCTTAACAGCCTGGCATCATGTATACTTCCAGGATACCCGAAGCTAACATGAATGAATTTTAAACTACAGTCAACTATGGCCTGTAAATTGACACTGTAATGCTGCTTTCTATTGAAATAGTCCTCGTGGTTATCTGGGGGTGCGTTTATTTTGATGTGACAACCGTCTATTGCGCGAACTATTTGCGGAATCCCGTATTCCTCTTCAAACTCATCCATCAGTTCCTGTACATCTTGTCCCGTCAGTGGAAACTTAATAAACTCGTCTTTTAGTCGGAGTAGGGAACGTTCAAATTCGGCACAGATAGTTTTGGCAGTGGACATCCCAAGTCCAAATTGCAGTCCACAGCTTTTGAAACTATCCCCTGTTGCGAGCCTCCACAGCGCTAAGCCAACTCTTTCCTCGACGCTTACAGGTGAACGCATTCTTGTGTGCTGCTTCTGTAGGTCTCCGCGGACTAGATCACACAAAGCGTTGAACGTTGGACGAGTCACACGGAAATGCATTTTCCATAGTGGATCTATGTCTCGGTTAGCTAAAAGCACTTTAAACCAATTTTGTGGACGAGGCCAAGCCCAAGCCCTACGGCCGTTTCTTTACCGAAAACCACGTTGCTGAACCATTCTTGAGAAAAGCAGAAGAAGATGTCGCTTGTTCCTTTGCGTTGCTGCCACGTACTCGTTAAGAACAAAGTACCTGTCCATCTCTTGTAATGTTGAAATCTTTTGGGTTAAAAGTAACGACAAAATAAATAGGAAATTACAAAAAAACTATCCTCTGTTGTAAAGGCCTCATGATTTCACAAGCGAGCAATTTGTGATATGCGTGACTGATTTTACCGCGAAAGATGATTGACAGCTTGTACCTCAAGTAATAGCGGAGCCAGCGCGCTAGCGCGTCAGCGGAGCTCCATTGCTAAGGAAATTTGGTAACCTATCAAGCCAAGAAATTTTGGTAGTGACGTAATAGTCACGTGACCGTCCGTCCGTCCGTACGTACCTACGTACGTCCGTCCGTCCGCACCACAGGGTTACCAATACCCTTCATACACTGGAGATAACCCTGTGCTGAATTCCATGTGTTTTTGGCGCGAAATCGCATGTTGACCCGCGTTATAGCAAAACAAGCAAAGACAACAAAAGTCAGAAACTAATTTGTTAATGGAAAAAAAAGTTCAAAAGAATACTCAGTTGTCTTTTTGGTGGAAGGGCAAAAGTTCAATTTAGGCGAAAAAAATTAGCCGATAAAGTTCAGGCGAAAAGTTCAAATTTGCCTTGTCGGTTCTGTTCGAACTCGGTCGGCACACCGCTTGAGTTCGCAGCTTTTCGAAGCGGTTTCGACGCCAAATATAGCAGAGCTAGTGCTTTTTGGTTTTTTCTGTCCATTTTGCCAGGAAAAACACCAGCAATTTCATGCTGATAGGCAGCTTGTCACGAAGAAAGAAATAAGTATTAAAATTAACGTGGAAAATGTCAATAAACGCTAATGGGCAAGTGGACTAATATCCGGCTTCATACAGCGACGACCCGGGTTCGGCTCTCAGCGAGGGTAAGAGGTTTTTTCTTTTATTTTTTATTTTTAATTTAACGACTTGAATGAGAGTATTTTCACAAATTAATAACTGCCAGCAAAAAAACAAAAAAACAAACAAACAAAACAAAAAGGGGGGCTCCACTTTTAGGCTTGGCTAAGTCTATATATTATACTTTGTTATCAAGTGTGAAGCCAAGTTTTGTAAAGTGCGACTTGAAATTTTCAAGTGCACTTGAGTCAAGTGCTTACGTGAAACAAACTTAATACAGGGCTAGGGTCCTGGGTCCAATGTTTTGTTGTTTGTTCCATTGTTTTCTCGGCAAATCAGAGAAGACCTTGTAAGAGCTGCGAACTTTGGTATTGTTATCGTCCAATCCGGAACAAACAAATTGTTTACCACATTCCAGCAGTATAGTCCAGGTTGACACGGTCATTCTTGGGCTGTCACGCAACGATTCATCCCACCAACAGGAGGAAGAGAAAGGAGAGAAGGAGAACGAGATTGCATCGGGGAAAAGCGTTTCGTGACGTTCCAAATAGAAGTTGAAATGGAACATGCTGTTTAGTTGGCTACACTGGAAAATTTGCGAAATGAACGGGACATTCGGTGTTGTATTAAAGGTGTCATATTGAAGGGGGTGAATAAGGGTATGCAAATCCACCCACCCGTTATAATTTAAAACCGGATCCGTCGATCCGCTGAAATTTGCTCAAATCCGAATCCACAGTTTGTTTGTTACATGGAGTTTTATATTTAAAAAAAATGTTCTGACTTGAGTTCTCGTAGATGCCTTGTGTGGGTTTGCAGGTGCGTTCCCAGGCAATTTTTGGCATTACGCATAACGCCAGTCCGAAACTTAGCCAAAGGGAGGGAAACAGGATTATCCTTATCATTATGCTTATAATCAGAAAGCCATTTTATTATTTCTATGGTAGTCTTGTTCTCAGTACATATCGACTTAGGCTTATCGCGCTTTGCGTTAATATAAAATAAGTTAATAAAATAAAATAAGTTCCCTTACTTTCTTGGCAACTGAAAACTAACTCGAGACAATTTCTTCTGACACGAAGTAGTAACAATTAAAAAGGGAAAGCGTAAACTTCTCATACAACACTTTTGAAGATCATCAGAGTGTCTCTATAAGATTGCATATTAAAGCGCCAGAGAAGAGAGCCGCTCAGTTCTCTTGGTTCAGCCCTTGTAGGTCTTGTTTCTGCGCACGTACTAAATAACCGCTCTGGCGTTGCAGTAGACACAGGCATTGTAAGAAGAATAGTAAGAACTGTTGATAGCTGTAGGCAACTGTGTTGGACACAACATGACAGCAGAATCAAACTGCTTGATAGACACTGAACTAACATTGAGTACAGCCACGAGTATCGAAATTGCACAACTTTGCCTTATCACTTCACCTATATGAATTTTTTATCGCTTTACCCATATGAATTTCCATTTCTCCTGTTTTATAAACCGTCAAATTAAGAAAAATAATATTAACGGCAGAAAATTATGGTACGCACTTGCGTATTTCGCGTAAAGGCAGGAACGCCTCTGGTTTGTGTTTTACTAAAACGTTTTGCCAAGTTTTTTCTCTCTTTGAAGGTGAACATCAAAGCAATATTTAAGAAAAATCTTTTAAATATGAAGACATAAGCCCTTTTTGGGGAAACGTTGTTTCCAATGGCACACTCCAATGAATTGAACTTACAGATCATTTCATCGTATTGCTGTAACAGACCTAATGAAACCCAGCCTGGTGAGTTACTGTTTGCCCTACCCGGTAATTTTATTTTCTCCCTTGTGTAGAATTTGGTTACCCTGGTGGGCTGTGCCTTGTCACTGTAGCTTTTTTATTTCGTTTTTTATTCAGTTAAGTTAGCGCATTATTAGCTGATTTAAAACAAATTAGACAATCCAATTGCTACTCAAAATGCAAGAAATCTCACGGCTAAGGACCTAAATTTCAACCTTTCGTCCCTGCACCCCCCATCCCCCAGATACTTCTGCATGCATTCAGCGCTGGCTTTTTTCAAGCCCCTAATCCTTCAATTCCCGCATCCTCCCCCCAGCCTCCCCAAACCCACTTGAAATTACGTTCCTCAAACCCTAAAAGGGTCAATTTCTTCCATTCTCAACACGGAACAAAATTTAGATTTGTCCTGGAGAAAACTATTGCAGAAGCACTTAGCGAACAAGCTGAACATCTACTCTGCATAAAAGTATACACACAACTAAATTAAATAACTCACTGTCCTGAAAAAACCTGACTTGTCATTCAAAACGTGTAGACAAAAACATACCAAAACATTTCTGACGAGAGTTGAGATCCCTGATCCGAACTTTATAGCAAACAAAATTCAAAAATCGGAGCCCAAAAAATGGATAAAACCGCCATCCGCTGCAATTGCAGGATCAGCAAGTCCATTAAGATCACTCTGGATCTAAAATCTGGGCAAAATTATTTGCAAAATCTGCCGATCCATAGAGCTATTCACTATTGTATCATGTGTTGCGTATTATAGATGTAGACCTTTCACGGCAAAAATCCGCCGTCTAGAAAATAGGGCAAACACGGCACAAAACACAATGCTCGTATGGAAAAATACGAATTCCGTAAAATTTGAAATTTGAGAAAATGTATTAATTGGAAACTTAAGATGTCAGACAGGTAGAAGACTACTCTGGCATAAATTGAAGGGCATGACTGGGACTAGAGAGCGCAACCTCGCGTCATTGGCTCGGCAACAAATGCCCCTCCCATGGTCCCTTGGAGAATTTCAAAAACCAGGTTATCTGAAATGACATTTTTTGCATTGAAAATTGTACTTCCTACAAAAGAATAAAATAAAACAAAAAGGGACGAAAACAAAACTTTTGAAAAACAAAACAAAACAAAACAAAACCCGGATTGCATAATACCATTCGATAGACGTTGTTTGTAGAAAAAATTCTCAGGCGAAAGAGCGGGCCGTAGCCCCATCGGCCCCTCCCCTAAATCCACCTACCGTATTTACTCGATTAAACACCGCCCTCGAATAAACGCCTCCCTCGATTAAACGCCGCAGATGGAAGCAAAATTACCAACAAACGCCGCCCTCGAATAAACGCCGCACCCAATCAGAAGAATGCGGCGTTTATTCGAGGATTATAAGAAAAAAAAAATAACAAGAACGGTAAAACTTGGTAATCTACACATGAACGTTGTACATATCCCAAGCCACACAATTATGATTCTATCTCAGCAAAAAAGCGAGACATTGGAACTTTAAACATGTTTCTGTTTTACATAGTATTTACGAATGAATTACCGTAATTATTATCAGTGATTTAAGAAATATGATTTTGAAATAAACGCCCCCCTCGAATAAACGCCGCCCTTGAATAAACGCCGCATCGGAAACGCTAAAAATTTAATAAACGCCACGGCGTTTAATCGAGTAAATACGGTATGTAGAAAGCGAATCATCGCAAATTATCGCGTTTTCAGTTTGCCCAAATTTTTAAGCGGACTTTGACGGATTCTATACAAGTAGACAAACGTACGAAAGAAAAAGAAAACGCGATTACTAGCCTGCCTCCGGATGTCCCCTCGTGATTTCCTTTGTTTCACCCTTGAAACAAAGGGAATAGGAGACGTCTGCACGCAGGCTACACGATTGCTTATCTATGTCCTTTAGATTTCAACACAATACTCATAGTTTGTGTAGATCTCAAATTGTTTGGAAAATTATTGGGCATTGGATTTCAGATTTTTCCATGTAAACACTGTATTTTGTGCCACGTTTTTTTGCCTCATTTCCACAATTCCAGATTTTACCACAAAAAGGGTCTGTGTCATCTTTTACCGATTACGGCCTAGCCTTTCCCCTCACAGGTTTTCGGAGAGTACAATAATTGTTCAAGCGCCTTCTCCTCGAACGAAAATTCGCAAACGTCTTTTTAAAAAGATTTGTTCAGGAAGCCAAGCGGCAATCTCAGCCCGGGCTGAAATTTGCCTACTAATACAATGGCATTTGTGTGCAGTTTTTGTCTACATGGAAAAACAGACTTACAAGGGTTATCAGAATCCAAAAAGAAAATTGAGGGGAAACCACCCATTTTCCAGAGATAATTGAGCTTAAAGAAAATGCCATACATTCTTTGTATTTTAAAGTTTTTTTAGAGTGGTGGTTGCTTAATTATCTCTGAAAAATGCGTGGTTACCCACATTTTTTTAAGATTCCAATAGGTCTTGCTAAGACCTGCTTTTCCACCAATCCATAGTCATAACCTTTGCAAAAATAACACTCAGTAGCAGCATGCACCAACCTTAAGAGTAGCTACAAATGCAGTTTTCACTGTCCACTGGCAATTGATGCAAATAACGAAAGGCTCAGGGGAAAAAACCTGAGTGACTTAGGGTAGCTGTCGATTGAACATCGTAATTATTATGTAACCCAAACCTGCCACTTTGTTAACAAGCTCAAGAAAGTTCATTTCTGGGTAAAGCCACCGTTTGGTGAATAGAGCCAAAAAGTCACTAAGGATGACCTTAAGCAGAGCTTGACCTTATTTTATTTTAATTCTTGATCCTGCAGTTCTAATATACGATATTTATATATTCATTATTTCATCTTCATCCTTCATGGGTTTATAACAAACCAACTAATGACCAGCTCCCGGTTGGCTTGTTAGCTTGATTGTTTAGAGTGCTGTACCGGTATCACAGAGGTCAAGGGTTCGAATCCCATACAAGCCTGGATTTTTTTCAGGCTTTCTTTTTGCAACTGCAAAAGTTGTGTCTATGACTAAGATGATCTTCTTTAGATTTAATTCTTCATCCCGCAGTTCTAATGTGATGGTCATATCTTCATTATTTCAATTTCTGCTGTGCAGACCTAAAATATATTGTGCAGTAGCACATTGTTATTGAATATACCCTTATAGGGAACACTGTTCACACTTCACTTGTTCAAGCAAATTTCCCAGTGCATTTGTCAAAACCTGGAGGTTACTCAAGTCATTAAGCCTATCATCAGGACCTGCATCTTTAATGAGTGTCACCTGAACATCACTGCCTGCAAGTCGATTGACCAGATCAAGTGATACCTGGTATGGCACGTCTTTGTCTTTCATTCCATGGACAAGACGAACAGGACAGTGGATGGAGTATACTGCATCTTCGTGTAACACATGTTGGCGAGCTTCTTGAATTACTTTAAAATCTACCACATACGGCTCACCATACTGTGAAGGTATCACCAATTTTCCTGTGGATTCAACTTCTGCTTTGATATTGTCAGGAAGGTTGTCATAACAACGTGACAAAGGTTCCACAGCACAGGCTATTCCAACAAGACCCTTGATTTGATCAGATCTCACCATGGCAACAAGTAGCATGATCCACCCTCCAAGACTTGATCCAACAAGGATTTGTGGACCTGAAATATGCAAAGATTGGCAGCTCCTTAGGCCATCAAAAAGCATTAAGTCGCACTTTGCGCCATGGGCGGTCCACACATTTGGAGCTAAACCTAGTCCATTGCAGGGTTACCCCAGGGGATACTCCCTATAGTGGGCTATACAGGGAGGCTCCACACCGAAAATTGGGTAGAGGTATGCGGCACACTCCTTCAAAGCCTTACCCTATTTTCAGACCAAATATGTGATTTCAGGCCTACCCTATTTAAGAATTGACCCAAAATTTGATACCCTATTTCAGATGAAAATGCTCAAACCCTATATCCTATTTCAGAGTAAAAAGGCTCATAAACCATACCCTTTAGTGCCACACATACCTGTCTAGCTTATATAAGGGAGTACCCCCCTGGGGGGGGGGGGGCTCTGCCTAAAAGGGGTGCCTTTAAGGGTAGGGAAAATTGTCATTTTAGTATGTGAAAGGATCACAAATGAATCGGATGTAAAGTTGAAGAGATGGCGGCTAAAGGGAAGTTTATGGCAGGGTGCCAAAATTTGGCAGAAATGACCACGCGAAACACATAAAAGATTGCAACCTTTGAGCAACTGAACCAGAACAACTGAAAGCCTAGGAAGAAATGCGGCGATCACAGGAAATGTCATTGTTTTGGCTTATCCTTGAGGTATGATTTGCTCTAGGTACATGAAAGGGGGTACCATTTGGCTGGGCGGAGACTCCCCGTACAAAAATTTATTGAGTACCCCCCCGAGGGGTTAACCTCAGCATTTTTTGCTCGTACCCATGTATATACAACTAGTTCTGAAAAATTGAATAATAGAAGATCTAAAAAAATAAATAAATGAATAAAATAAGAAAGAAAACTGAGGCGAGAACGTTTTCAATAGCCAAGAAGTTTACTGGGGCTACTAGACTTACCTTTGGCCACGTTGTCTAGAATTGTCAACACATCTTCTTTCCTCATACCGATTGTACATTCTTGGCTTTTCCCACTAGACATGCCATGTCCTCTGTAGTCAAACCTAATGTAAGAATGTCCAATTTCCCGACAGTACCGCTCTAAAGCGGTAGCTTTCGTTCCCTCCATGCTCGACATAAACCCGGACAAAAATATTACCCCTGGAAGCTTTCCTGGAGTTTGTCTATACGCAATGAATTCCCCAGGAGAATTAGAAGGCGATAGGTACTGAACCGCTGATTCAGATAAGGAACTCATTCTTCTGAACCGAATGGCTGATGATCAGGGGCACCCAACGAAAAAATTTTAGCATGGGTGCCCCTGAATGATCGACAAACCTCTCGCCATTTTATGAAAGGCTACCCACTGCATAAATGTCATAACGAATTGTCGCTTTCAATAGAAGTCCAATCACAACCCTCTCGGGAGGGGAGGGGTCACAAACGTCTCGGGAGGGGAGGGGATGGGAGGCCTTTCACACCTTTTGCTAGAATTCCCTCGAGTCAATGTAGTAACGTGGTTCCTGTGACCATTCAAATGAAAACTGTTGAATGTGATAAAGCAGCAGGAATTAAAAAATTTAAAAGGAGTGGTAACTTCCTGTCCCCTCCTAAGGGGTAAGAATGAATTTGAGCCACACCCACAAATGAGATTCTGGTATCTTCAAGGGTTTCGGTCAAATTTATGCAACGAGCATCCATGTGACTTATATGGGGCCAAAAGTGAAAACCACATGCAGCAACCCCTGCACATTATTGTCATGTTAAATTTCCTGCCACTTCCAGTTGATTTAATAGCCTGTGTAGCAGATGTCTGAGTAATTATACAGTATGACATCAGGAGTGTACACAATGCTCACATGAGGAGTGGCTAGAAAAATGCAATTTGCACTGTGTGCTGGAAACTGCAAGGGGCCCAGGCAGTAGCAGGGGGTGCTGGGGTGCCTGTGAACTCCTTATTGGGAATGAAAAAATTTATAGTGGTGTCAAAGCAAACCAGCTATCTCACCATACACCAGTTGAGCTTTTTGGATTTGTAAGTTCAGTATTGACTGCTGTACAAAATAATAGGCTTTCAATGACCATTTCTCTATTGGGAAAAAACTCACTGTTGGCAAAACAACAAGAAAAAAATTCTTTTTCGGTAAAAGTCAAGGTTTTTGAGAATAAAGCCAAAAAGTTACTTAGGATGTCCTTAGCTCAAGCTTGGTTTTATTTTGTCCTTAATTTGTGCTTTTCAAGCCTAAAACTGCTTCTGCAGTAGCCCTGTTTTATTGAATCATCCCTCACAAAGAACACTGAAACTTTCAATCAAATTTCCCAGTGTCCTTGTCAAGAACTGGAGATTACTCAAGTCAGAAAGCCTATGACCTCCATCTTTAATGAGTGTCACATTAATATCTCTGCTTGCAAGTCGATTGACCAGATCAAGTGACACCTGGTATGGCACGTCTTTGTCTTTCATTCCGTGGATAAGGCGAACAGGACAGTAAATGGAGTACACTTCATTTTCTTGTAACATGTGCTGCCGCGCCTCTTGTATTACTTTAAAGTCTAAGACATATGGCTCATCAGGGCTGTACTCTGAAGGTATCACCCATTTTCCTGTGGATTCAACTTCTGCTCTGATATTGTCAGGGAGGTTGTCATAACGACGTGACAAAAAGTCCACAGCACTGGCTACTCCGACAAGACCCTTGATTTGATCAGGCCTCGCCATGGCAACAAGAAGCATGACCCACCCTCCAAGACTTGATCCAACAAGGATTTGGGGACCTGAAATATGCAAAGATCTACAGGTGCTTAATAGTCTATCAAACAAGGTAAAGTACCACACACCAGGAGCTTAACCCACTTTCTGTTGCATGAAAAGACCAGTAGAATTACTACTCCCCCCCTCCTGGATGGGCTACCACAGCATTTAGTTGCCCAAACAGCAGGGACACGAGGAACTTCCCATCTAAATAAAATGTCCAAGTAAACTACGTAGAATAAAAGTCACAAATTACAGTGAAACCTGTATCAAGCGGACACCCTTGGGACTTTCGCTAGAGTCCCCTTACAACAGAATGTTCTCTTAATACAGCTTTCGATAAATTTCAAAATAGTTAATTATTGACCTCATATATCTCCACCTTTATTTACCCCACACTTGACATGCTTTGTCGCAAACCTTTCGCAAATGGATGTTCTGGGTAGAATTACTAAATTACCTGGAAAATACGCTCTTCAAACCAGATAACAATGCCATAATGTCATAAAAATACCTTCTGGAACACTTGAAGTGTCCGCTTAATGCAGGTTCGTTTTAAAGTAAACATGGGAGGAAAACTTAGGGACTTAAGCTGGTGTCCGGTTAATAAACGGGTCCTTTATACAGGTTTCATTGTATCTTACTAATGGTCAAGTGCACGTCCTGCAGTAAGGAAAAGTAATGATCTGTGGTTTAACTCTTGAGGGAAGTTGGATTAGACTATTTAGAAAAGCAGGTTGGATTGGTGCAACTTTATATACAACTGAAATACGAGGCCTTAGATATAGAAGTTCTACAAGGTGAAACAAAGTATGGCTAGGGTTGTAACTGACATGTGTTCGGCAATGACTACCATTTTGTTGCTAAAAATAGCATAAAAGGGCTGAAAATTCGAAATTCAAATAGTATCTTTAACTTGATTTGATTGACGTATTTTAAAAATGTTTTGAATTCCTCATTGCAAGTTCTTACAAAAACTGTCTTAAGATATCCCATACTACGAAAAATTAAGTCTGTAAGAAACCCCGCATTTTTACTGTCGCACAGGGCCACCGTGTTGAGTCAAGAACGTTGTGTTTCAAAGCCAAGAACTAAGCAAGTAAGCTTCTACCTTTAGCCACGTTGTCAAGAATTGTCAACACATCTTCTTTCCTCATTCCGATTGTACATTCTCGGCTTTTCCCACTAGACATGCCATGTCCTCTGTAGTCAAACCTAATGTAAGAATGTCCAATTTCCCGACAGTACCGCTCCAGAGCGGTAGCTTTCGTTCCCTCCATGCTCGACATTAGCCCGGGCAAAAATATTACGCCTGGAAGCTTTCCTGGAGATTGTCTATACGCAATGAATTCCCCAGGAGACGGCGATAGGTACTGAACCGCTGATTCAGATAAGGAACTCATTCTTTTGAAATAAATGGTTAATGATCGAGTTAAAATTGGCCTCATCCTGTCGCCATTTTCTGAATGGGCACCCACGTCATAACAGTTATCACAAATTGTCGCTTACAATCAATCACAACTTTCTTGGGAGGGGAGGGGTCACGTCCCTCTCGAGAAGGCATGTAAACCTTTTATACCTTTTGCCAGAATTCCCGTGTCAGTGTAGTAACGTGTTTCTTCTGCAATCCTAAGTTGTGTCGTAAGGGTGACCACTCAAATGAAAAACTTTGAATATGACTGTTCCATGGCTCTAATTATCCTTGTCAGGAGCCCACCAGGAATAGAATACATATAGGGCACTCTCTGCACCACTCCAGTACATTGTACGATCTCTCTTTTCAGGTGAATAAATGAGTACCAGCAAACCGCAACAAAAATTTGTGTTGTACTAACATGATATCCAGCAGGGGAAGTAGTAACCAGCAGTGTACGTTGCTTGCGGCTCAGGTGTGATTTTACCTACCTCAAGGACGGTGCAGTGCCTCCTAATGCAGATGTATTTGTGCAAAGGTTACCACTATGGAGAAAAAGCAGATCTAAGGGAAGGTACGTTTTTTCTTGGGGGGGGAGGGCTGGGGCCTCAGAGGGGAGGGTCATCGATGAAAGTGAGCACCAAAAGGGGAGGGTCATACCTCATGTGAGCTATTCAAGGGAGGGTCACACATCTTTTCAGAGGCGGATCCAGGGGAGGGGTTGAGGGGGTTGCAACCCCCCCTTTGAGCAGCGTTTTTTTTTTGTTATCTTGTTTGATTCTTCCTAAAAATAATAGAATAAAATTGTTTTTTACAAAGTTGTTTCACTTCCACCACACCATTGGCGTTAAAGGTTACTACAATAGTGTACACCCCCCCCCCCCTTTCAGAAATTCCTGGATCCGCCCCTGCTTTTCCGGAATTTTTTAATGAGAATTTTTGTGATGATGCTTTCCATTTTTCTTACAGATTAAGTTTCTTTTCACCTACTTTGATTTAATTTGGTGTTTTATTATAGGTACTAGGTTGCATTTGTACATGTATATTATGCCATGGCACATAGTTTTTCTCGGAGGACTGGTGTCATTTTGCGTCCTTATCGAGAAGTACTTGACTCAGGTATCGTTTCTTCAGCTTCTTGCTGTTGGCTATCTGCTGCCTGATCTCCTGAGTCGTTTAGTTTTGAAGAGTTACTAGTAGATTCAACAATGCGCTCTACCCTGTCGGAAATGTAGGAAATATTTGTTTTTGAGAGGCAGATTTCGCATGCTAAACAAAACATAGGCACGCATTGCGTGCTTGACCTATGTTGAAATGACAAGTCTTATCCTCGCTTATTTGCGATTTTTAAGACATACTCTGAGGACAAAACAACACGCGATTATTCTTGCAAATACTTCCCCCCTCCACTATAGCACCTGAGTGCATAAAGCCCAGTTCAGACTCCGCACCTCCCATGTGTCGTACCAAGTAGTACGTAGTTTTTTGGCAGTTGTACGGTGTCCAAATGAGTTTTTTCGACAGATTTCAATTAGGCAAGCCAAAATCTCAGAGTACGGCAAAGTTTGCCACTTAAATACGACCTAGGAAGGAAAATGTATTTGGTACGGCCCATGAGAGGTACGGCGTCTGAACTGGGCCTAAAACAGCTTTTTCGTTTACTCAGCAATACCCTTGGAATGCAAAAAAACATCCCGCTAAAAACCCAGTTGGACCAAAATTGGAGATAGAGCAACCATCGGGCTAGTAGGCTACAGGCTAAAAAGTCAAACTGACACTAGAACAAAACGACTGCATAAAAACTTCAAATTAAATTTAAAACTGAAACCTCAGTTAAGGTCAACTAATGATTGTCTGCATATTACTGAAGAATATAAATCCAGCTCACAACAAGATGTGAAAGAAATAAGTGTAGTAGACAATAATTTGAGGAGAGGACAGTCATTGCGGTCATGTTAAAATGTAGCCTGCAGACTGTGCAGACTGCAGACCATGCAGACTACGCAGACTGGTATTTTGTTTTCTTTAAGTAAACTGTGATTTGTTGTACTTTTTAGGACTTTTCACTTTTTGTCGTGTTAAGATGACATGGCCAGCAGCTGGCCGAGTTCTCCAAAAAATGCCCCGCTGTAAGGAATTCTCGAACAATTTCGACAGAAAGATTCGCACCTTCTGGGAGTATTTCATATTCCTTTGCCAGACGATTCAAAAGTACATTTTAGTTTTGCAGTTAACGAAGTTTCCGAGCTTGAGCGTACCGTGAACTCGCTATGTTACCGTATACATTACAGGTTTATAAACCTACAGACACGCTTGAACAAGCTAATCTATGCAAATTGCTATCTTAAACACGTCGCGAAAAAAATTCAAAAACCATATGTTCCCGTATATGATAAAACCAAGAAAGAAATCATTTCTATGTCGGCTGGAAATTCTGTGGATGTGACTGATATAAATCATGGTCACAACATCGTAAACTAAAACTAAACCGCATTTTGGGAAGAGAAAACAGGTTTAAAAACCTACTGACACGCTTGAATAAACAAGCTAATTTATGCAAATTGCAATCTTATAAAGACGTCGCTATAAATTTCAAATTACCAAACAAAGCGGTTTCAAAAACCTTGCAAAGTACAGTCAAAATTATCCGTATCAAGCACAGATACAATCTTTTCAATCAACATCTTGCTAAAAGATACATAACCAAAACAGCTGTTTCATAACACAAATCATAAAAGAACAAATTAAATTACAGTTTCTCGTCAACAAGTCTATTTTTGGAACGATGTTACATGTAATTGTTTTTGTCAAGTACTCACGTTCCACCGTTGGCCACGACAAAGTTCAATTTTACCTGCCCTTACAATAGCTTTAGGAAATTACCATCAATTCCACCACACCAAGCCTTTACTGAAAACATAATATTCGAGAGGTAAAAGTAGAAAAGCACATTTGCGCTGATCGTTTCCGTCCCCATATGTACATTCGACATGGCCGGTAAGCTTAACCTTGTCTGACCTTCAGCTTCAGTAAGCGAATTCTAACCAGCTCTTTCATTGGTAGAATGTACTCTTAGCTTAGTAGCCTCAATCTGATTGGTGCCACATAGTGCCACATAAATTCCCCCGGGGGGTGTACTCCCATGTGAAAGGTGCATGGATGCACGTCGTCTCGCGTTCTCCGTCTGTTTTAACATAGCTTTAATTTAAATTTTCCGACGAGCATTCCCGCCCGTCTCACATGAGATTTCCCCCCCGGATCAAAAATACATACATACATACATACATACAAACAAACAAACAAACATAGAAAGCGAAAAACTTCACGCTGACTAAGACCCTATGTTTTCAACATAGGTCAATAAACCTTTCTGTTAAAATAACCAACAGCAATGCCGGTGTCACAGCGGATTTTGTCCCCCCGCCGATTTTGTCCCCCCGGACCAAATCCGCTAGCGGATATTGTCCCCCCGGACAATATCCGCTAGCCGATATTGTCCCCCCTTCGCCGAATTTGTCCCCCCCTCAACAATTGTTATTTAAGCTTTGTTTCCCTCTTACTCAGTAAACTTTCCATTTGCAAACTTTTTTGCAACGTTCCCTCGAATGACAACACAAAACGTGTTATAATTCTGCCATATTTATTATAGTAAATATAGTTACTTCTTATAATAGCGATGCAATTTTGCGTTCTATGCTGGTCTCTAAGTTATTTCAGAAATTTACTATAATTCATTGCAAAGCTTGTCGTAAACAAAAGACCTGACTAAACACAGCGTCTAACTACGGTTCCTGTTAGCAATGAATCGAAAACGTTAATCTTAAGCTTGTTTGAGTTGCGGCTTTAATAATCGCTCTAAAATGATTTTTTCAAAAATTACTCTCTCAGTCTTAAGCAACGTCGACATGAAACAAATTCTAAATTCTTACTTTTAATTACGCCTTAATATGAACAAAAACAGTTGCAACTAACGGTAACCCAAACTCTTAGAAAAACGCGAACTCCGTTGTATTATTATTTTACGGCTTAAGTGATCTCCGTTCTATCCTTATTTTACGGCTTAATATAGATAAACTAACGGTACTTAATCTTAGAAAATCGTGATCTCCGTTCTATTCTTATTTTACCGCTTAATAAAAATAAACTAACGGTAGTTAATCTTAGAAAATCGTGATTTCCGTTCTGTTCCTATTTTACGGCTTAATATAGATAAACTAACGGTACTTGATCTTAGAAAATCGTGATCTCCGTTCTGTTCCTATTTTACAATTTAACGCGTTTATTGTCTGGTGGTCTGCATACGCGACAAAGCCACTCGCCCTCTGGGGCAGTCTCGAGTCCTTCGCAAGCAAGGTGGAGCCATTCGTCACACAATTCGTTTACGACTCCAGGAGTACGATAGCGAAGTATGATCACTTTTGACGGGGGGACAAAATTCGCGAAGGGGGGACAAAATCCGCTAGCGAATATTGTCTCCCGGGGGTCAATATCGGCTAGCGGATATTGTCCGGGGGACAATATCCGCTAGCGGATTTGGTCCGGGGGGACAAAATCCAGGGGGGACAAAATCGGCTAGGACACCGGCTAGTCGGAGAAAGAAACGTGTGTATTTTCCCTTAGATATTTTATGTTCAAAACTTTTATAATACTCAAATACTTCCATATTCAAACTTCAGCTATAAAACGTAAATATCCCACACTGATTGTTCGCATTTTCTTTGTTTCAGCGTGCACACATTCAATATCGAGATATATTCATATTCAAACACTTTGCGTTCACAAGTGAAACGTTCTGAGGTTTCTACAGCATGGAACATACAATGTAGTAGTGAGGGGAGGGTCGCACTTTTGTCAGTCACCTAAAGGTGGGGGGTCAGGAGTGTTTTCATTAAAACGCAGGGGAGGGCCAACACTTTTTTGGGAAAAAAATCCCAAAATTCCCCAGCCCTCCCCCCCCAAGAAAAAACGTACCTTCCCTAAGCAAGAGTTATTAGAATCCAAAAACAAAAATGTGGGTTACTGCACTTTTTTCAGAGATAAATATTATTTAGCAACCATACCATAATTCTAAAAAAGCGTTAAAAAACAAAGAATGTCTGTCATTTTCTTTCCAAATTTAAGCTTAATTGTAAACAAGCAAAAATAAACGATAAAAACCGACGTTTCGGTGCCTCCATTGTCAAGGTAACATGTAAATTACTACAAGTGTTTTAAAGCAGCGTTGGTGCTAAAATCAACATAACAGAGGGTGTGAAAATAAACGATGGCGTCATGAAGACACCGAAACAGCGGTTTTCATCATTTATTATTCCTTGTTTATGTCTAAGCAAATCATTATTGATACGAAGCTCAATTATCTGACTGAAAAATGCGTGGCTACCTCCAGTTTTCTTTTTGGATTCTGATAGCCCTTCAGTAAGATTTGCTTTTTCCACATAGTCATAAACCAAGCAAAAATACTGTTGTAGTAGTGGGCAAGTTTCTTAAGAGACCCAAATATCTCGAGATGCGCAGAACATATGCGCAGTAACAAAAGGAGGCACCGTCCTTAAGAGACTTAAGAACTGGATGATACAGTTCAGATACTTCCAAGGATCACCACTCCATGGGGAGTGAAAGACTATGACTATGGGTCAAAAGTCAAGGGGGTTGATAAAAATTTCCTACACATCCTTTCCTAGCTCAACTTCACTTTTTTAGCCTCGGTTCGAGGCGTTTAGATAGTGGCAGGATAAATGAAAAATATTGAGAGTGGAGAAGAAATGAGAAGACATTGGTGTTCTTTTGCACCTCTCTCCCTTGCCTCTTCTCTTTTTTCTTTACTCTCAATATTTATTGCTACTTTCTGAATCGGAACACACTATTCCCTTTCTGGTCCCTCCAGTCCAACACAACCATATTGTTAGATGGTTCACTTTCTGCCACCTGGGAAATTGGCCCCTGTTCACCTTTCTGCTGCAGCTCAGCTTCTTGCCTCCTTTCTCCTAAAATCTTAAAAATCCTAGTTCCCTATCCCTATCCCCATCCCTTGCTGGTTAGATAGTCAAAGCACAACAGCTGGGACAAGACTACACAAGAACACTCTATACAGTTAAAGGGACAGGATTCCACAAAAATATGAACATTTTGCTTACATATTATTTCCATGTTATATGGACGAGTGATAATAATAATAATAAAAAAACTAAAATTAATACGATGCAATGTTTCGATGTGTCTAACATCATTATCAAGCATTGAGTGACATTATCATGAAACTGAAAATAAACATGTGGAAAAGAACTCTTGACATTTTTTTGGAGTTTTAAGGTATGTAAATAACTTAGCGCGTATAAAGTCTGACTGGATGTTAAAAGATGGCCTTGGTTCTTTGGTTGAGAGCATCTCGTGAATCAGACAGTCACATTTATTTCAGCATTTTTTATTACTTAAGTACAAAAAGTTGTTTGTGAGATCTGATCTCAACAATGTGTGCTTCTTGTGCATGTGTTTTCCCAGTTGTTGAAGTCCGTAAGCTGTGTTAAGCAAATGCGCTGGTGCAGATATAGGCTTGATTTCCGCTGCTCTTCTCATTTCCCCGAACAGTGGCTGGTAATTGACCCTAGATGTATCCATTCAGGACCCACTGTGCTCAAAGTGCTACAAGGGGCCTCCGCTGCACACAGTCCACTGCCCACTGCCTGGCTGTCTCAGTGGTCAAGGCAAGTCTGGGTGATACCTTGACTTCTTACGCGCACAGTCATCCTTCAACCTAGAATGATTCAAGACATTGAGTTTAAGTAACACCTGTCCTCTTCACTTGAATACTTCATGGAAGCTGTAATTCCACTGTGAAAAGCTCTTCTATTTCATCATCAGAGACGATCTGACCAAAAAAAAAAAAAAATATTAAGTTAATAAACATAAGAAATAAAATAAAGATTAAAAAAGGTCTAATCATTTTTCTTGTAAGATCTGGCATTCATGGTCCAGAATAAAAAATATATAAAAAACGAGTTGACTTGGCTAGTGTGTTTAATTAATAAAAGTTTTCCGAAGTCTTGTGTGACCCGACTTTCTTGAATAGACTGTGCAGTGTGGAGGGGGGCAAAAATCTGGGGGAAGGGAAAATAGGAAAGAACTGAAAGAGAAAAGGCTGGAACCAGGAGAAAATAGCAGAATTTAAAGCAAAAATGCAAAGAGGCAGGAACATGCACCTACAAGGAGATAGGTGAAGGGAACGAGCAGTAGGACCTTCGACTGCTCCCCCACCCCTCCCCACTGCTGAACAGTACTGTACTATACAGGGGTTTCAATAACTTCTTTGATAAGTGGCTGCTGAAGGTGGAATAGGTGGCTGTGACCACGAAAAGGTCCCTTTCCTCTCTTAAACTCTTAACAGACGGTGATAAGAGGCCTTATAAATGGCGGTAGACTGCCGGTAATCGGCTTTTATTGAAACCCCTGAACATAGGGCTGTTTTTTTTCTCGTGTTTTTTTCCAAAGAAGAAAATCAGAACTTGGGTGTTTTTGGGAGTGAAAGAATGATCCATCGCCTACATTTGTGAATTCCTCAAATGTCAGTCTTGAACTTTGCTGCAAGCCACTGCTGCTCAAGATGCTTGTTATTATTCCCAGGACTTGATCATCTGTCAGTGCAGGCCCTGTAACCATTCTGAACAAGCTGAAGAGCTCATGGTGTGACAAGTATCCATCACTATCAGCGTCCAGCACTTGAAATGCAACTGTGTAGAATCAATACAAAAAAAGGAAGTATCCACAGCTAAGATGCACATGTTTCACTCATCTGAAAAAGTGAGATTTTGTAGACACCAAAAAAAATTTCTTGAAAGATGGTAAAGTAGAATTCACTTGAAAATACTGAGTACTTTATTTTCTGTGAAATGGGACCTGGACTTCTCCCATCACGCCCCCTTTAGTTACCAGCTGCTTGCTTCAAGTTTCGTATTTACCCTGCCATTTAAATTTATGGCTTATGACACAAACTCACATTCTTTCCTATCAGCAAGAGAATTGCGAGGACTCATTCTAGACAGAATGTTGATGAATGACTTGGATGTCAACTTGTTTGTTCTTGTTTGAAGGTAAGCAAAAGCTACTTTAGGCATTATTGGATTAGTAGAAATCTCTGGTATGTCCAGGAATTGCCTCAATGTTATGCCACCATTTCTGCCATCTGGATCATAGCGTGCAAACCTCTTCAACAGCTTGGGTATCTCCTTTGCAGTGACTATAGATTTAAGACACAAAATGCAAGTAAGCAACCACTCTGATCAGTAAATTAATAGCTCCCTTCAGTGACTATGTCACCTTTATTTATTTATCTGCTAGGATAACCCCATCTGCATTGCAATAATGCTGTTATCAATGGAAGCCCTGGTATCCTACTAATAACAAAGAAAAAAATGAAGTTGAAACAGCAGATTAAAAGAATAAAATCCCTAGAAAAATCCATTAAGAATGGTTTCCACTTGTGATATAAGCACTGCATACGCAAACAAAAGCACAACTGATGGACATTCGCACTATGTGATAAGAACCAATACCACAGCAACATACACACATAGTACAGTACGTGAAAAAGAGTTATTGTGCTTATCTAATGCAAGATTCCACATGTAAAACAAGCAAATTAGCACTCTTGAAAAGAGGACAAGCACTGCAAGCACAATAAAAAGGAAAAAAGTTTCTCTTCTAGAGGTAGTGCTATGATGTGACTGTGTGCTTATCACACAAGTAGGAGGTAGGTTTAAGGAATCAATTCTCAGTAAAATGCTGTTTTTGAACCTTGCAGATGAGAAAGGTATCTAGGAAGTAACCAATTCCCTGAATTCCAGAGTGGTCAATAATGATAGGTTGAACATAGTAATGAAGGTACAGTGTATTCATACTTCAGTGATAGAATTAAATGATAGAACAAGAGCTCACAGAAAATTTATATGTTTATAAAGTCACCTACAGTTTGAGTTAGCCTCTAACTCTCTTACTTCATCCTCACTGGCAAGTGAAGCTCCAGCACCCTAATCATATGTAAAAGAAAAAAAAAACAAAGTTGATTCAAGACAATATTAAGAAGCAATCAAGGAAGTTAAAGGCTTAAGAGAAACAGGCATATATAACTGCATTTTTTGTGCTGCAAAAGGTGAAAAAAACACTCTAAACTCCCCCAGTAGGCATGCATGTAGCAGATTTTGTGTTCTAAATGTTGGTTTATTTCATAAATTTGTCAGCTGAATTAAGAACAATCTCCCCGTAGCAATCACCATTTTTGCATGAGCCCCCTCACACTTATTAATAAGTGATTGAATGGCTCCCCTATCCCCCCCCCCCCCCCACACCCCTCATCCCCCCAAAGCTTCACTGTTCCTGGTTTTAAAATAGCATACAATTCACACATGACCTTAGCATTCAGTAATCACAGAAGCATGACTTTCATGATACAATGAATCGCAGCTGGTCTATAGCATTCAGTTTTTGAAATTTTTTAAAATCAGTTGCTTATCCTCTGAATGTTGTTTGCAGGACAATAAAAAATTAGTAAAGTTTTAAAAATATAATTATTTCCTGATGAAATCAAAGAAGCCAAAAAACAATTCTTCACGTGGACATAACTTTGAAAATCATGATCTCTGTAATAGTGCTGGTCACAAGGTAAAATGACAATGCCTGTATTCTTTTACCAGAAAGTATATGCTGGAAATTGTCAATTATCCTTTATACTGCAAATAAAATAATTATTATTTTGATTTCTCTCTTGGCTGCCAAAGTGCACAAATATAGCTGGTTTTATCATGAGTTGCTCTCTCTTGGAATCAAAATTTAAAAAAATGCCTTATTCTCACAGCATAGCTGGCTACAAGGTCATTGAATGTTGTGTATTATCACATTGACCTTATAACACATGTGCTTAGTGATTATGTTAGGTGCCTCTATGGTGATCAAATGAGACGCTTGGGTTTACAAAAAAAAGTGCTTCCAATTTTTTTCACAAATTGGGAGAAAATAATTTATGCAAAACTTGGAAACTGTAGTTAATGGTCTTGGCTGGTTTTTTTCTATAGTAATTATTTATTCTGCAAATAATGTCGAGTGTTGTTTTTCTTACAGCCGAGTTTAACATCTATCCAATGTACCTTTCAATCTTCCTTCTGTATTTAGTCATTAGCTATAAGCATCCTGGACTCAAAATTGTCTATGTGTTGTCAACATCTTGCAGTTCTAAATATCATGTTTTCAGATGAAATTTCTGACTCGCATTAAGAGTGGTTCATGTATCTTGTACCCAAACATATTTGACCTACATTAAGTAAAAGCAAACATTTTGCTGCAGCTATATCACAAAAATTTAATTAGAAATCATATATAATTTTGGTGAAATCTCTTTGTTATAAATAAAAATGGAAGGCAGTTCTCTCCTAAATTCAAGTTAAACCACCATTAATTTATAGCACCCTTTCTCAACAGGTGACAAAATGTGGAAATTTTGTGTACCAGGCATTTTTTGTTATGGCAATTTCATAATCAAAAGAAGTACTTCTAAGAAATTTGAAACTCAGCATTTTCTGGTTAAAAGAAAAAAAGGGCTGCCAAAATTGAAAGGAACTGACTACCACTGAATTTTTTCTTAATAAAAAATGGGCAGACTTGCCTGATGCAATTCACAGCAAAAAAAAAAACAAAAACAAAAAACAAAAAATGCAATTTTCAGGAACCAAAAATATAGAGTAGACTTTCTTTCTAAGGCATCAAAATTAATGACAGCTTTTATCTTGGACAAATGCATTTGTTGCTAAGAGAACTCATTATCTGAGGAAATATTACATGGAAATGATCTGGGTCTTAAAAGAAAACCCCCTTTGAAAGTTACCAGGGGTACTGATGAAACCGCTAATTGATTTTTCTTTCAATGCAAAGTTCACACAAACAACGAAAAGTTTTTCACAACAGAAACAAGACAATTATTAAACAACGGCTTGGAGAAAATGCTGTCGAGGTTGAACAAGGAGATCTCACCAGTACATGAAGCTGTCAGATTTAAAGACATTCTACAGGAAAATTGGGATAAAATTTAGCTGACTTTCAATAAAATTATGGACAGTTTATTTCAGAAGTCACAGCCAAACTAATAAATTTCATTTATTTTAACACAAGTTAATGAAACCCAAAGGCAACTGAAAATCCAGTTACCATTGTCAAGGCAGCTTTTTGGAGAGCAACTAACTAATGGTCTTCTTTGACCGCTTGACAGCCCAGCCCACAACATTTTGCCACAAAACACCATGTCACCTAAGCAAACCAAAATTTGTTAATTAAAAGAAAGACACTTTCCATTGGTCTTCAGTCCTCTTCTCTTAATTTCTTTAAGCAATAGGGCTTTTAGGCTTTATGTGCAAGAAAATTTAGTACTTGAGTACATAAAGCGTATAGTAAGTTGTAAAATTTCATTTATCTAGAGTTGACAAAGGTACTGCCAGGAAGAATTGTTTATCTAGAGTTGACAAAGGTACCGCCACGAAGAATTGTTTTTATATCTATATTTACACTTACTATTCCCACCATTTATAGCACCCTTTCCCAACAGGTGACAAAATTTGGAAATATAGTGTACCAGGCATTTTTTGTTATGGCAATTTCATAATCAGAAGAAGTACTTCTAAGAAATTTGAAACTCAGCATCTTCTGGTTAAAAGAAAAAAAAGGGCTGCCAAAATTGAAAGGAATTGACTACCATTGAATATTTTTTTAAAATAAAAAATGGGCAGACTTGCCTGATGCAATTCACAGCAAAAAAAAAACAAAAAACAAAAAACAAAAAATGCAATTTTCAGGAACCAAAAATATAGAGTAGACTTTCTTTCTAGGCATCAAAATTAATGATAGCTTTTTTCTTGGACAAATGCATTTGTTGCTAAGAGAACTCATTATCTGAGGAAATATTACATGGAAATGATCTGGGTCTTAAAAGAAAACCCCCTTTGAAAGCTACCAGGGGTACTGATGAAACCGCTAATTGATGTTTCTTTTCAATGCAAAGTTCACACAAACAACGAAAAGCTTTTCACAACAGAAACAAGACAATTATTAAACAATGGCTTGGAGAAAATGCTGTCGAGGTTGAACAAGGAGATCTCACCAGTACATGAAGCTGTCAGATTTAAAGACATTCTACGGATAAAATTTAGATGACTTTCAATAAAATTATGGACAGTTTATTTCAGAAGTCACAGTCCAAACTAACAAATTTCTTTTATTTTAACACAAGTTAATGAAACCCAAAGGCAACTGAAAATCCAGTTACCATTGTCAAGGCAGCTTTTTGGATAGCAACTAGCTAATGGTCTTCTTTGACCACTTGACAGCCCAGCCCACAACATTTTGCAACAAAACACCACGTCACCTGAGCAAACCAAAATTTTTTAATTAAAAGAAAGACACTTTCCATTGGTCTTCGGTCCTCTTCTCTTAATTTCTTTAAGCAATAGAGCTTTTAGGCTTTATGTGCAAGAAAATTTAGTACTTGAGTACATAAAGCGTATAGTAAGTTGTAAAATTTCATTTATCTAGAGTTGACAAAGGTACCGCCAGGAAGAATTGTTTTTATATCTTTAAATCCATTATCACAAGAAATATCCCTCTAGAATCACCTGTGAACCTCTATTGTTCACATAGTCCATTAACTTGTAGCATTAGCGGTCCGTAAAAGGACTGAATTTCATTTAACCTGTAGCAGGTTAAAATTTTTTGCGCTTTAATCCAACAAGAACGGAACCGTAAGGTTTTCTTCAAATGTTTTCTTCATAAATTCGCGAAATAATTTGCTAAGCGAAATGCAAATTGCTGTTTATGAAACCTTAAGTTCTCACACCTATATCTAATCCAAAAACAATGTACATCGCACGTCTTACCATAGCTGAATAAGTAGAAAGTCTTCTTTTCCTCCAAGCGGCAACAACATGGCCGATGGTTTGAAGCCCCGGGGAGACCAAAGCAAGTCTTGCGTATTACGGGGGAGGAGTAAACAATACAAAATTTTTTTTTCTTTGAGAGACTTGTTTCCACTGCAATAAATTCACTATTTAGGTTTCTTGAAAATATTATGAGGTTGCTTTTTTACGAAAAAATTAAAATCTACTGGAGATACAATCTCTAATTTAAAAAATCTTGATTTTGAATTTGGCCTTACCCTACCCCCGTTATCCAGTTGCCGAAAAAAGTGAAATCGAACGCAGTGTTGCCGGATGAAAAAGTCTGTGATATTACCGTTAAATGTAAAAGTATAAAAAAAGAGCTCTGAAAATAGCAATTATAGACACCATTATCGTATATGAATCGACTGAAAACAAATTTACATGTAGAGCCGCACAAAACAAAGAGACAGGCTTCAAATTGTTTTGCGTGACCAATCGTAGACAGAGGCCATGTGTCTTCGGAAAACGTGTGCAAGAACCTTTTATTTTCAAAACTCATTTACCGCCATCGCTTCATCGCACCATATGTCACAGGATTGTTATTTGCATTGATTTTAGCGCCTAAAAAGTACTAAATTTTCTTTTCTTTCTTAATGTTTGCTCGTAAGGCGAGGTGAGCTTCACGCCGCTTTTTCACGATCAAAACAATAAGTCGTCTTTCAAAGCGCGAGCGATTGGCCAAATGAACGGCTGAGGTGTGAAAATCTGCGAGCTTTGGACATCAGCCGAGGCACGGCTAGACAATTTTGGAGCTGCTCAAACATTTTACAAAAGATTGCACGTGTTCTATTCTTTATCGCCGTGAAAAAGTTGGAAAGCGTATTATTCACGAACTTGGCCATTCGTGACTTTTGTATTTCTGACGAGTTCTTCTCGAGCATGCCAAGGTAGTTCGAAAGACGCATTCGTTGTTCCATTATCACCTTCCTTGGCGCACTACTTCATTTGATGTGAGCTGCTGAATCTGCCTCTCTAATACTAGGATTAAAAGCGTTATATCAACCCCTGAACGGAACAAGGAAATTCTGACTGCATCACGAGGACAATTAAGGTAACTTTACAGCCTATGACAACGCAATTCTGTAATTTCTTGATTTCGTGACTCAAGGTTGGCTCATTAATTCTTGAAATTATACTGTATATAATGACATCGCTCTTTTCTTCTTCCGACACACAGGAGCACTCAGGAAGCCTAGAAGAAAAAGAGAAAACCTAAGCTAATAGGATCTTCGATACAGGAAAACCATGAAGTGAGTATTTCTTTACAAGTGAAATTGGATCGAAGCGGGATTTTGAAAAGAGTACAAATTCTAAATGAGACCTTCGTGTTCGAACGGTAAATTTACGGCGCAAAGAAGGAATTTCACGAAGGACTGTGTCAACAGCCAGTGTTGTGTTAAAGTTTTAATGAAAGGAAAAGCACGAGATAAACGAAAAGATGTGCATACGAAACCAATGTTTGTCTAGTTTAGTTTTAGGTGAACCGTTTATGTTTTGATCACAGTGAATTATGCACGGACGATAAAATTAATTACTTGACGTACAACAAATGGCTGCATTTTCTAATTTGTACAACATGTATTTCGGACCAAGGTTTATCGGCTAAACAACACATTTTTCACCCGACACGTGTCCATATCAGAAACTAATGATTTCGTTTTTGTCCATTTCAGCAAAATTTGGCGCCCGTGGGTAGAGACACCTCAAGAAAACGAGAGAAAAACGCGGCAACGATACGCGGTTAGTTCACTGATTAATTCAATTTCCACAGTTTAAAATTACGTTGCTAGAGATTTTTCGTTGCACTTTTTTTGTCTCCCGGCTTTTCAGATAAAACTCTTTTTTCTTCCGCTTCTCTCCTATAAAACCAATCAAATGAGTAGAGTCCATTTTTGGACTCAGTTGTACATTTCGCTGCGGTCATTCGCTGTGAGTTTCATCTCTTTGTTCCCTGTTAGTTCTTCACCGACGGGTTTCCCGTGAAGCCGCGGTTAAAACAAGGGAAGAGATAAAACGGAAACGGATTTTTTTCATACCCAGCTTTTTCTTTCTTGATTTTTCCTCACTCAGTACTATACTTTTAAAAGAAAACACACCACTAACCTCTAACGCCCCTAACACGCGGCGATGCTGATGAAAGCGGGATTTGTCAATCTATTCATGGACAGTCACAGTAAAAAGAAGCACTTCGCTTTAAATCCAAATTTTCTTTTATATTAAATGCACTAATTTTGACACGGTTATTCTAAACAAGAATTGGCGATTGAATCAAGGCTCACTGAACCAAAATTAGAAGAGCAACTTTTGCTCCAATTGGTTTGATACAGGGGGGGATCGCAGCGTACCTTGCCCGGGGATCACAAAGTCCACTTTTGCTCGCTCTTTGACATGTGAAAGCGAGAAAGCCTCGTTCGCTACCTTAAAATCTGATGACAATCTCAATCCAATGATATATAGTGCAGCCGCGATTTATGGAAATTTTTGGACAAACATGACCATTTAGGTATAATCTTTTTTAGCATTGCATTTGCGACCTCGATACATTTGGTAATGTTTTTGTTTAATTACATTTGAATTCAGTGTTCGAAAATGGTTAGCTTTCTATTAAAATAACTTAGAACTATTCATTAAAAAATACCGGGTCTTATCCATCATGACCCGCAAATCTGTCCGGCAAAGTGTCTCTTGTATATAACTGTGGGCCGCGGCAAGTACCGTGTTCTACTTTGATTGACTACTGAAGACATCCTCCATCACCTGCATGACATGTCAAATTCGTCATTAAGCGACAGGTCTTTGCCCTTATTATTTCCAGCGAAAGATTTATAATTTACAAGACGTCAAGTCCTGTCCAAAATAAAGTATCGAAAAATTCAAAGCGCCAAAATGACCTTAAATTACTGAGTTTAGTCTCTTTCCTCAAACGACGCAAGTGAACTCTAAGAGAAAACATAAGCGTAAGATAGAGAGCATCAAACGAAAACGAATGAAAGCAGGCAAGCGTTAAGTCAAGAGAAAGGCAACACTTGCACGCACCCATTGAATCGTTTCGGTGGAATGACTGCTCAGACTGCCAAAATTGTCTTGGAAATTCAGAAGTAATTGTTGTGAAAACCTAGAGTTTTGTAACGTGGGAAATCACCTCACTGGTAGGAGAATTGATTCTTCTTGTTTCGGAGGGGAAAATATGACTTTTAGAGTGCGAAAAAAGTCAGCGAGCATTTTTGGAAAGGCATCAGTAGTCAAAATTCGGGATGTATGATTCCGTTCCCATTGCACTGTAAAAGGCCCCAAAACGATCTAGGAAAACAGCCGGGAAACGACATTTTTCTTGAGTATTTGGCTTCATCTTTCTCGTTGGGTTGACGCGTTTTTTCTTCGAACCTGTTGTATTGAGGGAGTAAGGAATATCCCTTTAGCTTTTGAGAACTTAATTGTAGATGATAACGGTTGTAGAAGCGCTTAAAACGCGCAGTGAAAAAGGGGATGCTCTTTTTTTTAGAAAATCCCCCGGAGGCGAGCGATAAGAGTAGGTTTTTCAGTGGCTATTGTTGGGTATGGAAGCTCCATGTTAAAATACTTTACTCCTTAGTCTTTATAAGCCTCGATCGACTGTTTGCGATCTAATCACAGTATTCCAGCTGGTTGCATTTAAAGGTAATGGCCAACAATAGGGATTCTGCCAGTAGATGTTAATTTGTAACTTATGGCCGTAATAGGAGGCTGATCATTTCAAACTATATGGCGTTGCACCTATAGTTTCTGTTTGCTGCGCTAGTTAATCAGTTTTAATAAGTTTAGTTGCGGTGTAGACTACCCTTCAAAACGTGTCGTTTCTCGACTGAAGTTTTTATCGAATTCTTACTGTCGTAACTTCTATTCTGTTCGTCCATGCGGTTGCTCATTTCGTTGATGGCTTGTGCGTTTTCGCTCGGTGTCAGTTCGGTGCGAGAGACGCCTACCATCCTTTATACTCTAGTAAAATTATGCATAGGCCTGGAAGCTATGTCCCAGAGAGAAACTGGACTGCATGTTATAGATTTTTCTTACAACTGTCCCTGGAAAAAACAACACTTTGTTTTTCGGAGAAAAGTCAGTTTTGAAACAAGTAAAAAAAGACCACTACATTTCCTGCAAAATGTGTTGCTGAAAAATGCTGTTTAGTGAGCCAGTTAAAGACAACACAATTTCCAGGAACAATACTTCTACAACGTTTCTCAGAACACCCAGGCTAGTTTAAAGCAGGAACCCATGTTTAAACAGAACCCTGCGCGTACCCATAAGTAAGGGTCCACCGGAAACCATGACGTCTTAATCAAGCTCATATTCAGAACTAGACATCATTGGATAAAGGTAGCTTTCCAGTGTGGTTGGGTGCCTAAATTAAATTGGCTTTATGTTCGTGAATTTTTCAAAAGTTAAGTGACTGATAAGAAGGTCAGGCTAAGGTGTTAGACGCTACTGCATTGTTTGACCAGTTTGTTCGAGTTCAAGCCATGGAGTTTTGTCAAACCACGTCTAAACTTCGTTCAATAAGCGGCCCTTTAGTTTTACGAAAACCGTTCATACACTGCCAAGGAAGAACGCTGTCTTTTGTATTTGTCCAGGTGCCATGTCAATCATTCCCTCTGGCCAATCAGAACAAAGAAGCAATAACGCAGCGAGCCAATCAAAACTCTTAACAAAAACCAGTCAGCCAATCAAAACTCTTCACAAAAACGTGCAGCGCGTGCCAACCGCGAAATGCCCACTCATTGGTTGAGCAGAAGCAGCACGGTTGCCGATTGGTTGAACAGAAGCAGCACGGTTGCTGTGTTTGTTTGGAGCACGCTGCACTAGTTTTTTCAATCATCAAAAAGCTACATACTAACATGAAAAGTTTCATTTTACTCTGCCGTTCACGATGATTTTACACAACACGTTCCTGGTAATAGATGTTCTCTTTTCATACTCCAGACCCAACTATTAATTGACTTTTTTTTATTTTGAACAGCCTTACGGACAACAAATTACAAGAGGAACTATCCAGCAAAATCCACAGTTTAAACATCCTGTCAAGTACGTGCAGTTTAATTACAAATAGCGAATCCAAATGACCGGCATAGACAGTGATAGAAGCAGGAAAATCGAGATTTTTAAAAGCAGAACGACCACGATGGAAATTTCCATGGAAACATGTTTTCAAGAATAAAGAAAGTCGCTCTGCTTTTACAAATAGCAAATCGTACTTTTCTTATTTCTGTAAAGAGAACTGTCATAGGGTGAAGTTAAGTAAAGGTACTATAATACTTTCGCAGGCAACAGATTTTCATGTTGCAAAAGCAGACGTCCACTGTATGGGTCATGAAAATTTGTTGCGCGGAGGTATTAAATATAATATGAGTATTATCAAGTCGCAACTTGCCGAATGCACCATTTGTTACGTGACCAGTGGAAGGAAATTGTTGCCGTATTCCATTTGTACTTGGCATTGGCAATTGCTGAGCGAAACTGTCGTACAAAGAATGCAGATAGTACGGCTTGCTTCCTAATCTGCACTGGTTGAAGCAACTCGTCTCCAAATATTTTGCATGGCCTAGCTGTGTAGGAAACCCTACACACCTGACAGCATTTTACGTCTTTGGTAATACTCTTGGGCCTGAGCAACCAGTGCTATTACCACTACCATTTCTTTGACAATGGCTACAAGATGTATTTTTTCATACCACTAGTTTTATTGATTACTTCATATTATTTATCTTTTTGGGAGGTGGGAGAACGTTGCGCCATAAGTTGCACAACATTTCAGAAACTTCACCTTGCAAACGTCTTACAGAAATCGTCGAGACGGCAACCTGCTGCTGTAAATTCAGAGATTTAGAAATTCCTTTCGCAAGAAATGTCACGACTGCGCGCAAGATTTAAAGAAACTCTAGCTTCTTCACTAGTGAGTCATGTCAGTTGTCATTCGTTTTCGCTGTCCATACGAGCGATACGAACACAAACTATTGATCACCATCGAAAGCACTACTTTCTAGTGACTTCTTATCGGTTTCGAAAACCGCTGTTTTCGATCGTTTATAATGTTAGTGACGTATTACCGTACAAAAAATCAGAGCTTACATGACCCTCTCGTACAAATTGTCCTTTATGGTGTCATTTCCCAATTCTCTTCTTATTTAAAATGTTAGTGTAGCGTATTACCCAAGGCCCCCCTCCACAAGGAGGCGTTTTCGTTTGCAAACGCTTAATTTTCTGCGCTTTTTTAAGTTTCGTCCACAAAATCGCATTAAAAAACGCAAACTTTTGAAAACGACCGGTCATGTGATCTTACAGTTTTGAGGCTTGTATAGCTTTTGTATTCGTAACTTTTCCGTGAGGACAGGCAAAACGGAACTAATGTTCGAAAACGTGTCTGTGTGGACAGGGCCCAAGACGCAAACAACAATTTATACGAGCTTATCTCTTTATTTTTAAATTAAGACGAGTCATTTGCGTCGCGCACAGTCTTGTCAAATAAAAGACGAGACTATTTCTCTCGTGTAAATGATCCCAAATTACTGACCCGCCACTGATTTTAATCTTCTTTCTCAGGTTGATTTGGACTAAAGCTGCTTATGACTATATGTACGACTCGGGGGAAACGCTTCTACGAAATTTTCCGGTACAGGCGACTATTCAAGTCGTAGATTGGAGCAGCGATAGCAGCGATGAAGAAGATGATGACGACTATGGGTGTGGCGAGCAAGAAAATACAAAAGTATGCAAACAGTGTGACAAGAAAGAAAACACGAAAAAATGTGCACAGTGTGAGGGGAGAGAAAATACGAAAAATTCAAACAATAGTTAAGTATTTATTAGTAAAAATGAAACTTTGTAAATAACTAAACCTTGAAAAGAAATATTCATATATCTGATATATATACTGAAAATGCGAGACTTGTTAAAAACAGTTTGTAAGCCAAAGAGGCTTAAATAAAGAGAACCTCTTTGTAAAAGAGACATTGACAGTGATTAGAAACACATATTAGTAGTGTAAATTAACCAAAGTTAAAATTATTGAAATTTACCCATGATTTTTACTGAGTGATAAGTTTCAAGATTTAAAAGATGTGATTTTATTTCAGACCGCAGTTTAATCCTGCATTATATTATAAATGAGGTTACTCATTGTTTTAAATCGTTGCTCTGTAAATTAATGTTTATCCAAGATGTCACAACACATCCATAATATTAGCAATTCTTTATCTGCGCTTGTTTTGGTATCCTATTTTGTACATAAGAGCAATTGCCAGTCTTGTATTTTTCTTTAAGCAAGACAAAAATGATGGTACACTATTGAGGTAATTCTGTTCAGCAGTCCTCAGAAGACAACATTTTACCCCTAAAAGGCACATGCATACCGAAACAACTGCAGATGCATAAAAAGGTACTACATTCCTAAGATAAGAGTCAATTATTACATTTTCACATGTTGGAAATTTTAGACAACTTTACAAATTTCTATCTTTGCTCCACGTGGAACCAAAGGTTAACCAAAACCAGTTTTCTGGAAGATTCTTTCATTGTATTAGCAACAATGTGAATTTGTCAATTTGTTTCAAACAAAAAGAGTAACAATGTCACCTTGTTCATGGAAACTTTATTTCATACTGTTTAATTTTTTTTTTACCTAGACTCGTTTCCCTTATGGAAGAATTGTTCTTTTAGTCACAAAATAAGTACCAACAAGAAACATGATCATATGGCCCTACTGTAAATACTGTACTTGATATAAATATTTATACCTTGATAATTATTAATAAAAACGACACTTTACAGATCACTGTTTCAAATGAATCTAAACACTTCAACTTCCCCACTTTGGCAAGTCCCAATCCTGCCCTACCCTTGCCTTACACATCTCTTACGGCATTTGTCAGTCATACACAAGCGTAATCTACAATTCAAAGCGAAACTAAGAGTTGCATTTTACCCCTTTAACAATCACAATTGTGACAACAACAAAACAGAACCCTGAAAAACAGGAGAGGTAAAAACTTGTGCCCACTCTCCTAGATTGAAAATCAAGGCCACTGCTTAACTTCAGTTTCTGTAGAATAAAGCAACTGGGAGCATCACTAACGCCTCCCCCCCCCCCCTTGCCCCCTGATGGGATACAACTCTATCACATGATACCCAGCATAAAGTGACTAGGAGTATTACTACTTCCCCCTGGATGGGATGCTAGTACATCACATGATACCCAGCATAAAGTGACTAGAAGCATTACTACTCCCCCCCTGGATGGGATGCTAGTACATCACAGGATACCCAGCATAAAGTGACTAGGAGTATCGCTACTCCCCCTTGGATGAGATGCTAGTCCATCACAGGATACCTAGCATGAAGCAACTAGGAGTGTTACTACTCCCCCCTGGATGGGATCCTAGTCCATCACAGGATACCCAGCATAAAGTGACTAGGAGTATTACTACTCCCCGCCAGATGGGATGCTTATCCATCACCAGATACCCAGCATAAAGTGACCAGGAGTATTACTACTTCCCCGTGGAATGATGCTTGTCCATTATGGGATACTCAGTAAAAGTGACTAGGAGTATTACTGCTCCCCCCTGGATGGGATGCTAGTCCATTGCAGAGCTACCCCAGCATTTTGCTGGGATTTCCTACCAAATTGTTGCTACTCATTTATCTGTGTACACCTGGGTTGAGACAGACAATGTGGAGTGAAGTTTCTTGTCAAAGGAAACAATAAGAGACCAAGCCTTGAATCACCAGGGCCCAGTTGTTCAAAAGCTGATTATCAATAACCCTGGGTTAAATTTTGTCCAACATTTCTGATTCTCTTGTTCAAAGGTGTTAAGGCTGCTAATTTTGCTAATTTGAAAGAAGCTGAGGACAAATTGTGAAGTGGAAATAATTTACTTATTTAATTAATTTTAGGTTAGCTTTACCCTGCTTTGAACAACTGGGGCCTGCTCTCTGATCTCCCACTCAATATTCTAATTAAATGTTCAAAACAGTGACCACTAAGCCAGGGCACCTCAGAAAAACCAGACAGAGACAAATTGATTCTAAATCCACCATCCTAAAACTACGAATGCAACTCCTGAACCATTTTAATGCTACTGAAAGATGCAGTAAAGAAAGAGAGAAGCCACCTGACCAGTTGATCACCAGGAATGAATAAACCTTATTGCTACAAAATGCACCTTTGTAAGCAAAGGACTGATTATGAAAGCGGCAAAGTAAATAGCTTATTCAAAGAAATATCTTCAAATTTATTGTTTCCCTTACAATCCGATCACCTAATCAATTTTCATTTTAATAAATATTCCACACTACTTTCTTCTTAAAAAAATAGTACAATTTGGTTGTTTACCATTTACCCAAGCAAACCAGTTGCTCTACAGCTGGTTTGTGGAAATGGGACACCAAAAATCTCCATTTGGAATTTTGTTGGAGATTTGTCATGCTCCATTTAAGCCTGGAACCATGCATATAGGTCAAAAGGTCTAGAACTGGTACAAAGAAGAAAATGGTATGAATATTTTCTGTTTGACTCCGTTTGGGAATTTTGCACTACCTTTTGTAAATTTCCATTTATCCTGGAAATTTTCTGTTTGGCCAAACCAAAACTACTTTGAATTCCATTTACATGACAATTGGAATTTCCGAATTTTGGAGTAAATGGTAAACAATCTTTGTTTTTTTTTTCACTTTGTCCCTTTTGTTAGGTTAATGTCATAACCTTTCCACGCACATAGCAATCCCCATTCCACCACCAATACACAGAGCTGCCACGCCTCTTCTTCCCCCCGTTCGTTTTAAGGCATACAACAGAGTGACAAGGATTCTACTCCCTGATGCCCCTATAGGGTGTCCAAGAGCTATAGCACCTCCACTTCTATTGACCTGCAAAAAAAAAAAAAAAATTATACATTAAAATATTTATTGGTGACTCCCATGAAAATGTCTAATATTCAACAATTACAAGAATAAATGTATTAATAATTAACAGAAGAGGGCATTGTGCACCTTCATCCTGCTCCCCCACATGTGGAGGTTAAACTCTCGTGAAAATTCCCTGTGGGATAACAAACCTGGATCAAACAGGATACACAACATGAGGCAACAAGGAGTATTATACTCCCTCTGGAGGTGATGCTAGTCCATCACAGGACACCCAACATGAGACAACAAGGAGTATTACTACTCCCCCCTGGATTGGGGCTAGTCCATCACAGGATACCCAGCATAAAGTGACTAGGAGCATTACTACTCCCCTCTGGATGGGATGCTAGTCCATCACAGGACACCCAACATGAGACAACAAGGAGTATTACTAATCCCCTCTGGATGGGATGCTAGTCCATCACAGGATACCCAGCATAAAGTGACTAGGAGTATTACTACTCCCCCCTGGACGTGATGCTTGTCCATTGCAGGATTACCCCCAACATTTTGATGAGCTTCCCAAATAGTTTGCTGGTACCTATTAATTGTACACACCTAGGTAGAGAGACAATGTGGAAGACTTTCTTGTCACCCATGATGTGATGCAGAGGTCATCTCTCAGACTCTGCCCACAACTGTGTTCCCCCTTCGTAAGCTTGGGACTAGGAGGTTAGGGTTGAAGAGTGTTAAATGTCATTGGGGTACCTTTTTTGGATCCAGCCCCAGTTCTTTAACAACAGCACAAGACTGAGCTGCAAATGCTTCATTAAGCTCAAACAAGTCAACGTCTCCAATCTGCCAGTTGGCCCTTTGAAGCTGCAAAAAAGGAAAAGAAAATAAAACAAATGAAGCGAAGAGAAAAACCATCACAATCATGCTTAACCCAAAAATAAACCAGCACTTTTTCAGTAATAAATTAACTTAAAACAAGATAAAATTATGATAACACGTCTCACTGTTATGTGTGTTTACCTTTCTCATAATGTTTTTTTTTTTAAATCCTGCACAGTAGTAAAACCTCACAATAGCCCTGGCAGGATTAATTAGAGCTAAAAATAAACCAGGCTGTCTGTTTCAAGAAGGTTCTCTTCATAATCTAGTCCATGTAATGAAGAACATCTGAACCTGTGACTTGTAAGCGATCACCCTAAGCATACATGTAAGGAAAGGTGGGTCACTTAATAAAGGAGATGGTCACTTATGAGAGATTCTTTGTACAGAATTAGGTTTACATCCCTGTTCAAATCAGAACTGACTCAAATGGGATTTATTTTTCATTCAGAGAGATTGTATTGTACACTATTTGCTTCTCTGTCACACAACTTACAGCTTTCTTGGTTGCCGGAATGGGTCCTGTCCCCATCACTGCTGGGTCCACGCCAGCCTGGCCCCAAGAGACAATGCGCGCCATAGGTGCCACGCCCCTTCTGGTAGCCTCAGCATAAGTCATGAGCACCACTGCTGCAGAGCCATCGTTGATTCCTGAAGCATTCCCAGCTGTAACAGTCCCTGTACCATCCTGAAGAAAGCAGGGCTTGAGACGAGCAAGACCCTCCATGGTAGTGCCGTGCCGCGGAAATTCATCTTCCTTCACTTCTATTGTCCCTGAATGTTAATAAAGTTCACAGAGCTGAGTCAATACCAGTAAAGATTCAATTTATTTAGCACCTGCAACACTGTTTCAAGATTTGGGACCTCAAGAAAGATCACTTACAAAAGTCAAGCAATCTAGGAATTTAGGTAACAGGCTCATCCTTTTTGCTCTTCCCCTCCACTTTTTCCCCATTTTAAAAACAAGTCTTTTAAACTCTGTTCCCTGTTTAGTTGGAGCCAACACTGCTATGTGCCTCCCCTATGATGTACAAGCAAAGTCACACCCCTCATCATAGTACAAGGAGGGGTTGATGGAACCCCTCCCCTGGGTATTTGCTGTGTTTCAATATTTTGGAAAGATTTTGCCTTTGATAGAAAGCCTTTGGTGTGCTCTACAACTAGGTGAGGTATATATTATGGGTTGCAGCACTGCTGGGGGCCTGTGATGTCATCCAAGATGATGCCACCGATCTGGCCACCATCTTGGATTTTATCCAAAATTAGAAATTATCAAACAATGGCGGAGATTGAAAATTCTTGGTGTTAGACATGTAAAATATGACACTTTGCTGCTTTTTGTGAACAATTTGTGCTTTTTTCACTTAAAAAGGAAAAAAAACACACACACATTTTCACCCAATAATGTCTTGATTGTGAACCTGCTACTTAGCAAGTGCTTCTAACCAAAGTTATATCAAAATGTATCTAAGGGATATGCATACAACTACTGAAAATGGCAGGTGCTGAGTTGAAAAATTGTCTTGGAAAAATTCAAGAAAAACCTTATTCCCCCTCCCCACTTAGGGTTAATACTCTTCCCACTGTTCTTGGTTTTAAAGCACTATCCAGAGGATAAGTCCTTATCCAGCAGATTAAATGTGTACAATTGGATACAATTTATGCCCAGACTGGTTGAGGAGCAGAGATTATTATCCACTCTCTGAACTTAACAATTAGGACCTGAGGTCAAAACTTACCTTTTCTTATTTTTACAGGAATGGTGATAATCTCTTCATTAAAGTGACCATCCTTCTGAGCTCTCTCTACTCGATTTTGAGACACCACAGCAAACTGATCTTGGTCTTGCCGGCTAACTTTCCACTGCTTTGCAACATTCTCAGCTGAAAATATGAAAATCAACACATTATATACACACATATGAATTTCTGACTTTCTGCGCATCTACAGACACAGTGTAATAATTTTGTAAAAAGTGTACACTAATAAAGAACATGATTATTTTCCTGACCTGTTATTCCCATATGGTAGTCATTGAAGGCATCAATAAGCCCATCTTGCATCATAGTATCCACAAGTTTAACATCACCCATCTTCAATGGTGACCTCATATGACAACAGTGTGGAGCCTAAAAAAATGTATTGGGAATAACATGTTGAGCTTGAGGAGAGAAAGACATGGTCAACTCACACTATGGACCTAGGCGGCCGATACAGATGGAGCTCAACCCAGTTTTTATAACATGAAGCAAGTAGAACTATTGTGCACTTATCAGTGGTCATCCTGGTGGGGGGAGGGGGGGTGACCCCAGGGACATGCAGGTGCATGGAGCGGGATTTGTTGACTTTTGTTGCCAATTTTAGCCAGGGATGGGGAGATTGGATCGCTTTGGCACTTTGCTTTTGCTTTTGCAGACAGGATCCCCGGGGGAAAGACCCCGGGATTTGTAACACCGCCAATGCCCCATGCCATCGCCGTCTTGAAAATTAAAGAGGGCTGTTTACGCGAGGACTGGGTATGAACTATGGAACAGGTTCCAAAATGGTGATGGAGAGAAAGGTAAGTGAGTTTTACATTTCTCTTGTAAATCTCCCTTTTTGTTGGCCATCCTTTGCTAACATATAGCAAAATATTTTCAGAAGAAAACTATCATGATTCTTTCTATGTTAATCGTTTGATGATTAGATTTGTCATTTGAATAATTCATATTTTCTTCCTGAGTGAGCATGTAGTATGTGACCCTTGAATATGTTTATTCTTTTCCTAGGTCCTTTTTCACTACCGGCAGCATAAAAAACAATATGTGGTTAAGTGTTCAATATTAGAGGAACTGATTAGACAAGCAAAAGTCTTGCTCGAGGCTGCAGAGGAATCAAAAGTGCTTATCCAATGCTTTGACGAAATTTGGCTGGAGAAAGTTAATGACCGTGAAAAAATAATTGCAGTTTGGGAGTCCCTTGAAATAATGCACTTTTTGAAAGGCTTCATCTGAAAGCCATTGTTGCTGACAAAAAAAAAATAGCATACTAAATTATGTATCCCAGGGGGAGGGACAATGATACCTTTTTGTGGAAACATATTGTTCTTTGGTGGGGGGATTTTCAAATGTCGTTGTGCAAATGCTGGAGTCAACCTCCTGGGATGGCTGCCGATAAGTGCATTACTACTCCTCCAGGATGGGATGCTAATCCATTGCAAGGTTACCTAATCCATTGCAGGGTTACCCCCACAAGCTTTTCACCGGTACCCAATTTCCCCAGCAATAACACAACAACAACACGGCCTGCTTTGGCCAAGAATGAAGTTTATTTCTGGAACCGAAAAAATGAGAACAGGAGCCTAGTATTAGAGAAGAATTTAACCTGTCTGCCACCTCACCCTATAAAATATAAAAACTGGGAGGGTGGATGGGAAAGAAAACCAAGAAGATGAAGCAGCATACATGTACGTATGTGCTAAAAGAATGCCTTGAGAAACGAAAACTAGTAATAACCTAGTAACCTTTGACCTGGTGTGTGTTTTTGTGGTGGCTGACAATTGGCCTCTATGCACATGAATGCCCAAAGAGGTGCATTTTTCAGTCCGCCTGGATAAAGAAAGACACTTTGGAGTAAAGTTTTTCCTCTAAGGAAACAACACGACAACGCAGGGACTAACCCAGCCTCGAAGCATCGACCGTCTGATCTTCTACAACAAAAGTCTGATTGAAAGTCCTACACACGAACCACTTCACTAGCTAGAGAGACATAATTGGCAATTCTTAAAATGCCAGTTTAATTTGGTTTAAGGCTAAAAATAGTAATAACACAACAACAACAACAATAATAATAATAATATTTTTTAAATTAATAATAATAATAATAATAATAATAATAATAATAATAATAATAAAAGCCCAGAATAATTGGCTCAATCACTTTGAGCACACCACTTTCTGAAAGAGAAGAATATTCTATAACTTATTGCCCTGTAAAACATTTTGAGGTAATGAAATTTGTGCATGTACCTGACTCATACTTTCCTGACCACCAGCAATGATGACAGCTGAATTGTCACTCAAAACAGCTTGGTAACCAAGTGCTACTGCCTTTAAACCTGAGCCACATAACATATTTACACCATATGCCGGGATTGATGATGGAATACCAGCATGCATTGCTGCCTGACGTGCAGGACCCTGACCTTGTCCTGAAAGATTAAACACTGAGTTCTAGAATGAATACTGCATGCAGATCTGGGCCTGGCAAATATTTGTTTTGACAGCTATTTTGTTGGAAGAGACTAATGTTGCAGCAAATAATGGAACAAGTTCCAGATGTCTGGCATGTGCACTCTTGTTTCAAACTTTCTGTAGTGGTTGAGCATTAACAAGATATAACTATGGAAAAAAGTAATCTTCACAACCCCATCTCCTGTCCTCCCTGTAAGGGTCCTCCACAGGCAGCCCAAGCTAAAGTTGAGAGCTGCGCATAAATTAGACTGTTTTTTCCACGCTATGCATAATAATGACATCGGCAACATTTAAGAGTTTGTATGGAAATGATACAAAGCGTCTCAAATTGCCACAAGTCAGAAAGAAGACGAAATAAAAACGATTTGCCTTATTTCATTGTTGTATTGGTCATTATTTGAAAGCTTCCTGGGCTGGTTTGAAGCTTTTTGGGCGAGAAATTAGGTTTTTATTTTTCATGTTTGCTGAATCCTTAGAATTAATTAAAGGCAGGAAACAGTTTCACACTGCACCTCACTTGAGGTTCGATAAATTCCATCACAATAAACGAATCGCCCTATAACTTCAAAGGTGTATTCATGGGTCTTGTGCATACCTCTGTTCTTTCTCATGGGTTCCAGATCCTATTTTAAGCCGCCGAAAATCCCTCTTAAATACGAAACTCACCTTCCCTGGTATGCGTTTTCATTTGAAGTGCACACACGAATCATTGCGAGTCGTGTTTCGACGGCAAAATGCCCCTCAGCCGGGGAGAGGCTGAGTGAGATTGTCCACAAGCAGAAGGCGACACTGCGGAGTCCAGAGAGGTCGGTTTGACGGAAATAGAAAACTATCAGCACACCTGTGAAATTTAGTCGCCTCACTTGATGCCACGAGCACGCTTTAATGTCTTCGTGCAACAATGTATTAGCATGGTGATTTGTTCCGTCACCTTTACCTGTTTACCGCAAAAAAATGTTGTCGAAATTTAGAAGCAGAGACGAGGAGCAGTTTCCACCTAGAAAAAAAATTGCACCGGTTTTCAAAGGAATGGAAATTGTGGTGGGTATTTTCCACGGTCACAGCAATATCTTTTTAGGGCAAGACAACCCTATATATCGGAATTAAATAATGAGCTTGATTTGCGCGCAGTGAGCAGGATCACTTGCGCCAAATATGCGGCATAAAATCATCGAATGGATTGATTAGAGTGCAGCAAAAGATAGTTCTTCGTTCGTCCCAAAACAAATTATGGTTTTCCAAGTCAAGTGAGGCGAGTGAATTTCACGGCCGTTCTAATATTTCTCTATTTCTGTCAAACCGACCTCTCTGGACTCCGCAGTGTCGCCTTCTGCTTGTGGACAATCTCACTCAGCCTCTCCCCGGCTGAGGGGCATTTTGTTGTCAAAACGCAGCTCGCAATGATTCATGTATGCACTTCAAATGAAAACGCATACCAGGAATGGCGAGTTTCGTATTTAATTCCACTTTTACCGAGCGGTAAAATGCAGTTAATGGAACGTGATGCCCTAGGGGTGGTAGGTCAGGCAGGCTTTGCCAAAAACAAATAGCAATGAAGGCTTTATTCATAAATGAATACTCCCTATTCATGTAGCTAGAATAAAAGTCTTTCATGTCTAAAATCGTGACCGATACCTTGTTTTTCGTAGTCTAGAAATGTATCTTAGCCTTGTTTGCATTGGTTCTTATTATGTTAGCTCTATTCATCGCTAGTAGTTCGCCACATTGTGTCTACTTTGCTTGTAGTACAACTTTATCTATTGGCCGAAAACTGAGACACTGTCTTGCAATATAAGCAGCAGAACATTATCCAAGTGCATTACCTTGGCAGTCTTGCATGAAAGTAACGTTTACCCACCCTCCCTCCCTTTGGAGAAGGGTCATTTTGTTGTTTTTGCTCATTAAACTGGGGTCACTCCTTGTGGTTTGGTTAAGTCTGAGTTGCGACTTCCCCCAAGCTTTTGACATTGCTTGTGTCTTGCCATTTTATACCTTTGCCTTAATCTTGTCCGATCCAGCCCGTGCGGCGCTGGGGAGATAAGAAAGGCTCTGCCAATACTCTTGTCCTAACCCCCATGGTGTGGGGGGATAAGTGAGGCTTTACTTGGTGAGCATAACTCGAAGTCGCTAATAACCTGCCACATGGCTGTGTCCCCCTATTATGCCATACTGTTGTTGTTTATTTTGCTGTGTCACGGTCACGGGTTGCGTTACATCCTTGTATCATTGTTAAATTATATTATGCAGAACAGTGACATTAAGAGGGATTTTCGACGGCTTAAAATAGGATCTGGAACCTACACGAGAAAGAACAGAGGTATGCGCAAGACCCACGAATACACCTTTGAAAATATAGGGCGATTCATTTATTGTGATGGAATTTATCGAACCTCAAGTGAGGTGCACTGTGAGACTGTTTCCTGCCTTTAATTAATTCTAAACGTTCAGTAAACATGAAAAATACGAACCTCAATTTCTCGCCCAAATAGCTTCAAACCAGCCCAGGAAGCCCTCAAATAATGACCAATACAACAATGAAATAAGGCAAATCATTTTTATTTCGACTTCTTTCTGATTTGTGGCAATTTGAGACGTTTTGTATCATCTCCATACAAACTCTTAAATGTTGCGATGTCATTATTATGCATAGCGTGGAAAAAACAGTCTAATTTATACACAGCTCACAACCTTAGCTTGGGCTGCCTGTGGGTCCTCAAGCGAATTTTTTCAGTTTCTTTTTCTGCACTTAATAAAGAAGTATATTGAGTGGGCAGTAGTATGTCAATATACCTTATAATACATTCCCCCAAAATTTCTCTCAATAAAGGGGAGACCATAGTATACTGGATACCAGAAATTATAGGTTTCTTTTGTTACAAAAATTGATGTATTAAATAGCCATATTTCCCAATTTTTAAACCCCTGTAAACCGGCTGGCTGGTACCCTGTTGCCCAATATTGACACGAGTGACACGTGACAGAACACACTTCGAATCTTTTTGGAGATTCGCCCCAGACAAATTTAACGAGGTTCATCCATTCAATACTTATAGAAGTATTACTACAAACAATAGGGAAATTATTTCCCTACAATTACTGAATTTAATTAAGTACAATATAAGCTTACCTGCAGTACAAACTTGGCCCATGATCACTTCGGACACGTCAGAGGCTGGAATCTTGGCTCGTGCCAAAACATCTCGAACGACCATGGCACCTAGCTCGTGCGCTTTTAGAGAACTAAGACATCCATTCAAATTTCCAATCGGTGTTCTTCCTGCTGCAACAATCACAACATCCGAATTTTTATAGCTCGAACTAGCCGCCATTGTAAAAGTGAAGTATGCGAAAGGTACTGGAACGAGAACTTCTTCATGTATTGTTATATAACCAACCAAACGAAAATTTGCATTCCACTGTATTCAATACACTGCAGGCTCATCTTTTCAGAAGGAGAAAAACATGGCGTCACAGGTAGACGAATTAAGTCGTAAATTTAATATTTCTTGTCTTACTGAGTTTTGGTTTGAAGTAATCGTCCTTTCTGTTGAAAGAAGATGTTTAAATCTTCCTTCGCGGGTTTCATTTGCTCGTTTTGTAGGGTGAGAGCTCAGCGATGAAGGAACACAGTAGTAAGCAAGCCAGCAGCTCAGTCGACGTCGAAGGCAAAGATGATGCATCGAACGGGCCGTCTTCTTCCTCATCATCCATTTCTTCTGAAGCGAAACGAGCAGAAAGGATGAAGAGACTGCGAGAGCTTCACCTTAGAAGGGTAAGATTAATGGCAGTCAAAGAGGAGGGAGTAGCAGTGGATGCCTTTGATGAATGATGTCAAAGTGGAAAAGCAATTATTGCATATCCTTAATTTACAAGCAAATATAGCAGTTGATTTTTAATTACCATGCTTTGGCGTCAAAATGTCACTTATAAAGTTACCAATCAATGATGTTCTGTTATGTGGTGATAAACAGATTGTGAGAGAAACGCCAAAATTGTGATTAACAGAGACAGAAATTGCACACACATGTATTTACTTGCATAAACTTACATCTTCTGTCACAGATTGTTTGTTGTGTTCTCCTGGTTTGTTTAGCTTTTGACATAATAACAATAATAATAATAATAATAATAATAATAATAATAATAATAATAATAATAATAATAATAATAACAACAATGGTGCTTTAGAGGCAGAAAGTATAAAGGCATAAAGGACATCATCATCATCATCATCATCATAATACCTGATTTATAGAGTGCCAAAATCCTAAAAGTCTAGTGGCGCTTCACAATATAATTATGTTACAGCGAAACAAGGAAAAGAAACTTCATATATATACAATCACAATTAAAGTACAGTATCTATAAAATACAAAATCTCTTTTTAAAATATGTGTTAAATAAACACTACAAAGCTAACAAACCATGCAACATAAGATCATGCATAGTTAACTTGTTTAGCAAGATGGGTTTTTAAAAGTGATTTAAAAGGGTCCACCGAATTGGCTGCTTCACCTCATAATACCCTCCTGTTTAAATTAATCTCTGCATTGGCAGCTACACAGTGCACAGAACCCAATTTATTCAAAAACTGTTGTGAATAAAAGCAAAAATAAAATGTGTATTCCTTTTTCTAAAGATGTACTGAAAAACTGATGACAACAACAACACGCATATTGCCTTGTTCTTAAGACGTGCCACTGAAAATAGCAAAAACAACGTAAATCTTGAATTTGAATTGATTACACACCATGCACCAAGTACTGCCTAGCCTATGAAATTCTAATTAGCTTATGAAATTCTAATAAATAAAAAATCTACTTGCCCTACAAAAGAGTCAGGGAAAATGGGTAAGAGACTGTAAACTTCAAGCTGTGGAGGATTTGACCTGGACATTTACTTATTCACTTCCAAGGATATGCACAGTAAGTACTAAGCTAGGGAATTTCCAGTTCAAATTCCTCCACAGATGTATAGCAATGAATTCCTTTCTTTTTAAAATTTGAATATCGGATACAGCTCTTTGTTATTTGTGCAAAACAGACGAGGAAACACTTATTCATCTTTACTGGGAATGCTCAGTAACAAAAACCATTTGGCAAAGTGTGAAAGAATTTTTCGTTTCAATGCATCTTATCCCAGCCTCATGCTTTTCAGATATGTGTGAATGTTTAGGCTTCAGAGGAGAGGAAGATGATGTATTACTAAACCACTGTTTACTCCTTGCAAGATAATATCTATTGTTGTAAATTTAAGAATATCCCTCCATGTATCGGAGAATACTTGCAATGGCTAAAATTCAATTTTGAAATTGAAAAACAAGTTTCTATGGTGACAGATTCAAAGAACAAATTTCAGCAGAGATGGTGCTACTTTATTTTCCTCCGTTCTTAAATCCAAAACCGATACTTGCCTAAGTATTTTTTAGCTGGGTTCCTCCCTTTTTTTATCCTGTTCTCCATCTACTTTGCCTGAAATTTTTCCTTCCTTTTTTTTCTTTTCTTTATTTATTTTTAGTCATGTGAAGTTGTGTAAATGTGCACTGTTACAACAAAGAGTTGAAAAAAAGTACTGCCTAGCCAGCCTCTAATATATACCACATAATGTTTAGCCAGCCTTGAAAGTACCTTCTACTTTTGAATTAATAAATTACTCTGTGAATACTGCATACCACGAGTGGATATTCCAGAGAAAAGAATGAATTTTGTTGCAGACATCTGTTTTGAGGTGGCTTGGTTGACCAGCTGTTTCAGCCAGGGCTAAACTTGGTTGATTCATCTGGAAGTATTGTTCGATAATAATCACTTTCAACAATTTCAAGCAAACATGGTCATTTCTATCCAAGCATTTTTGTGGTGGAAGTTGTCAAGATTTTTCATTCAGTTACCAAGGGTGTTCTTTATGTTCCCAGAATGAGGCTCGTAAGTTAAATCACCAAGAAGTTGCCGAAGAAGATCGAAGAAAGAAGCTGCCTGCAAACTGGGAAGCTGTACAACGACGAGTAGAATGGGAGAATAAGGAAGAGGAGGCCAGAAAGGTAGGTTGAAAATGAGTTGGTTTTGTGGTTCAATATGACTTGAACCTGAAGAAGAGTGCTTTTTGTTGTCCTCTTGGGCAAGATACTTTACTCTCATAGTGGAAATCAGTTGTTTGTTGGAAAAACCAAGAAAAATTGTGAGATGTATGTTGTAACTATCTGGGCATATCTAATCAAACAATTGGTAATAAAATGAAACAATACTTGCCCAAAAAAATGTAAATTGAATGTTTGAATTTTAGAGAAATTTAGTTCCTGTCATATATACAGTGTTCTCCATATCAGGCGGTAACAGGATTTACCGCTTGTAACACTGCTTGTTACCGGTTAGAACCGCATACTAAGGCCTGGATTACAAATGCCCAACAGATTTAGATTATGAAAAGATTTACTATCAGATTGTATTATGAAAAAGATTCTTGTCTGTTGTAGTATGTACAATGTACATGTAAGTCTTGTCTTAGTAGCTTTTCTCATTACAGAACTACTCAAAGGTAAGTTACCAGTCGCATCGTTTCACATGCTACGCGAATCGCATCGCACGCTACACGAGAATCACTGAAGCGGTAATTTTGGCATAAATTACGAATGATAATCCTATACAAACAAATTAATCTCGCCCTGTCTCGTGGCGACAAGAAGAAAGATTGATATACATGTATTTTGTGTCTTTGTGATTTTGTTGTTTGCGAATATCTTTGAGTTTGTGAGTAATCCAATTCCATAGCATGCTGCATATCTTTGTTTTTTAAGGCCTAGGACAGATTAGCTGTGGAAATGTTTGTTTGACATATTCGACATATTTTTATTTTAACTAAAGTTTGCTTTAGTAAAGTAAGCCGATTCAGTTTGTTATCAAGCAAGCAGTATATTTAAGTTCAGAACTTTAAAAACAACTTGCATGATTGTGTAATTGAAAAACCTGCCACAAACACACAAAAGCACAATGCCATACAAGAACTTTGGAATGAATTTTGTTAACTCACAGGCTATTGTCTTCACACATAGCCTTCATTCAGTATAAAATTCTATCGAATTCTATTGATTCAAAACACATTTTCCGCACAAAGCAACAAAGTGTGTATGCTTCGGATAGAGAGGTTGGCAAGTTTACTTTTGTGGTTCGATCGACCAATCGACAAATTTGTAGATTTGCTTTCCATTCGTGGTAACCATGGATAATACAGTGTATTTATATTTAGGATTAATATTTAGGAACGTAAAGAATTTATGTTGCGTGCGACGCATGTTGCGTCGTGCACTATGAGAATCGCGCAGCGCAACGAGAATCGCGTAGCGCGTGACGCCATTTGCGTCTTGCAAGAGGGTGGTAACTTTGAGTGGTACTGTATGTCCATACGTTCATACGACATTAGACAGTCTTAGTCATCTTGATGTTTTTAAGTTCTTCCAGTAAGAGTCTCATCTTCTCAATTCGTGGTAACCATGGATAATACAGTGTATTTATATTTAGGATTAATATTTAGGAACGTAAAGAATTTATGTCGCGTGCGACGCATGTTGCGTCGTGCACTATGAGAATCGCGCAGCGCAACGAGAATCGCGTAGCGCGTGACGCCATTTGCGTCTTGCAAGAGGGTGGTAACTTTGAGTGGTACTGTATGTCCATGCGTTCATACGACATTAGACAGTCTTAGTCATCTTGATGTTTTTAAGTTCTTCCAGTAAGAGTCTCATCTTCTCAATGTTTATCTGTACGTTGGTATGTTTGTAAGGTGCTGTTATTATTAAATCTTTTCCTCAAAGTTCTTCTTTTATGGCCACTCATGCACTGCACGTGACCACTCATGCATTGAACATTCTCGCAGCTGATTAAAAAGAGAACTGGGCTGTGCAAACTGTATAATTATGCTCTGTAGACAAGCATCATTCCAGCCCTTTATAATGGATTGCATGAACATCGAATTGGTTTTGCTTGTTATTTTTTGTGGATATGAACAAATTTGCAAACTAATATTTAAGTACTACTGTTATAAATTAAAGATTGTTTTTTCCGTGTTTATTGTTTTTCTGTGCTTTTTGAGACCCGATATAGTGCAATTGATGATTGTTTACCACTGTTTCGCAGAATAAAGTTTGACTGATTAAGCTTGACGTCTGAATCAACTGTCGAACTTAATTATTTAGGTCAATCCAAATAGCCATTAGGTTTGGCACATGTAAAGTTTGATGTTTGGACCAAGCCTTAGTCATGTACAATGTACATGCTGATTTTCTGTTTCTAATTGTGTTAGGAAGCAGAATCTTGTGGAGAGGATTATGACAGAGTTAAGATGTTAGAGATAACTGCTGAAGATGCAGATAAGCTTGAACGAAAGAGGAAAAAGAAGAACCCTGATCAAGGCTTTTCAGGTAGAGTATAATATTATTTAATTGTTCCTGACAGCGCATGAGTGGGCGGTATCCTGCGAATCCGGCAAAACACAAGCATAGCTGATGGCTTAGCACTGTAAATGTCACAAAATCCTTCAGAAACTTATGTAGCAATGTTGCAATACTCTGTGAATAGAATTAACAATCACAAGATTCAATGTTGTAATTCTGTTATTTAAATGTTTCCAGGACTTTCAAATTTCATTTTGACTTTTTTCCCCTCAATCCAACTTTTTAAATTCAGGGTGTGGCTTGTCTATAAAAGCGACATTTTAGGGTACTTTCTTTACCCAGATGTATAAATGGACACCAGAGTGTCGTGGGTAACTCTGTAGTGACTGAGATCCCTTGTAGGGGGGTAGTTATTTGTAAGACTTTTAGTTTCTTCGTGCTGAAGATGGTGGGTTAAGCTCTTGCGCCACCTGTAGCCCATGTATGAATTTTATTAATTTTATTTCAATTTGTACTTGGTCTAGACTTTGCCGCAGCTCAATACAGACAATACCAAAGACTCACCAAACAGATGAAGCCATCTGCTGATGAATACAAGAGAGAGAAAGAACAAAAGTAGGTGCCTCTTGATCTGCTGAAAGACTTAGACTTATTGTTATTATTTTTGGACTGTATGTTGTTTTGTTGGAGAAAATAAATCAGATGGGAGATAAGAATGCCACATGCTCTGTATGTCAGGGTAAGTATTATCCCTTTGGTTGAATAAGTAATCTCCCATCTGATTGGCCATGGAACATTTGACTTGTCAAATCAAGTCAAGATGAATGTTCACATTTTTCATTTTTGTTAGGTGCAGTTATATTGTGCTTGCAATAAAGTGTGTCGGACCATAGTCTTGGTTACTTCTTCTGTAGAGGGGGACATTGGGGTGGCCCAAACCACAAGCCTACTTCATGGACTGTTGATTTCACTTTGCAGTTTGAAAGAAACGATATAATGATCACAATTGTTTCCCTCAAGATGGACCAAATGAACCAAGATCAGCGATGCTCAACCTTCAGTGAATTAATTTTTACTCCCAGTCACACCTCTCATGTATTAAGATGACACGTTTCCTGTTCCTGTAGAAAATTTTTATAATGGTCTTTTATTTCCGGGTGGCACTGAGAATATTTGTGATGATTGTGAGTTGAAATTCATTCATCACTGCATGTTCAATGTAATGTGGTCAATGCAAGCTTTTGATCATGTGATCATTTTTCCCCAGGGGGGGGGGACTCCCATATGAAACTGACGGGGATGCTCGTCGGACAATTAGAGTAATATTTATTAAACCCCTAAAGGAGACCAATCTGGGCGTAGCTCAGGTGTTATTTGAACCCTAAAGGAGACCATGCCAAAACAGACAACCAAATAAAAGCTACAGTGATTTTTAATTGCGCTAAAGATTAACGGCGTTTGTTTTTTTCATGTATAGATTTCTTTACGCACAACCCTAAGCGATACCTGTATGGGTAAAAATATTGGCTTTCCGTCCTGAACACCCTAAGTGAGACCAAAATCTGCAATTTACACCCCTAAGTGAGATGATGAGCATCCCCGTCACTTTCATATGGGAGTCCCCCCCCTCCCCTCTCCCTGGGTATTTTTCTCATACCACAGAATGAAATCAACTGTCTGTGAAGTGGGATGAAAAAATTTATAATTGACCACAGCCTCTAAGATCAATAGTAAATGTTGATCAGAGATGCACAGGTTGGGGGTGGGGAGTGTAGAAATATTCTTCATGCCAAAAGCCATTAATAAGATTCCATAATCTGCTGATTGCAGACTGTAAATGGTACCCTCTTACCTTATGATATTGTTTTGTTGTAGAGGGTTGGCCTTGTACCCCAGTGTAGATGACGTGAATTATGGAGGTCAGGGTAAAGTTCCTGAGGCTGCAGTCGACAGAATGGTCGCTGACTTGGAAAAGCAGTAAGTACTGAGTGACATGACATTTTTTAAACCAACTGCTGCATACTCATCAGGGCCCAGTTGTTCAATGGGTGGATAACGATATCCACCAGATAAATTGCCATCCAGCGGATAAATGATAACAAGGTACACTATCCACTGGATATAGTGATATCTCCGGTGGATAGAGTTATCCGCTCTTTGAGCAACCGAGCCCAGGGGCTTGGAAGATAGACATCTTTTAGCCTGTGCATGTCCACCCTCTTCCATCTGGCTTGTGTTTGTCAAACCATTAAAAGATATTTTGGACTCAAAAAACTTTTTAGATGTGCAATAATTTGTTTTTAGCCCAAAATATCTTTGGACGTTTTGAGAAAATGGACCCCTGGAGAGGGTAAATGGCAGGTTACATGCAGGCTAACAATAAGAGTCAGTGGTTTTCAAATCTGTGAAGGGACAAAAAAAAAAAAACATGCAGAAAATAGAGGTGCAAGTTTAAAGTCAAACAATAACAACTAATTTATGGACAGAACTATCAAGGTTTCTGAGGAAAGCTATTAATACTAATTATGCAGTGCTGTCAACCATGACACCAGTACAGGGAGTCACAGCTATGCAGCAAGTGCTGTCAAAAAAGCTAAAAGCAGTGGCTCTGTACCACATTGTTATGCTTGTACAGATACAGAAATACAGTGGTTGACAAAAAAGTTACTGAGAACCCTTAATAACCCTCTGTATCAGCTACTGATAATGTTTCAGATGCACTCACACTCCTTTACTTTGTGGTTACCACAAGTACATGCTGTTAAATTTTTGCAAGTGTCGATTGTAAAGTCCAACTTGAACCCACTGTAAGTTCAAAATTCTGCAGGAAGTGTTAAATTATAAATCACAGATCTATTTATTAATTTTACTTCAATTTTGTGATGTTGCAGAATTCAAAAGCGAGAGAAGTACAGCCGTCGGCGAGCTCACCAAGATGAAGCAGACATTGATTACATCAATGAACGTAACATGAAATTCAACAAGAAACTATCCAGGTTTTATGATCCTTTTACCTCAGAAATCAAACAAAACTTGGAAAGAGGAACTGCTATTTGAGGCCCTGCCAGGTGGGGTCCCATGTCACTAATGTCTCCATTTTGAAATGCCTTTTCTCAGTAATTCAAAAGGACTAGGTGGCCTATTCATTCCTGTCAGTATTTTCTTCATTACAGTTGTCTTGCCATAGTTTTATTTGAAGTGCTGTCATTTTGCTTTTTGCTCAAGTTGCTTGCCAGTTTTATCCTGACAGGACCTCCTGTTCAGATATTTTAACAGAATACAGAATTAGATAGATATGTAGATATTGTTCTCTGCCAAAGTTGATAACTGCAATAGTATTGTTATTTTTCATAAGATGTATTCAGCCAGAATCCATTAAGAATCTCTGTCACGATTGATTACATCTCTGTGGGAGTTATAACCAGACTAACCCTTTTAACAAAAAAAAATTTTTTTTTGCAATCTTCACTAAAATCAAGTGACAAAATTGTTCCTCTGTTCAATACAACTTTCACCAATTTGACCATTGGAACAAGTGCTAGTTTAGGGGAGCTTTTGTACAACAACTCAAAACAGTAGGATAAATACCCATGGTTGCAAAAAAATTAACATTTCATCTGGTTGCCATCAGAAACCTTTATGTGCATGTGCTTTATTTAACTGGGTTATCACATCAAAGATCATAAACATGCAATACCAAATCTGGGTGCTTTGCGACCTTACTTTCTCTTTCACAGATATAACAAACGCTTTTAAATGCAACAGGATGAATGGTTTTAAGAAAAAAAAAAACAAGACACTATGTTACCGTGACAAAAAAAAAAATCAAAGTTATCTGGATGTGCTGACTTCTAGCCATTGAAAGTGCATGATGAGCACTTGTAGCTCTTTTAAGTTGTTGGCTAATATATAGTCGCAATTTATAATCTCAGATGTAATGTGTTGTTGTGGTTTTCATTTTCATTAAATAAAAAATTCTAGCTACTTGTGTTTCTCTGTTTTATTGTAAAAGCAAAATGCTATAAAAGGACCCCCACATTCAGTCAGGGTAAAAGGGCAAGAATTTTAGGTTTGGTTTGAGAATGATACTAGTATAGCATTCCTCTTAGTAATCAGTATAATAGTATACTGATTATGAGAAGCAAAAGATATTTACACAGTCTTCAGGGTGAAGTGTAATTTTGGACCTGATGAATAAAAGGGGTTATTTTGTAAAGAAACTGTGGTGTACCTACCAGTGGGGAAGTGAAACACAAAATATGGATTTATCAACTGAGTTGATGAGGTAAATTGGCCACCATAAAGAAATTTGAAAGCTGAAATTTGAGCATTAGCATATCCAATTCCCTCTGATGAAGGACCAGTGCTGAAAATTCAAATTTCAGCTTTCAAATTTCTCAATGTTGGCCAATTTACCTTATGAAGTCAGTTGATAAAACTACATGTTTGTAATTCTGTGCTTGGTTGTTCAAAAGGTGATTAATTCCAATCCAGGATTAAACAATTTATCCTTGGTTTATTGTTTGAAAGCATGTTCACTGATAATTTTTAACCCAAGTTTGAATGTGGTCAAAGTCAAACTGAAAGCATAAACATTTCTATGCCACAAAAACGACTATAAAAGCTAACCTGGGATTAAGTTAACCCTGTTTAAAACAGCTGGGTCCTAAATTCAAAGTTGATGAATCCTGAATTAGTTTAACAGGCACTGAACAACTGGGCTCGGTTGGTCTTTGGCAAGAAAATATGCAGAGGCTGCGAAGGGTCATTTGCTCCCTCGTGCTGTTAACCTCAGTATTGACAAACAGGAAGCTTGCAAAAATTCCTTTTGTTCAACTTGTTTTCTTTGAGCTATTTTTGAAAGTCATAATCCATTCTACTTTCAAAACGATTACTAAAATGCTTGCTCTTTTAAATTTTAAAAACCTTTTGAACAGTTTCTGGGTAAAAGAGGACAAATACGCGTGGATTCGATTTTCATTATTTCCTCACTTATCCCATTCGCATGATCCACTGCACGTAGCGTTAAGTCAGGTACTTAGGTTGCCTGGCAATATGTAATGGAGCCTTCTCTCGCCTTGTAAAATATTGTTTACATCAAGGTTCCTTTGCTCTTGAACAGTTCCTAACAAAAATAAAAACGCACAACAGGAATTTTCAACAACATGTGCCAGCCCTCAAGGCATAAAACGTTACTGTTCAAAAAGAAGAGCTTTCCATGCGAGTCTTCCTAGGTGGGTCGGATCGACATCTTGACTTGCGGTGGCTCAAATATGGGTTGACTTAATAAAAGATGACTTTTCACTTCTGTCTTTTTTTAACTTTCCAAGGCGTACGCTCTTAACTGGATACATTTCCTTTTCTGTCGGTGTTTTGGGAAACAACATCATCTTAAGCAAGGATTAAATGCTGTCAAGTACTCCTTGATTGTTTTCCCGCCGAAACGGCGTCGTCTTCACATGAACCAGGGCAGAGTTTTCTTTTCCTCGCTGAGTCACCACTGGGAAATGTTTGCGACAAGTAAGGATCAAATCCATATGAACCGTCCAGTTCGTTGAAAATAAGACATTCTTCCAAGTAGGAAGAGAAAACAGTTTCTTGAATCCAACTTGACAATTCGTCTTCCATGTTTTCTCTTTTCATTTCAAATTTGAATGACCCTGGCCTGTTATTGTGGACAAAATTGTCCGCTGACACTCCGGAAGTGTGACTCAACCCAGAATTATCTGATTACGTTCTTTTCCTAGAAAGGATTGCTCAATGAAATGGGCCGGATAAAATATCTCTCCAGCCAATCCTACCATTTTTAGCGATACTTAATAATTTCCTCCTTCTTAGCGCTCTTCCCAGTGCTTAATTGTACGCTCTTTCCGGTGGGCTTTCTCCCAGCCACTTTCGCGGCTGTCAGTGTCTAAACTGTGGGTGGGAGGGGTAGGAAGGGTCTTCAAATAGAATAGTTTATTTGTCAGATTTTTCATTTAAATTTTATATATTTATACACTGTCTGTTTAAACTGAATTTTTTGAAAAAACATTTAGGTTCACTTAATACTATTTGCAACGTCACTAATTCGTATATCTAAACGCTAATATAGTTTCGGACAACCTCCCTACCCTCGCCCGTTTCCCGTGACTGCGCCTTCGATTCTCCTTTCTTGGTAGCCAGTGCTTTCGCGTGAATCTTACGGTTGAGTGGGTTGATTTTGGGTGTAAAAATGTCTTCAGACGTCCAGAAGGAAAACTAAACTTATTCTGGGACTATATTACACTTATTTGGCCCTGCAAAAATAACATAAAACTCAAAATGCGGTCTAAATGGCAAGGCGTTGAAATTCCCGGCGCTTCAAAATGAATCACCGTGAAACGTTTACTGTATTTGTTTCCTTCATTTGGGATTGCCGACTGTGATACAGAGGTGAGAGGTAAGAGGAACATTTTCTGTTTCACTATGTTGTTTAGTTCTTAACAAAAGCTCTTTACGATGCTGTAAACGATCGCTCTATTTCAATGGCCATGCGATGTGTTCTGTCACGAGGTTGTAAACAAACACCACACTCGAGCGGCTAAATATATTCTGCATAGACGAATCGTCGATTGGAGATCGACAGGTCAAAGAGTAGAGAAATATGACTTGCCAAGTAGCTTTATTGGCAAACTGGTTACATTTTTACAACAGTACTTGCGCCGTAAATCCAGTGAATTCACACCGAAGAGCTTACCTCGTTTGATGTTCGGCGCATGGGTCTCAGTGCATGCATGCAGTGTGTTCTTCTTTCATTTGGAGATTTCATTTTGCGATTTTCTTTATTTAAGCTTAAATTGAATCGAAGGTGCTCGATCTCATAATCGAGATATTTTATTTGATTAGTTATCTGTAAGCTGGCTGGTTTGTCTCTCTGTCAGTATGCTTATATTTGTGGTGTTGTACGCCTGGCAAGTACTTCGATATGAGTTTATTCCTGCGTGTTAGTTAGACGGTTAAGTTCTTGTAATATTGATTCAGTCGTATACCAAATCAAAAACAAAATAGAATTGAAAATATTGGTTTATTTGTAATGGATCAACCGGTACTTGAAAATCACGATTGTTCCGTATTTAACCCTTGAATGGCCGAAGAATATAAAGTGACTGTAGTGAAGAATATTTTTGACCAATAAAAATTATTTGAATGAAAGCATTTATTGGCAGTACGCTTTGCTGTGGCCTTTGGTCGTGATCGATCATTCAGGATCATTTTGGCTTGTTCGACATCACGCCACTGTATCGGGCCTGTTTTGATAAATATTTAATTGACAACAAAGGAAATTGTAAAATTATTAAAAAGATTCTCTTTCACTGGTTTCCCGTCGACCAAAAAACTGATTTTATATTAGATTCAGGTCATAAATTTGTAACTGAGTAAGAAATTTCAATTGTTTTCCGGAAAAAATTATAGCTAAAATTCTAGAAGGTCTTAGGCTAATTAACTGAATACAAATTATACTCTTTAGGTATAATGGATTGTTATTTGTTATTTATGAAGCTGGCATGTCCCAGGGATTTTGGAGAATTATAGTTGTGGAAAAGAAAGATTTTCCTGTAAATGTGTTGATGAGTACTAGCAAATTTTGCTGTCGTCTGTAATTTGTTAGTAAGATCATTAACTGACTTTGTGCTTTAAAAGAACTGAATTTCCACAAAAATTTAGTCAGACAATGAGATTAAAAAGGTCATTAAATGTTAATTAATTGCTTGTGAAAGCTTTTCCATTGGCCCATCTGCACCAACAGACATAACTCGGGAACTGTTTTTGTCAAAAGCAGAACCTAACCTAACAATGAAACTCCTTTTTATATGTGAACGATCACAATGGGTGCCTGGCTATAGGAAAATAATCCAGCTTTTACTGAGACCAGCCAGCATTCTCCCATGAATGACAAATCCCTGTAACTGAGTCCCGAAGCCCCATTCCAGGCACCGCCTGATGAGATCAGGCATGGCTTGGGTTCGACTCGTGGTCCTGGTGTCATATGTGGGTTGAGTTTGTTGTTGGTTCTCGTCCTTGCTCTGAGCGGTTTTTCTCTGGGTACTCCGGTTTTCCTCTCTCCTCAAAAAACCAACACTTCCAAATCCCAATTAGATCTGGAGTGCATGAACCTTTCAAACGAGGTCTTCAGAGCTCCTAAGTGTTTCGTGGGTAAACAAATTAGATACGTTTTTTTTTTTTTACAAATTACATCTGCAGTGAAAGAATAAAAGAGGGATAGGATGGGAAGGGGAAATTCAGCTAACACACTACACAAAAGTTGCATATGCTTAGCACCACTTGCCCCTTCCCAAGGGAGACCTGTATACTGCAAATAATTAGGTGGGCCTACTGATTGCCTTAAGTACCAATATCTTTTGCCGACTTCCTTAAAAAGTTAATGAAACACCCAGGCTCTACTTTTTACTTTGAACAATTGTATTTGATGGAAGGAGCATCTGCAAAGGTGGCTTAACTGCAAATGTTACTCGTAAAGTCTTACATGACAACTTAAAATTTGTTTCTGTAATATTGTTTATGCAAGTAATTTCTTGTAGAGAAATGAGTGCTGATCTTCACCAAAATCAATTCCAAAAAGTTTTTCAGTTCATCTGCTTTTATTTCAGGGCATCGTCTATAAAATGGCTGCACCAGTGTTTACATTTGTAGGGGAGCTGTTGCATCAAGCAGCGATTTTTGATCAGCAAGAGCTGCTCAAATCTCTGCTTCAAGCTGGAGTACATGGAGATGCCAACAGTACCGATGCACGTGGATTAACTCCTCTCCACACTGCAGCTCTTCACAACAGTGTTGGATGCCTAGCTGAGTTACTGGAGTGGAAAGGTACATTAAAGTGATGATTGTTTGGTAAATGTAAAATTTTGAAAATAAGCTTGTTTTGTTAATCAAAAGCCTTTTTTCGTCAGTTGGTTGAAGGGGGTGGTAGGATGGGAGATTGGATAGAGCTTACTTGTTTTATGAGAAATATCTGTATTGAACAGTTCAAAATTATCCAAATTGATGCTAGAGGGATAAGAAGATGAATATCATTGGCAGAAGCAGACTTTCTCTTTCTCATAAGGTTGGGGCTTGGAAAACAATTAGGGTGGGAGAGGGGAAGAGAACTCGTAAAAAATGCTTCAGAATAGAAAAATCTTCACATTTCTGTTCCCCTGTCTATTATTTGCGCAAATAATGGGGCAGGCACCTGAAGCCCCTTCTCTAGTGTTCCACTTACTGTAGTTGCAATATGAGATGTGAACTAGTATTAACTTACTACAATACAGGCCTCAGGTGCAAACAGAGCTCAATGTCCTTACCACGCCATATGTGGCTAAACTCTTGTGCTAAGAGGTGAAGTAGGGAGAGGGGGTCTGATCCTCCCTTGTCCAGTACCAGTTACTCCCAGTTCACGTGCCTTCTGTGGCAGCTCCTACCACTGTGCTTTTTTCTGTTGCAAACTGTTGCACAATGTTGCAAAAAATTCTATTTCTCCCCCTTCCCACCCCCCTATAATTGCCATTTATCCTGGCTCCTGCCTCCCCCTCCCAGCAAATAGTAATCAATAACAATTACATATTAACTATATAAAATAAAGAGTAATCAAAGATTAAGAGAGTGCGTTCGACTGGTTGCATTCTATTAGATAGCCAACGCTTCTGGTTCCCAAGTTGTCGCCAAGGAGACGAAAGCCTTTGAGTCCTTTGCTTTCCCCTAAATGAAAGCATGGGTCTTTGTTATGAGTCTTTGTTAAACGAGTTCAGCTTTATAAATTGTTTTGACTGAGAATTGCTGTGCCATGATTTGACCCCGGTGAACAAATTTTCTGCTGACAACAAAGGTCCTCAAATATATATGAAACTGACATACCAGTTTAAATAGCAAAGACATTTGCAACATCAAAAATGTGACAAAATTTCCTCATCTACACGAGCAAATACAGTTTGCAATAGTCCTTCTAGTGTGCATGGGGCTTTGGGCTGTACAGCTTCACAGGAAGGCATCTCAAAAATTACTGAGATCAATTCAACTATTAACCCTTCGTTGGTTTGTGCACGACTCAGTTACATCAACGAATTTGCCAGTGACATGTTTTAACCCTTTCACTCCTAGAGTGAGTTGTGGAGACATTTAGGTGATTCTAACTTCCGAGTTGGTGGATGAAATCCTATAGTGTGACCATTCAAATGAAACCTTGTCAACAGGACTTTCACATGGAAGTATTTACATTTAAGTATTTTACAAAATGAAATTTCGGATTCATTTTGAATTTTGATGTTAGGCACTGGCGGGAGTGATAGGGTTAAAAATGACCAACAAGGTAAGCGCTACACAACAATGATGAATTAGTATCAAGGAGCAGTCTGATGCCTCAGTAGACAAATTCACATTTCCCGTGTCAAAAGTAACACAGCTAGGCTGTTGCGTGACTCGACAAGTGTTAAAACAGAAGTATCTACTTTTATCCTGCATTTAAAGTTATATTTATCCTTCCTGACAGTCTTTATCGCCATGACTTACAACAACATGACCAGTTTCTGGCTCTGAAAGTCAGCAGAGATCACTCTCAAAATTCAGCAACAAGGAACAAGCGATGTTTTCTCCAGCGTTGTACAATCCTACCGCACCGCCGCTGCTTGCGTTTGTAAGAGCGCTTCAAACTGTGTCTTGTCAACCAACTTGAAAAATTTCCCAGAAAAGTTGGTTTCTGGCTCTGAAAAGTCTTGTGAAGGCTTTTGTGGTCCTCGGCAAATCTCAAACTGTTCTCTTCAAATTCAGCAACAGGCATAGCAGTCCGAGTCCATACGAATAATCGATCTTTTCTTGACCGCTAATACATTCTAGATGTGTCACTTGTGTGAAAGTGAACTTCAAACTGTGCCTTGTCGGCAAATTCGAAAACTTTTCTCAAAAACTCGAAGAAAGGAAACAAAATATCCCAACCAGAATCCATTGAATCCATACATTTCGCCTGCACTTGTGTGTTTATCCGTACCAGTTTCTGGGCGAGCGTAGGCCCCTGCAAAAATCTTCGGGGGGGGGGGGGGGGCTAAATTGGCATCGACTACAGAGAAAATCTCGATTTCTTCTGGCTTTATAACACAGGACACCCAACACAAGATTAGGAATGCAGTCATTGTGTAGTTCCAGAAAAAATCCATACCCACCCCATGGAAGGTCATTGGAAATTACTAGTTGGGGGGGGGGGGGGTCTCAAAAGCAAAAATTTTAGAGGCAAAGTTTGAAGCTAAACTGGAATTTCTTGGGGGTAGGGGGGTCACAAAATAAAAAACCTTCCTTGGGGGGAGTAGAGATATTTTCTGGAACTACATGTTGATTGCTTTGGAGTGATCCATTGATTTTCAGTATAGTAAATTGTCATTAAGTAATCTTCTATTTAGTTTTTTTTTAATATTATTTGAAGGGCCCGGTGGAAAAAGGGCGTAAGTGACGATTTGAGGTTAAAATCGAAATTGCTCCTATTTAGCTGAACATTGGCACACAGGCTGGTTTTCATGTGAGGAACGCCGTTGCGCACTTATTTCTTGACCCGAGATCTAAAATTTGAAGAATTAGCGTATTACTTTTGCTTAAAACTGACACAAAGAAAACAACAGGACCGCGGATTCTAGGTTGAATTCGTTTGTTTTAGTTCAGGCAGAGAACAAAAGAAATCTTTCACGCATCACTTGAGCGAGTTCAGTTCAACAACACTTTTCACGCAAAAGTAATACGCTAATTCTTCAAATTTTAGATCTCAGGTCAAGAAATAAGTGCGCAACAGCGTTCCTCACATGAAAACCAGCCTGTGTGCCAATGTTCAGCTAAATAGGAGCAATTTCGATTTTAACCTCAAATCGTCACTTACGCCCTTTTTCCACCGGGCCCTTCATTTATTAGTTGATGCTTTTTCATTTATTCATTTTTCTTGTCAGGAGATGCAAACTTACAGTCCTCTCCAGAGGATAACTGCTCTGTAAGTTAATTAAAGGACATTAATTAAGCCCTCCCTTGTTAGCTGTTTAATTCTCATTATTGTCCAGAATTAAACTGTCATTTTGAGAAAGTGGCTTATACTTGTCAAAGTGAGAGGTTGTCTCTTAGAAGTTATGTGATTTTCCAAAGTGATTAAAGTGATGATTAAACCTCAAATTTCTCACAATTGAAGCATTTATGATGTGCAATGCATTATAATTGTAATCTTCCAAGCACTTGAGAGAATTAATTCCAAGCATGGATATTACAATGCCCATTGGCACTATATGTTTACATTTCTTCTTCATTGTGTTTGATGCATGTTTGCAAATTGTAACATGTGTGTTCAGTTAGCATGTGCAATTGTCCTCAAGTGGAAATCATGAATTCTTTGTGGAAATACCAGATACTTGCCTTTTGATTTTTAACACTTGTTTGTCATGACTGGTTTGTTTGATTGACAGACTGCTCTTCACCATGCTGCTCGTAATGGCCATCAACGTTGTCTCAAAGTTCTTCTTGACGCGGGGGCCAGAGTTGATATCAAGAATAAGGAAGGCAAGACTGCCATGCAGGTAGCACTTGAGAAGGGTGAATATGACTCAGCCAAGTACTTAAGGACTGTGGAAGGTATGCAGAACTGTGTTCTAATTACTATCAAAACCACTAGAGTGGTAAAACAGCCATTTGAAATTTGAACTTGAGGTGAATGTCTGAATTCTTATCATGTGATAGCCACTTTGTTGAGCAATTGCTCAGTAAAATTTGACTTGTGATTAAGAATTTCATCTCACACTTGTGTCCATTTATTCCAAACATAAAAAACACCCTCATGTGCTCAGACGGGGTGTCTAGAACTTGACTTGCTGATAGGGTGAACTTAATGATTTTGTCCAAGAAAGCAATTTAAGAGCACATGAAAGGCAATTAAATCTATTATTTTGTCAATGGACATGATCACTTCAACTTTACAGATCACATGGTGAACAAAATGGTTGTCTTGTGATAAGATGTTAGTCACCTGAAGTTCAAATTTCAGTTGCCCTGATATGATTTTGATAATAAAGAACATAATGTGTAACCTCTCTTCTAAAAATAGCAAGAAGGAACTGATTTAAGTGCATCTGATTTACATGAGATCAGCATCGGTGTAATAAGACAACAATGTGACTGTGTGTTAATTATGTAGGAAAATATGTGTGAGGAGAACCAATCAAACTTGAGTATTTCAATTATTTAGTTTATTTAGTTTAGACAAAGAGTGTGGTATCTAATGTTAGTAGTCATACGTAATATTCTCGACTTCCTGCTAGAAGAAATCATTGACTCACAGTGTAATATTTGAGCACTGGAAAAAATAATCACTAATTTTATAAATGAACAATGATGGCACACTGTTGTCACTTTCAAGATGTTTAATTTGTTGGCCCTTTTTTCGACTGTAAAACAGAAAAAAAGGCTGATGGCACTTGGTATGATTTAGGGCCTTCATGCATAGTTAACTATACAGTTCCAAGGATATAGTGTTAAAGTCTTCACAAGCTGAGTGGCCCACAACTTTTGCAGTCTAACAGCAGAGTATTAAACTCTCCTAGGCTTCTCTAACTGTTCAGTCTAAGAACTTCATGGCCCATCAGAGGAGCGTAGAGCATGCGCAGGTTTACAACATCCAGTGCAGTTATTATTAACTTGCTAAGCACAACACCACCCTGCCTAAGATGTTTTGTATTTTTATTTTATAGCCATCAGACGGCAAGCTCATGAAGAAGAGGTATCACGAGAACTCTTTCGCAGTTGTACCCTGGGTGATTTGCCTAAAGTTCAAGAGCTGATAGAAGAAGCTAGTACTACCACCATTAACAAGCTTTACCAAGGGGGAAGTACACTTCTTTACAAGTATGTGATAAACAAATAAATTTTGTTTGTTCTTGTGATGATGTTAAGTACTACTGAAAATAAATTTGTGCCCTTGAATTCCCTGGGTACATTTAACCTTCTAATTATCCAGGTAATTGAAAACCCTGGTTATTTTATCAAGGGAAATTATACACTGGGAGGGGAATCATATTTACCTAGGGTGATCTGACCACAACTAAAATAAAAATATGTGCTTGCCTGGTGACCTATTTCTTATCTTCTGAGGAAGACTTATCATAACGAGCAAATTTACTTACAGCAATTTAATTGGGCGTAAAACTGTCAATGATGTTTTCTGTAGGGCTTGTCATGGCGGCCATCTTGAAGTAGCAAAACTCCTGTTGAATAAAGGAGCAGATGGATCCCCTAACACACTCACAGGAATCACTCCACTTTACGCAGCATGCTTGAGTGGGAATGTCGAGTTGGTCAGGTTGATGGTACATGCCACGCCCCAGGCAATCAACGTACCTGGTAAAATGGACAAGTCCACACCTCTCCATGTAGCAGCAGGAGAAGGATGTGAGGAAATTGCTAAAATTCTTCTTCAAGTGCCTAAGTAAGTGTCCAGGTTTGTCAACCTGCTAATTAATGCAGCCAGTAACATACTGGGAGAATCTGCCCATATTAACAGCGTGGCTTCATTGTTAAAGCTGGTCCAGGGGGTCTATGGTCTGTGGTTGCATAAAAAATAAATCAAAGGTTGTGTGACTCAAAAAAGAATAGAAAGTGAAAGAAGTGACATTTAACAAAACTATGAGAGGTGTTTAATGCACACCTTTTACATTTTTTTTTTGTATTTCAGAGCGGGTGTATATTAGGTTAGTTTACAATGCATATGGTTACACAGGCTCAGCATTAACCATTGGCTAAATTAATATGGTTATCAGATTAAAGGATTTTTGCACTAAGAAAATCACTGAAGATTTGTTTGGGCCAAAATAAAGTGACCATAATGATGACAGTGGCATAACAGTGGGTTGGCTGTGAGACAGGGTTCCATTCTTTCATTTGTTCTTTCATTCGTTTGTTCATTCCTTCATTTGTTTGCACGTTCATTTGCTTGTTTTTCCATTGTAAAGCCTTGGATCATTTTAACTGTCTGCATTAAAAAGTCCTTAACATCTTGTTGTGACTTCGAGGAGTAACAAATATTTGAATATTAAAGTCAATGTTTGAACAAGTCAGTGTTCTTGCTTTCTCCACTGAACTATCCTGTACACTTCATCCACATTAAAAGAAGTTGTAGCTAATTGCTACAGCTGCTAAAATCCTTCTTTTTGTTTTCTTATTCCAGTATAACTTTGGTCTTTAAGTATTATAACTACATGTTGCTGAGATATTGCAAAATAATTTTGATAAAAGTGGATGCCAGTAGAGCACTAAATGTTGTATGTGAAAGTAACATCTGTATTAATTTTACTCTTTCAATTAAAGGAGGAAAATGTTATAAGAAATGAGATGGACTTGAAGGGTTTATTTGGTGATTTTTTTTTTGTCAGGGATGGTGAAGAATTGTTGCCATGTAACCGGATTGACACAAGTGTTTGTACATCCAGCGGCATGACTGCTCTTCATCTTGCAGCACAGGGGGGTTATGTAAAGGTGGTTGAGCAACTTTTAAATTGTCAGCATAAGTGGTAAGTGCTTATTAATATCACACACATAGTTACCCGGTGTAGTTTAAACAATATACATTACATGTATACTACAGCCAGTGTAAAAATGTGACCAAGCATGATCAAACCCAACTGCATGATTGCCCAGGTTAGTTTGGGTTTGGAAATTGATTGCAATAGACCACCCACACAAAATTGTTGTGCAATTTAATTTTTGATTAGGTTAGACTGAATGGTGATTGCCAAAATAGTCAAAGGTCCATTGTATAGATACCAGTAACCAATGAAACCCAATCTTTTGATTAGGTTTGATTGGGTTCGGTTTTTCTATAGCATCCTGTATGATCCAACAGGATCCAGCTTAGGATCCTTGTAAGATCTTCTGCAGGATCCTGAATGATTTTACAGGATCCTGAGTTCAGGATCCTATAAACACTGATTATTGTAATTAGGACCCTGGGTAGGATCCTGTGTGAACTTGCAAGATCCCACATGATCCCAGAAAATCCTCTAGGATCCTGTACAGGATTTTAACTGGGGATAGTGCATTTATGACCTATGTGTACAAATTACTGTTATTTTATTTTTTATGTCAGCACTGGGCCATGTGAGGCAAATTTAACAATGAATGCGAATGCAAAGAGCTTAATGGGGCAAACTGCTCTACATGATGCTGTTACAGTGGGCTACAGAGAGGTCGTCAGTTTACTTATAAAACATGGTGCAGATGTCAACCTTGCTTCTAAAGTTGAAACTCCTCAGGATCAAACTGATGTTGTTCCATCAGGCACTACTCTTGGTTCTACATCTTCTCCGCTGCAGATTGCTTGTTGCCAGGGAGACTTGGAAATGCTGAAGTTATTGTTAAATAATGGAGCAGTGGATGTGGATCATAAATGTCTGAATTCTGCTATCATGGCTGATAATATAGATGTGATGACAATTCTTCTTCAGCAAGGTAAAGTACTGCAGGTGACATTGCACAGTGCAGTTTTGGTTAAAACCAAACAAGCTGCTTAGGAGCTGCATCCATACTTGTGTTGCAGTATGGCCCCACTTACGGTACTGGACTTAAAATATACCGATAGTATCTGGTCTAGTTTCCCACACTAGGAACACCATTTTCATCACAGCTTGACTCAAACAGAGCTCGGTTCAGCCGTTTACTATACATGACTCAGCAAACCATAAGGTAATGTTGAGGTAACGGCTTAGGGGCTACAACTTTATACACCTAATGGGAGGTTTTTTGGCTGTGATTATGACTTAGTCTCCCCTTGTGAGAGGTATCTCCTCATGAGAGGTTGCAACTTTAATTTTCTAGATGGCTGGGCCTACAAATCAGTGTCCTATTAATCAACTGTCTCACGTGACATTATGGCCATTGGGTGCCCGGGATATCCAGGGGCCTTCACTGTGATGAGCTGGCCCCCAGGTGGACTACTCCATTGCTGGCAAATTCCCACAACCCAGGCATGAGCCCCACACGCCCTGGCACCCGTCACACTGACTTAGTCTGTGGAGACTAAAAAAAAATAAAGATTAGGAAAAAGAAAAAGAGGGAGGGAGGGATGGGGTAGAAGAAACATGCAGAACACCATAAAAATACCTGAACAATGTGAGCAGTTTACGGCACGCCATTTGCAGTAAAAGTATATATACTGAGCCTGATGGCAACTGAACAACCACTGACCACCATCGCTTGACAACCACATGCTTATTGTTGGTTAACTTGGTTAGTTACAGTTAGCCTCATTTGAGGAAGGTGTCTTTTTCCATACTCAGGAATGTTGCAGTGCAGTGTTTTTTGTGGCCGGAGGCTCATGTTTCAGTGTCCTACCCAATTCTGTAGCTGTAACAGAAAATGAAGCTTTCCTCTCCAGAGTTTTTTTCTTTTGTAGGGCTGGAGGTTGAATGTTATAATTAATTCTGTATTTTTTTACTGATTGGCAGAAGCAATTAAATTTTACAGTAACTGAAACAAAGTGGCCACATTCTGACCACAAGAAACTGCACTTCGTCATGAAAATTTAAGTGAACTCAGACACTTGGGAAACGGTTTTTCTACAGAGTATCTTCTGAGATGCTAGATATAGTGTGTCAGAAAGTTTCATTTTAAGACTTTTCCATGGAGAGTGACACCCCCCCCCCCCCATAAGTTTCTGCCTTTGGCACCCACCTCATACCTGACAGTGTGAAATAAAAGATGTCCGATACTTTCAAGGGGTGTTTTTCAGTGCAAAATGTGAAGTCAACAAGGAAATTTAAAGGGGTCAGAAAAAGTGGGTTTCTCTAAATCTTTCAACGTTTGTAAGTTAACAGGTTTCAGGTTTTTGACCTGAGACCTTCCTCTTCTCTGGAACAGTAACTTTTAATGAGATTATCATTGAAAACCATGCTTGAGCTGAATATGTCATCAATAGTAATCATGAATTCAAATCGCATGATTATCAAAATTCAAGTCTGTTGCACCTGTCATAGTTAAATTTATTCCTAATTGGCTTCATTCACAGGTGTTCAGGTTGATCAAGAACACAAACTTCACCCATCAAGAACAAGCAGCAGCCCTGAAGAGATCTGGAGAATGTCTGCATATCCTTTAGCTATACTGTGGAATGGCATGAAACTTACAAAGGTGGAACATCAGTGGATCCTGGCAGCCGCTAGCACCATAAATCCATATCATGACACAATAGCTGGTCTTCACCCATCACTTAAAACTATAACACGAGTAGATATCTCAACTAACAAACTTACAAAGTTGCCTATAGTGTTATTTAAAATGCCTGCATTGAAAATGCTTAATGCATCAGAAAATGAAATCAGTGGATTGCCAAGTCTCTGGATTGGAGGAAGAAAAGATATCTCCACAAGAAGTAGTTTAAAGGCTGGAAAACCTTACAGTTCTTGCGAGGATATTCACGAGAACCTTACTTTTGAGGAAAGTTGTCAAGATTTCACATATGCTGAATCTGGCTGGAGCTGCCCTCACTTAGAGGAAATTGAACTTCATCACAATTCGCTGACAGCTCTTCCCACTTGTCTTTTTGAATTGCCCATGTTGAAATATTTGAATGTTTCTTACAACGATATACAGACTGTACCATTTGAAATGTGGACTGCTCCTGCGCTCAAAACATTGGACCTGAAGGGCAATTTTATGAAGAAGTTGCCCGTTTTAAAGATCAGGCAAAAAAGAGAATCAGGGAATGGAAAAACTTCATCTCTGCCTCGTGCTAAAGTACTTTCATCGAGCAAGGATAGCTTAGACTTCAGGTAGGTGCTTGCTTCTGAACTATTTGTAAAACATTATGAAAGGTTAAATGGCCATCTATCGTGTGATTTAATCCTAGTGATCCACTAGTTTCATCCAGACTGTATACCCTCAACAACAACAACAACAAAACCTTTATTTAGACACGATGGGGTAAAAAAGCTACATAGCTTGTGGGGTCGTGTGTAAATAAAACATTAATACTAGTAGATAAAGACTTTAAACTATATTGAGGTAAAAAAACGCTAAACTAATCGCCTCCCTTGCTCTTTGCCCTCCCCCCCCCTTCCCACGTGTTATTAGTCATTATTAGTTTTAACTTAGTAGTTTATCCTTTCTTCACAGCCAAGTGAATGGAACATTAGACACCAAATCACCCAAGTCGCCGAGTGCTGGTACTGATCATGGCAAACGGCCCCACCCCCTAAAGATGTTTCACCACAGCCAACTGTGGGGAACGCGACATGGAGATGACATTGAAGATTCCGACTCAGATGAGGAAGACATTGATCCCACAAAGGGATCATCACTGCAAAAACTTGATTTGTCATCTAACCAAATAGTAAAGATTCCTTTAGGCTTGGCGTGCTTAGCAACTAATCTTTCAACGTTGAATTTATCAAACAACAATATTTCTGATGTTCCTTCTTTGGCTTTGTTTCCAACTTCACTAGGAACATTAGATTTGTCGCACAATAACCTGAGCAGATTTTGTCCAATAGCTGAGAATGCTGTGTATGGTAATGTTGCGGAGCATAGATGCTACAGCGTGATTGAAGGTCAGCGGCCAGGTTTGAGGCAACGGCGAATAAGCGCTGAGAGCGGACTTCAAACAGCAGGCAGGGTGCGACTATGCCGGCATTCAAAGCATAGAATTTTGCCACAGCTGAAGCGACTAGACCTGAACAACAACAAGCTTGAAGAAGTTCATTTTCTTCTTCCTCGACATCGACCAGCTTCAGTCGCATCTGTTACAGAAAACACAACTACAAACTCCAGAGGCCCTAGCGTTCTTTTCCCAAGCTTACAGTCGCTGACGCTTAGTGAAAACAGCGAGCTCTGGAGTTTACCGCGGGATATTGGGGTACTCTCTAAGCTCGGTTCACTGCACCTAAGTAGGACAAAAATCTCACACCTCCCCCCTGAAGTTGGATTGCTGTCAGAGTTGTGGGATCTGCAGTATCAAGGTCTGCAGCTTCAGGATATTGAACCCAGTGTACTGGAGAGAAAGAAGACTAAAGATGTTGTAGGATATCTCAGATCAGTCCTGGAAAGGTAACAGAGTCATGCTTATATCAGTAAGACTGTTTAAGTGCACATAGAATCACATGTTCAGTCAACCCATGATAACGGATAAGTATATGCCAAACCAGTGGATTTTATTTCGGGCGCTCTGATTGGCTACTCAAACTCGGGATAGTATTTACTGTCGGGGCGTCTGTAATGGAGAGAGTCCATGAAAGCGGGAGTTATTTTCATTAATTAACTCTTCTTCGTTAATACTTCAGTTCCTGTCTTTAACATTGGTTTTTACGTAATAGTGAGGTTTCCACAAGGCAAGAGTTGACTGTATATTGTTTTGAGCGGAAAGTTTATCACAGTAATTGATTTCAACCTAAGAGTGTCCAGTAGGCGTGATTTTCTAAGATTGTAAACAGCAAATGTCAACCTGCCCTTTTCCATTAACCACAAAACTTGTGGGTATGAAAAAATTGCTTCGTAAACTTTGCATAAACTTTTAAGCCAAGGCACAAAATACAGGAAAACTCAGCTCTAAGTGAAGTATGGACAATACTGTCTAGTTGCGACCAGGTGAACTGTTTATCCTGAGATTTTGTTCTCTGACTTAAGTGTCTTTTTTTACCCAAAAGATAGCTGTGCCAGTCGTTCAGACCATTATTTTCATTTCCGATACAGCCTTCCCTTAGAAGCAGGGTTATTGGCGTGTTAGTGGCCCTTGGTAGTGGGAAATGTTAACGTGAGCGAGCAGGGAGGAGTCGAAAAGAAGGGGAGTTGGTCGTTGTCTTTGCCTGTTCTCCCTTTTCTCCAGTCCTTTTCCCCTCGCATTTTCTTCATGTCGTTCTCTACTATCTGAACACCTCGAACACGCTACATGAAAGAAGGTGATCTTCTGTCATTACTGTGAACACTATAATATCGGTCCACTTCCTTGTACTTTTTTTTGCTTATTTCTGTACAAGCTGGCAGGTATCCATTCACTTAACATAAAATCTGAAATAAAACAGCATTGCGCTTGATGACAGACTAAAAACTGTTGCATGAAATCAAAAATAAAATGCTCACTTTATTGACCACCTTGAAAACAGACCTTCCGTACATCTTAAAACAGCACACAGCAAACGTAGAAAATGACAGGGAGATCACGTAGCTATTCTTGCCGTGATGCTTGATCTTTTTACTGAGCAGATACTGTTAAGCATAATTTCACACACAGTAGACTACCGATATCTTGAAGTGGCAGGGAAAACAAATACTTGTGCCGGAGAGTGGAAACTGGGAGTTCGAGATGATATTTTAATTTCAAAGTATTCCGCCTCATTCGCGATGGAAATGGTTATGTTCAAGACAGTAGTGGATGCAAGATACACAGGGTTCGAGATGGCGGTGGTCCGCAGTGTAGGCACAAATTTCAACCAGCTATGCCGCTTGCCTTCGTCGCATATTAACAAAGCGTTGTTCTATTGATATTCTTCCTCTGAAGGTCTGAGCCTTACCCAAGTATGAAGCTCATGTTTGTTGGAGTTGCGAACATTGGTAAGACAACACTATTGAACCAGTTGAGACAAGAAGGGACAGGCAGCTATCAAAACTCACCTCCTGTCGGTTGGACAGAGAGGAAAGTCAGGAAAAAAAGGACTGGATCGACTCTTGGTAAGTGATAAAACGCATAAGCCCAGAAGGAATTAGACTACGAGCAGTCTCTCTTTCCGCTCAGGGATAGTCTAGAGAAACGAACAAGCGAGCGGCCGCGAAAATCGCCCGCGTCGTTGAAGCGTGACGCGCGTGTCGAGCCGCTAGTGTGCCGGCTCACTACACTAGCGGCTCGACACGCGCGTCACGTTTCAACGCGGAAGGCGATCGTTTGTGCGTTTTCCTCGACTATCCCTGAGCAGAAAGAGAGTAAGAAGGAGTGCTCTTTTTAAGTCTTGAAGTTGTTTGATCAACATTGTGCGGATCAATTATTAAGTAGAAAAATAAAGTAAGTACAGTTGGGATTTACACACAGCAAATTCTTTGCGCATATGGTTCAATTTGTCTGGGCCTTTGTAGTAGTCCTTGCTTTGTGCAACGTTTCTTACAGTTTTTGTGTCGTTGTGAGAGAAGCTACACCAAACATTGTAATAGGTATTGCACTAGGCAACAGCTGAGCTGGAGACCTAGATATTTGTAGCAGCTTTAATAATAAACATCATTGCTAAAAGTAAAACTTAAGTACCTATACTCCAAAACTGAAAAAAAATGGATAATTGCTATGAGCAGTTTATTTAAGGTACAGAAAATGTATTTCTCAAACTCGATCACCATTATTTCACTGTACGTCTTCGCTTAACTTTTGGCATATTTTACCCCATGGTTTACAATTGTCGCCTTCGCTCTGGAGAGTTCGTACTGACATAGTTGTGGTGAACGCCTCAGCTGTCAGACTTGATAAATTGTGAGTCATTCACGTCTTAAAGACGTTCCTTACTCAACTCCTCTCTCCTTCAGGTCGTCCAAAGAAAACCGACGTGAATATTTCAACTGTTGGAGTGGACGTGTGTGATTGGGTCTATCCCAAGAAAACTGATTTTGCATTCGGCCGAGCAGACCACCGACCCAGCATCAAGTTCAGCACCTGGGATTTTGGTGGGCAGGTGAGGGTAGGGAGGGTATTTGTGCAAGGTGTGGTGGGGGGTGGATACAGGCCAACTTTCAGATTGTAAACTTGTTAATTATTATCAGATGAAACGGGAGTTGTCTGAAAGTTATTTAACACAGACAAACATTTTATTCTAGCTATCGAAGTTGAGTTGGCCAAGTCACTCAAACTCTATAAGTTTATTTCATTCAGTGGAACCTTGGGAATTTTGGTTCCTACTCTCTGTATGAACCCTGAAATATACCAAACTGAAAACAACGTTTTAGGAAAAAAGTGCAAATCTTAAACGATACGTTTCTTGAAATTCGAGATTTTGTCCTCCGCAGAGAGTTTTCAGAGTATGGTTTAGGCATGTGCGCAAGCTATGCGGTATTTCCGTTTCCAAGGAAACCAATATTTATAGTTTAAATTTTCACCTGACAAGGCTTTTTCATTTAGGTGGAATTGACCATACTAACATGACTATATTGTATCTTCAAGCGTGAGTACTACGCTACACACCAGTGCTTCCTGTCCCACCGCTCACTGTACATCGCCATGTGGAAGGTGACGGATGGTGAACAGGGAGTCAATGAGATCGAGCCTTGGCTGCTCAACATTCAGGTTTGTATTCTTACGATGTTTTAAACGACCCTTTGTTTAAAGCGTTAGACAACGAGCAGAGACTCTTGTTTTCTTAGGGTTAGTCGAACGAGAAACAAAGCACATGCATGCAAAAAATCGCTGGATGACAGAAAAGCTCCTCTTTTACACGTAGTGCTGGTGTGTGTAGAATAGCGTTAATCCTTATCTTTCCCTGCTGCAGTGGCCACATGGAGATGACAGATCCGGTTAGAACTTTGCGCTTGTTCATCGTAAAAACTCGTTACCAGAGTCTTCGCCCAAAGTTTTATGGAAATTTTTTCTTTTATAGATAGGGCAACAATTTATTGAGACAAAGGTTTGAAAGAATGTAAACGTGTCCGTCCACAGACTCTAAGAAAAAGCTAATAACACCGAAATCAACAATTAACTTTGCTTTTGCAACTGGAAATCCCATAAAAAGTGTATGATGTTATTTTGAAAAAGCCCACGGTTATCTGCGCTGACCATTCTAAGCATTATTTGGCTCCGGTTGTGGACAACTGTTAATTAATGTAAATAGCTCATTCTACAAATGTTTTGTAGGTTGTTATTTTTTCCAGTCCTAAAAGAGGCTTTCAAAACCTTTTTTTTCCTCTTTAAGGCTCGTGCTCCAGACTCCCCTGTTATCATTGTTGGAACACACTATGACTGTCTGGAGGACAAAGACAGGAAATCGGATTACTTGAACAACCTGCGAACCATGATATCTGACAATTACATTGCTACCGAGTTTGGCGGAAGAGTTCACAATACACGTGAGCGAGGCTTGCCCAAGGTGATGGCCATGATCGAGGTCAGCTGTAAGACTGGGTACCACATCCGGGAATTACGGCAACTCATCTACAGTACGTCATATGAGATCAAAGAGAAAGGTAGCTTGATAAAGATGTTTGAACTGATGTTGATGCATACGGTTGGAAAATACATGCGATATTTTTTTTTACTTTTTAGGGCCAGATTGTTCGGTTATATATCCTCCTCCTCCTCCTCCTCCTCCTCTGTTGGTGGTGGCAGAAAAGGACATCACATAATTCTAGGAAACTTAACGAAATGAAGTCGTCAAACTAAAAAGAATTATAATAATAAATAATATAAATACATTTGTAGGTGTTATCCATTCGTACTCTGAATCATTCCACTTTCCAGAGATTTATTTAATCATAGAAGTGGGTAATCTGTTGTTAGGGGACCCTAACACCCTTAAAGAAACTAAGAGAGAAAATACAGTGGAACCCAGAAATACAGTTTTCCCAGCAGTCCCTTCGTACTTCGTTGTATTGGCTTTCCACTGTAAGTTAATTCGCTAATGCAAGTGCTACTATAAGTAGCATAAAGTATCGTTGCCTTATTTGAGATGCAGCAAATTAAGGTGATTCCATCTAAATATAGAAGGAATATTTAAAATTTTTTAAGACTTGGTCCAATTGGTAATTATGTTTAGAACATTTCAAAAATGCAATAAAAAATAGGGGTCACTGAGCTTGTTTTGGCACAACATGGATAGCCATTGATAGCAACTATACGACCCGCAAGGTTTTCCTGAGAAACCCTAGTAATCAGAAATGAGAGCTATAATTACTTTAAAAAGTCATTGGTTGTATTGAAGTGTTGGAGCAGTTCAACAAAAAAGACATTTATCTTGCACTGTATCCTATTTTAGTTGAACAGGAATTAAGGATATGAAGAAAAATTAAAGAATTTGCTGCGTGGGTACATACCCTGCTGTACCTAAAGACGTGTTCTTTTTGGCAATTAAATAAAAGTATCTCGAAGCAGAATTTTTAACTTTTCTTGAAATCGCAATATATTGTGCTCGACGATGTGCCATTTGAATTTATGTATTAAAAAATGGGGTCACCGAGCTCGTTTAGGAGAAAACGACCAGTTATTTCTCTAAACTGCTCAGTTTTCATAGAAAACCTATCAAGTTTCGAAGGTGCGCGCGCTAATCACGCAAAAAAATGATGCGCAGAAAGGATGCGCAATGCAATTGAAGGGAATCACTTTAAGGAGGCTTGAAAGGGTTTTTAGCCATGCGCGCGCGTAACCTACACGCGACATGGCGAGAATGCACGCTTCAGCTGTGTGAATCGAAATTTCTAGTAAAGGTCACGCGTGCAAAGTACCGGAAGTGGGAAAACGGCGTAAAATCGCTCGAACCGGAAATAAAACGTGCACAAAACATTTGTTTTTATCTCGAAATTTTGCTTGGTGACCCATCCTGATTTTTTGCATGCATATAGCATTAAATGTGCCAATTAAAAAAAAAAACGTTTGAAGGAAAGTTATTTAGTGAAATTTTTTGTAATTCAAAAAACGACTTTTTCGAGATAACTTAAGTTCTACTGAATAACTTTTTGCCATACCGCCAGAGAAATTAAAGAATTTAGGGAGCTTTCCAAAATGTAATTAAAAGGGTAGGTCAGCCAACTAGTTTTTCAAATAATCGGTAAAAACTGAAATTGGAGGTTCTTTTTATGGACCTTTAACGTTGCTATGGTAACGGCCATGACGTCACAATCAGCCCTAAAGTATTACCCGACAAAAGAAGTGCTAGGATATTCATAGTTTGCCTACATGGTCAGAAATAATTTTTTGTAATCTTTCAGCGTTTCAAAAGGGTTATAACAATTAAAAACCCTTTCGAGCCACCTTAAGATCATCTAGAGGCTGCCTTCTGATTGGCTTTTACATCTGTAATTAGACAGGAGTTCGTATACCTCTTCCTTATCTCTGACGCGGCAAACTGAAATCAGCTAGAGGCTAGCCTCTGATTGGCTTTTACGTTTGTGATTTAACAGGAAGTCGTGTACCATTGCTCAAGACTCCTGTTCCAGCCAGTTACATTGCAGTGGAGGAAGCTGTGGGTGCGATACGTGACAGATGTTACCGTGACGACCAGACACCTGTTCTCAAGTCCGAGCAGTTCAGGTATTGTGCTTGGGGAGGTTATAGCGCACGAACGATTTGTAAATTCATTTTGCAACACAACACTGTTGCGTGACAAACTACAAGACAGTGTTGTTGTGTCCCACAAGACGCAACAACACAGGGCACTTTTGGCACCACCGATCCTAGCAGCAGTATGCATGGCATGTTTCACATATCGACCTACAGTAAAATAACCTAGTTCACCACAATTCTACCTGTTGCTTATTAGTTAGAACATCCCACGACTGGTTTTCGGAAAGTAATGGGGGGCTAAGTGTCTCAAGATAAGGGGGCTAAATGTTCAGGGCGAATTGTCTTGCGAGCGATTTGACCGGATTCTCGTTATATCCAGTGTGAACTGCAAATGATCATTATACTCTTTAATTAGGCATTTATCAAGGCATCAAGTAAAGCTGTTTTTGACAAGCTAGTATGCAAAAACTTCTTTCTTGACACTGTTGTCACTGCTTTTTTAGCGCTGCGGTTGAAGCGGAACTTGTGAAGAAAAACGTTCAGCTAAGAGGACCTGAGGAGCTGCAGCAAGCAACGAGATTCCTTCACGACAATGGTACTTAGTCATATTGCTAGAAATGGATTATTGTAGAGCAGCTGCACATCGAAAGCTGTTAACTTTTGCTGATCTTCATAGACTCTACGGAGTGTCTTAAAGGTTCTTCGTTGGAGACAACTTGATCCCGCAGTTTTGTATCAATTTGAAATCCTGAAAAAGTTCTTTCTTAAAAGCTTTGATTTTTTGAAGACATACAACAACCGCACAACCATGAAATTAAATGGAAACATTTCTGCCACATTGTTCTTCGTAGTGTAGTAATCATGTCTTTTTTTCCCGCCATTTCGCTTTCCGCTTATTGAAGTCTCTGTCCTCCGTTTTTTACCATGATGTCTTTAAATCGTCCCTGTCACTGTTTTAATCATTTATCCCTCTTCACACAGGTGTTTTGCTACATTATGATGATCCGCTGTTGTGTGACTTGTATTTCCTGGACCCTCAGTGGTTGTGTGACATGTTAGCTCATGTCGTCACCATCCGGGAAGTTAATCCACACATAAACAATGGTAAGACGCCTAGTCCACTCATGCTTCCAAACAAAAATTTAGTTTTGTCCTCTTTTTGTGAACGGCCTATAAAGGACTTGTTCCAGAAAAGACAAGTAAAATCAGGGGGCTCTGTGAGACTGGGTACATATGCCTACCAAATCAACATTCATGTATGTAGAAGGAAATCCAAAAACAGAGCTTGAGCTGCCCTGGAGTAAGCCGTATAGTAAACTAACAAGTATGGGACAAATCTCGTTAGATTGGGTCTTGGCACAGTTCTAACGATGACAAAAACACTTTCAAAAGTTCACAGCGATATCTAAAATGCGTCTGTAGAAACCGTGTTTGTCAGCCACGAAGGCGATCGAGATACAAAACAAGTCAAAATAAGGCATCAAGTCGAATGACTGAAATTGAAAAGAATCGGTTTTGTAGAGCACTGAGAAGACTCCAACTTTATCCTTACTCATAACGTACCTGTGAATGCTTTTTTGCAATATCTGAGCCGTTGATTTCAAGCAACAACGGCTTAGCGAATCCATGTCCTCTTCACGGTATCGTGTCACTCTTCGCTCCTTTTCGATTAATTTAACTTTCTCTGGTAAATTAATTGTGCTCATTTTTCTCATTACCTGCCCTGGGTGACAGTTGGACGTGTTTTGTAAACTTATCGCAAATTTCGTCTCTGGAGGTACATTTTACCAAAGTTTCAACTAACTTGAACCGTAAGCAAACGCAAGCTCGCTTCCCACAGTAACTAGCTTTTGTAACTGTATTGTAGTGTCCCTATTTAAACGCAAGCCTGGGTTTGTATGCGGTTGTTTAATATTAACTTTGTATAGAGTTTACGATTACCGAGTGAGGGACCAGTGTCCCACCACACTGCAATTAGCCGTTAATTAGGCAAGCACATTCGCCACTTAAAAATCAAGTGTCTTCAATGCTCTTTGCTTTGGAAGGCTTTTTAGAATATATAGCCTTGGTTTATTAGCAAGCACATCCCTGTTGTTCAAAACAGGATTAAGTTAACCCCGGAGAAGTTGGTCAAATCAAACAACCACCTTAAATAAACGCCAAAGACTATTTTCCACAAGACAAATAGGAGCCTTGGTTAACTCTTAATCCGGGCTTAGCGTTAATCGGCTTTCGAACAACTGGGCCCTGAGTTCAAGTCTGGTGTCTGCCATCGCGTTGTTCCCTCAGGCAAGAAATTGAACTCCACATTGTGCCTCCCCACGCAAGTGTTTATATATAAATGGTTAGCAGTAAACGTTAAAGAAACTCCAGCAAAATGCTGGGTGGGAGAAACCCTGCGATCAAATGGTTATCGCACTGGAATAAGGGGGTGAATGGTATGTTGGTGTAATTTTATCAGCAACTGACCTTCATGGTTTGTTTACTACTAACTCGCAGGTGTAATGAAGAGATCAGACTTGTCTCAGATCTTCCGAAGCGAGCGCTTCCCAGCTAATCTCATGAGCCAGTATATAAACCTGTTGAGCAAGTTTGAGGTGGCGCTACCATGGAGTGCCGAGTTTCTACTTGTACCCTCCCTACTCCCTGACAGTCAGCAAGACACAAACCAGCCCGTGGCAGCCGGTGTTAGTAGTGCTGTGGCACAAGCTATGAATATGACTGCTTATACCAAGAGCAGAGTGCTGCGGAGACAGTATGTCATGTCTTATGTGCCCAGTGGGTTCTGGCCTCGTCTGATTACTAGGTAAGAGTGAAGAAGGTACCGTATCAGTATGGCACGAAATTGTTACAAGCTTTAACCCTTAAAGCCCTAACAGTGACGAAAATGAAATTTTCTTTACATTATCAATACTTGTTCAAACATTCAAGTGACGAGAATGAAGAAAATGATCACCAAGGATACGATGTCTTGATATTTAGACAAATTCTCCTTACTACTTCCAGAAGAAATGTCTGGAGAACAGTAAGCAGAATATGCATTTTTATATCAGGGCTTAAAGGGTAATTGACAATTATTCAACGAGCTTGCGTTGGACATGAGGTGACAAATAAGCAGCAAGGCGCATAACGCCGAGTTGATGATAATCGCTTCATAACCAGCAAGCTTTAGTGGAATAATTACTTTGTTTAATTTAGTCTCAACCTCGATCATCGTTCCTGAATTTTTACCTTAAACATTTACTTCGCGGCGCAAACTTTTGCTTTCCTTCTGTTTTTAGGGTGATCCCGGATGAGCGAATCCGCGATGCAGTAAAGTCATGTTGTCAGCTGTCTCCTAACGGGCCAGTACAGGAGGGTGACAGGGAGAAATTAGCGTCCGTGGCCCAACCCGAGTGGTCATGCTGGAAGACTGGGGTTGAGTTGTCATGTTTTGGTGTGAAGTTGCTCCGCATATGTGAACTGGAAGGAAAAGCTTTTTATGGCGCACCAGGTCAGTTCAGAATGGAGGTAGTAGACACCTTTAGCAACCATAGCATTGACGTCGTGTTCAAAACTTGTGACTCCGCGAACTGAAGTCGAATGTTTGCCTTAACATTGCTTGAAGTAAGACGTGAGACATTATCCGTCTGAAATGTGAGACTAAAATTAAAATGTCATTAGACATGCTGTCCTAGCAGAAGAATTACTCAAATTTTGTCCTCAAGATACTTTTAATTGATTGCTCGCTGAAAACATTAGAAAATAATAACAAGAAGAAAAAAGATGTACAAAAGATGTCCATTGTGAAATTCTTCCATTCTTTAACTTTAAGGTGGAGCAAGGATCGGTTGTACCGTTTTAAAGCCAAACGTCACATTTGAATTTATGGAAGGCTAAACATAATGATCCAGTTTTGTTAAAAAATTGCATTTCTTTTGGTGCATGGAAAGTATCAGTTTGGATGGCCAGGGTGACAATGGTTTCCAACTTTGAAAAACGGCCCGGCGTTTTTAATATTTTCCATTTTGTAGTAGATAAAAATGTTAAAAACTGCTTGTGGCTCGTTGGTGGTCTAGAAGTACTTCTTGCACTGATGAGCAAGGCACTTGATAGATATAAATTTAGCAAAGTTTTGACCCAAAAAAGTAGGAAAATTTCCATGACGCTGCTCCATTGAACAAAAGAGTAAACCTGCGGTGTTTTCAACCAGTCAGAACAAAGACAGAAGTAATCAGTGTCTGTACTTGGTTTGCGCAAGTTTTTCCCGCGCTTTGTACCCGTTACTTGTTGTTTTAGCCCTGATTTGCTTATCACGCTACTTTCATCGTTCTTCATTGGTTCAGCGCTACCTGCGCCTTTTATAATTGGATAACCTGTTTCAGGCTCTCAGATAGTAGGGACGGCACGAAAATTAGAAAGTAACGCGGAAATAAGAATCGCGCTTTCCCCACCATCTCGGAGCCTGGAACAGGCTAATAATTGGTCAGATGTGGTTTTCGTTTACGACAGTCCTTAGAAACTGTTCCATTCCCGCTTGCATTTCAGATGACATCGCCAATCCATTGCACTATAGACGTGAGGTCCACGACACTACACGCTACTCCACTATTGAAGTTGTCACGCCCTGCGTGGATATCAGCATGGAAAAGTTTGAACAGCGAAAGAAAATGGCGCCAAAAAGGGCGAACCGAGGAAGAGCAGATGACGGTGAGGATGTCTTGGTTTATTTTTACTTGGGGACGGAGATATGTAAAAACCCCTTCCAAACGTTTGCAGTCATGACTTTTCGTTTGTTTTTGCTTTCCACCCGTAAGGGATTTAAAGCTCTACATTGTGGCTTGTTCCGATGTTGTTGGTTTGTCTTCTTTAAAATCCCTGGTTTTTTATCGTTCATGTTTAGACGAAATTTCTAACCGTACAAAAAATATCCAATTTGGCCTCTGACGTCGTTGACCCGTGAACAGTAAATCTTCGTTTTCAATTTTAGCCTCCTTTTCGGTGTGATTCTGATCGTTTTCAATGGTTTTTGTGTGCACGAAAGGCCTAAGCACGCAAAATTATCCGTTTGCAAATGAAAATGATTGAGAAAGGATCCGTGTGGACTGGGCTCTATCCTTGTTTTATCGCCTTGTGAGGACACCGTTGTCTCTTCTTAGTTCCCCTGAGTGCCACAACAGTTTCTCGCTTCTTGCGATCACGCGCAAGCTTAGTGTCTCATATTTTGCTTTATAGTACAACGCTAAATTTTGGCGTGCTCCCACTGGTCGAAATCGATCAAGTGACGCGATAGTGTTTCTCCTCAGTGGGCGCCTATCAGCGAATAGTGCCCGTTTTTGGCAATTTTCGCTCAAAATTTAGCGTTGTACAATAAAAATAATAGAGTCCTTCTGTCTCAGGCCGTATGTGCGATAGGTTGGTAATTTGATGTTCAAACTTCATATAAGCCCTCGAACTTTCTCGGGCAACCTATCACACCATAGTGCCTTCGACAGAAGAACTCTATTTTTTAAATAGTTACGAGCGGCGTAACTCGATCTTCGGCCGACTACTGCTGCACCAAAGCACGCGAGAGAACCCTCTGGCACCGTGGGTACTTCTTGGCGTCAATGTGATAAACTTGAAACGCTCAGGCAAAAAGTTTGTCCCTGAATGTTGCTATTGAATGTTGTCCCTGAAAAATAATAGAGTCCTTCTGTCTCAGGCCGTATGTGCGATAGGTTGGTAATTTGATGTTCAAACTTCATATAAGCCCTCGAACTTTCTCGGGCAACCTATCACACCATAGTGCCTTCGACAGAAGAACTCTATTTTTTAAATAGTTACGAGCGGCGTAACTCGATCTTCGGCCGACTACTGCTGCACCAAAGCACGCGAGAGAACCCTCTGGCACCGTGGGTACTTCTTGGCGTCAATGTGATAAACTTGAAACGCTCAGGCAAAAAGTTTGTCCCTGAATGTTGCTAAGCTATGTATAATGTGGTGTTAATGCCTCTGCTTTCTCACTTGTTTCCACAGACCGCCGGGAGGGATCCAAGCTGATTGGTTTTAAGGTGAAGTCTGTATCAGACAGTAACATTCAGTCGGCCGCTCGCTTGATCGCCATCACTGTGGAACACATGGATACTCTCATCACCGATTGGTTTCCAGGTCTTGACGCTGTCACGGTTCAAGGACATCGCCTGGTTACACGGCTCGTACCCTGCCCCAAGTGCATCATGGCGGTGTGTGGAGTAGATGGAGACGAGAGTGAGAAGGAAAATGAGAGTGGTGTTCCTGTGATTCTCTCTTCACAGGACAGCGGTGTACATTTGTCCGCTACCGATGGGAGCAGCACTAGTGCGTCACCATGGCCCAGTCCTGTGCATGTTGCTAGGAAACCAGGTGCTAATGGCGAAGGTATTTTCAATCTATTTTTGTTATCAACTTAAAGACTCTAAAGTCATGGTTGCATTAATGGGAGCTTTATTACGATTCAGTTTTGGATAAAAGGGCTATGGTAGTGCAATGAAGCTATTATTAATTGTGTTGGCGAAGGATGGCCCAAATGGAAATGGTGTCAACTTCAAAAAGTCGAGCAGCATTTTCCAAGTTGCTTCCTTGTATCTTAGATCTGATCAGTAAAAACTGATTGCAGCTTCTTCTTTGTTTGAGAAAATTCACTTGACATTGTTTCCTTTTCGGCCTTGAAGCAATACACGTATGGGAAAGATTCTTAGATTAAAAAAATAATAACTGTATGCACCAAAAAAAATAAATAAATAAAAAAATAAAATGCAAATGAAAAAATAAAAACAGAAAAACACGTACGTATCCATAACATTCCCCCTGAAAGATACCCACGAAACCAGCCCATGGCGATGACAACACCCTCCTAGCACACCAGTGAATGGAGTGTAATGGCCTTCAGTTAACCAGTGGTCACAGAAATTCAAGTACTCATCTTTTTTCGCAACGTTATACGGGCCGAACGTCGATACAATTTTTATCCTCCTACCCCTCCATCGGCAACGTGTACCTGTTTCGTACATCTCTTTCATGTGAACCTTTGCTTAGGCTTGCCACCCATATTTTACCTTCACTGGGTAATGACTTTCATTGTGATTGGCTTTATTTATAACAAAATAATTTTTTTTACAGTTCGAGTACGAAACTGAGTTTTCTGATGAGCGAAGAGACAACTCATAGAAAACGCGAACGAGTCATTTAATGAGGCCATTTCTGAATTGTCTTGTGCCCCTTTTTCAAAGTGAGGCCTCGTGCAAAACCTCTCATGTGAAAATGAGTTTTATCAGCATGTGAATGAAAACTCATTTTCATGTGAAAGGCTGTGCACCAAAACTTGCTTTGAAAAAGAGGTACAAGGCAACACGGAAATGGCCTATTGGTTTTGTAGACCAATTAAATCATTCCAGTCTGAAAAGGTCGATACTCATGTGGAATGTCTCAAGCATATAGCATGCGCGATTGTCTTCTATCAGCGAACAGACAATGAAGATTGAACCGGTCAGATTCTTGTCTTTGCAATAGACCATTGCGAATGTCTACTAATAGGCCGTATTCAGAATGATTTTAAGAAATAAAAGCACATAAACGTAGGCATAACCAATGGCTGTGAAAATTTAATTACCTTAAACGTTTGAGCTTTCTTTTGTGTTATTTTAGACATCAAATTTCGCCCCGGTAATTCACTTACGACACATTCTCTTTGTTTTGCCCAGTCCCCTCAAGCAGCCTGTTAACACAGGAGCAGATCCTTGACTCACCCCAGATCCCTCCACGTGGGCGTCTACCCTTGGAGCCTGAAAGATTCACGTTTGGATCCGTGAGCAGTGGACGGGGGACTGAGGAGGAGAGTTCCAGTTGCTTTGACTATACGTCTGACCAGGTGAGTAGATTTTCATTGACTTCATGCCCCGTAAAATAGTGCACTTACTCCTTCACAGTTGTAGGCCGTCAGCAATCGCTTTTCAATAGGGTAATCTTTATTTTCGTCGTGCTATTTGACTTACTCGTTCGCATAGATTAATCGAAAATTAAATGTAGTCTCGAACTTGTAGATAAAGATAAATTTATGGCAACTGTACCGTTTAGTAACTAGCAAATATGAGAAGAATTAGTTGAGTATTGAATGAAATATTTCGTCAATGTAAGGACGTTTGTGTGACAAGAGTTGCTTCCTTTTTATTCTGTTTGACCTTCTTCAGAAGTTCAACCCTCCCCGGTAGTATTTACCGTTGGTTGTATCTAAGCGTGGGAACGTGACACCAAAGCATGGCCTATTTTGATATCAGACGTGGCGTGACTGATAATCGAACATTTGAAGCTTGACAAAACGCGAACTTTCGGCGCTCGATGGGTTATTTGTTACTGAAGTTGGATTGAAACTTTTCTTAACCTTGGCCAATATTAACCTCAATATTAACCTTAGCGTTTAAACGAAATGTGTCTATGAACCAAGCACTCTCCTTATCGACAACTGTGGATGCGAAGTTTGCCTACGCGTTTTCCATTTGGTGCCCAAGAATGTGATGTTTGATATTCCTATTTACACCATGTTTTGGCGCCACATATCCACGCTTAGAAGTAACTAACGGTATAGCTCCTTCGAGGAAACGTCTCAACGGTGACGTCCTTTCCTAGCCCTCACTGCAGCGATCCAGGCTTTCCTGGTAATGCTGTGGGAGCTTCGCCAAACCATTTCTATTTCCTTCTTCCGGCGAATAGCCTCTTTCCAGTGACTTTAGCCCAGCTCTCTCCAAGAGATTGGTGTCGCTGTTCCTGCATGTCTGACCACACGCTAGTCTGATTTTCAGACGGCTCGAGGAGAGCAATAGCAAGCAATTTCCGACCGTCTGAGAAGCAGGCCAACCATATACTGGCTTATTGGTGAATGTTTAAGCTTTTTCAAGTTTCGGAGTCAAAGGGTGGTAAAGGCTTGTTGTTAGATTTAAAGTTTACATAGTTTACTCCTTTTTTAGAGCACAGACAGCCGGGGCAGCCGTGGAAGTGAGAGCAGCCAGTCATGCTCTCCCGAGAGGGGTGGTGCCAAGCGACGGAGCTCATCCGGAAGAGAGCGCAAGGCACGCGACAGCAGTGGGAGTGAAGAAAGTGACGTCAGTGATATGAACACAAAAACCAAGAAATCTTCCCAGGATGCATCCGGCCAGGGAGAACCCAAGAAAGGTAAAGAGCATTGCGATACGTGTTATTGTTATATCGGAATTCATTATAAACAGGCATTAAGATTAATCATATTTACGTGCTGGATATTCCACGTGGAAAACTGTTACCTAACCGGGAAGATAGGGCATCCGCATCGGCCGCGCTGAACTTTGGAACGGTCAGCCAAGAGAAGTTATTCATCTTGAGTCATCTGTTTTTTTTGTATTGTTTGTTTTTTTTTAGACCTATCGTTCCATCTCATGCTGTGCATGTGCTATCATCATATTACTTTTTTCAGTTTACTCATGTAACGTAAATCTGATGGTCTTTATGGCATTTCCGTGATATAAATTTTATCTTCACCGACGCACCCTTGAATTCTATGTTCTGTTGCTTTGTCGTCATGCTTTTCTTCCACTCTTTTGATATTTCCAGAGAGCACTGACAGTGCCGAGAGCTTTAATCGTGGGTCTTGTAAGTACGGCTCATTTAGAAAGCGACCCACTAAAGATGACGTGGTCATTTACTCGTTCGAGTTTGAAGAATGCGTCCTTGCTGCCTACAATTCTGAGCCCGTGGAATGCACTATGCATGGTCAACTGGAGCTCAAAGAGCTGGCCCCAGATGCTGTAAGTGTTAGAGGACTTCAGTTGGTAATTTTAACCCCTCCCCCAATACAACCACAGAAAAAAAGAACTAATTTAACAAACGAAGCCGCCTTCTGACGACAAACATAAGTTGCAAACTCATTGATTGACTCCAAAAAGTTGGCAGACTCGCGATTTTACAAGCCAGACCTCCACATTGATTTAAGAAATGTTTATTTAAATCTGAGTTGGTGGTAATTGCTTCCATGTTCCTATTTTTGGCATTCTTGTCCTTGTATAACCTACCAAAGGAATGCCCCATATTAGACCGTTCAAGCGAGCCACTTTCGATCAGGTGAAAAGGTTGTCTGTGCTTCTCTATGGCGGACGCCACTGATTTGTTCAGTTGACGTATGATCATGTGAAGGGAAACGAGATTTGATTGCTTGAAACTTGAAAGTGAACCGAACGCGTGTTTGACAAATGTTCACATATCAAATGCAAGTTTGGCAACACAAAAAAGTTAGTGAAAAATTGTCGAGAATAGAGACCACTCATATTTTTTCCAATATTTGTTGACCAATACGTTTGCAAACTTAGTTTGCGATGTGAAGGTGCCTTGAGATTTCTACGGAGCTAAATTGCATTGCATTTTAAACTTGTAATTTAAAGAACAGTACATGTGGTGCGCATAATCTACTGAAAACTAAAAAAAAACTGAAAAAATGTTGTTTTGAAAGTTTTTTAATCTGTCTATTGCCTTGGAATGTTTTCCTGCCCACAAAAATCCTCGAAAGATTGCTTGAAGTGCCACTTGAGTTTATTATGCTATGACAAGAGCGCGCTCTAAGGTTTATTGTATCATTAGATGTTTGAAGACATCGCTCCAAACATGAACGTCCAAGCGTCCGACATTACACGAGGCAAGTTTCTCGGCAAAGGAACGTTTGGTTCAGTATTCCGCGGGGAACTGAGGCAGGCATCCGGGAAATCAATAACTGTTGCCATGAAGATGCCGCTGAACAATGAAGTTGGAGAAGATGCGTGCCCGGAAGAATTACAGATGGCTGAAGCGGCCAGAAAACGGTTGAATGCGAACCCAACCACGGAACTAAATGACGCCTATAGGTGAGACTGCTGGGGTTTTCTTCTCTGGGGTTTTCTTTCGCGGTTAGGGTTACGAAAAATGGGCCCATGAATGGATTCTCGTTCTGTATTTAGCGAAAATGCACAATTTTATTAAGATTCAGTTCACACTCGAGGAAACATAGCAGTTTGAATTTCACGATTTTTACAAAGAAATGCGTGGTCTGCAGGTAAGTGACTGACTGACTGGCTGGCTTACGGATGAATTTATTGCCTGATTGGTCGACCGATTGATTAAGTGATTGATGACTGACTGAGTGACTGATCGACGAACTGGTTGATCTGACTGACTGACTGACTTACTGACTGACTGATTGATTGATTGATTGATTGATTGTAGATCGATTGATTGATTGATTGACTGATTGATTGATTGATTGACTGACTGACTGACTGACTGATTGATTGATTGATTGATTGATTGATTGATTGTAGATCGATCGATTGATTGATTGATTGATTGATTGATTGATTGATTGATTGACTGACTGACTGGCTGACTGACTGACTGACTGACTGACCGACTGACTGACTGACTGACTGATTGAGTGATTAACTGATTGATAGATTGTTTGATTGTAGATCGATTGATTGATTGATTGACTGATTGATTGATTGATTGACTGACTGACTGACTGACTGATTGATTGATTGATTGATTGATTGATTGTAGATCGATCGATTGATTGATTGATTGATTGATTGATTGATTGATTGATTGATTGACTGACTGACTGGCTGACTGACTGACTGACTAACTGACTGACTGACCGACTGACTGACTGACTGATTGAGTGATTAACTGATTGATAGATTGTTTGATTAATTGGTTGGCTGATTAATTAACTGATCAATAATATAATATTGAAAGGCCGATTAATTTATTGATTGACTGATTAATTGTTGATTTACGTTTTTTCACCAAAGGACCGTTCGTCAGGAGATGTCCATCCTTCTCCCCTTGAGGCATCAGAACATCGTCTCGTTGCTTGGTTACTGTCTCAATCCGTTCTGTATGATCTTGGAATTTGCACCGCAGGGGGCCTTGGACCGAGTGCTCGCCAACTATAAGAGGGCTGGAGTTCGACTGAATGCTTACGTCATGCAGAAATGTATTGTGCAGGTATTTAATTTTTCATGGTTTTTTGTTGAGTTTACTGCCAATTTTGCTTAATTGTCACGAATTCCAAACAGCGCATAAGTAAAAGGCGTTATGGCTGTAAACTATCAAAAACTTGTAAACCCCAAACCCAGATCTTACCAATACGGCGACCATACTGAGTTTTCTCCCCCCCCCCCCCCCCCCGCAGCGATCAACGCATTAGGTTCCCATGGGGCAAATTCAATATGGCTGCCGTATCGCAAGAAAGGTGTGAGGAGAAACCGGAAAACTCAACCCATGATGTGTCCAATTCTGGGTTCATACTGGTGAGAAGCCGTGAGTCTAGAGTCAGACGATAAGTTATGGATTTTTGTTTATAATTAAATCTGTCGAAAGAAATCCTAGCTTGCCAGTTAGTAAGCAGTACATTCCTGTGGTACTGTTGATTATGTTGTACAAGTGGGTTTCAAGTTTTAAGTCTGTGGACAATTCAGATGAAGGCACTGAGCAGTACTTGAAGCTGTACAAGCTATGTGTTTTGATCTTTTTGGATTTGAAATTTGATGATTTCCTTCTTTTTTACCATTGCCACTCTTGGGAGACAAAGTGTTGACATTTTTTTTCTTTTGTTCTCTAGTGTGCTTCAGCCTTGAAATATTTGCACCGCCATCACATCATATACCGGGACCTCAAGTCGGAGAACATTTTAGTATGGTCATTCCCAGCTCCCTTCAGCTCTGACCAGACAAATCACCAAGTCATTATCAAACTAGCAGACTATGGTATCAGCCGGTCAGCGGCCTTGGCTGGAATGAAGGGACTGGGTGGGACTCCTGGTTTTATGGCCCCCGAGATCGAAAAGTATGTCGGGAAGGAACTCTACACAGACAAAGTGGACTCGTTTTCGTTTGGAATGTACATTTATGAGTTGGTGACGCTTCATCAACCGTTTTATGACCTCAACCCAGCCCAGGTTAAACAGTTAATTGTGGATGGACACCGACCACCATTAACAGCTAAGGTTGGTCCATTATAAGTGCTGTGTTTTATTTCATAATACGCTTATTTACCGGGCGTTCCTGTAAAACATTGAGCGTATTTTCCCATGCCGGCAGTAATAGATTGTCATGAAGAGAATGCCAGTGTTAACTTCTTCTTTGAATAGAATGACTTCGCAGGGCTATCGAAGTCCTCAAGTCAAAGAAATCTTCCCAACTTCATAAGCGTAAATCTTTTTCCAGAACTGGGTAAACGTTTTTTTTTTTATTCCAACGGCCAAAATTCACCGTAAATTGATCCAAAGAGTTGCTTTTTGTGAATTAAACGTAGGCTGAATTGATCTTGTGCACTTGTTGGTGGGTGGCAAAATCCGTGACCTGACGCCACGTGAATGTGCTCCTATAGACCTGGTTCTCGGCCCCGCAGGGGGGTGGGGTACTCCCAGATAAAAAGGGACGGTGGTGCTCATCGGAAAATTAGAATTAGGCCCCTAAAGGATACCAATCTGGGCGTGGCTCAGGCTTAATTTAACCCCTAAGAGAGACCATGCTAAAACAGACAACCAACTAAGAGATATAGTGATTGAGAAATGTGAACAACGGAAATGTATAAATGTTGTGTCCTTTTTTAATATAATAGACATTTCTTATTTTTTAATATATAGATTTCTTTATGCACAACCCTAAGCGATACCTGTATGGGTAAAAATATTGGCTTTCTGTCCTGAACACCCTAAGTGAGACAAAAAACTGCAATTTACACCCCTAAGTGAGACAACGAGCATCTCCGTCACTTTCATATGGGAGTCATCCCTCCCCCTCCCCCCGGGTTCTCGGCTTAGGTGCGTGCGAGGTATTTTACAGTTATTGTGAGGATTTAATATATACTGTGTAAGCGTCCACAGTGTTGAGCTTCTCGTTTGGTTACCTTTAAGTTGTCCTTACTACCCACAAACGGACACTTTCCATAAGTGCTGACTCCTCTCCAGTCGACTCTTGTTGACGAGCGAAGGGTCACGAGAGGTCCCCAACGACTCTCACTCCCATAAAAGAAACAAGAGACGACTAGGAACGAGTCAGCCATAAGTGTGCAATTGATCATGGTATCGATGTGCTCGCTTATGAAAGGATTTATTGTTTACAACTGGAAAATTAATTTTTTTTTCTAGGACAAGAAAGCGCCAGTGTTTGCGCTGGATCTCATGGCGTGGTGCTGGCAGCATGAGGCAGAACGCAGACCACCTTCATATCACATTTCAGTGCTCGCTTCCACAACCGAGTTTCCTCGCCTCTCTGATGTCATCACCTTTGATAAACAGGTCAGTCCTAGTAGGGATCAAGATGTTATTTCTCCTTACCTTGTAATATTTACATTGTCGTGATACCAACATGAAATCTGTGTTGTATTTCAAATAAGTTACGCTCTTTCTTTAGCGCTTATTCTGTGTAGAATGTTGTCTTATCTTTTATCCCTTCTTTCATTTTTAGCTTGGCTTAAACTGCGCAGTCACGGCTGGGTCACGTGTCAGTCAAAGCTATGGGGCGGACGGCAGGGCCAGTGTGGGGTCCGAGGTGTGGCTCTGTCGGAACGAGGTGAATGCTGGGATAGGTACAGGAAAGATCAGCGTCTTAAGCTACAGTGGGGACCGATGTTACCATAAAAAGGTTAGTACGTCGTCGACAGTTGCTAAATTGCTTGCAAGCAAAAGCTCATTCGCGATCGTCCCGCGATCGGTCACTTAGATACGGGAAATGAGATGGTCTTCACATTTGAAAAGTTTAAAGCCAATGTTTAGCGATCTTATGCGCCATCGTCGGCTTTCATTTGCAAACCTGACTTAAAAGTGTAAATGCTTTGTTTTTCTTTTGTACCTTTCAAGAAAATTGTCATAGTAGGACTTGAAAGAGTCGACAACCTGGTGCGTTATGTATCTTGGTGACACATTTTAGTAGTAACTTAAATAGCCCAATAAACAGTGGCACAACACTGCACTCAACAGTTGCTTTTCGCCAGTATTTTTTGTGGTTCTATATTTGAAGTCTGGAGACGAAATGCTTAAGTGTGACTATTCAAATGGAAGATATTGAGCGGTACTTTCCAGTGGTGCTGTCATTGTTTTATCTGTGTCTATGGATGAAATCCTAGTGTGACCTCTTAGATGAAGGCTACTAATCATTATTATACTACCATGCGTCCCTGCAGACGCAGTTCTGTAGAAAAAACATTGGCGATCTGACGTGTGTAGGGCCGGGCGGGTTGACGCGAACCGGTCCCGAAAAAGCCGTCCGGCCCCGCACACGTCATCTGTTCATTGAGCGCGCGCACTCAAACTTTCATTACGAATTCAAAAGCACTTTTCAAAATTTCTCTATAAAATTGATCATAGCAAAGGTAGTGTGATAAAATACTTATTGACTGAGTTAGGTTGGGCTGGACGGGAAAATATTTGGCTCTCAGTCATGGCACATGGACCTCGCTGCGCTTGGTCCGTACGCCATAAACTCGAGCCAAATATTTTCTCGCCCGGCCCTCCTACTCAGTCAATAAGTGCATAGTGCTTTCCTTTGGTGCTGTTTATTATGTGTATATGAGGTGGTTCTAACCTTTGAGTGTGTGGACGAAATCCTGCACTCAAATAAAAGCTACAGAGCAGTACTTTCGTTTAGTGCTGTCTACAATACCGTGCAAAGTAGTCCTAGTCCGTGGATGACATCCTCAAGTGTGAGCATTCACAGCAAAGTTATTGAGCGTTACTTCCCAGTGGTACTCTTTATTATATTGTGCTAGGTGTGACTCTGCGGGTGAAGTAACCTGCGATCAGGCTCTATTTTCGTTACGCTCGGTGAAACATTCAGGCGGGAAGGGCGAAACGAAAAATAGAGCCTGATACAATCCTTCTACGGAACATCTACCGCCCACTTTTTTGATTGATTGACATTCAACAAAACAGCCAATCAAAATTAGTTCTGCTTGCACGCTCCTCGGTAGCCTGTTCCAGGCGTTCAGATAGTGGAGCGCGAGCGAAAAATAAAGCGAACGAAAGAGCGGGAAAAAACGAGGGGAGACTGGCTCGTCCTCTTTCCCAGTCTTCCCTCGTTTTTTTCTCGCTCTTTCGCTCGCACTCCACTATCTGAATGCCTGGAACAGGCTAGCTCCTCGGTATGCAAATTTTCCATAACGGCATTCGCAAAAAGTCCCCAAATGTCGGCAAAAGTAAGAAAATCACAGGCTACGATAAATCTTGGCATTAGCGCTCAAATTTACAACTTGAAGGTACGCGCTCCGGTATTTTACATAGTTGCTCTGTCTGAGCTGAAACTGAATGAAAATTCAGAACACGACGAGGTTGTCATGTACCAAAATATGCTGCATGTTTGAATCCTTTCTCATTTCAGGTGGTATCCAGAAATATTCTCTACGCATTTGTCACCGATTTTCTGCGTAAAATACCTTGGGAAATTAAGAGAAATACCTTCAGTTTCACTCTTTAGAATAAAGATATCAATAAAACCGTTTATAAACAAACGACTGTGTTGTAATTTAATTTAGTTCCAGAAGTGATAAATATTTGAGATTACCAGCGAATTTCATCTCTAAACAGCAGCGAATTTTAAAACGAAGAGCATTTGTTATAAACCTAGTCAGATCCTTTGATATCAATGTCAGAGATCAATAAAACGACATTAGTAACACTGAATGAATACACTGAAAGTCTTTATTACTCAGGTAAAAATAAATACAGCACTTCGCTGAGTGCGGCTCTCGCTAAACATCAGTTTACCGTTAAGTTTACCGAATTATCGGTTGACTTGTTGATCACTCTTGGCGAAAGGTACTAGTCCCTCTGCTGTCCGTTTTGTTTCGTAAAACGCAGAAACAGCCACTACTCTGCTTATATTTTCAATACTAGCTGAAAGCCTTCAAATGAAAATTTCGAGACACGATGCGATAAAATGGGATACGTACTTCACTGTTGCTGTACTTCTCTGCTCCGAGTGAGAGAGAGCTTGCTTCAAACCGGGCGCCATTCTCAGGACAGAAAGAAATGATGGCAATTCTCCCTAGAACGACGAGAATATCTTTGAGCGACACGTTTGACGTTTACCTCGGCAGACTTGTTCCTTGGCGATGGCGGTCGGATCGAAAATTGCGAGCCAGTCTCGTAGTCAATTTACTTCCGTTGACAGCTCTATTGTTTAAGGGCCAATCAGATTGCGAGATCCCGCGGCCAAAATTTGGCCGCCGTGCACGAACTCTTGTGAGAGATTGTATCAGGCCCTATTTTAGCGAGCGATCCACGCAAGAGAATATGAGAGCGATGTTAAAATTCGGCCTGATCGCAGGTTACGGGTGAAGTGTCATAGTTCATATAACCTTCGAGTTGCCTGCTGAGTAGAGTTAGTGCTGCTAATTTCTAATGAATTTTTTTTTGAGGCATTGTTCTGTATTGATGTTTTTGTCTCACGCAGGAGTTTTCCGTTGGCAAGTCGCAAATTCGGGTGGCTTGCAGTGTTGGAAGTACGGTGTGGCTTGGTACCGAAGCTGGGACATTGCATGTGTTTTGCGGCATGACCTACAAACAGCTTTGCCAGGGAGCAATCCGAAACAGGTCTCTTAATATTACTGTATTCTCTTTAATATTGCGGCACACGCACCCTCCGTATTGTAATTTTCATTGACGTCATCGTTAAGGAGGTTTTTCATTCTGGTGTCAAAAATAAGTACATATGGACGTGGATTTGACTGTCTTTACGTGTGTAAACAGGATTAGAGACGATGTATGAACGGCTTACGTTTACGTTTACGGTTACGTAAAAAACATCTGAGCACTGTTCAAGTGTTTACTTTCATACATCGCCTTTTGTTTCGTAAAGCCAGTTAAATTCAGGTCCTTACGCACGTAACATTTAGCCGACAGTAGAAGTCCCACCTATAATCGTCCTCAGATTCTGTTTTGTTTCCTTGTATTTTTCGCTAAATCAGTTCAGGTTTTCCAGTTGAAAGATAAAACGGTCACACACGGGCTGCTAGCAGCTCAGACGTGTAGCGATGAGTCTTAGTTTCTAAAGCAAGCGACTAGGAGTAGGAGTAATATTACTCCCCCCTTGATGGAAAGGAAGTCCATCGCAGGGCTACCCCACAGCATCTATGTTTGATTTCCCTAACCGTTTGCCGTAGTAATAAGTTAAGTGTTGTAATTAGTTATTTTACTGATTGTTCCTGAAAAGCCCCTTTGGGGAGGAGACAATAAAGTATGTATGTATGTATATATGTATGTATGTCTATCTGTCTGTCTGTCTGTCTGTCTGTGTGTATGTATGTATGTATGTAAGTATGTATGTAGGTATGTATGTATGTCTGTCTGTCTGTCTGTCTGTCTGTATGTATGTATGTATGTATGTATGTATGTATGTACAGGCAGGGAGGGAGGGAGGTAGGTAGGTAGGTAGGTAGGTAGGTAGGTATTAGTTAGAGAGAGACAAGGAGGGACAAAGTGTCTTGTCGAAGAAACCTGGAATGATTACAAGTCGAATGTCCGACTCCCTGTTTCCGTGATCAAACTATATCAGACAATTATTCCACGGCTAATATCAGTTTGTGAACTACGAGCTTGAATTGCTTCTTTATAGACAATGCCTAGATTACGAGAAGAGGTATTGTCTTGTCAAAAGAAATTTTAAAGGGACTATGTCACGCTATTCTAGTATCTTTTTAGAAAGCTAAAAGTGTCTTCGCTTCAACTGAATTCCAAAACTAATGGTCTAGCTTTGTTATCATTAAAGACTATCTTACGGCTCTGAAACTGTTTCCTGTCGTCTGTTGCTACTAATGGCAAGGATGGAAATGGATTGAAACCAATTTTTTCAAGTTTTGATGCTATCAAACCAAAAAAATTATTATGGTTAGCTGTCGCTGATAAAGTTCATTTGATATCTTCTTCAAAGTATTACAGGAGCACTTTGTGTATGAGTAACGGCACTAAGTTATGATCAGTTTAGCACGGAATTGATCTGAAATAGCAAAATCCTTGTGACGTAGCCCCTTTAAATATCTTGTTCGACTTGTCTACTCCAAGATGTGAGCTGATAGCCCTGTTAGTCGTGGGCCAGTCAGAACGCTTGCTTGCTCATATCTAGAATTAGTTTTTCGAACAATCCTCATCCTTTGCCATATCACGTAGGTACATCATGACGATGATCCATGTTCCGCGAGCAAACTGGGTTTTAGTGGCGTTGGCCGACGGCTCCGTGCTTGCGTACGACGACAACATCTCCAACCACTATCATTACTCCGACCCCGCAGGAAAGTCCACGGTACACGAGTTGATCCCTTACCGGGTCTACACCGGCAACGGAAACCGTATTCACTGCATGGCCGCATTGGCGCTGAAGAAACCCCAGGCAAGTAAAGCAAGATCACCGGAGGCTGTTGATTCGTCGGAGGACTCCGACGATCGGAGTAGTCCCCGTGATGAATACCTCTGTGAAGTGTGGTGCGGGCAGGAGAGGGGGAAGATCACGATTCTTGACGGTGAAGAACTGCGGGTGATTTGTAGCAAATCTGCTGAGGACAGTGAACCAGACTCGTTGTCCCAAAGAGAGCACGGTGTCTCACATTTAGAGACTTGTCAGTCCACCGGGGTTTCTGTCGCCGGAGGAAGTGACCCCGTCAGCAGCTCCGTATGGGTTGCCTTGTTCCCAGGGACGCGGGTGTTCCGGTGGGATGCCCGGGAGAAGAAGATTGTGCGCAGTGTAGATTGCTCCCAGTACCGACCAAAGTTTGAAGGTAACTTTAGTTATTTGCATTTATTGTGATTAAGTGGACACATCGCTGACCGCCAGTTTGCCAAAGTGAGTGGTAAAAGTTGCAAACGTTTACGAGACAATGTGCAGAATGATCGCCAACAAACATATCGTGGAAACACTCTGGCGGGTAAACGGCCTCTCAAAGCTAGCCCAGCTTGATACTCAATCAGGCTTTAGACCCAAGGTTTGTATACTTTTCCAAACACACCACCCTCAGGTAAGTGCCATTTTTTAAAGTTCCATCGTTTTATTAAAACAAGAAAACTCGATCACTGCACTTATGGTCCTATTTCTAACAAGCTGGCGATCATATTTAACTGATGATCCCCAACCACCAATTTTTGTGTTAACACACGACTGGTAAATTTTTGGTCAGTGAATTTTACATTATTATTGGAGATATTTCTATCGCTGTCATTCGTGTTCAATCGTCCGTGCGTTTCTTATGATTGAAGTTTCGCTAAGTAAGTAACGGGCTCAGCAATCGTTAGCAGCACCCGAGGGAAAACTGGGTTTTCTCCTCTAAGCTTGCCGGTAATTGCCTTTTTTTCCTTGAAGGTCCAAAAGGAAAGGTTCCCGTGAGAAGAGGTGCTGACCAGAATCCTTTGAGCGGTGAGTAACAGACAATTATGTGGTTACATTATCTCGCTTAGCTATCGTTTTCGCAATTATTTTCGATCACAAGAGATATTATACCTTCCCCCAGCGATCCTGCTGTTATTAATTTTAAGCCCTGTAAAATACTTCTCCATTACAATGTCTGTTTGCTTGCGTAGTGTAAACTGTTCATTGGTAATTTGGTGCAAACCAATGGACTTTGCTTCTCTTTTTGCATTTGCTAGTATCATTTTTTGCAAGATACATTTGTTGATTTAAACACCTATTTGTCTTCGTTACCGTGTTTAAATTGTACTCTGAAATTGCTGATTTCGCTAATGCTCGCTACGACAAGCGGTAAAAGGGCTTTACATTGCACTCGAAACTTGCCAGGCAGAATTTATTCAAGCCCAGTGACAGAAACTGTCTTTTTAGACGTGTTCAATAACCGTGTCACTTTGTTCTTAGCTTCCCGCGCCCAAGTTAATTCCCTTCTAGCTATGGACAAAGAACTGTACATCGGCACAAGCTGGGGGTGTATCCTGGTCTGCAACAATCTCTCGCTAATGGTTTATACCGTGATACGCTGTCATGATGAATCCGTCAAGAATCTCCTTCCCTTGGTAACCACGCCTGTTGCCTCTCCGCACTCCACAGGCGAACAGACAAAGGCACTGGTGCTGAGTATCGGGCGAGGTTACCGCAGTCTCGGCGCCAGTCTCTATGGGCACACATCATACCCGAGTCGTCGCAGTGGAAAGACTTCGCTGAAGAATGAGACGGCTATTTTAGTTTGGCTCGCTGACAGTTGGGAAAGTTGATGGTGGTAGAGTGGCCGAAGATTTAAAATCTTTCCTAGATTTAAACGAAAAAGATATTACATTCGAAATGCCCTCACTGTGGGGCAGTGTGAGTTGAGGGTGGCGGTATTGTTATTAGTGAAAAATGTCTGAAGATACGTCTTGTAGCATTTAGAGGAGCTTTAAAATACCCTGACACTTAAGAAATTGTACCGTCAATTTGACGGTTTTCAGGTCACTAAAAATGTGCAAAATGTGATTCGGAGATCAAACAGTAACAGGGTCAAAGTTTCAATGACTAAATGTTAAAATTATGCGCATAGCATACCTTGGTTTTATGTGTGCCGAGTTCTTATTGGTTTTAAAACTTCGTGCCAATTGATCGTTTAGATCATAGCAAACTGGCTGTCTTTGCAGCCAGTCAGCAGCGTAAACAAAAACAATCTCAGGTCGGCAATCTCGCGGTTTCCCGCCTTTTAAACAAGTTGCGTGTTTTCCCGCCCTTTGATCCCGTTGCATGTTTTCCCGTGCTTGACGATTTCGTTATTTGGGTGTAAACCAAAATAAGTTAAATTACTGCTTTATTGCTTTAGGTTATTTCGGTTTTACGACAATCGCTTGAGACAAAGAGACAAATAGATGTCGAAGTAGATCTCATTTCTGTTTTCGCAAAACTAGTTTCTGATAGACTTGTTTTGACTACATCTATAACTCATACATTGATTACTTTGATCAGATATCAAAATTCATATTTAGCCAAAGGCTTTTAATATATCGTAATTATGTAACAGATCCTATCTTACTGGTCCATATACAAAAAGACAATGTCGTATTTGCATTACAAAATAAATTAACAATTATTATAATAATATTATGTATAGGTGTACGGTTCAAATGCTCAGAATGTTAGTCTCGCACAAATGTTGTTCAGAGCTATGAAGAGTCGATTTTCACATGTCCTTGATTAACTGTTGTTAACTTGAAGCTTATGTTGTTCGAAAGACGATTCCGTGAAATCTATTGCAGTCATTTACAAGTCGGTACTTTTCCACGCTTTCGCGTGCGCGTACGCGTTTCCGCGGCCGTTTCAGGGTACACAGGTGTTAATTCAAGAAGGCGTGAAAATCAATCAGATTTGAAGTAAGTTTACGTTAAACTCGCTATCAACTATTGTGTTAAAAGTATGAAAAAGACTGGTTACAAAATCGTCTTTTGTAGTCCATAGTAATTTCAAAATCACATTCAAAATGCGATTGATCCAATCTCAAGTATTTTTTGTTACCATTCTTTATTGTCGCATTTTCCGTTTTCTGAATTTTGTACTAGAACTCCTGAATTGATCGAATTTTTAAATGAATTTATTTTACGAATGTGCTGCTATAGCAGTATTCACTTTACACCATCACTTTGTTTTTAGAATTTTTTTTTGGAAAGTCTTTAATGGTTTATTTTAAACTTGTGAAAGAAGATATAGAAATTCTCTAACAATAAAATTCGATAAAACTGAAAACTAGCTTGCTTGTCATTGCTTTTACTATCCAACTCGCGTAATTACTTCAACTTAACGAAAGGAATTCAGAAATTTGTTTTTTACAGATAATGATAAGGCCTCCCTTGTGAATGCTTCGTTTTTCAACCCCCAACCAATCCAAGATCTACCCTCCGCTTTGTTCTTCGCTGTTTGTATTTCTCAATTTTTGTGTCGCTTAAGCGTACACTTGGTTTCAAACGTTTAAATCTTAAGGTGTTTCGATACAGTTTTTTTGGGACCATACCTAACTTTTTGAATCGGCTGTTAGACAGTCTTCTCCTTGTCAGATCAACGTGAAATTTGCAATACTTGTTGGTTTTGGATTGAACTTTATCGTGGTTTACATTTTGCAAAAATCGATATTTCCATGACAACGATAAACAAAAATCTTCAAAAACAGTAAAATTGAAATTTTGCACGAACTAGATTTCGCTTCGAAAAGCAAATACCAACATCTTAAACTGTGGTGTATGGCAAACAAAATATTCAAGAACAAAAAAATTCTGTATGTTTGTTTTGAAGCAAATCACAAAAACATTTTCAACCTTAGTTTTTGCCTAGTTATAGTAAATGCACCGAAAAATAATCAACGCTTTGATGAAACGGCTAGTAAATACTGTTAAAATGTGTCTTTAACTTACTATTTTACGCCTAGAAAGTTTTGTTGAAACTGGTGTTCGCGATCTCGAGAACGACTTGTTTTTCTAAGATCATTCGCGTAATAATTTTATGGTATTTTTTTATTTTGAGCGCTTTTGCGAAAATCTTAAGAACGGCTCGATAGATTTTTTTAAAACATTAAACATGCGTGCTTGACGATGTGACCAATTTTAGTTTTGAGTCTTATTAACATTGATTCACTGGAACACTTTTAGATTTAACGTTAAAGATGATGTATGAACCGACGGAGAAGGTTGCGTTACAAATTCACAGTTGGCAAGTGGATGTTAATATATTCAAAGTAATGCGTCATCCATTGCGTCGTGATTTTTATCTGGTTTCTTTGCTCTTTGTTGCACTGTAGATTACAACGAAAAGTAAAAATCACGGAGGAATGCATTGCGCATTACTTTGAATATATTAGCATTTACTTGCCAACTGTTTATATGTAACGCAAGCCTTTCCGTTGGTGCATACATCCTCTTTAACGTTAAATCTAAAAGTGTTCCAGTGAATCAATGTTAATAAGACTCAAAACTAAAACTGGTCACATCGTCAAGTACGCGTGTTTAATGTTTTAAAAAAATCTATCGAGCCGTTCTTAAGATTTTCGCAAAAGCGCTCAAATTAAAAATTACCACAAAATTATTATGCGAATGATCTTAGAAAAACAAGTCGTTCTCGAGATCGCGAACACCAGTTTCAACAAAACTTTCTAGGCGTAAAATAGTAAGTTAAAGACACATTTTAACAATATTTACTAGCCTTTTCATCAAAGCGTTGATTATTTTTTCGATGCATTCACTATTACTAGGCAAAAACTAAGGTTGAAAATGTTTTTGCAATTTACTTCAAAACAAACATACAGAATTTTTCTGTTCTTGTATATTTTGTTTGCCATACACCACAGTTTAAGATGCTGGTATTTGCTTTTCGAAGCGAAATCTGGATCGTGCAAAATTTCAATTTTACTGTTTTCCAGGATTTTTGTTTATCGTTGTCATGGAAATATCGATTTTTACAAAATGTAAACCACGCTAAAGTTCAATCCAAAACAGTAGTACATTGCGCCCGTATGGGCCACTGAGCCTCGTTTTGATGTAAGGATGACGTCATAACCGGAACCGGAAATCACGTGTTTTTAAGAGGGGGAAACCGCTGACCAGTTGGAAAAAAGGATCGCGGGCTCATGAAACCGGAAGTCACGTGTTTTGAGATGAGAAACCGCTGACGAGTAGGAAAAATCGATCGTGGGCTCAAGGGGAAGTAAAACCGCTGAGAAAACGCGGGCTCCAAGTCCAAAGTCCAATTTTTGCAGCGGGGGTGGTCCTTGAAAACAACACAAAATGAATAAATCACGTTTATTGTTATACTTTTTACAATAACTGAGAAAATGGTTTTTTGCTGAGTGTTCCTTAATAGAGGGTTGACGATCTTGTCTGGGTTTTCACTGGTAACCATAGGGGTAGGTGTTGAAGGTGCGGGGATCGATGACTCTTTTGTCATACACCAAGCGATACCATTTGTGTTGGGGTTGAGTGAGCAAGGTGTAGTTTTTCGGGTTGCGGACAATGTGGTGACTTTTGGTGACTTGGATTTCCCGTGGTTTGGGAAGGGGTCTTTGTATTTCATCTTGGACATTCTGACGCATGACATCGTAATTCAACTGGGTGTGTCCTTCACTGTTGAGTCGGAAGCCTCTGACCTTGCATTCCACGTTTCCTTTATTAGTAGTATACCCGTAGTTCTTGGGTCCTCCACTGACAAATTCATGGTCCTTTAATTCGGAGGCGAAGTCCCCTAGATAGGAACCCAAGGCAGGTTGGAATTGAGTGGGTGTTTCTTCCAGGTAGATGACGGAGTCGGTGTCAAAGTAAAGGACTCTTTCCCCTAAGCGTTCGAGGGCGTCATACAATTTAAGGCGGGCGTGGCAGGTGGTGAAGCAGGCCACAAAAATGTTGAGGTTGGGTGACACGCGGATGTCCTCTTTTTGGTTTTGGTAGTGGATCTCCACCATGTTGTTGTTGATCACGGACACGTGACGTACGTCTAAGGCATCGCTATCCAAGAAACGGTGGAAGGCATGAGGATCATCAAAGGTTTGAATTTGGGTCTTGTTGAGGCGTTGTCCAAACTTGCCCCACATGGAGTTCAACATCAGCTTAGCTAGGGTACGCAGGCCCGGGTTGTATTCGATCTTGTGGTAGTCCAACTGGATGCCTTCATGCAGGAAGTACTGTTCGATGTAACTTTGCTTTTCTTCTTCTGTCATGTCGTCCTTAGGCCACCCACTAGCTTCTTGTTTGATTTTCAACCAGGTGTTGACATAATCGGCGAAGAGGCCCTCACAGGTTTCTTCAAAATGCCAGACTTCGTAGATGTATTGGACTTGGTACCCCAATTCGACGGCTTTCTCTAATTCGGGGGTACACCAGGTACTGGTGAGGGCGCGTTGTTCGTCGGTGTGAGGGCAATGATAGGATCTGTCCAAAAGAGGTTTGTCCATTTCTTCTTCCACACAACGGGCACAGAGGGGAAAGAGCAGTTTGTTGTCATGACGGTAAGGCAGCACGGGATGGTACAATTCACGGGGAGGCAGGACTTTGCATTGGATGAGTCCAAAGTACTGGTGTATGTTAGTGTGACCCGGTTGAGAAAAGATGGTGGGATGTCCTTTGGGGTAGGTGGACTTCTTGTTGACCCACGGGTACAAGGAGGTGACATCGATGTAGTGAATTTTTTGGCCAGGGGTGATATGATGGTAGAGTTTGATGGCATTGGTACGACCTCCACAGAAAGCGTCCCGAGGTTGAAGAGGTTGGATAAAGTTGAGTTCCCGGACGAAGGAGTCGATCTCTGGTTGGGTTTTTAGGAGGCGCTCCCATTGACATCCCCACATTTGAATGACGTTGTACCCTTGTTTGGTAAGCTTTTGGACTTTGTCTTGGGTGGCGTCATAGAGGTCATGCATCGTCAGATCATAGTTCCGGGGATGTTTTTCGTGGCGATGGGGATAACAGGTAGGGCATCCGTGGGTGAAACAGCCTTGAAATTCGTAGACGGTGTGGGTGTCGGGGCAATAACCATCCACATGGATCTGGGTCCCGGGGATCTTATACTCGCCTTCATTTCGGACATGTTGGATGTATTGGTGATGATGAGGCTCTGGATTGGCACTGGCCAAGAGATCGGCGGGGTTGAGATCTTGGAGGGCGCGTTGACGTAGTTGGTGATCGCACCAGGTTAACCATTGAAGGGCTGGGAGGGACTGGTTGATGTTGTTTCTCCACCCCTTATGACCGGCGGGTTCGCTGGCAATACTGTTCGGGATCATCCGGTTCATACGTAAATCTCGATTACAAGCGGAGGCAATGGTGACGTGATCGAAGGGATTGAAGCCTGTTAAGTCTTCAAACATGCGTTTGAAAGTCAGACATCCTTGTTTGAGGAGTCGTACATCGGAGCTGCAATAGTCCAATAACTCTTTTTGGAAATGAAACACCACACCCTGGTCGCGTTGTTCTTGATGCCAAGTTTCAAAGGCTTGTCTTCCTTCGAGTGACATGCTCTCAGGCATGTAGTAATCGCGTGAGGGGAGGATGCCCACGTAGTTTTGATACTCATCACTGGGTACGTTGAACTTGTGGGGGAAGTACCCTTTGCAGAGTTCTGTCAAACCAAAGGTTTTGGGAAACGCGGAGAGGGGCATCTGGAAGAAACTCATGGAATCAATGAACCGGATGCGGTCATGTTTGATCTCTAAGAGTTTACATCCGTTGCGGAGTTGTTCAACGATGCGGTTGTCCCCATAGTATTCTTGGATGATAAAGTACCCATCGTACCCTTGAAAATTATGAGCGATGACATTGACTTGACGGGTATCGTGAAGAGTCAAGGTATCCAACCATTCCAGAAAGTCACGGATACAGGTGGGACCTGGGAAAGGCTTGGGTTCATCCTTGTCTTCGGTTTCGGCCACGACGAGATTCGCAATGTGTTTTTCCTGGGGTTGCATGGCTTCGATATCAAAGAAGACGTGTAAGGGAGGCAGGTCTTCCTCGTCCTCGTCCTCGGAGGCAGGGGGTTCCGCGGCGGCGGCACCTCGTTTGGCGCGAGGACCTTTTTGACGGGTCCTCTTTCTCTTCTTTTCGTCTTGAGGTTTGGGGGCTCTTTGTATAAAACAACGGTGGTCGTCGGCGTGGACGTACTGATGACAAGAAGGGCAATCCACGTGGTAACAATGGTGACGTTGAATGCGGGACAAGCCCACATTTTGTTGATAACAGTCAGGGCATCGGTATCGTTGAGAGCACACGGAGGCCTGGAGGTCCGTGGCGGGTTTGCCCGCATGGGTCTTGCTGGAATGGGCTTCCAAACACGCGGGTCCGAAAAAGTCCCGATGACACGACTCGCAACGTTGAGTGGCTTTCAGGTGTCGGGGGTAAGCATGTTGAAAGTCTGGACAATCTTTCTGTCGACAGGCTCCGCACACCTTGGTCTTGGTGCATCGATGCAGTCCCTCATGGTCATAGGGTTTCCAACAATCCGCACAGACATAACTGGACCCGAAAAACCCCGGCAATTTGGTGATGACATCATAATGGTCTTGGTTGTGCAACAGGATCAGTTGTTTGTCAGAAAGGGGTCCAAACGTCGTGATGTGGAACGATCGCTGCGCATCCACCAGGATGATCTGGTAACCCGTGAGGGAGGGAGCTTGACTGAATTGGGTCAAGGCATCATAGCTGCAAGGACCCCACGGTACCTTGGCTTCATCCTGGAGCAGTAAGGCGAGTTCTTTTTGGATGTTGCGCCCATGTCGAATGGATGACCATTTCGGGTGTTGGTCCACGCGAGCTTTGGCGACCACGAGGGCTCTGGCGCAACAGAGGTCATCGTCGTTGGTAATTGTTATGACAGACCGTTTGTTGGTTGTCAACATGGTCATGGTGGGATGACCTGGTTTCCCACGACGGGGTTTGCCGGTACCTTGAGGAGCATGATGAACTTGAGTGATGGAGACTTGAAAGGAGTCATCCATTTCAAATTGTTCGTTGCTGTTGAGGGCTTGGGCTAAACGTTGGAACAGAGCTTCCACACGTTCTGTGTCTCGACGCCATTCACCTGCACGTAATCCCCACCCCTGAAAATTATTGTGCAGGCGATCGGATGCTATTGTAAAGTAGAGTCGATCTTGATCGTGGAGGTCGGGGGTGGTGGTTAACACTTGATCGACGGCTCGACGTAATCCATCTTGGAGAGCTTGGGTAATGTTTTGGCCCGGAATCAAGGTCCCCCTTTGACGTAACTGGGTCTTGAAATGACGTTCTTGTACCCCCATGCGATCACTCTTCCGATTCACAAAAGGTTCTAAGTCAAATTGGAAGGTAACTTGCGCAGAGGGATCCAATCCACCCCCACTTTGTTCCCATTGGTCCAAGGCCTCTTGACAAATCTCATCACTGTCTCCTAGCTCTTCTTCGGTGCAAATCAAAGGTCCCATACAGGAATTTGTGTCGTCTTCTGAATCACTTATCTCCAAACCGAGCATGGACATTATCTCACGTGTAGCGAGGCCGCTTGGCCCCGCCACATTGTCGTCGTCGTGAGAGGACATGATCAGATGAAGTCACTGGAGATCGGGGCTCTGTTTTTATAGAGAACCAAAATGTCACGTGGGAGGGGAAGGAGCCACTCACTAAACAGGGTGCCCCCTAGAGAGGGGGTGCCCTAGGGAGGGGTGGGACGGGGTGGGGGGACCCCCTCCCCCCTCTCTAATGGGGGCCCATGGGCATGATGGGAACGAATGAGAGACTATAAAACAGATCAATCCTCGGGCTGGAACATCTCAACATGGACTCTCGCCATGAGAATTTGTTAGAGACCTTTGAAGAGTTCGAGCTCGATTTAGAAGTGGAGGACATTTTGAAGAAAGTCAAGAGGGAGTTGTTGCTGAAGGACGAAGGCTTTAGTGAGTTTGTGGAACGTTTAAAGGAACTGGAGCCGGAAAAAGTTGAAGCCCAGAGACGTCGAAGAGAACAGGCGGCTCCTTTTCATTCACAGTGCTACCCTCAAATGACCTGTGAGTGGTTCGTAGAGGGGCTCGACTATTGTTGCGATTACTGGAGGTACCAGTTCAAACGTCCACGGACACCTCCGCCAGCACCTCCCCCATCGCCCCATGTCTGCCGGAAACGAGGGCCTTCGCCGCAGCAACCGTCGCAGACCCCCCGTGAAGTACCAACAAAACAACGACGACGACGACCTTAACGACTCTGACCCAGACGAGGACTTGAACGACATAGACTATGTTCCCGACTATGACCCGAACGACGACGACGACGACGAAACGACAGAGTTACTGACGAAAGACGAACGACGACGGAGACGGAACGCAATCAAAAAAGCTAGGTACAATGGCCGTTACCCAGAGAAAGCCCGAGCGAGGAATATTGTGAAAAAAGACAACTACCGACGCAAGTATCCTGAGAAAGTGCGTGCTGCCAAAAAACGATACCGAGAACAATATCCGGATCGAGTGCAGGAGTCCAAAAGGCGTTATGAGGAGACGCATAAGGAGCAACGGACTGCCAGCAAAAAAAAAATGGACCCAAAAGAACCGAGCACGTTGTGCCGAATACGACCGGAAGTATAGAGAGAAACATCGGGAACGTTTGAGAGCCCAAGCGCGTGAATATCGTCAAAAGAATCGTGTACGAATATTGGCGTACAAAAGGATGTACAATAAAAGGGCCAAAGCACGGGCGGCTTGTCGGGCATATCGTGCTGCGAACCATGAGAAACTGCATGCGCAAAGAAGAGAGTACTACTGGGCGAACCGCGAGAGGTTCTTGGAGCTCGCTAAAAGGTACTACTACAACAAAAGGAAGCAGGTGCCTCGCCCCAAAACGCCAAAAACACTGCGGGTGGTATTGACTAATTGTAGGACGCAACCTTCTCTGGAAACGTATTTGAATGACTTTTGTGCCTCCTTACCTTCTGTAGAGAGACAGAAAACGGAAGAGAAAATCAAAGCATTAGGACCCTTGAAACTGACCATTCCCTTGGAGGACTTTAAGAAATCGGCGCCTAAAATGTCTGAGAACTTTTCTTTTTGTGAATCATTTCTAGATTCTTATACTCTCACGGATATGGATTCGGGGGTGTGCAAGTCATGGGCCCCCCTGACTTGGACCCCTCTGACTTGGAGGACTTTTCGTCTTTGTTGCAGAACATAACGCCTGACGAGTGGGCCGAGTTACTGAAGGATGTGGAGGACTCTTGTTCCTTTGATCTGGAGGCATTGGTGCCCCCCGAAGACCTCGTTCATGACATGTCGCCCGACGAGGGCGTTGATGTGATGTTTGATTTAGTGACTTGAACATTCGTCTCAGTATTTGACTGAACCAATGAGACAGTGACATTGTTTTTATTTTATCTGGATGAATGTTGTCTACACCACAATGGCTTCTGTCTGTCTCCAAATGTGATTGACACTACATCTTGTTTGAGACAGTAGAACCAACCAATGTGACATTTTTTCATTTTTTATTGACACAACATGTAACTGGTTTGTTATTAAATGTTTACAATTTCAAACGTTTCTTGGCTTGCATGATTTTCTTGACCACCCGTTCCGTCTTGTTTTTCTTGCCGGGTAATCGATCAATGGCTTGGATCATCTTGGTATCGGCTTTCCATTTATCTTGCAAATTCTTGGCACGGCTGTAATCAATGTCGTGTTGCTTAGCAATCTGGTCCAAGCGATTGATCCCGGGATCCCCACGTTTCAGACGTTTAGCCAAATGGGTGCCAGGGCCCATGTACTGATAACCGGGCCAATGAAATTCTTTGCCAGTTTTCGCAATCCATTTTTGTACATCCAAGGCCCCTCCTCGTTGGGGGCGTCCCCTTCTCCTCCTCTTGGTGTGCATCTTTTAGTCCGTGTCGTAATCCAATCGACGTCGTAACTTTTTACCTTGGGCCCAATCTTCCCAACCGGGTAAGGGTTTCAATCGTTCCACTTCTCGGGCGGGTGCTTTGCCTTTGCCTTTGCCTCTACCACTTTCGGCTAACTTTTTTTCCAAAGCCTTGCGCTGTTCTCGAATGACTTCTAAACGCGACCGGGTATCCCCTCGACTGGTGGATGGGCTCCCTTTCTTAACAATGGGAATTTTACTGGTTGTGGCTGCTCCTTTGCCTTTCTTGGTTGCAGGCGTAATGGTGGGTTTGGGGGTCGACGGGCTGCCTTTTATCATGCGCTTCAACCATTGTTCGACGGGTCCCGTCACCAAATCCCCGGCTTCTTCCTCACCTTCTTCACCTGGCGGTCCACCCGGGGCACCCGGGGCACCAACCCCCACCCCGCCAGGAAATTGACGAATGCGTTTGGTTAACTTGATTAATTCTTGACTCAACGGTTTGGTTTGAGCATTGACCAGGGCTGGAGGTAATTGAGGGTTGGCTAATAACACATGTTTTTGGGCGGCGAGCGTCGCGGCTTTGTTCAACAAGGCATTTTCGGTGAGTTCTCCTTTGTAATATTGAATGAGTTGTTCCAAGTCCTTTTGGGGAATCATGTAGACCTCGTCCATGATAGTTGACTACAATCGGGGCAAAGTTCCCCGTCTTCCTGGTCACGGCAACTCTTACAAAGACGGGACTTTAAGATGTGTTGGTACTCTCGATACAACAGGTGATATTTATGCTTCCAATAATGACACTCGTCTTTCCACTTGTCGGTGGCCCGATTGGCCTCTTGTAATAGAGCCATCCACGTAGGGAGGGTTAACGAACACATTGACATAACACCTCGTGAAGTCCTTGAAACAACCCTTGTCCTTTTTGTCGGACTAACCACTGACGACGTTTTTTGACGGAATGTTGACGACGTCCCAAATCACGTAGTACCTTTTTATAGGGTTGAAGTTTAGCCAGCATGGGTGGGGTCACAGGAATCTTGTTTTTTAAAAAGTTCAACACCAGTTCACTCACAGCATTGATTTGATCGGCATTGGCATGTTGTAACAACTCTTGACGTTTGGAACCATTGGCTTCTTGTAACATGGACCGTAAAAACGGTAATTGACGTCGAAGACGTTGCATCCTTTATCGGTGACGACGACGATACCGTTGATTGGCTTTTTGAATCGTGCGTTTTATACGTTTATCCGTTTCCAAGGCCACGGCTTTCCCCAATCCTGCCATAGCGGGCACCAATAGATTTAAAAAACCGCCTCGTTGACGACGGCGTCTTCTCCTCCTCACCATGGTCGACCCGTCAATAGACGTTGAAGGGCTTTGTCTTGTTTGATGGCATCTCGCGACTCTTTATAGCCTTGACGGGTATTGCGTTTGAAATCTTGCCACCAACCCCCACCTCGTTGTCGTCGGTAATGTTGTACATTATCGGTAATGCCTTTCAAGGCTTGGCCGCCTAATTTGCCTAAAGCCAGTCCAAACCCAGGTGCTGGGCCTGATAGAAACATACTCATGCCATGGGCAATTTTATCCACCAAACGGGGTTTGCGACGCATTAAAGCCCCTCCTCGTTGTTTCCTTTTTCTGCGTCGTCGTCGTCGTTGGACGGCCATGGTTCTAAGAGTGTGGGACTAGGAGGGAGCGGCTTTTTATGGATCCAATACTCTTTGGGTTTCAAGGGACGAGGACATCCATCTACATAGCATAGGGCTTCCAAGGGTTGGTACACAAAATGGCCATGGTAATCTTGCACACATCGTTTGGGTAACGGAGGGGTGAAATCCACAATGGTATCATCCAAGGTTTGCATCTTGATTAAAAATCGTTCCAGATCCTCCAAGGGAATACCCCGCACATGGGTTTTCAATTCGGTCAAGGCTTTGGCATAGGTGGTAAACGCAAACCGACTCATGGTCACTTTAAATCGGTATTGTTTAAAATCATTCCATCCTTTGACCACGGTGCCTACGGCCGCCAAACACGCTACCAACGTACTGTTTTCCAAAAGCGGGCCCGCAATCATGCCGGCAGCCATCAGGAGTAAGGCCATGCCATTGAACAAGGCATTGATACACCTGTAATGATTCAACATTTTTCGATAACACCACCATTGTTGATGATAAAAAGCATACAAGGAATCCATCCGTTGTAATAATTCTGGGGGGAAGGGAAGACCATGCTGTTTCGATCCATTCAATAACGACACGACGGTTTTCATCCTCACGGCGAAACACGGGACGACGAGGTTTGTACGCTCGGTGCTCCTCCTTGTTTATAACTGGTGACAATGCTATTGGTCATGGTGACATTAGCAATTTCACGTCCTTGGGCCAACTGTTCTTGATCTTGTAACAGCATACGTAAACGTCGTTGTAAATCCGCTTGACGCAAGGTGCGAGGGGCTCGGCCAGAACTCCCAGACGTCCAAGATCCTCGAGGGGTAGCTGGATTGGAGGCAGGTGTCAAAGGGGAAGTGGGGGTATTTCGTCGTCGTCCTCGTATTCGTCTCGGTCGTCGTCCACGACGACCACCACCACCACCACCACCACCACCACCACCTCCACCTCCTCCTCCTCCTCCTCCACCAGCACCACCACCACCAGCACCACCAGCACCAGCTCCACCTGCTCCACCACCAGCACCCCCAGCACCAGCTCCACCTGCTCCACCACCAGCACCCCCAGCACCACCACCAGCACCCCCAGCACCACGTCCAGCACCACCACCACCACCACCACGACCGCTTCCACCACCGCGTCCACCACCACGTCCACCACCACGTCCACCACCACCACCACCACGTCCATTACCATTACCCCCAGCACCCGCTGCTGTTCGAGCACCCGCTGCCAAAGGTACGCTAGGAGGACTCGCAGGGGTTCGAGCACCAGAAGACTCCGGGGTAGTGTGTATGCTACGGTAGGATTGACTTCCTGGACTTCCTACCCCGGCTGGGGAAGAGGCCTGGGCAGGGGGCGCACCATCCCTACCGGTAATGGGGAGAGCTTCCATAAACTGAAAGAGGGGCTCGGCTTCCATTTCCTCCATGGCGACGTCGAGAAGGCCTTGGTCTCCCGTGAAATACAAATCTTGCCAGGCCCTTGGGGACATTTGATTGCCGCTGGCCGCCCCCACCCCCGCCGGGGACACGGTATCGTACGATTGCGGAGGTTGACGGTCATCGTCATCATCGGCCATGGTTTGCTTTTCTATTTTTACCTGTTCCAAGGGGCTCCCTTTATAGTCGTTTTTGATAGGTGCGAGTCCATCCTTCGTCTTTTAACAGGTGACTCAACACCCGTTGTTGATCGGACGAGGCGGGGTGTAAATCCAAGACCAAATACCCATACGGTCGTGTAGTGGCTTGATGAAACGTCTCCAACGTGTCTTTCCAAGTGGTAGGAAACGATTGAAGCATGACATTGCGTACCCCTAATTGATCTCGAGGGTTCTTGAACGCCACAATGTAATGGGCATTGCGGGATATACTTTTAGCATAGCGACCCACGGGAAACATGTCTTGGCACAAGTATAGGACGGTCACCCCTTGATGATGCGAATGTTTGGTGAATAAATCCAACACGCGTTTATCGTGACTCCCTTCATCCATTAAATCATCCAAGACCAGGACCCCATGTCCTTCAGGAAACCATTGGACCAATGCCTCATGATCGGGAATCCCTTCGTGAAACACCACCCCACGATCTTGCATGCCTTGAAATCGATCTTGCCAGGCCCCATAACAATAATGCATTTGGGTCGGTGGACTTTCAAACAAATCGGGGTTGTCTACCAAGAGTTTTTCCGTAAACGCGGTTTTGCCACATCCCGAAGGACCCACCACCAAGATAGAGGAAGGAGTATGAAAACGAAACGGTTTCCCCGTTTGCATGATGACGAACTACCCTTAGAAAAAAAAAAGGCACCTTTTTATTGGCATCGGTGGGACTCGAACCCACGCACGACCCTCCTCATGTATTCGAGGGGGGATCCAAAGGCGCTACCCACTGAGCTACGACTCCGACACCACTTTTTTCCAACAAATTTTATTTAACCATTACATTGATGATACGGATGACAACACAGTTGATACCATCTGGCTTCTTGCCCTACAATCAATTGTTGAAGGCGTTGACCCGCTTGATGGTCATTACTAACATAATCATGATCCGAAAACTCATTTAAAAACGCTTGCAAGGTCCGTCCACGGGCTTTGGCTTTCAAGTACAACAAGGCGTAATCACCACAACTCTTGCTTGAAATGGCTTGGAGGGACTTGCCATTGGTCACCACATACTTCCAATGTTGGACAATCCAATCTCGTAACGGGGTAGCTTGCACGTACGTGTCCATGGGCAAAGCATAACTGTCCAGGACTTCACACACCTTTCCATCCGTCCACACCGCTAACCAATGTTGTCCCGGTTGATCGTGTGGGTCCGTATTTACAATGTACCCTTGGGGTTGGGTCTTGACAGGACTCTTGGGTAAACGATCACAGGCCACGGTCCCGTAAAAGACAGGGTTCAATTGGGGGTCGTCTCGGGCTAAATAATCCAATTGCACATTATTCAAGGCCACATGTTCCATCAGTGCTGGTAAATGTTATACAACACGGCTCCGTTCCTGTCAATCTCCAGCAAGTTCTCAAATTCCCCATACACGAGTACGGTTATATTGACACCGGGGGCAGCTCCAAATTCCAAGACCAATTGTAAATCGCCCGTTTGCTTGGGGTTGAGGTTTTGACTGTCAGCACATCCATTGGCCACATTGTCAAACATGTACAAGGTACAATTTTTAGCTTGGCCCCAATCTTCTAGTTCTACCATATTGCCTTTCTTTTTACACCAGGCACCACTGGCTTGCAGAAAACGGAAGTAGCCTAGATTATCTCGGGTGCCATTGTTGTGCACTAACTGGAGGGTTTCATAAGGGTATTCTTCTCCTTTGACAATCTGTCGAATGGAGGTCAGACCAAATTTCTGGAAACAGAAAGGATCTCGGGTCACATCTCCATTGAAGGCACGGCTGTCCAGTAACCCCACAATCAATCGGTCAGGTATTCTGTTTTGAAACAGGTTAGGGATATCAAAGCGGACCAGGTTGTTTTGCATGCTGAAGGTCCGGATTTCACTGCGGACGGTCGGGTAAGCCGCCACTTCTCCTTCATTGTGTCTTTTGCTAGATATACTCTGGTAGATGGCGTCATTCAAACGCAGTTGACAGAGATGAAACCGTAGTTTCACATCCCCTTCCATCAATCGGCCAGCTAGAGCCACTCCATTCAAAAACAAGCTGGGGCCATTGAAATGAAATTTCATCTTGATTTCGATGCCAGGCACCAACAGTTTGCCAGTGTGAAAGACTTCCAAGTGGGGGGTAAACACTAGACTGTGGGTGGCACCTCCAGCATACTTGGCCACTTCAGCTACCATGGCGTCCAAGGCTCCTTTGTGATTGGCACTGAGAGCGTTCCAGTGAACATGGTCTCCTGCTTTGTCTGTGTTGGTGGCGGTCCATTGGGGTGGGGAATCCACTTGATTGAACCATCCTTGGGGTCCTAACACGGTCTTGCCATCTTCTCGGTCATAATTCAGCAAGGTTTCTAGGTAAGCTTTGTAATGATACGTGTCGGATTGTGGACTGATCAACGTGCCATTCAACTGCAAGTCAATTTGTTTGATGATGGAATGGGCCAAATTGTTGACGGGCCACAATTTTTGACCGGCGTTCAAGTTCCCGGCATCGCCCTTTTTCAAACTCAATTCCATGGTAAAGTAACTGCGTCCCAAATCCACAAAATCGTCCAACCCTGGAATGATGAATTCCATGGGATTGATACCCGTGGTGGTGGGTTGAATGGTGACCATGCGATAGGCATTGATGCTAATGTCGGTCGGTGGCACCTTGAAAATCCGTAAGGCAGGGTTGACGGTCCCTTCGGAACGCTCGTGAGCCGGGGCGGTTTGCGTACTCACGTCAGGCATGTTTAACGTCGTCGAGTGGTACCCCGTCGTCGTCGTGAGGGGTTTTTATAGCGTCGTCGTGCTAAACGTTGTCTCAAATCAAACCCGGGGACTCTCATGACCTCGGGACTTAACCATCCACCACGTTGTCGTCGCATGAGTTTCCAAAATGGATACAGTCCACCCCATTGAGACAACCCTCGATCACTACGAATCCGTCGAGGTCGTGAATGCACGGGTTCCATGTTCACACTCCCAAAATATCACGTGCACGTTTGGTTTGTTTGGGAAATAAGACAGTGGCTACACGCACGGCGTCTTTCACGTTCTTATGACTCAACGCTTTCTTGGCTTGTTTGGTGATTTCCTTTTTAAGGACGTCTTCGGCTTTGCGTTTGATACCTCGTGTCAAACCCGTTTCCAAGCCTCTCTTGATATTACTAGGCAATTTTAAAGGATTTCGCGTCCTTATAAGACCTTGCAACCCCCCACGCATCAGATCCGTCATCACTCCTTTGCCTTGTTGATCATACCACTCGTCGGTTCGAAATCGTGTCAAACTTCCCCCACGCATGGTGCCTTCTTCACCAGGGATAAACGTTTTGTTTGGGCTTCATGGGACTCCCCTTTTTATACCGTCATCATCGTCGTTTTTTCCGAAAAGCGGCTTCCAACCCTTTTTTAGCCCCGTAACTCGCGGCACCACTTGCGGCACCCAACGCCACAGCTTTTCCTCCAGCGATCAAGGCTGGAATGAGGGCCGCCAGGGGGAATAAACCCCCTCGTTGCCTTCTTCTTCTTCTTCGACGCACTCTTGTCTTGGGCATCTTGTCATTGGGACACTCCCTTGGCCACTCCCTTTTTATGTCTTTTTGAAGTGTAACGTGACAATGGTATGACCTTCACCAAACTTGACCAAGTCTCCTCCTCTACCAATGGTTTCAGCCACTTGAACGTGAATCATTTCCACCACCTCGTTACGAAGAGACATGTATTGAATGTGTAACGGTTCAAAATACAGGTTGCCGCGTGCTTCTCGCTTGTACTGGATTTCACGTAACAAATCAGTCACGCGATTGCCCACCACCGTGCTGCCTGCCACGTCGGAGTACACGTGCAACGATCGTGTGGGTTCACCCACCACTGAACGAAATGCTACATTCAAGTTGGTGAAACGCCAACTACAACTCATACTCAATTGTAAATAATCCGGTAAAAACGAACGCACCGTCCAAAAGACCGGTTTGCTCTGATCGTCGTTCACATCGTTCCAATCGTTGCCAGCGGGTTTTGTCATGTTGGGGATTTGATCCCCCATGAATTCTTGTTGTAAGTTGGGTCCCAAAATCAACACACTGTCAATTTTACGTAACCATCCCATCTTGAGCGCCAACTTGGTGTAGATGGTCAGGGCTGGCGTGTCGGTGCCGCAATGACAGATATTGGTGTTGTCGATGAGCAGATCCTCACCTTCCCACTTGAACTTGACGTAGGTGTGTTTGCCTTGATCATTGGTAAACCGACCCCCTTGAATGGCCATTTCCATACGTTGTTGTTCCAAGTGAGTAATGATGGCTTTCATGAAACTCACGCCATCCACCACCCAATCCAAATCTTGGACGTCATTGATGATGCTTCGCGCGGTGTCTACTCGCGAGGTCATTTCCTCGTCTTTTCCACCCGGTTTGGGATAAATTTGGCCCCAAGACGTCCCCATGACGTACCCATTTTTCTTCACCAACTCATACAAATTGACGCGAGCATCTGGTAAGGAAATGGCACTCAACCCCACTTGCCATCCACCTCCCGTGAGCTGTAACGGTTGAGGTAAACGAATCTTGAAGGAATTAGGTTGGTTGTTGGGAAATTCACGTCGGTTGGCATGACTGGGTAACGTCACGTAGAACGACATGTTGTCTTTCTTCTTCACACCACCACTTCCCTTTTAAAGTGGAGGGTCAGGAGGGCATGTCCTTCACCAAATTTCACCAGATCCCCATTGGTTTCGGCCATCTGGGTTTCGACGATTTCCACCACTTCGTTGCGTACTGGGATATATTGAATATGTCGAGGTTCAAAGTGGGTGGTGTTTTGAGGCTGGTACTTGATTTCTCGTAAGAGATCGGTGATGCGACCCCCTACCATGCTGCTGGTGCCTACATCACAATACACGTGCAAAGGACGTGTCGAGGGAAATTCCAACGAGGGACGAAAGGTCTGGTTCACATTCACAAACCGCCAAGGGCACGATAGACTCAATTTCAGATAATCCCCCTCCACTTTCCAAAAGATGGGCTTGTTGGCGGCATCGCGGATATCCGTCGGGGTAGGAATGGTGGAAATGCCTTGAAATTCTTGCAAGAGATTCGGACCCAATCGATACTGGCCGGGGGACACTTGTTCAATCCATCCCATTCTCAGGGCCAAGGATCTGCCCCATGACACGTGTGCTACTTGTCGTTTGTAATCCACATTGGTGGTATTCAACAACAAATCCCCTTCGGAGGTCCATTCAAACGTCGGGTATAATTTGACACCATTGTCCTCGGTCCATTTGTTTTTGGGTTCGGTTTGTTTGGCACGGCTTTGCTCGTAACGATACACCAGTTGATGAAAAAAGTGCGATCCCGTCGACGAGGCCAATTCCTTTCTCATATCTCGCGCGTAGACAGTGAGTTCGCGGCGTTGATGCCACCATCGATCGTTGCCTTGATCGTCTTGGGCATACACCCGTTCGTGCCATCGTACGTACAACAGAGGATGGGAATCACCCACGCCTCCTTCTTCCGCTATCACTGGAATGGTGGGTAAGGATAAACTCACCATACCCACCATCCATCCTCGTCCCATAAATCGGATGGGTTTAGGCAATCGGTTTCTGAAATGATGACTCTTGTTCCCAGGAAACTCTTTGGTACTCGCATGACTTATCAACGTCACGTAAAACGAAGAGTTGGGTACCAATGTCATTGTTTTTTAGTCGCGTCGTCTTTTGGGTGGGCTTGTCTCTTTAGTCTTCAGTTGTCGTTTGGGGGGCCTTGTCTTTTTCCTCTTGGGTGGTTGGAGAGACGTGACGTCTTGGCTACGAATCCAACTATTGTACTTGTCGGGCCACCCTTTCCACTTAACTAACCAACGATCTTTTTGTCGTTTAAGTACCTTTTCGATGCGAAACACATCGGATACATGGACTTTTTGTAAATCCTCTTCATAAAACGTACCTTGGACGGGGGTATCATCCCATTCGTGAATCTTATACGTGGGCACAGATCCCGGGATCACCCGATGCACCACAAACACTTCTTCGGTCCAACCGGGTAAATAACCTTTGGCAAAGGTACGATGAATCTTATTGAGACGGACACGATCTCCCACTTTGAATTGCGGTTTTTTCTTGTCTTTCCACCGTTTGGCATACAATCGTTTCCACACGGCTTCTTCGTTGTCCCATGTCACGTCTTGAGGGGCCATGCCAATACTTCGATGACGGGTCGCATTATAGCCTTGCACCAACTCGGGTAAGACATCGTCAAAGCGTAAGGTGTTGGCCGCGGTGAAATAACGGTACAACCGTTCTTTCAAGGTGCGGTTAAATCGTTCCACCACACTGGCTTTGGCATCCCCTTCGGTCGAAAAATGTTGAATCCCTTGCTCGTCAAGCCATCGTTGAAAGGTCCGGTTGTAAAATTCTTTCCCTCGATCCGTTTGCAATCGATTAGGGTGACGTCGTCCTTCTTTCAAAATCTTGTCAAAGGCATGGACCAACGCCACCCCGGTTTTGTCTTTCAACGGTTGTACCCACGCGTACTTGGACAACACATCCAAGACCGTCAACAAGTATCGTATACCCCGATTATGTTTGGCCAAGGGTTGCACTTCCACTAAATCCGCGACCCATTGATCATCTAATCCTCCTACAATGACGGGGACGGTGGGAAAACGACGACGACGCGGTTTATGTAACGTATAGGCCAAATCCCGTTCCAAGACCCGTTGGGCTTTTTTCAAAGGGAGACGATGGGCTTTAGCAAACCGTTGCACCCCACCTAAACTCCCCGGGGCACGAGGATCGTGGTAACGATTCAACCATGATGGGGAGACCTTTTTCTTTCGAGGGGCCATACGTTTTGGCATTCATCCCATAAGGTCGATATGGTGGGGACTGTGTGGGGATGCGCCTTTTGAATGATTCGATACCATCGCCAGGCGTTCGGGTGAGCTTTTAACCATAAGACAAACACCACCCATCGATACAGGTTGCGGTCCACATGGGTTTCTTCAAAGAGGTGGAGAGGATGCGTGTCCTCGGGACAAGGGGGTATGGGGATTTGGGACCCGGGTTGATGATCATATAAGACTTGACAAAGGGTTTGATGACATTGCCATTGCCCCAGGGACAAGACAGACTCCCACGCATCACACACAGACTCCATGGACTAAATAAAAAACATTTTATTCGTTCTCTCATTTAAAAGAGACCTAGACGGCCACAGCTGATGGTCTCTAGACCTTTCTGCCAGTTCTCCACACTGTCACTGTACTTAGGGGGTGGTGGAGCTGGGGCTACCATCATTTCTTGACGGTTCTTGAGATCTTGAATTTCTCGTAACAATTGTTTCTCATAGTCTGTCAGGGACCGTTCTCGTTCCACGTCCTCTTTGCTTTGGACTCGAGGGGGCGGGCCAGGGATGTCATAGCCCCTCTTGGGATATCCTTGAGCATCACGGGTGGGTGCTTCAGCTTGTTGGTCGGCTTTTTTGGGAGGGTTGTCATGAAACCACGTCCAGTACTTGGGACCCAAGGGTTGATCAGCCCATCGGAAGAAGCCACACGTTTTCTTGGAACAAGTCAGAAACAAGCGATCGGGGTTCTGAGTCGAATGACTCTGTTGAAGCGTAGCGGGTTCACGGCAAAAGCATTGCAAACCACCCCACATGTCCAACACTTCTACATGAGGTTGACTATACACGGCTTTCATATACTCCAGAACTTGATCTTGTCCACAAAACAGCAAACACGGTTGCATGGGACATTTCACATACTTCCATCCCTTTTGAGATTCTCGGGCCTCCAAACGCACCTCATGGCAAGGGCATACCATAGTGTCCACCGAACTGGGAGGATCTTCCACATACGTCACCATGTATTCAGGCGGGGACACCATATCATTCAATTCTTTCATCATATCTTCCACCGCAGCTCGGGTGTCTTCCACGACCTCGCATACCACAGGATCACAGTCCACGGGCGTCATATGTTGAATGGCCTTCTTCTTCTTCTTCCCCTCTGGGGGATGGGTTGATTTTCTCTTCCGATCGGTGGACATCGTACTCAAGGTTGATTTCACCCCTACCGACCATGCCTTTTTATACCTTAGACCCTTGACTGTCATTGGTCAGCTTATCCTACCCATATAAGGACTTGTTATCTTCCCATTGGTCAGCTTGTTCAATCCAAATAAGGACCTCTTGTCTTCCCATTGGCCCGTTGTCCCTATTTAAGACGGTCCCTTGGTCACTAGATCTTCATTCTCAAAGCCATGCCCCCAGACATTGACATGATCGGAGAACAAGATCTCGGTGCCTTGGAACTGCAAGTGGGTCATGGCCATGTGGTCTACACAGGGGGAGCCAAAGGTACGGATGCCCTCGTGGAAGAACATGCCAAACACTTTGGGATGCAACTAGAAGTCCTGGTCCCCCCGAACCATCCACGAGCCACTTTCATCACCCCTTCTACCGTGGAAGTCCTGATGCTGGCCAACCCCCATCTTCACCAGGCGGCTGAGAAACTAGGCAAACAAATGCCCAGTCATTTTTACACCCTGCAATTGCTGCAACGCAATTATCAATTGGCCAAAAAAGCCCATACCATCTATGCCTTTGGCATCTTGGAACCGGATCATAAACGTGTGAAAGGAGGCACTGGTTGGACTGTGCAATTGGCTATGGATCAAGGCAAACCCGTCTACCTGTTTGACATACCCAGTCAATCATGGTACCGCTCGGACCATTACTACCAAGTCAATGAGAATGCCGCCACCCTGGTCACTGGCAGTCAATTTGTTCCTTGGGGACCTAAAAAGCCCACCCTTCATCAAAGCAGTGCTATTGTGGGATCCCGGGATGTGGACGAGAAAACCCGAGCCGAAATTCAAGCCTTGTTCAACCGCACCTTCTGTCTACCCGAGAACATTGATCAATTACGTATGGAACTGGAAGACTTTCATTTGTAATTTTTTTTTTTATTTTCAATATTTTTTAGTTTTTATTTTTCAATCTGTACATAGCTTTTCTTTTAGTTTTTTATTTTTTCAAATTGTACATAGCTTTTCTTTTTAGTTTTTATTTTTTCAAATTGTAGATTTTTCCAATTGTAAATAGGAGCACCCCACCCCGCGTGGCAAAGAACACAGACCACCCTTTGTAAAAAACATCAACTCTTTTTTTTTAATTAAAAAATAAAAAACTGACAACACTGAGTTTGCACTATGGTCATAAATATAAATGTCTCTTGACGCACAGCAGCCTTGACTCACAATAAAGAAACTCAACAGGAATTAAAAAATGTTCAACTGTTCAAACACCGGCGCACAGCCTCCATGGCTTCCCTCTCCATGTCCTCGAGTCGTTTATATTCCTCCCTTTGCTTCATCATTTCTTTAAAAAAATACCTCACAGTGTCCCATTGATCCTCTTTCTGCACGCGCGGCATGTGCTCACCCAAGAAGGAGTCGAGTTCTCTAAAATGTTCTAATGAAATGGGCCAGTACCTTTCCTCCATACTGAAAACCAGCCACTTACATATCCAAGGGATAATCCTGCGAACCAGTGTCTTCTTCATCATCTTGTACGTGATCGGGTGCAGTTGGAGTCCATTCTCAGTGGAAACAAAACACAGTACAAACAAACGGATAAACGCAGCCACGCGCTGTTTGTTCAGGGGGCGCCACGCTTCCTCCCTCCTGGCGTACATTGCCCTCGTGTGACGTTCCACGGGCGTCCTCTCCGGGCCAACTCGTCTCCTCAACGCCTCTTCTCCTCCCACATTCACTACACTACACAAGGAACCCAATCGCCTTCTCGTTTCGGACATTTTTTCCCGCACACCACAAACATAAGTCACTTAGGACCGGCTCAAAGCTAGGAATGGCGTCCTGGGGCTTCCCTTGACTTATATACCCCGATTCGCGCAATGCACCATGGTCTATCTAAGGAGGGGGGAGGGGGGTCCCCCCACCTCTTCCCCTCCCAAAGCATCATGGGGCCTTCTCTCTCATTGGGCCATTCCCTCCCACGTGACCCTTTTGTTTCTCTATAAAAAAAAAACACATACGAAAGATCAATAAAAGATGTTGTGATCTTTATTGATTCTCTACATAAATCGTTGACTTTTTCTGGAGAGTTCAAGGGTAATGATGGTTCTGCCTTGTTTGAAAGGAGCCGGTTGTCCATTCGCTGTTTGAATATCGATGGCGATGCTGTCAAAGATGGTTTTGCCAAGAGGAAAATACATCCGTTGCGTCGTATCAAATTGATGATCGGTATTGCCGGCATCCAAGGTACGTAAAAATCCTTTCTCTTGACTTCCCACAATGCTCTGGGACACCAGATCCGTGTAAATCATCAATTGTTCTTGCCCTTGTTGCGGTTTGACCGTTTGCGTACTGGGAAATACTTGTCCACTGAGATTTGAACCCAAGAACAAATAATAATTGAAATCGGGGTGGGTAAAACTGACGGACACATGACCATACGGTGGATATTTGTTGGCAGGACCGGTGGTTACTGTCCATTTGTGTCGATCGTTGTAATCCACGATATTTTTGACCAGATAATTTTTTTCTTGGACCACGCGTTCACTTGGTGTGCCATCTTTCACCAGCCCCATCAGTCCAGCGAATTTCCATTCCATTTCAAATTGCATGTTGGCTGGAATCAGTACATACAACGAATCTAATTCGGGGGCGATGCTTGTATTGGTGATTTTCACGTAGGGTTGAGCCAGGTTGAGAGCCGCGAGTTGTTGTCGTTTCGCCTGATCGTCCACGTCCATTTTAGTTATATCCATCATGACGTCCATGTGTTGTTTTTCTATTTCGTACGCAATGGCAATCCATGCTTCTTTCAAATTGGTGTAATACCCTGGGGGTAAATGGATTTGTTTCGTCACTTGAAGGGGAGCCGTTCCCTCCGCACGTTTTGGTATGTATCTCACATCGGTTTTCATCCAATGTTTTTGACTATCTTCTTGCGTCCAATTCTGTTTGGTTTGATCTCCCCATTGTTGATTAAACCCCGGGTGGGAGATATGAACTAGGGCTGCTTCCCAATCATCTTCTACCAAATAATACGAACGAGGAAGTCGAGCCGTAAATTTTTGACCCGTGCCTTGTGCTTGATCACTGATCAGGGTAATGTAAAAACTCATCGTGATTACTCCCTAACCCTAGGGTTTACCCTTTTATACCTACCCCCACTGCAAAAATTGGACTTTGGACTTGGAGCCCGCGTTTTCTCAGCGGTTTTACTTCCCCTTGAGCCCACGATCGATTTTTCCTACTCGTCAGCGGTTTCTCATCTCAAAACACGTGACTTCCGGTTTCATGAGCCCGCGATCCTTTTTTCCAACTGGTCAGCGGTTTCCCCCTCTTAAAAACACGTGATTTCCGGTTCCGGTTATGACGTCATCCTTACATCAAAACGAGGCTCAGTGGCCCATACGGGCGCAATGTACTACTCAAAACCAACAAGTATTGCAAATTTCACGTTGATCTGACAAGGAGAAGACTGTCTAACAGCCGATTCAAAATGTTAGGTATGGTCCCCAAAAAACTGTATCGAAACACCTTAAAAACGCCTTGTAATTGCCTATATTTAAGGGAGAAAAATGAAAAAAAAAACACACACACACACACACACACACACACACACACACACAAGGCGGTTTCTCCGATCATTACAATCATCATCTAATTGTTTTATATTTTCGTCATTGCTTTTTATTGTTCCCAGCCCCTTGTCACCTGTCTACCTAATGATTATGCTGCGATATTGTTAAAGGGGCATAGTCACGAGGATTTCGCAGATTCCTGGTCAAAACGGTGCTAAAATTATCGGTAGCTGACTTTATCCATGCCCAAAATTGTGTTTGAACATTTAAAGGAACATAATAACTTAATTTCATTAAGAGAAAACAAACCATGACCATTTAATGTCGATTTAATGTCAACACGCTGAAAGTGTTTGAAAAGTTTAGCCTAATTTTTTCAAATTGCAATCCATTTCCATCCGTGCCATCCGTAGCAACAGATGACAGAAAAGACACCGTGGCAAAATGCACTGCGCACGCCCTGTATTTTCACTTCTTGTTAATGCTCCCCTATTGAAAACTATTGGCAAGAATAACAAACTCGGGTTCCGGCCGCGAATTTTGAAAAACTTAAGCTCCAGACATCAAACTTAACGTTAAAAAATCCAGAGCAGCTTCAATATAGTTTTATCTGTTTCTACACCTTTGCACCTCGTAGTTTCGGGCTTGCACCCACAGCGAAAAACATCATGAAAGTCGATAGTTTACCGGTTCGCATGTCGCCATTGTAGTGGCATTAGGGAGTTTAAGCAACCACCACGACGACAGCAACGAGAACGTCGAAAAACAATAGGCTTTAATGAGCAAAAGAATGACTCTGCACGTGCGTTACACATTCTGGTACATTTCTTTTCCATCCTCTGCAAAACAACAGCGTGAAATGACCAGTTTTAAGTTTTTTTTTTTGGAGAACGGGAACACACGTGGGTGAATTTTTCTTGTCTTACTGGACTTGAGCGCCATCCCTGCGAGTTCAGTTCCCGGACAGTTCGAAAGCACACCGAATGAAAATGAACAACATAAGCTCGAAACCGGAAATGGCCGAAGTGAGCGCATGCGCAGACGTTTTGCCGCGGTGTCGACAGAAAATAGTTTCACTGAAGTAATATAGTCTTTGGTAACAAAACTAGACCATTATTTGTGGGCGTTCATTGATGTGAGGACATATTTTTTATTTTTAAAGTGAACTAAAATAGCGTGACTATGCTCCTTTAAGAAAAATTGGTTGAAGTAAAATTACGCTTTGTTTGAAAACCATCTGCCTTGAACGTCAAAGCAGCTGTAAGTGAACTAAATAATAAAACGCATCCAAGATTGTAATCCACGCGTATGTAACTCTTGTTTTCACAGACGCAGCATGAATTCTAATGAAGTCACCCGCGCAGCTTTACATGGCAGAATTCAACACCAGTCAGTCATTTTCACTCCGCCCTTGGGGAAGTCTGAAGCTTTGGAAACACTGCATATAAAATGTTCTTCTGTTTTGCTTTCATAATCGAAACTGCGGTTTTTCGGTCACTTTTTTCCATTTTTTTCCGGCGAAGCTTTCGCGACACTGATGTTGCTGCGATACAGGTTCTTGTTAATTGATAATTCTTATCTCAGTTTCGTGTCGTCAACTCGTGAAATACCTGCAGCTACTCGAGTAATTCATGGCGAATTTTTTTCAAAGTTTTGATTATCGACAAAACAGTACTACTTAGTAACCCCACGAATGTTCCACTGGACACTGAATACTCGCGCAATCTATGATGATGGACAAAGTTTAGTTATCTGTCTGTCAGTTATCTTTTTAATATACGTTTCCTTAAGTTTGGTTTCTTTCCAACCAATCATTTTAACTTATGAATCCAAGCTTTATCAGTTTCATCACTTGTTCCCCCCGGTATGCATGTTAATAACATCATTTTGCGGCACCGCAGCGCAAAATATCTTTTCCCCATCTCTTGTAGTTTAAATGTTTCATTACTATTGCACATATTTTTATAGAGTATAGTTATACAGTTTAGTTAGACAACTTAGGGCTCCTGTTGATAGCAGGGATGCTTTGTAAGCTCCCTGAATGGACTACCTGAGTAATACAGGTATATATATTTTTTAAATGTATTTCTCTAAATAAAGGCGTCTATTATTTTGTGCGCATAAGATGAACCCTCCCAAGACTGACAACGGTTACGATCTATTAGCCTCTGATTTGAAGAGAGTCCGAGAACTAAGCATACCCCAAAATCGCCTTCCCGAGAAAAACTTAACAATAACTAACGTCTCTATTGCTAAAAATTGCACAGATGAAAAAAAGTTCGCCAGAATAGAATTTTGCACACAATGGCATCGTATCCGATGACAAGGTCATCATTACAAACATTAGTCCAATTCACTAAAAAACAAAAACAAAACAAAAAAATTTACCAAAACAAGTATAGGAAATTTTCATGACCCCTTATTCCGTGAATTTCGGAGAGCCTTGTTTAGACAATGGAAACTAATTTTCGCGTGCGAAGAATTTGTATCAGACTTCATCGCCCTTCTCTTACACCCCTGCAGAATCGTGGGCTGCTGAACTTACCGGAATCTATGCAGGGGTGGGTGGGAAAGGAAGTAAATGAATTACTTTTCACCTCTCCCAACGCAGGGGATGAGCCAAGCTTAATTTAGGCGAATAATGAGAGATACTCTTTTCACATCCCTTCGGTGCTCAAAGACACCACTCCCTGCACCCTGTCAACAGGCAAAGAGCGAAGAAAACAAAGGTCGAGATCGAACAGACGTCCTCTTCCCCAGTCTCCGCTCGGCTCGCTTCGTTCGCTAATTTACGTTCGCGCTTTTTCCCCGCACTGCAGAGCCTGTTGACTGGCTACACTCCCTGCAGCACCCATCCTCTCTGAGCCAACGATTAAGCTCCCACACTCCTCTGCTACGACACCTCTCCCTCGGCGGAGCTGAGCAAAAGATTAATAAACCAGTGAGGAAGCAAGATGGGATGGGTAGCAAGGTAAAGGTATCTCCAACACTCCTCCCTTGGCAGCGGATGAGCTAAGGTTTAATCAGGCGGGCAAGTACCGAGGGAAGGGTCGATTACATCTCCTTGTCCTCATTACCGAATGGTGATTGTAATCCACGCAATTTATATGCACATTGCGGTGTCAGTAAAGTAGAACGAAATTCGAAGCAAACATACCGAAACGTTTACCTCCAGGTAAGTTTCATTGCCTAGAAGGGCGATGAACAGTGATTTATTATATCCTGACCTATTTGGTGTTTCATAATTTTTTTGCTATTTCAGGCGAATACCGTATTCCGTCGGAACATTTTTCTGCATGATAGATCATTTTACGAAGGCATGAATTAGCTTAAACTTCCAGAATCCTTTAGTATGTTGTTCTCTTTCGTAGCCGTTTTTGTTTTCGGCTCATCACGCAGTGCTCCTGTGTAGGACACTATTAATAGTAAAGTAGGGCTATTATCATTCAAACCTTACACCAGTGGGGTTACAAAATTTAAATAAGAAAGGATAAACGACCTAATTCTAGTACTAATCCTTATGGTAAAATAAAGCCACTGTAAAATGGTCCATTTCTCTGTAAAATTTATAATCATCCCTACATACAAGAAGTATACCGTGGCCTCTATTGCACGGGGCCTCAGTGATAGTTTGACTGATTCTCCAGCTAGATATCTGGTTTCTCGAAATAGATATGGCAACTTCAAAATGTGGCCACAACAAAGCATATTTGCCAAAATAATCACACTGTTATTTCAATAGACATGTGAGAACGCAAATGTTATGAACAATGCCTCATTAGAATTCGATGATTTCATTAATTATTGAATATGACCTGAAGTTTCCAGCCCTCTTTCATGGGGTGGCAAGTACATTAACGAGTTTTCTGGATTGTGTGATGCGTGCATACTACAGGACTCTGGCCTACGCATTCGTCAGTTAACGCTAGTGAGATTGTATCACTGTTTTAATTAAATAACTTTTCCGTTTCCGAATACCGAGTGAAACAGAACGCGCGAGAAACGTGTGCATCTCGAGAGGAAAACCGCGCGAACGTTTACGAGCGCGTTTCAGTTTACTTACAAAGAAAATTGCTTGTACTTTAAAATCTAATTACCTAGTTCAACTTTTCAGACCTCAATTTAAGTTTTGTTCCCGTAAGTTGATCTTGGTCCACAAAAGAATTAATTTGTTTCTTTCTTCACTTTGTTTTTGCGCGCGAATTATTTGCCTTTTTTACCTTAGTTACGTGTTGGAAAACAGTTTGTTTTCTGTAAACATCACCAAGACCATGAAAATCCATGGACACCAAAGTAAAATACTAAAACTATTGTAGGGACGTTTGTGTTACAGCGCGTAGTAACAAAAGTATTTCTGTTCGCGAAAAATTTTAATTACTGGAAACTTAATTTTCCCGCAATGAAGCCCTGACAACAGTAGGAAAACAAGCATAATGGTGTGGGTGTCTTATTTTTGTTGTGTGCTCGTCGGAAACAGTTTCGTTGTTTCAATTGAGAACTAACAATAAAAATTTCCGACAAATTCTTTTTCTTCAAATACGTAAGTAGAGTTCAGATCTAAGCTTCTGTACATTCGTTATGTTTGCGTGTTGCTAACAATAGCCAATGTGAGACAACTTGGCTGAAGAGACATAAGTTATGAATGGTTAATGTGAAGGCAGATGTTTTCGTGAAGAAAATAAAAACAATTTGATCGCTTGGAGCATTTCCATAAATTCTTGACATCTTCTGAAATCGAAATAAATCACATGTGCTCGATATCTGGACATGAGAAGTAAAAGAAGGCTGACATGATTTTTAACTTTGAAAACACAACACATGTATAATTATTAATTCTAATGTGTGGTTTTGGATTGTTATCTTTTGTCAATTCCTTTCGCTTTGTAGGTCGTTATAATATAACATTCTACAAGTAGCTCTTTCCGCGCACAAAAAATTTAACACACGAGGTGTCGGCCCCGCGCAAGGAGTTTCGCAATGTCCAATTACGAAAAAGACTTACGCCCACATTCGAATACTAATTTGCATATTACTTTTCAAGATTACAATATGACGCTGATATGACCGATCTGGGAGAATGAATATTTGGCCCCATTCAAATCGGGATCAATTCTACATTCCCAAGAGAGTTGTGTGAAAGGTTTTCCACAAGGTATTGCAAATGAAATAAATATATTTCAAATATACGAAAGATCCGTATTACACTTAATTAGAAATTCTGCTCCACCGAACGGTCGTTACCACAACACAAATCCGCCCGCAACCAACATTTCACCGTTGCAGATTCAGTAAAACAGAAGCAAAAGCAGAAGAGCGACAACACTGCTAATTATGAATTGGTCCGTATTCCGTCTTGTTTCTCTGCGTTGGCGGTTGCGGAATTCGACCTTTGCTCCCTTTAAGCACAAAAAAGCGCGTCCTCTCAGCAATCAAGCTCAACTAGAAAATCTCTTCCGTGCTGTGCATTAGAAAATATTTCAATCTCTCTATACGATTACTGAGCGGTTGGTCTTTCACAACGAATTCAAATTGGAAATTGCTCCAGACTAATGAGAGAATTCAAATTCACACACCGAATTCTTCGCGGCGGAGCCGAAAAATAGCGAAGACATCTGTGTTAGTGGCCAAGTACACAGCTCAAAAGAGCAGGTTGCGATCATGTTTAAGCATATTTTTTCCTGGTCCATTGCGTATCTCAGACTGGAATTTTTGGCTTATCGATCGAGAAGCGAGCGACCGAGAGTAAGCCAACAAACAACAAGAACACGTGCTAGTAAGCCAACAAATTTATTGCAATGAACTCTAAATTACGAAAGTTGAACATAAGGAAAGGTAATTTCTTACAAATAAGTGAAAAATTCTGATCTGACAAACAGTTCCTTGCTCTAGAAAGCCGAGATCGAAAGCCGCTAGACAGCGCCCTAATTTCGAAACGCAAGTATTTTTCCGAGATAAACAATCATGGAAAATACACACAGCATGACAACACGAGTGACGAAGGACAGAAAACGAATTACAATAAACTTGAGTCCTTACTGTTTTCACAATACTCACACAGAAGCAAACATCTACTCAAACTTGCCGAAATACATGCCGCAAGGCGAAAGATAAGCTTAAGTCAAATTTTTTTCTTTACAAAATGGAAAAGCTAACAAAGAAGTATTTTCTAATGCTGACAAAATAAATAGCCCGATTTAAAGTTAAATATCAGTGAGGTCTCGACAAATACTAAAGATGAAGAAAGCTTACAGTTCGTTAGGTTGTCTTGCATTGCCGGCTCCGTGTTGTGTGGCCACGCCATGTTCATGCGTTCGCCAACTCCTCTAATTCAAACCACGCCATATGGTCCAGAAATGTCTTTGCAAATGTAAAATGTGAAGTGAACGAACAATGGTCTGTCAAGGGAAAGAGAGATTCAGTCCTCACTGAAAGAAAAGCCCAGAGCATGCTTAAGTCAACTGAACGCTTGAAAAGTTCTTCAGATTAGGTAGGTGTGGCCGGCAACTGATTTTGGAAGCGAAAATTTACTTGAAAGCGGCAAAAAGGAGAACCACGGCCATAACCAGAACGGACGGCACAACGTTACGTCCAGAGCTTGTTGGTTTCGTGGTCGTTTCTGCTGCTGGTTGTTGTGTAACTGATGCTGTTGCTGCTTGGGAAGTAGAAGTTGCGGCGACAGAACCAGCTTGGGTAGCGGAGGCGGTGTCAGTTGCAGACGGAGCAACAGCCGTAGTTGTTGCACTGCTGTAAGCAACCATCAAGGCCAAGACAATCACAGCAACGGAGAGTACTAAGCACTTCATTCTTGGTTTCGTTTGTAAAGTCTTGATTCAACCTTGGAATGGGGAAGAAATATAGCTACAAACCACTCTCCAGCAGCAACTAACCGCGGTAAAGTGAATGAACTCGAAGCAGCTCCTCCACATGAAATACTCTGAAATTGACAAGTACGTCAACGATACTCATCTTTTGATTGGCTGATTTTGCAAATTCAAAATTTCAACCAATCAAAGATGTTTCTAGCACGTGGTAAACATGTGGTGGAAAGCCTCGATTTCGCTCTACGGCAGCTGCCAAGTCTACTATCCAAAATGGCGTCGATTGTCATTGCAAAGGAGTACGGCTATGTTGTTCTTACAACCGTTTCTTCGGGATTTATGATGATGTACCTTGCGATGAACGTGGGGAAAGCAAGGAAGAAGTACGGTGTACATGTATGTCTGTTGTTTTATTGTTTTATATTGAGGACAGCAAAAAAAGTGATATTTTTGCTTCCTCCTTAAGCGTAAACTTGCAAGTAAGTTTAAGCTTGTATTACATTTAGCTTCTTATTCAGTACGAATAAGTCATGCGGCTGGTCCATGTGGTTACCTGTAAAATACATATTCATTTGAGATTTTAGATTCATGGGCGGTATATTATGATCTTGCTTGTAGTCTAGCTTACCACGTGCAAAATGCTTGGAGAAATTTAACTTATAAGCTTAAACTACTGCCCAAGTTTAACTGTAGATAAGCTCAAGTTATAGATAATTTTGCAGAAGATACATGTAGTTGGATAGGGAGCTAATGTGAGCTTAAGCTTACCTAAGATGCTGTGGTTTTCATGACATAATATATGCCATGCTTATATATTTCTAAATTAAATCTCTAGTACTCAATTCAAATTTATTTATTTAGTATAGACCTTTGAACTGAGAAGTTGATAGGTGACATGTTTTGCTATTGTCAAAAATTCAAACTTGGCTTTAATTTTTCCAACCACTGAAAGCAGAGCTGCTGTCATCTGTTATAATTTATTTATTATTTTATCCTTAGCTGTGGGATTTTATGACCAAAATTGGTAAAAATGCATTGTTACCATTATTGTAGACTCACAGACACCCACCTGGGATATGACTGACTTACTTAAGTCTTTCAGGAAATAATCGTATTTTTTATATCACCTATTACAAGCACAGACTTCTCATGCAAGCAGTTTATGTCTTGACTGAAGAGTCCATGTAATTTATTTACCATGATGCAAAAGTGAAATTGAAATTGAAGAAAGATTACTGTGGTTTTGTACATGTACAAAGGTTGATTTATTTGGCATTGTTTTCTTTTACATGTGCCAAACATTGCCTTCACTCCTTTATCAGCTTTATTACTACTCCAAAATAAATGTCATATCACTGACACTTTTAGCTGGTAATTTTATTTCTCTAGGAATTTAAAAGTAGCCAGTACTGTATCATTTACAGCTTCAGAAAGATGGTTTAAGGACTAGGTTCATTCTAGGAAGAGAATGTGTTCAGGTAGTTAAAATTATTAAAGTTGTGAGTTTAAAGGCTTTCAAGGTATCCTACTTTCAAGTAAGTTAATGAAATTAAGTCCTAAAGAATGTAATGAGTGAATTGATGGATGAGACAAAACAATAAAGCCAAACACTTAAACATAAGCTAGAATAGCTGTCACGTCTCTCTCTCTTGTGTTGAAGAGAGGTGCAAAGTGGTTTTAACCAACTTCCTGCAGGTTAAAGAAATCCTCATATCCCATATTTCCCTAGCAGAGGTCATCCATGAACATGTCCATTGTGAAACAAACTTAATTTTCTGTTTGAGTTTGTGGAGAATGTAATGTAATTTTTTGCAGAATCATTTTGGCAAACTTGTGTTTGTGCAAATATGAAACTGTTCAGGTAGTTAAAATTAACAGGCTTTTTTTTCAGGCTTTCTTTTCGCAACTGCATAAGTTGCGTTAATAACTGCGAGGATCTTCTTTACATTTATTTCTTCATTCTGCAGTTCAAATATATGAATTTCATATATTCATAATTTCATCTTCATCTCTCCCGGGTATATTACGAACCAATTTAATGACCAGCTCCCAGTTGGCTTGTTAGCTCAATTGGTTAGAGCGCTGCACCGGTATCGCAGAGGTCAGGGTTCGAATCCCGGCAAGCCTGATTTTTTTTTTCAGGCTTTCTTTTCGCAACTGCATAAGTTGCGTTAATAACTGCGAGGATCTTCTTTACATTTAAATATGAAACTGTTGTTGAAATCTCACTTTGCAAGGCCTGGATACCTTTGACGAAATGCCCCATGTTCAAGAGTGAAGGTTAATTTTCTTAAGTAAACTGAATAGTTGTGCAGCATTATTTTACATACAACACTGACATTTTTTCGTTTTCTGCTCTGTAATGTGATCAGTGTTCATTGGCCCTGGTTACATTAATTGAACTGTAACTCTGTACATGTACTGTTAGCACTTTTTAGTTAAAAATGAGTGTGTGTAAAAATCTTTCACATATAGGCTATCGATCATCGTTTTCACATGAGAACATGGTGAATAAATAAATTTATTCCAATTTGTAAGATAGTCATGCACTTTTATTTTAGTGCACTCTACAGTCTACAATGATGAGTGTCTAGCAATTGTTGAGTAAAGTGAACTTTGCATTGGTTTTATATTTAGCCTAGTTCCTGTTTGCTTATGGCTGGAGACTCCCTTTCACTCCCAGAGTCAGTTATAGAGACATTTAAGGTGTTTCTAACTTTTGATTCTGTGGATGAGATCCTATGGTGTAACCATTGAAATAAAACTTCTTCAGCAGAACTTTCAAATGGTACTATTTATTTTTAAGTATTGTTTAAAATGAAATTTGGGATTTGTCTTGAATTTGATTTTAGACACTCTTGGGAGTAAAAGGGTCAAACTGCCACTTGTGTAATACTTGAGGCCCTCTTTACTGAATTAAAGCTTTTGCTTACTTGCAGATTGATCAGAGTAATTACTATTTTATTGTAACAATCATTCAACGTTTTCTTTACTATTAGTGTAGCTTCATTTAATTCTTATTTAATCTTTTACATAGTCTATTATTATTTTTATTTAGGTAGGAAAATTGTAATAACCATTTTTTTTATTACTGAATGCAATCTTATACTTAATTAACTATTGGGTGTCCCCAATTTGAAGGCTACATATAGCCAGCTATAAGACTCGACACACTAATAAAGTTGTTCATTCATTAAACAACGTCTAAAAAGGATAGCTTAAAACGTTAGATGATGTAACAAAATATTTAAACATATAACTTTAAATGTGAAATGGTTGAGCAAAGTGGGCATTAAACAGATGGCAAAATTGCTAAACTTCCAATAGATTTTTCGCAGCGCTCCAGCAACTTCAAAATAGAACTGCAAGGATTATTACGCTATCTAAGTATGAAATACAATCCAGTGATCTATTAGATGAGCTAGACAGGTAAAACAGGAATGCAAGAGAATACTCTTTTCTGTTTGCATTGGAGTACAGTGTATGTAAGCACTTGTGACATTTTCTTTTTTTTTTATTGTAGTCAACCTAGGTTATGTAAATCTGCATAATTTATGATGCATGACCTTTTCATTATGACTTTTTTACAGTACCCAAAGATGTATGATGAAAAGGAGCCCATCTTTAACTGTATTCAAAGAGCACATTTGAACGCGTAAGTTTAACAAGTGTGTTACCTGTTAGATGCTTCATTTGAAATATGTATCTCCATGTGTGTGTTTTTTTGTTTTTTTCTTTGTTTTTTTTTTTGGAAACTGGGCTGTAAATAATTTTGTTCTTCTTGAAGGACAGACATTCAACTAAATTATCAGAATTGTCTCCATTTTGGTTGGACTAAGAAAAAGGGGCCTTTATCGTATTTCTGTTGAAGTTAATTTCCTTAGATTACTGTTAATGCAGCAGTTCACATTAACAGTTTCAGTACCTTGTGCAAGAAATTTCATGTGCTGAAGGTGGATTTTTTCTTCAGCATATTGTTGGCACTAAAAATATTGGTCAATGCATTGTGTCTGACCAGGCTTGGGATGTTATTGAACATCGGTAACTAATCTTGAGCCTCTGTCCACTACCCAACTGCTTTTTCTAGCTCTGGTGAAGTTAGTAACTTCAATTCTAGATTCGTCAAATTGATTTTGGTTTGAGTCCTTTGGTAAGGAGCAAAGGGGTAAAGTTGTATGACATTAGTAGACCCTCTTCCACATCTCTTTACCAATGTGATAATTTTGGGTATCATTATGTAACTTTTCTTTGTACTTCTCCCCTGTAATTAAATGTTAAGTCTTAAATTTTGTGTCCTTGTTTGCTTTAGGGTTGAAAACTATCCTCAGTTTTTGTATCTTTTGCTCCTTGGAGGCCTGGAACATCCTGTAAGTGAAATCAAAATATATTTAATTTCACACTGAATGTGTGAATCAGCGTCGGTCTAAACACCTGTAGGTGTCACCGGCACAGTGCACAAACTTATAACACTTAGGAGCTGTTTACCAGTATCTCAACATGACAAAAGCTAGTGAAACCTTGCACTGCACAAATAGGTTATGAAACCCAAACAAAAGCTTTGTTTCCAGATTTAAAGGCCCCATTCAGGTTAGCTCACTCCTTTCAATATGTTTTCTTGCCCTTACCAGTACTCTTGTTAGAAATTGTTGTTATAAATTTAGTAGCGTACAATGTAGGTCAGAAATGCACACTCTACTCCAGTTAACAACTCTCATCAGGAGTGCAATATTCCAGAAGCCCTTCAAAATCCATGCTGTTTGTTACAGTTCAGACTACAATCTTCATCAATAATTTTGGGACACCTTTTACATTTCTGTAATTGATACAAATGTGATGGTGAATTTTAAGCCTGGTGAATATATGAGAAAGATGTTTATATTCTGTTAGTGACACAGGTGACTCGGAAAAAAATCTGAGTTCTCCCAACAGGAGTGGAACCTATGACCTTCTGGTTACTAGTCCAGATGCTCTACCACTGAGCTTAATAGAGTACTGGTAGAAGCACTGTCACCATCTGGACTAGTAACCAGAAGGTCACAGGTTCGGCTCCTGTTGGGAGAACTCCGATTTTTTCGCTGGATCGCCTGTGTCACTAACAGAATAAAAACATCTTTCTTGTTTCTGTAATTGTCAAGGGAAATTCTTTAAAAAAAACCTGCCCCCCCCCCCCATTCACTCTAAAAGTTTTGTTACTGGAATTTGTGGAACATGGTTTGTACATGGTAAACTGCAGACTTTTTGAGCCTTGCTCCTTGACAGAATGTTATTTGGAAAATTAATACATCAAAGATTTTTTCTTTTTTTTTCTTTTTTTTTATAAAATTTTTAAGTTACATATTTTCTGAGAAAATTTAAACAGCATAACTTGATAAGAAGGATACTCCGGGATGATGTAACCCCAGCGGGGGTACTTCGAGTTTCAAACTGATGGGGATGATCGAATGGGGGCAAAAATCAAAACCCAAAAAAATCCTTAGGGCTTCCAACAAAACCCAAAAGAATTCCTGGACGAAAATTTAACCCCCAAAAAATCCCATGTCAAATTTCCGAGCCTTAAAAATTTCTAGAAAGGATTAAATGATATAACACAAAAAAGACACTAGAAATTGAATGTTTGCTTTTGTTTCAAAACAGCATACCACCTGGTTTTTTCTTTTCCACTTCTGCTAGTCATTCTAACAACACTAGGGACACCCAAGAACATCTTCTGTTTCAGCAATAACATAATGAGTGACAACTCTAAACAAGACAACCTGGGCTAGAATAAGTTTGGTTGTACTTTATTCACAGAACTATGCGGCCGGGATATGTAGGCACTACCACGAATCTTCAGATTGTTTTGAATACCCAAAACAATCCCTACTTAAATCAAGCCACCCAAAAAAATACTTGCCAAATTTTCCTACCCAAAAAATCCCAGAACAGAAAATTTCAGGCCCAAAAAAATCCTTCGATCATCCCCGTCACTTGAAATCCAGAGTAGCCCCCCTGGTTATGTGACACTCTCAATTTTTACTTCTGTGTTCTTGTCCATTCTGTTTATTGGTGTGTCATTAATGTTGGGATGGACACATCTTTTTGTTGGGTTGTAATAGTGTAGAAAATCCATAATTAAGATTTTGTCGTGCAGCATGTTTCATTGAGTGTGGGATGTGGGTTTATAACCACAAAGCCAATATGAGTTGCATTCCTGGACAAGACATTGTACTCTCAAAGTGCCTGCACTGTAGCTCTATCCAGCTTTGCATTTGCTAAATGTGTTTAAACTACAAAAACATGGTATCGTTTGCATAACAGCTATTTTCTTGTTATTGTTTTTTGCATGCAGGTTGTATGCTCTGTGGCTGGATTGGTGTGGGTTGTTTCCAGGATTTTCTATGCTCATGGATATTACACCGGAGGTATGTAATATAACAGATTGACATGCCTATAGTTTTTCCTGGTTTGTACGGGAGTTGTTGTTGGTGGTTGAATTTACAGGTAATTATTGGTAACCCACACTATTTACCAGTAGGACATTTGCACGATGGCGTTATTTGTCCATAAATGACAGAATTTTTTCTGTCGTTTTTCCTTTTCTTTCTTTCCTGTAACCCTGGTGAGCCCTAATTCAGAGTATAAAGTGGTTCTGGCTTTTGAGTCTGTGGATGGAATTCTCGTATTTTTCTTACCTTGAAGGTTCTTGCACAGTTCTGTTCTGTGGTGCTTTTTGTTGGCAGTTATGCTGTGCAAAGGTTTTGCAACATTTGAGTCTTGACAAAATCCTGAGGTGAGCTTTCAAATGAAAGCTTTTGAGCTGTTTTAATGTGGTGTAACTGGTTTTCATCTATTTCGTTAGACAAATATTTGTAAATTGGCTTTCTTCATTACCAGGTGAAGGGTGAACTGGTTTGTGTTTTATTATTTCAGATCCCACAAAGCGCATGCGGGGTGGCTTTGGCTACCTGGGACTCATCACAATGCTGGGTTGCACTGTGAAGCTTGGACTCCGTTTGCTTGGTGCTATCACCGCCTAGAAAAACAAGACAAAGTAACTTTGTCATGTCAAAGATTCAGGAGAGTAATGCATGACAGACAAAATGTAACTGACGGCAGAATGTGCAGTACCTGAATGCAGATGTGATTTTAGTCTGGCACTGAACTTTAATCGGTTAAGAAGTGGTATCTGCTTTTGTTAAGATCTAGAAGATATCTCTTCAAAGTAGTGTTTTGAATGTTGAGCTGTAACTGACCAGTAGTTAGTTAAACTAGATATTAAAGTATAAGCAAACTTTTTAAAACTGCCTTGTCTTTTTTTGTCATTTGTCTGTTTCAGTTTGGAAATAATTACTAAGTTTGGATATGATTTTTTTAACTGCCTTGTCTTGCGTTGATTTTTGTTAGTCTATTTACCGGGTCTAGTTGGAAATATTTGCCACTCACTGACAAATTTGAGGGAACAGTCCAGTTGACAAATAATTGGCTAGTCTCTTGTATGGGAACTAAGACTAACAATATATTTACAGACCTAAATGTTTTTTTTTTAATTCCCGATTTGGAGACCTAGTATTTTTTATACCGGAAAGTCTATACCCTATTTTTAGAGTAGTAGGCAAAATACACGTTTACCCTCCTTATTGAGACCTAAAGGGTTCAACATACTTCTAGAGCGTAAAAACTTTCATAGCCCTTTAATCAGTTTAAAAAGCGAATGTCATTTTTCCAAACCCTGTCCCTATGAAAGGAGGCTGTACTTTTGGGAAAAAGGCAGGAATAATGTAGAGAAGAAGGGCGTACAGTACCTCTCTCCCCCCGCTCCGCTCCAAAAATAGTCGACAGGCGATAGCCTGCATAATTGACAATTATACACCGAAGTGGAGGTGTATTGTGGTGGATATTTGCCGAGCAGCGAAGAGGCGAGGTCATCGACACCGAGTATATACCAAACCAGTGGGTAGTCAGCACCAAATAGTTCCTTTAAACTCAGAGCTTATTGTTCAAAATTTACTCTGAAAATTTTTTTTTTGTCGTGGGCCCGCGAATATAGCCGCCTCTTGGGCGAAGGTGTTCGTGGGCTACCGACAAAGTGGTAAGCGGGTCGGTCGAGTCTCCACGCGGACAGGTGATTTTCACGCGGGCTCTCGTGCGTTCCACGAAAGAAGACAGCGACTGGATGTAGTGCAGAAACAGAGTTGTAAAACGCTGAAAGCCGCGCGCTTCGGAGGATGTTTAACAATAAAAAGCAACCGAACTCAGAATACAGAAAATGCGTTTATTGGAGATGTGTTGGCAGCTGTCATGAGCTTTGCGTCGTTTGCCACGTGAGGCTATAAAGACCACGTGCACCGGAGCTCCTAGAAACAGAGGATGTACTGTTTAATAGCTTTCATTTGAACTGGCACACTCAAAAGTTAGGATTTTATTCACCGACCCAAAAGCTGAAACCATATTATTTATCTCATGGTCAAGGTTAGACTCTAGCGGGCTGCACTTCCTGAAACTTGACCTGTGGAAGCTGTTTCGAAACCGGCTCTATAGACAGCGGGCGCTTTACTCTCTTTGTTGATCAAAACAATTGCCGGCCATGACTTGAAAGCCGACAATTTCTAGTCTCCCACTAAGAGTTCATTCAACTAAAACAATATTTGCAAGTAGTTATTGCTTGTCATTGTTCAATTAATATATGATTTACATTTAAATGAAATCTACTCGGCAACACGTGCTGCGAGCAAACACTGCCATTAAAATTACTTATTTTACTTAAGGTTTATTTGAACAAACAAGATTGTACGGTGGTGTGGATCTCGCACAAGCTGTGTAGACCGTAAATAGATAATGCTTTGCTCTTAATCCAAATTGAGAAAACAGTAAACCTCGGATACTTATAACCGGAGTTCAAAGACCAGTAAAATAGATTTCAATCGAACTGATCCAAATCGTTTTCTACACCGGATGCTGTAAATGTATTAGTGACTTCCGATTACTTCGAACAAAAGGCGCAAAACTAATTTGTATCAAAATCAACAGGGGCCGGTTGTGTTTCAAGCCTCGAAAAATTTCCCACTGTTTTTTAAAATAGTATGGGGTAACTTCAACCGGATGTGAATCACGCACAGAAGGAAACAGGCGTTCACACAAACCGGTCGTAAATAAAGTCTACTGCTCTTATGATATCGCTTCAGTTATTGCTCCAAAACTTATTATTTTTGTAATAGTACTAGGACTCCTATTAGTATTGTTAGATTTACATAGCGAGACAGTTTTGGGGTTAGCTTGCTCATAAAAATCATAAAAGATTGTCTCGTGGCAACTTTTTTTCAAGTACTCAGGTCAACCGAAAATAGTTCCAAGAGCAAATAAAAATGGCATCGCGCCATGAGCCAGCGAATCATGATTTCTTAAACTTTCCAGACGGAATGACGCTATTATTTCAATATCCAACAATTTTAAACAGTTCTTAAATTTTACAATTCATCAATGAAAAGAAAACGTTTTAAGCAATTAATAAGGAATTGTTATCATATTAATTTCGCCCCTGTTAATGACAGCCCAAGATGGTTTGTTTGCCTTTAAGGCCGGGTACCCGAAAATTAGCAGTCGGACATGTGATGGTTGAAATGCTGACGGAAGATTATCAACAGAACAGAAGAACTAAGGGGCCAACCATTTAACTCTTGAGGCGGGGTGTGGATGATTTCGAAAAAAAATTTCCTGCAAGCCCTTGTCGGAAGAAAAAAATTGCATGCAGCACAAATGAAATAGAAAAAAAAATTCATCATTCCAGGGGGACTTTACAAAATCCTAGCAAAACTGCAACCATTCTTCCCTTGCTCCCTTTAAACTCTGGAGTTGGTTATGCTTCAGAATGTGCAATGCATTCTTAGCTTTATAGGGTCCGACAATCTGTGAGCCAGCGAGCCACTCCAGTTAGCCTAAATCACACTCTGGTTTAGCCAAAACAACATTCCGGTTAGCCTACAGTTATTAGCTTTAATAGGTAGCTTGCGGTTAGCCCTATATAATGGGATATAAAGGGATTTCTGGCTTGCACGGTTCACAAGGCTCACGAGTCATAGGAGTCATGCAAGCCATTATGGTTAGCCTAAATTACACATTGGCTAGCCTAGTTAGCGCTGCAGTTAGCCTACAGTTCCTTTATAGGTAGCTTGCGGTTAGCCTTTTTATTGGGATTAGGGATTTCTGGCTCGCTGGCTTGAACTGTATCCAAACTCGTTAGCTTTATAATATCACAAGCAGTAATGGAGGTAAATTTTTCTATTTAAAGAATCAAGTTTTATTAGACAAAGAAAAATAAATTGTTCATTTTTAATCTTTTTAACTGAAGCATTTTCATGTAACATAACATTTATAACATATAACATTTTTGCCATTTTTGATTTTTGCGATGTTTTAGTAATGCACCTATCAATGTCTAGCCCCAATGGGAGGAGTGCAGACATACCCAACAACAACAACAACAACAACTCGGAACGCCATCACATTCTTCTATGTTCAAATTTGAGGTACTCAATTTAGAGGTGGACGGTAAAAAGGCTGAGTAAAAATTACTAAAGCTATTTTTCAAATTAGACCATGATCAACTAACTCCAATTCTACTTTCACACTTGTTTTGTAGATTTCAGTCCACTTTTAAATTGTAACTAGTGAATAGCAGCATTAACCATGTTTAGAAGTGGACTGAAAAAAGGCTGAGCAAAATTTATAAGTGCTATTTTTCAAATAAGACCATGATCAACTAACTTCAATTCTGCTTTCACATTTGTTTTTGAGATTTCAGTCCACTTTTAAATTTTAACTTATGATTCTAGCAGTAATTACCATGCTATGAGCATTTCTGAACTGCCTTTTGCTTTTTTTTAAGTAAGAAACTAAACATTTTCAATTCTACCTGTGGAGCATCACTAATATTATGACGTAATATTAAATGAGTGTAAAGAATGACTTTCCGAAAACATGTTTTTGTATAGCATGATTTTGTATAGCTTACAACATTTTAAGGCTTTGCAGCTCCATATTGAACTATTACAACAATAACCACAATGTAAATGTAAATACATTCTGTAAATGTAAACACATGACACTTTTTTGAGGAAAAAAAAAATCCTGCAGAGAAATGAAGAGGAAAAAAATATTCTGCAGAGCATTTAGAAGGAAAAAAAATATCCTGCCCACCAGGTTGCTAGAAAAAAAAAAGCTTGCTGACCAGAAATCATCCCCTCCCCCCCCCTCAAGAGTTAAATGGTCGGCCCCTAATTTTAACAATATTCTTGTCGAATTTAAAATACTTACAACAATTTGAAATTGTCTACCCCTTAAATAAATCATATTAAAAACAAGTCCATTAAAAAGCAATTCTTATAGTGCTGGATATATACACAGGGGCATAGCAAGTGTTGATTTTGCAAGTGCTTAGAACTGTGTTTTACCACCGGTAGGAGAGTAGGTTATCAGAAATCCTTTTCGACCAACAGAGGAGTTATCAGAGTGGCCAGACAGATTGGCTAAAAATCTGTGCATTTAAACCAGCTCATAAAATGTACAAGATTTTTGCTAAGTATGCATGTATCTATTTGTTTTTTTTCCATTTCTCTTTTCTTTCTACTCCTTTCCCTTCCTCTCCTCTCCTTTCTTTTCACTTCACTTCATTTGCTTTCTTGTTCTTCCATTTCATTTTCCTTTCGTTTCATTTCTTTTTAATTCTAATCCTGTCCTTTCCTTTCTTTTATTTTCTTTTGTCTTCGTTTCTTTTTTCCTTTTTTTCCTTTTTATCATTTTTTTCTTTAAATTGTAATACAGTGGTAAGTTTATTCAATAGATCGATAATTAGTTTGTCTTTATTAACCGTTTTTGTAGTACTATAGCATTTTAATTGTAGGTACCTGAAGGAAATGCGTGAATAAATAAAATTTTACCTTGCCTTTCCTTACCTTTACTTTGGCAAAGGGATTGGGGGGAGGGGAGGGTGCGGTGGTACAGATAACAGAATCCCACTTAAGACCTGTGGTCTTCGGTTCAGTGTTTATCAACTGATTCTACACAATCCGAGTACATTCGGCTGAAAATAAAAGAACCCTGAACTGTTTGAAACGGGCATTTCAAAACATGGGTTTGGATTTAAGTTCTTGTTAATAACGAAGCAACATGCCTTCCCCCTGACGACTTTCATCACATCATTGTTTCAGAAAAAATCATGAAACTCAATTTGTTGTTTTTGTCGGTCCTTTACTGAGTTAAACCAATTGTAGAAACCTAACCTTCCCCAGTTGAATCATTATATCCCGTTTGAGCTCATTATATCAAGTACAAAAGTGTCTGCACCTAACTAATCAAGCAAACGGTTTGAGTCCTCATTAAATTAAGCTTATTACAGCAATTGAGCCAATCTTACAATTGAGACTCTATCTAATATCATGCGGTTAGTATGATTTTCAGTTTGTGAATTTCGTCTCAACAATACCTCCCGCTTTTTCTTTAAATATTTAAAACCCTCATCTATCGCCTTTAAGTTTTAATTTAGTCCAGAGATTTCATCTTTTTAGTGTACCTCTTCCACTAACGATGACGTCCAAGACATTTTTGGCTCAAGTGGCATTTTGCGCCATAGTTTTTAAAACAGGTAAGAATTTCCAGTTAAAAAATGTTAACAAAGATATAGTTCAGATGTTCTGGCTACCGGGGAACACTAAACAATTATCAATTAGATCGAGAAGCGTAGCAAGAGACGTTTTTAGTATGCGTGGAATAAACAAGGTATTCTTCAGATTCGACGATCCAAGATTTCTGTGGAATCCAGCTCGTTTCATGATTTTTTTGTTTTGTTTTATATTCAATCTAGTAACGTAATTGAAAAGGAAACAAGCTTTAAGTCTCAAATTGATCCTACCCGGAAAACTTGACAGATTTAGCACTTTTAAAAAGTTATCCACTTCTTCAGTAAGGCCTGGATTTTACGCCGCACAGTCATCGGATATAATTCACATGAACTTTACCGATTAAACGACGTTAATGGCATTTAATTTTTCCTTTTTCTGTGCCCTTCGTTAAAGACAAATGTGCGAGTACTCTGAACCTGTGCGCATCTCAAGTTTTATAGCTATTTTTTTATATTTAGTTTTCAATGCTGAATTTCCGTGGGATTTGACTTTTTCTCTTCCTTTCTAATTACGTGAACTACTTCCAAAGAAAGGAGTGAAAAGAGTAGTCGTTGGTACACTGTTAACAGCTATGTAATGGTTAGAATTAAGATTTTTTTTACTTTGATAAGAATTTCCTTCAAAATAGAGATTAAATGATACCTTTATGTGTTGGAAACAAAGTGGAAACTAAGGAAGCTGATAACCAAACAAAGTTGTTCTAGACTGAATATACATCACGTAATAGATATGGAGTGATTTTAACATACAGTATGCATGTTTCTTTAGCTTGTTAAGATTCACAGTCATACTTAAACTTAGGGGATTTACACAAGCAAAGATAAGATAAATAAATTATAATTATCCAAGTTAGCACTTGATTATGAATTCAACTAAGATTTTAAATGAATGTCGTATGATAAACAAATGTTGTATGATAAAACCAATGTTATATAACAAAACTAGCCAATCAGGATTGTTAAATGAAACAACGCAGACAGAAAGAAAGGAAGAAAGAAAGAAAGAAAGAAAGAAAGAAAGGAAGGAAGGAAGGAAGGAAGGAAGGAAGGAAGGAAGGAAGGAAGGAAGAGGAACTGAAAGAAAGGGGGAGAGCTAGAGATTCAAAGATTGGAATAGTGTAAGAAGGAAAGAAGTAAAACAAAATTGAAGTAAATTCAGAACATAACAAGTAGAATTTGCATGATTAGTGCTTGCAATCACTAAAGTGTTGGTTTGAATACACCAGGGTACAATGAATTACATATACAGATTATTATTTTTTCGACAGTATTTAGATCCGAAGCTGCTTTAGATGAACGTTACACGCGAGAGAAGCGTGCAGCTGTACAGGTGAATGGCATATAAATCAGTATTCAAAGGGGAGTGGGGAGGGATTCCCAGATTTGATAAAAAAAAAACACACACACACACACACAGCGTGCAGAATTATCGAATGAGGCACCGGTGTACGGAGGGACGTGGGTTCGATTCCCTTCGGGTTTTTTTTTCTTTGACCCACGCTCGCGACCAGTTGAATATAACATCTTTCTTATTTACTCACCTAGCTTGAAACTTACCATGTTTATTTATTTATCACTCAAGTATTTTTAATAGCTTAAGATCAAGCTAAAAGAACAATATTGACGATGTGGAATATCTCTTTATTCCCCAGGCTCCCGTGCTTACCATGGGCGTAGACTATGTGAACGTGACCGATTACCTAAGACATGGGTATGACCATAAATAAAAGCATCATTGGAATTGTAACTAAACCTAATCTGTTCCCCAGCCCCCCCCCCCCTCCCCTCCCCAGGCTCGTTAGACTTGTGTTTAGAGACTAGTGTTACCTGGGTCTAGCTGCCAGGCGATGCCAGCCTATGAGTAACGAGCCAATGGGAGGACTGGGAAGCAGACTCAACATCCCCTTCTATTGGGGATTTATTTAGTGTGTTTGCAAAAGTTGGGCTTTTTGTTTGCTTCCGTTCTTCGGTGTTCTTTGCGGGTTGTCGTTGTTATGAGGGAACTTAAGCAAACACGACGGCGACGGCTGACGAGAACGTCACAAAACAGAAGGTTTAATTAGCAAAACAATGACTCTGCACGTGCAGTACAGATTTTTGTACATTTCTTTGCCGTCCTCTGCAAAACAACAACGTGAAATGACCAAATTCAAAGTTTTATGTAGAACGTGAACACACGACAGTGAATTTTCTTTTTTCTACCTGAACTGTAACGCCGTCCTTACAGAATCAGCTCCCGGATTATTCGGCTACATTAGACAGATTGAACGAGTTGAAACTATCGCGAAAAAGTTTGAAATATTTGGAAGCCATTTTTAAAGTGACGTTTTCCTTGGCGTTGCTGTCGTGGTTGCTTAAATTCCCTATTATCGAATTGATGACAGTGCCACATCGGATGGCTGAAAGTTCGCGTTCGCGTATTGTCGAAGAAAGCGATCAACTTGAATCCTATCTACGTAATGTATAGGATGATCATAGCTTTGCTCTTTCTTTTGAAGACAATTTCTATAAAACGTCCTTCCTTCTTCTGTGGATAAACTTATTTACAAAATACATTGATCATTATTACCTTTCGAAGTGGTGTATCATACATCTGTATCTGAGAAAGAACGGCATATAACTGTGATTTGAATACTATAGTTCGGCTGAACAATCTAAGCCGTATCGCCCACCTGTCTCATGCAGTCCTTAGCTCAACTACTGGGTTTCCAAGCGGAACTCTTCGTCCAAGTTTTTGCTAATTTTCGAAATACATTCGAAGGTTACCATACATGGGCATTTATTCGGTTGAAAAAAGCCCACGCGGTAAGTGTCCAGGGGCCGGTGTGCCATATCAAAGCGATAGAGTTCTCTTCGTTCCTTCCAGGGTTATAATTCTCGTTTCAGTGTCGCTGATTAGGGTGTTAAAATATAAAATGACCACTGCTAGAATTATTCTGGTACCTTTCGGGTCAAAGCTGGAAAAACAGAGGTCCCAAATGGGTTTAGGGCTCCAGGGATCCGGGCTAAAAATGTAGGGCTCCAGTGCTCCAAATATAAGAAAAATAGGGGCTCCAGGGATCCATAGCTTTACTATAAGGTTTCATTTAGCCTCCAAGTGGAGAAAGGCTTCGGACAATGGGCTCCAGGGCAAAAAATGTGTGTTTTCTAGGGCTTCAAAGATCCTCATTTATGACCCTGAAAAAACATGACAACGCAGAATCTCCTTAGTCTTTGGAGTATTGATAATCTCCCATTACTTTTATTCTATGCATCCTGTAGTAGAGTGAAAAGATTAAAATCTTTGTTTCTTTATCACCATAGCGACCGATATGGATACGTCACCACCCTTAAACACTCACATCCAGCTTCGCAGGCAGACGCCAAGGGTGTGCACGTGACATGGATGTTAGCACCCTTCATCAAGTTTCGTGGTGTGGTATCATTCTTTGGACCCATTCTCCCAAAGATTGTGCACAGAGACGACAGCTTCACTCTAAAGGTCTGCTTCCACGTCAACGAACAACTACGTTTTACTACCCTTTGTACGGTCAACCTGCCCTAAGCGGGAAAGCTTGGGATCATAACCAAGTGACCGCTTGGAAGAGGTTTCCGGTTATGGGATTATTTAAGATGTAGGGATTTTATGTGGTATGAGAACATGACTGAGTGCCCACGTTAGATAGGTATCTTTACATTGAGTACATACCAAACCAGTAGATATAGTGTTTTTCGCGAGCTCTGATTGGCTGCTCAAACTCGGGATAGCATCTGTTATTCACCTCCCGGCATTGTTCTGGATTTCCTGTGCGAATTTTCCTCATTTCTCAGAAAAAAAAACTATTTGGCGCTGGCTATCCACTGCTTTGGTACATACTAAAACAATTTTTTTTCCTTAGTGTCGGTGAAGGATGGGAGATATTTATTCGCCCCTTCACAGCTCGGCAAATATCCACCACTATGGCTATTCACCTTTACTTCGGTGAATAATTGTTAAATATACATCGAAACATATATATACTTAATTTAAACACGATCAAAACATTAGTTTTAAAAAAAGGAAAAATTGATCTACATGGTTGCCGTTGTGCCGGAAGTACGAGACATTATGCCACTGAACTCGTTTTTAAACGTTATGTGAGGTTATAATTAATAAATAGATTCCATGTTGCCGTGTGTCTGTTCAGTAATAGATCACAGATGACGTCAAAATGTGGTAAGAACGAAAAAGTGTGTCACTGATCTTCTCACCACATTTTGACGTCATCTGTGACGTATAACTGAACAATAAAAAAGCGCGTATAATTCAGCATATTATATAACATCTGGTAGCTTTGAACGTTAGGTGTAAGACTATTCCACAGTACTTCCCCACTGAAGCAAAAACTGCGTTTTAAAAAGTCAGTACAGGGCTTGAGCAGAGATTATTTGTTTTCTTTGTCTGTATCTCCATATATAGACTGTGCTGAATGGTTTGAACAAGTCTAGCAAGTACTATGTCGCTTGTTTATTCATAGTTCTAAATATTTTTTTTGCTAAGTGTCCATGTTATCTATTTTTGTTTTCGTCTTATCTCAAAAGCTTGACGAGTTGGCCTGGGGCGCAGAATACACTGTTACTTTTGCGGTCGAATTTGATCCTGAAAAAAGTATGAAGCCGGCAAACTATAGCGTGGTGACTCCAGTTCAATTACTCTACTATGACGAGTACAGTGAGAATTCCGAGGGGGAGCTACTGAGTAAGGGAAACTACTTCAGCCACCCCCTCGAAAAAGTTGCTTTTAACGTCGAATTGCCAGGTAAGCTTTCTGCCCTCTCCTCCCCTTTTCTGCGCCTGTCACACATAAGCTAACAAACTACGGGCAAACCTGCAGATTGAATACAATTTGAAAGTGAAGAAGATGGTAAAAAAGATGATGAAGATGTGACTATATAGCGCGCATATAAACTGCACCTGGTGGCTCAGAGATTTGTGCGTCATCGGGGCTTCTTTTGTTGTGGCTCACTTACTACACTTAAGTCCCACATGCTAATGAGATCCATTGGACGGCAGCTTTTATCAGCCACCCTCAATCAGATGTCATCTCAGCTACTCTACCCCCCCCCCCTCCCCCCTCCCATCCCCGCCCATATGATTGTACCGAACGACCTGACAGCAATTTACAGATGCAATTAATTGCATATCTCCTTCCTCGAAAATAATTCGCTAAAATAAATTTGGGGTGACGTCATAGATATGATATTTCACCTCTCTGGTTCAAGACGTAAACTGTTCGAATATCGAACCTCGCACTTCTTCCCATAGTTCACAGCAAGTAGATCGTCTGTTTATGCCGGTGTCGTTGAGTTCACTAGCCTTTTTTTTTAACCAGAATCGCATCATGCGTCTGTATAAGCAGTGTTAGATTGTCCTGTTTACAAGACTTATAGTTCGCCTGTATATAAAAGATGGACGCCAGCAGAAGTTTGCGTCCCACGCGGCTTAGTTTCTTTTTTTTTTATCAGGCGCTCGCTGAAAACGAGCCACAAAAAGACGTGTAAGTTGCATAAAAATAAGCTGTTACTCTTTGTTACTCTTCAGGTTGCTCTGAGGCTTTGGGAATGAAAAGCAAGAGGATCAGTGACTATCAGATCACTGCTTCCTCCAGCTATGCTGAGTCTCAACCATCACAAGCTCGCGAAAGCGGTAAGTACAAAGGCAATATATTTTCGGGATTTGGAGCACTAAAACTATTTGGCATTTTTTCATGACATGTGGTATTGCAGAAGTGGAATATGCAAGCAAGGCTTGCTCATAGACAGTCAGTGTCTCTTTTTCATTTGAACTGATATTCATGCACGCCGTCTCGTGTTGTCGTTTCGTCTCCCACACGGTTGGCTGATCATGAAAACATGCTCAGCTCGAAGCAATAGATATTACTAAACTACTACTAACCCTAACCCTAACCACATCCAGAAAAGTGCTCTTCAACAGCTTTTATTTGAATAGTCACACAGAACTAGCCATTCTCGAAAAAAATTACCACGTATTTTATCAAGACTTTACGCAACCTCGTTTCCAGGGCTTCTCCCCTTCTGTTACAGGAGCATAATCCCTGCCATGGTTCCTGTTTGTAAACAGATGTGGTGGAAAGAGCACAATCAGAAGTTCAATTATTTTTTCAGACCCTGAGGGGTCAAGGGCAGTCTAGAGGTCATTTCCCAGCCTAGTCTCCAGGCGTTCTGGTCCTCTCTTTAGGAGCGTCTCGGTATTAAGCTGGTTATGATAACTTAGAAGTTACCTCAGTTTTAAAACGAGACCAGATAAAAAGCATTCATTTTTTTAGCATCAGGCATTGATTTGAAGGAGAGGCGACTCGAGATTGACTTATTATTACATGGAGCAAAAATTCAAGTGTGTCAGTGTAAAGTGACCTGTGACTTGTTTTTACAGCTGAAGATGCTTGGTGTGCTACGAAACAGGACAAGAATCAATACATTCAGGTCGATTTCCTTATTAAAACTCGCGTGACACGCGTGGGCACTCTGCGCCGTGGAACAAAAGATCACTGGGTTTCCGAGTACAGCCTGCAGTATAGTGACGACGACATCACTTGGATTGATTATATCGAAAATGGTCACGTGAAGGCGAGTGAAGAGAGCCTTCTCTTAGATAGAGAAAGGGAGAGAATGCGTAGACCATTTAGCTTCTGTTTGTTACTTTATCTTTCCTTGTAAAACAAAATAACAGACTGACACAAATCAGTCGGGGAAACAAGTGCTATTTGAGTGCTAATGAGTACTGTCTGAGTGCACGTATTTTGGCAATTGACCAGAAGGATGCTCAGATATCAGGGCCTCGAGGCCTCGATTAAGGTCTCGTTCGCATTGATCACCCTAGGAAAAATGGTTCTATTTTAAAATAAGGCCAGTGTCAGCTTATTTTGTTGTTTCGAAAAGCGGCTAATTCTAGCCCTGGAAGGAAAAACGGTCCTTTAAAAAAAATCATCAGGACAAACTACGTGCTCATTACGTTGGGCTGCATCTACTTTTTTTATGATAAGTCGCACACGTAAGGGTGTAATCTCGTACTTAATCAGATGTCAACAATCTCAAGCGCTGAATGGATGGAGAAAATATAGCCTTCTCCTGATTGCCATCAAAGACAACGCAATTGCTTCCGTGCTATTATGAGATCTGTGCATAATCCGTTGTTTGGATCGAACTTACATAAGCTTATGGATTCAGAATCGAATTCACATTCTTGTCAATTTTCAACTTTGTTACCAGGTCAGTCTTTATAATGATGTCAGCGACTGACATCGAAATGCCGACGTCGACTCGCTTTAATTTTTTGTATCTGTAGTAAAATGCTTAAGCAATCGTTAGATTCGGTTTTTGAAACCAAGAATTATGGGCTAAAAAAATCCGTAGCCGAAGGATAAATTTTGATGTTCGATTAACGAGAATAAACTGTGGACTAGCGCTAATTGATTTTCTAGGAAACAGAGCATGTGTTTGAACTCGCACCGGCTGTGGTAGTGGAGAAATTTTATGCTTATGGGGCAGAATAAAAACTAAATAAATGTAAAGAAGATCCTCGCAGTTATTAACGCAACTTATGCAGTTGCGAAAAGAAAGCCTGAAAAAAATCAAGCTTGCGGGATTCGAACCCTGACCTCTGCGATACCGGTGCAGCGCTCTAACCAGTTGAGCTAACAAGCCAGCTGGGAGCTGGTCATTAAATTGGTTCGTAATATACCCGGGAAAGATGAAGATTGGAATCTTCCCTCGTAATTTGTCTTGTTTAATGGTATGTTATTTTTTGAAATACTAGAAAGTGGCAAAAGTGGCCAGAATACGATGTCTTACGTAAACAAAGAAGACAACGACTATGGAACCACAAATTGAACTCCTAAAACGCCCCGCCCCTTCCTGAATCGAGGGGGGTGTTCGTATTTCTTTCTGATTGGACAAATTAAGTCGGAGCCTCTTCGGGCCCCTTCGGGCATAGAAACGAGAATTGACTTAAAGTAGTACTTGTCCACCCGACAGAAATAAAGTACGCTAGAAAAAGCAAATTCGAAACTACGTTAAGTCTGCACAAAGTATTGTTGGCTCGCATCAGGCAGTCTTAGATTTTTGGCTTGAGGCGGCTGCCGACGCTGTGTTGAGAAAAGGGGAGAGGCTCCGCTGTTAACTACTAAATCCGACGTGGAAAGACTTTTTGAGAGAGGGAAGGCCATAAATAGGGAAGGCTAAAACGGCTAAAAGGGAGGGGGAAATCTGTGTCGATGTTGTGCAGAATCGAATGTGATATACTGCTCGTAGTCCTGACTTTTTGACTTGATAATTACTACCTGGGGGGGGGGGGGGGGAATATGATCATGAATAGCCCGGATAAGGCCAAGTTTTAGCAGCGTTCTCATCTTTTCTTACGTGGGTCGCTCTATAAAGTTGTGTTATTTTTCGTTTCGCGTTTCCCGTGGGAACGGTTTACCAAGCGAAACAAAAAATAGAACCTGATCACAGGTTAGATCATGAATCGCTTGGGAGTAATATTGTTCAGAACATTATTGTCTTCTTCTAAGTATTGTTAATTACCCCTATTTTTTTCTGAATAGTATACGTTTCTCTGAACTACACTGGTCTTTGCTCAAGATGCGTGGTTTTCCGTTTTGCTTTTTGTTAAGGTATTCAAGGGTCCGCAGACTTCCTCTGACAACAATCTTATCATCCACTGTCTCCGTCACCCAATCGAGGCTAATAATATCCGGTTGCGCCCGCTGAAATGGGATCAGCAGATTTGCTTACGAATGGAGCTGTATGGCTGTGATATACCAGCATCACCAGGTAAACAAGAATTTTTTCCGGAAGCACTTCTCACAAGGGAACACCTTTGGGAACCTTTGTGTCGCGGTCCTAGCGTATTGTCCTAGTCCACCGTTCTAGTTGTCGCGGGTGCGTAATCGAATGCGACATCAGGCGTCGAGCTTAACGGCAAGGTTAGCACTCTGACCCAAACCTAACGCTTGGAGCTCCCTTTGAGTGTTAAGCGCGATAAGGACTCGGAACGGGACTGCCATTGTGGGACATGTTCTATTATCAGCATGAGACGTTATTGTCACATCTTATGAATTGTACTGATTATTTTATAAATATTCAATTAATTTCATTCATCTCGTCATGCTTTGAACAGAGAGACAAACTAGTTACAATGGCTACCTCTCTGAATGGTTAAAAATAAGAAATGGTTGTAATCTCTTTAGTTATTTTAATTAATGAAGTAATTAATAATTAAATTTAAGTGGCTTTTGCAATACTGTAATACTTTGTTATAGTCATGCAAATAAAGCTTGTTGTTGTTGTTGTTGTTGTTGTTGTTGCTTTCTGGGAGTGAACAGTGTTGTGCTCTTGTGTAGCAAGATAACTGTACAGTGCCCTCTTGTCTGCATACAAGAGGTGTTTTGCTATAACGTGATAGATGTGTCCTCTTACAGGAGATGTTCTATGTCCCTTAATGGGAGATATTCCTAAGCCAGTAGTGTGTACCCAAATAAATAAGTAGAAGCTGGCAGTTCGAGTCGGTGGTCGGTTTTACCTTGCAAAATGTCGCAGCTCGGAATACCCGCGGCGCATTGAGTATCAAACAACAACAATAACCTTTATTTGCATGACTATAATTATTTACAGTATTGCAAAAGGTACGTAAAAACAAGAACAAAAAGAAAAAGAAATAATAATTATTATGATATTAATAACAGATAATCAAGTGACATCATTCTTAGATGACAGGATACTGTCACGCAAATTATTCAATAATGAAATATATTTCGTCAATCGTAAATTAAGATAAACATCTTCGGAGTTCATCAGTTTAATCACCAGGTCCGAGTAAGATAGCTGCTGAGAATTATGGAGATGACTTTGTATTTGAGCAAAAAATTCATTTCTAAGTTTGAAATATTTCGGGCAATAGCAGAGGAAGTGAATTTCAACAACAAGGACAACATTAAGGGGAACAATCTTAACTCTGTAAATGGTTTGAACCCAGGAGTCATATCTCAAGTCGGTGGAGAAAACGACAAACTAGAAATCGTGATATCAACAATCACATTGCTGAACACCATCAGTTTACAAATAAACCTCAGAATCGACTGGAAATCTGCTAAATGCGCTACCTACAATACGGACTACTATCAACGAATCACTCTGGAAAGCTGAAACACCACTGAACCGTTGCCAAGAAATACCTACAAGTTACAAACGACTTGTTTACGCCACCAACAAGACAGACAAACAATAGACAAACCGACTGATTTTACTAACAATAGATCAACGGGCATTTACTAACAAAAGACGGATCGAAAAGTACCAATCACGTTTTAGACTGTACCTCTTTTTTCTTCAGCCAATTGCATCTCGCCGTTGGGCCTGGAGTCCGGTGACATAAAAGACGAAGCTTTGTCAGCGAGCAATTCCAGGCCACAATTCATTCGCCTCAATATGGAGGTCCCAGTTTTCCCGCATGGATGGTGGGCTGGACGTGGCCAGGTTCCTCCAGATTATCTCCAGGTAATCTTCTGCTTACCATTTCCTTATTCGTTTATGTCTTCATAATTAGTCACCATGCATACCATACATACCATCCAACTCAATCTCGGTTATTTTCTGGCTTTCTCACTGGCTCACCGCACACAGGCTGTCAGCGGGTAACTTCATAAGGAAGTAGATACTTTGTCAAGTGCCACGGAGTTCGAAAGTTTTTGCTGTGCTCAAGGAAGGGTTGTCCCCACCCCCCTCCCTCCTTCAAAAAAAAAAAGAAAGAAAGAAAGAAAGAAAGAAAGAAAGAAAGAAAGAAAGAAAGAAAGAAAGATAAAAAATGCAGGTACGATTACCGCAAAGTTACAGTCAACGCGCCTCACGCATGAACGTTCAACTTCAAATATTCATCGATTAGTTCATTCTACGATTTCGTTCTTCGAAAAATTTAGCGATTCTTTGAAACTTGGATTCTACATTCGAAACACTATTTTAGTTATTCGAAATCTTTTTTGTAACATCGTAATAATAATTCAAACTTTCCGAACAGAACTGAAAAGGTGGTTTTTTTTTAGCTCAGTTTTCCGGTTAATGTCACGCGTGATATTTCTATTGTTTTCAAGCCCGGCGCAAAAAAATGGCGAGAACATAAAGCCGACAAAAATAACCCGTAAAGAGAACATCGACAACAGCAATCCTTAAAAAGAAAATCCAAAGGAGTCTCTAATTTTAACAAGGCAACTTATTCTTTGGCTGGAGGTTTCGTGGCTTAATCGGAAACCCGAAAAAAAATATAAACAACAACCGCCACAATTTTATTTTCGCCGCGGTGTGTTGCGGCCGGTGTACATAGGTTTGCACATGATCGGAACATGAAAGTTTAGGTTCCCTAACTCAAAATGGCAAGAAATTCGCTTGGGGGCTTTTACGATCCTGGTAAACCTTTGCCTTCTAATGCAACGGGAACGAGTACGAACCTTTCCCTTCTAATGCAAGGAGCGAAATCGTTAACCTTTTCATTGCTGGATTGGGGTTGTCAGATATTCCAAGGAACCACGGAACGCGAGAGTGCCAAAAGGAGCTGTTCATAAAATCGTCCGACACTATTCAGTCCACGCGACGACTCAACCATTTTCTTGTGGAGGTAAAGATCCTAGATAACAGATGACTTCCCTGTCAGAAGTAATTGATGAGCACTTCTTCCCAGTGCGCCATGTAGACGATTTCTGATGTTGCGTGTGAACTTTCGAAGAATCAATTTCGTTCATCGAAAAAAACTCATTATCTTTCAATCTGTCTACAAGAATAAGGTCATCCATTTAAAGAAAGGAATGCGCACGTGAAGAATGCAATCTTCATTCCACGATCGTTCATGCGTGAACCGCGTTGACTGTAAGAATTTAATGAAACAATTGTCCTACACTTGCCTGTTGGATATGGGGTGACTTAACCCTTAAAGCCCCAGTAGTGATCAGCATCAAATTTCTCCTCATTATATCAGTGCATTATAACACATAAAGGTCATGAGAGTTGGGAAAATGATCACCAAAGATGATTAGCCTTGATGTCTTAACAAGTTCTCCCAATTAGTACTCAATGAAATGTATACAGTCCAGTAAGGAGAATTTGAATAATGATGCCGGGGCTTAAAGCGTTAAGAAAACTCATAATCTCTTGGGTGATTATATCAAGCCAGAAACGCATGAGTTTATCATATTCAACGCGTGCTTGTAAAATAATTGTTAACCCTTTAAGCCCTGATATGAAAATGCATATTCTCCTATCTCTTCTCCATACATTTCTTATGGAACTAGTAAGGAGAATATCTCAAAATATCAAGACAGCTCATTCTTGGTGATCACTTTCTTTATTCTCATCACTTAATGATGTAAGGGGAAATTGCATTTTCGTCACTGTTATATTGGACATAAACTAATCACCAAGCGTAGGATCCCAGTTTCCACGGTCAACTTCCCAGGCGTTCCTTCCCATTGTGGCGCAAATCTACGACATCACCAAATTCAAACAAGAAAGGCGTTGAAGGTAGGGGCTGGCGGTGGCAACCATTTACACGGATTTATTAGGCCAGATTTATAACACCCATCCATTGGTTCTCAGATTGACTTTGGTTCATTGAGGAAAGTGACAAGAGTGGCGACCATGGGAGCCCATAGCATCGATCGCATCAGTTCGTCGTATTACGTTGAAACGTATAAGCTCGAGTACAGCAACAATGGTTTGACTTGGAAGCAATACCGAGAAAATGGACAGGTCAAGGTAAGGAGTTCAACATTCTTTCCTTGGACATTTTCTGGATCACTGAACCTCACTGGCTAGTTTGTTAATTCCTCAAATATTATCTCTAAATAAATGTAAAGAAGATCCTCGCAGTTATTAACGCAACTTATGCAGTTGCGAAAAGAAAGCCTGAAAAAATCAAGCTTGCCGGGATTCGAACCCTGACCTCTGCGATACCGGTGCAGCGCTCTAACCAATCGAGCTATCAAGCCAACTGGGAGCTGGTCATTAAATTGGTTCGTAATATACCCGGGAAAGATGAAGATGAAATTATGAATATATGAAGCTGGGAGCTGGTCATTAAATTTCATATATTCATAATTTCATCTTCATCTTTTCCGGGTGTATTACGAACCAATTTAATGACCAGCTCCCAGTTGGCTTGATAGCTCAATTGGTTAGAGCGCTGCACCGGTATCGCAGAGGTCAGGGTTCGAATCCCGGCAAGCCTGATTTTTTCAGGCTTTCTTTTCGCAACTGCATAAGTTGCGTTAATAACTGCGAGGATCTTCTTTACATTTATTTCTTCATTCCGCAGTTCAAATATATGAATTTCATATAGTCATAATTTCAATATTATCTCTGTACTACCTCGCTTCTGCAGCTTTTTAGCCAAATGAGTGCCTTTTTTTTTTTTACTAAAATGGCTATGCTTGAATGCGATTCTAATCCTTTCTCTAGGATGTGAGAGGGCCGAAAAGCAAGTTTGAAGCCAAATACGCCGTACTTGCCAAGCTTGCTGAGCCGTTCCTGGCGCGTTACCTTCGGATTATTCCAAACGATGGGAGTAGTAGTTTAAATGTTATGAGAGCTGAAATTTACGGTTGTTTTGCTGAAGAGCTTCCGCCTTACAATGGTAGGTTCATACGCTGAGGCCAGATTACAGAGCGACCCGCTGTGATCACTTTTAATGACTGGACATGCTTACGTAGAAACCACCATTCGAAAGGCGTTGTTTCAATAATTACAGAGTAAGCTTTCCTTGCAAACTGATGTAATAATTAAAAACAACACTAGCCTGCGTAGCAGGCGTAAACGGGGAAGGGGAAAGGAAGCGAGAACGCGGGAAAATATGGGGGTCTGAAAGCTAAAACAATACGTACATTTCTACATTGCGCAAAGTAGTCAAAGTGAATGAGTGATCACGAGTGAGTGAGATTCGAAGAACTCGATGGTCTGTGTAACACAGTATGTCAGATTCTTTGCTTTCTGGTAACTAGATGTTAGTACGCCAGAGCTCCGTGTGAACTCAATTTAATTATTTTTATCTGTGTTACTAAATGTTGCTTAGTACGCCAGATTCTGAGTGAACTTAGTGTCGAATCTTTTTTCATCTGTGTTACTAGATGTTCCCGAGTACGCCAGACGTTCATTCCTGTTGGATCCCGTCACTGACCGCTTTTTCACTTGTATGTATTCCGCTGAAGAGTAAGTAGGACGACTGCTGCATCATCACTTTGAAATCCTTAATTGGTTGTAATAAAGTTTTTTATGTGTGACCGAAAGGATAAATACTTACCACCATTTTCACTACTACGCGACTTTTCTTTTCAAAACACCTCTGAGCACTTTGCAATACGTTTCCGTCAATCATACCTTATATGGGAAGTGTGTGATGTTACCCCAATTGAATTGAGCTCGAAGGAATCAGGATGGCGCCAAAATATCCCGTACATTTGCGCTGGCGAGTCATATATTGACTAATAAGAGGCTTTAGAGTCGTTGATGTTGCACGAATACTTCACGTTTGGCAGATATTTGTAAAGAAATTTCGACATTTCTTCAGAATTAAATACCCGCTCGGTGGATTATCCTATTCGGCGGATGGTAAGCTTGCGTTTACCGGTAAGTAAATGGAATAATAATAAGTTCTTTATACAGAAGAATTTTAAGATGCATAGCCAGAATAGCTTATGTTTTGTAAGTGCATTTCGGACGGAACATCTAGGAGGTGTAAAAGCGCCATTTCTTCCTCCTTGCAAGTGGAGGCAAATTGTATTTACTTAGTTGTCTTTTTATATTTCATGCACCCTTCATATGGAAAGAGATATGTCTCTAGTCCTGGCACATCACTCTTACCCAGTATGAGCCCTTTTGGGCTGAGGGAAGATTAAGGGTGATTATCATTTAGCCAAAATTTTGGAAAATTCCGGTTAAAAACAGATGGTAAGGCTATTTTTCGGAAACTTCCATGGAACATTTTGGACAAGCTACCGAGGTATTCCTTTTTTTGCCGGTAGGAAAGAACCGGTCGTAAATTAGCTAAAGTTCTAATCCTTTTCTCGAATCAAGTCTTCCGCTAAAGAAAAGTGGCGTAAAATTCGACACGCGGGCTCTGGAAACAGTACTGCGTAAATAGTTGGTCACATGCACAAAACGGTAAATTTACGATTCAGAATGCATTTGGTCATTCCAATTGGTAAATGGCAAGGACCTGGGTATGAGTAGAACGACCCGCGCGGTGCGCTGCGGGCATTAGCTTATTTTTGCTTCTTTCCTTCCCATAGCCGTCCGCGCGCTTCCCCTTATCCAATGTCCCTTTTACCAAAAATCAACTGAAAATAAGGGCTGACATCGGTGCAAGTTAGTGCGCTTGCACAATCCATTATTGCTCTCCAGTGAGTTCCTCTACTCAGGCCCAGATTGTTCAAGCTGAATAAGTGCCAATTTTGAATTCCAAATTTCCAGTGAATCTTTTTTAGGGTAAGCCCGCTCTCGCTCTCACTCTCGCTCTCTCTCTCTGGCCGCCCAGTCACTCAAGCTACAAGACCTGAAGGAGGTATATTTATTACAGTTATCAATCAGCTCACTTTCGGTTTTTAAACCATAAACTTTATTCTTTGTTATCCTAGAGCTGAAAGCAGCTGTTTTTCAACTGTGGATGGAATAGAATGGACTGGTATGTTATTTCGTCTCTTGAATTTAAAGTAAAGTAAATACAAAATCAATGTTCTTCATGATTTATGTCTGTCCTTTTTCGGTGAAAACTGTTTCTTGCACTTGACCTCTGGCATCGCACGAAAGACTAAATTTTTAGCTCAAACGCATGGGATGGTACACACCTACAAGAAAGGAATTTGGTGCACGGTTGCTGTCGTTACCGTTTTTGTTTACTTGAATCTTCAGTGTTCAGAAAACTGTCGTTTCTAGAAGCACTTGAAATTTTTCCAGTAAGCATTTTTTTCACAGGCATCAAAGTCTCTCATTTAAAACGAGACCAAAAGCGGTAGCAGGTCTTATGGATACGATTTTCTTTCACATCCAAATAGAAGTCGTTTTCCAATGAAAGTCTAACTTGCATCAGGCCTCACTTTGAAACTGGGACTAAAGAAACACGATAATGTTCGACTGATCAAGCTTTCTTGTGCTGTCAATTGTGACGCCATTTTGAAAGCGGAGATAGCCTGGACTGGGCGTTTCAATTGGTGCCATTGACAAGGTAGTAGGATTAATTAAGTTTTCAGAGAGAAAAATGACTGAGCCCTTGCAATTGTCTGGAATACAAACAATTTGTCGTGATAAAAGGTAGGTAAAGTCGCACACGAGCCAAGGAGACCCATGCCCACACGGCCCGGCCGGAGCTTAACCCGGTTTCTGTAGCATGAAGCAACTGAGAGTATTGCTACTCCCCCCCTGGATGGGATGGTAGTCTAAAGCAGGGTTACCCCCCAGAAGTATGTCTCCGGTACCCATTTTATACACCTGGGTGGAGTTTCTTGTCTAAGAAAACAACACAATGGCAGCTAAGGGACTGGGCCTTGAACCACCTTCAGATCTGAATTCCAACGTGCTAACCACTACATGTACACCACCGCGCCCCCGCAATGTCGTGATGAAAAGCGGTCGTATTTACGGGGTCGTCATAAGGCAGAATTCGACTGGGCGTCTTACTTGATGTTTTCTTTTTTCTTTAGCTATTAAACCTTTAATAATCAGCATAACAGCTGCTTGTCCCACGCGAAAAGAACTTTATGGCCTGGATCGGAGAATGAACTTCCACTGCAGTCGTGACTCTGGTGAAACTTGGCGACAGATCACTAATGCTTACTTGAAGGAAGTAAAAAAAGGCGCCAGTTTGGTGCACGCCACGCCACTCCCGGAAACGCTTGTATCTGAGGTGCCCACGGCTAATTTGACAGCGGTCGCTAATTCTACTGGTGTCACCTGGGGCGGTAAGTGCAATCAATAAAAGCAATATTTTTGCTTATTAGTCCTATGTTCAGTATGGAGGTTGAGGCTTCTAGTAGACAAGGAAGTAGAAGTAGGCTAAAAAGCACTATTTTCCCCGGTATTGAAACTTTGACACGTGTCTATGCTCTCTCGCAATAGTCTAATAGCCCCATTCAAAAGAAATTTTAAATACCTACTCTTAAAGAAATAACGGCTTATCACATGCACAAACAAAATAAGCCTCCCACGCAGTCGTTTTTAGTGGAGTCGGATGGGGGGAGGCTAATCCGACTCCAATAAAAACGACTGCCTGGGAGGCTAACACAAAATAACTCTCGCTTCTGGAAAAGACTATAATAATGCACTGTTCTTTGATTCGATTATTGTAGTGTCTGGTTCTGGCATCCATGTGATGGCCCATGGAGGCGATTCTTGGACTATGGTGGGCACATGGAAATGTTGCGGCATGTAACTACAATGGCTGGGCCCAACAAGCATCACTCTGCATTGTACATACATGTTATAATACCAAACAATCACTTTTCCAAGGGAACAAAGAGAACGGAGAGGGGAGGGGAGGGAGGCAATTTCAAAAAAAGAAAGACGAATGGGGAGTTCCGAATAAATTCTATTTGTAAAGCGGCTTGAGATGGGGTGCCTGTTGTCAATAAGTGTTGTTTTGTTCACCTTGGTACCCTGGGGGGTACTCCCTTATATGGCCTATACGGGGACGTGCCGCTGGACAGGGTATGGTTTTCCTCCTCTCCTCCTCTCTGTCCTGAACAGGTTTTATAATTTTACGCGAGTCTGTCCTAAACAGGGTATGGTCGCACGATTGTCGTCGTTAAGAATGGCTTAGATCGGAGACGTTTGTTGGTCTTTAAAACACCTTAAAATTGTGAAAAACAAGAGAATGTGCATTTTGTACTTTTTGCTAAACAGAGACCTAAAATGGAGGGTATTTTCCTAAGCAGGGTGGGTAATTTAGGTCTATTTTGGTCCTAAACAGGGTCAGGGTTTCCGACCCTCGGCCGCACCCCTCCACAGGAGTCAAGTCCCCCCCCTCCCCCCACATGGGCTTGGTGCCTGAAGCACCCAGCGTGAAGGCCAGCTGATGTTTTCTCCTATATCCCATTGTGGAACACTCAAATGAACCTAAAACACACAGTATTACATGTAAAATCATGTCAGTTTACTTGCAATTATTTCACGAAGGTTCCTTTTGAATGTGAGGTGACAAATAAGCAACGAAGCGAGTGCATCGAGCTGACCCAACAAGCGGGAGTAGAATAATTGTTTTATTAAGTTCTCAACCTCTATTATCGATGCTGATTTTTTTCCCCATATTTTTTATTTGCAAATAAAAATAACACGGGGTCCAATTTCCACGTAAAGCTAAAAGCAGGGTTATTCGCAGGCATTCTGCGTGTGTGAAGCAATGAAAAAACTAGAAATGTAACAACCGAGTTTGAGAAATTAATTACCCCAAGTATTCCCCTTCACTGAGAGTAGTGATACGATGTATTCAAGCAATAAGCATTGTGAAAAACAGGCAAGAAAGAAGTAACTTTATAAGTGCACGAGACGCTAATTCGCGCGGCTGCAGAGTCCTCTCAACAACGACGCTAAAAATTCCTTACTGTTGACTCAGTAACATTCAAATTTGAGTTAGTGTCTCTGACTTGTTCCTTAACAATTTCATCTTTACAGATAACAACAGAAATACTATCAAGCTAGTTTCCTACACATTTCGTTCCTGGAAAACACAGCGTGGGGGGCACGAAACACGATTTGTATTTTCGAAATATTAAATCGTAGGGAGCTAAAGGCAAAGTGGGCTAACCAAAAGATCTGTCAATTGCATATGGTAAATAAAGCAATACACTTTAAATGTGTTTCAAAAAGGGATCGTTATCAAAAGAACTATAAATGTCTTCCATTTTTTGGTAGGGAAAAACTTTTATTGTTCTTTTGGAGGAAAAATAGACATTTTATAGTTTTTAAGTTTGCTTTCCGAGCTCCTTATCTCTTTCTTGTTAGTAGTATGATGGTTTTTATTGGCTAAGATCATTTTACTGTTTTACAACTTCTATTCAACCACTAATAGAAACCGTTTTTCTTCTTTATTAGCGATTTTTTGAGTACGTACCAATTTTAGAGGTGATTTGTGAACGATTTCCAATCGTCTGTGTTAGGTTTACCAGCGATATCACGGCAATACTCCAGTTTAGAGGTCACCTAGACTAGCTGAATAAGAATGCCAATGACGCAGTTTTCAGTACAGCGTAAGTCTCAACCTGAAGTAAAATATGCAAAAATTTCGATAGGAAAGTTCTCAATTCTGAAATAAAACAATGCACAGAGATGCGAATAGTTCATCTTCTCGCTGATATATGTGTGTGTTTTAGTCAGTTTGTCGATAATCCTGTAAAATGTGTCTTTAGTATTTTTTATTCAGCAATCTTGATAACCTCGAAGCTAGACCAGGAGACTAATAAACTGCAGTTTGAAATGTTTTATACTGGTGGGAGCCCGGCTATGGGATAAACAGATTAAACATGCAATGTCAGCATGAAACTCGTCAAAGCTTCCTTGGAGGGTTACCAAGACAGTAAAAGTCAGTAATCAGCTTTGACATCTCTTTACATTAAATTGTTGTGAAATCGCTATAACACAACCGGTAGTTTACAAGAGCGAATTGAAACGCCGTGTAAAATCGTTCTGCAAATCGCATCAAAAATTCAACAGGCCCTTACAATACCCAGTTTAGGTGACTCACGTAAGTTAAATTGCCCTTCTGTTATATCGCATGGAAATGTAAACCATTATTATAATGAACATGCATGCTTTTATCCGTGGAGAGGTTCTGGAAATCTTGACTTGTGGTCTTAAATATGTCTGTGAAAATATGAGAAATGAGTTAGAAAATAAAACAGCTGTAGAACAAAGGCGTTTGTGCTTGTCATCATCATCATCGTCATCATCATCATCATCTCCCCTTTATGTTGTTTCACTTGTATGGAATACTATACTGCGTTGCCATAGTGATAGAAACGACTGAGTCTTTAAGCGAATTGAAGCACGCGTTTGCCGAATGCTATTTTCCCAAAATTTTAGTTTGGTGTTTTTTTAGGAAATTTGCCGAAAGCAGAAAACAATAGCATCGGCAATTAACATGTGCCACAAAGTGCAAATTAAAGTGCTAGAAATACAACCTCCGCTCCGCTCCGCCTCTGGACATTCCATAACGATGAAAGGTTCTTTCTGGACACACAATAATATAATTGCGCCCACTCATCAGTTTCTGAAAATATAGATCAGAAACAGTGGTCTTAGCGGTCGGTATTGCCAAAATGGACCCGTTTTCGTGTCCATTGGAATGAAGTTTATTCTGTTTGCGTCACCTTGAAATGGTGATAATGCATGTCATGCCTTGCAAAGAATAACATTTTATCACGAAAAAGACCTAACCTTTTTGTAGTAGTAGCTTTGTAGCGAGTGTTTTCCGTGGAACGTTTCCAACTTTCGCGCGTCAAAAACTTCAAATTAAAAGCGAAAAACTCTTCCAACACGCGAAAAACACCCACAAAAACGTTTCTACGCAGGCTACTTTGGTAGATATTTCAAAACAATTTCATGTTCGTTTTAGAGCTATGTATCTTCTCATGATAAATTTATCAGGCAATTACTTCTCTAGCTCTAATCGGTCATTGTTAAGTGTTTTAGTGAAATGGCATCGACAAAATAGCGAGCGAACAATTTCTCTGGTCAGTGAAATGAAAACGATTAACACTTCAAAATGAAGTTTTTGACCAAACAAGTGTCAAGGGTACGTGATAATTTCTCGATTAAATGTATTATTAGGAAAGTTCGGTAATCAGTTTCACTTAAAAATCTTAAAACAAGGAAATTCATAACAAAACTCATTCTTGAACATCAACAATATGTATATATATAGAAAGTATATATATATATAGTATATATATATAGAAATATATATAGAAAGTATATATAGAAAGTTTGCATGTCATAGCATCATCCTTGCGCCTTTGTCAATCATGACATTGAGTGTAATGTCGGATGTGCAACTCCGAGTGGGTATAGAAAACTCTAACGAACTTTCTATATAATTTACTGTAATTACTCAAGAATAACCATTTTCATTCTGACCATTTTCATTTTTGACCAAACAAGTGTCAAGGGTACGTGATAATTTCTAGATTAAATGTATTATCAGGAAAGTTCGGTAATCAGTTTCTCCTACTTCTGATAATCATGCCCGATAATTCTGCAAATGTCTTCCTGGTTACTATGCATTTCGTTAAACATCAATAAAGTATGTAGATACAAGACTAAATTCAAGGCGGTATGAAATTATATATTTATAAAGAGGGAATGCAGGCACATTAAATATTTCATGCAATTGTCTTGATTCATTAAAAGGCACAAGCTTTTATATTTTAAAGAGCTTTTAACAGCTCAATGCTAACACGATGTTAATTAGTGTGAAAATTGTTTCTTGTGGGATTTTTTGAACAACATTTTGCCGAAAACAATCTTATCTTTTACAATTAACTAAAAACTTTTATCCTCTTGGCCCTCGACAACAACAGTGCCTCCCTCTAAGCAAGCTTGGAGCTGTAGAGGAAACAAATCATGATGGAACTCAAAGCCTTCTTCATGGTTATTATTCTTTCACGACTTTTTCAATCAGGTAAAAAAAAAAAGATTTGTAATGACATGTAGAAACATTTGTCACTTAAAAATCTTAAAACAAGGAAATTCTTAAAACTCATTCTTGAACATCAACAAAATATATATAGAAAGTTTGCATGTCATAGCATCATCCTTGCGCCTTTGTCAATCATGACATTGAGTGTAATGTCGGATGTGCAACTCCGAGTGGGTATAGAAAACTCTAACGAACTTTCTATATAATTTATTGTAATTACTCAAGAACAACCATTTTCATTCTGACTCCCTTTTAAAGGAATCTCTACTCTGAAAACCATGTTTTTTTAATTTGCAACAGACTTTACAACGGGTGAAGGGTGATGGGTATAATTTAGATCGAAAGTTGTTTTAGAGGCCAAGAAACAAGCGCAACATTTTCGTGCAACTTGTCGTTGCAAATTGAGATTGTTTATTACGCTTACACTTTTACCTCCGCGCTTAACCAATTTTTTATGTTGCAACGCAACAGTTTATTGCGCGATAAGTTGCACAAATATGTTGCCCTCATTACGTGGTCTTCAATTTATTCGAAAAGTTTTCGAATGTATTTTGAAAGGTTCATTCATTCTTTAGCGGTTTCTACGCAGAACTCCTGTATCTTTATTGTAAGTTTCCATTCCAGTTCGGGCAGATACCTTTAGAAGGAGCACGTAAAAACTAACAAACGCAAGACGTCAGTACCACCAGAAAAAAAATTCCATATTTGCTGAAATAATATCTCTGCATCTAGACAAGACATAACACTTGAATTCACGCAGTTTGCTAGCACTGACCTGCGCGCGTCTTCTAGAGGTATAGTTGTTTTCTTTGTTCGAGCCGAAATGCAAGGTGCATTAAAATATTTTTACACGCTCCTATCAGCGTTTCAAAAAAAAAAAAAACTTTGAAATGGTGGAAAAAACTTGTCAGGCAAGTTTTGGAGCAAGTTAGTTTTAAACATGCAATCTGACTGAAAGTGCATTTCCTGGACCCAGATTGTAATCAGTACGCAAGCTTTGCGGGTTCTGGGCTTCTATCGATGTGGTAATATTCTTTTTCATCATTGTAGCTTTGTGCAAAGGACATCAAATCAAACGAAGATCCAACATTGTAAGTAGGACCGCTTCCTTTGAATTTACGTATTCATGAAGCAACAAATGTTCAAAGCACTTCAGTTTGTATTGTTGATATCCTTCTGAACCCTTTCCATTTCCAAGATTGAAAAATTAATTATTTTGTTGTTTGCAGCGGTGGCGTCACGCGACGAGAGGTTTTAAGTGCTGAAATTTTCTTTGATTTTCTTCGATGCCTTTGTAGTAGGCGTTCTCCAAACTCCTTGTCCACTGTGTATCTTTGGAAATCCGATGATCCCAGGTCCAAGATTCCTATCCCAAGTCTAATAACTTTTCTCTATTCCGGGAGGTGCGTTTAACAAGACTCCTAAAGATATTTAGTGTCAGGAGCCAATGATGGGCTCCTGCTCATGTCCAAGGACTACACATAATCAGTTTAATGAGTTCTGTTGACTAGAGGCCATATTTTTAATTATGCAAACTAGCTAGCCCGATTTGTCGCATATATGCATTTTCCTCAATAGTAACTGAAAAATATCTCAACAAGCCATCATGGTTTCTTACCATTGCCGGGTGAAAGTCATGTTCCAGACGTGAAATGTTTACAGGAATTATTCAGTGAAAATTACGACTGAGCCCCTATATCTTCCTGTTTCGACTTCGTGTTGGGTTTTCGAAGGCCGGTCCTTTTACAACTGACAAGGGGGCAGTGTTCACACAGCAGTGGCGGCACTTGCCTGCCATTAGTGTCCAGTTTGATCATCCGGAATTCGGAATCGTATGAGGTTTGCGTTTTGGTATTGAAATTCGTCCTTATATTGTAATTTTGCTTCGGGTACTCCAGTTTTCCTGCATGCCCGAAAACCAACATTTCTATAAACTCAAATTTACTCTGAAAAAAAATTGGAGAAGAGCACTTTGCGGTTCCGCTGCGAATTCTAATATACTCGTTTCATCACTTATTTATTTATACTCATTTATGTACATTTTTGTTTGTGTGTTTACCAGCAACAAATGGCTCTTGGTGTTTACTTATTATTTAACTAGTAATCGAGGAATGTAATGTAAACAATTTTGTTTTTGTTATAGGGCGATCCTAGTCTACAGATGACAGTTAATCACTTCCTTGATAACAGTCTGAGCATTACGCATGGGTAAGAAAACAACAAAAGGGGCCGCTTAACACCATTCAGTGACAACTTTTTGATGGATTCCATTTTATCGAACCAATCTTGGAATGGAAACCATCAAAAAGATTTTCAAAAATATGTCAAAACTAATCAAAAACTTTGTGCGAGTGGAAGCGGTACAGCGTGCGACCGTTTCCTCATCAGACGAGCGGCCGTGATATCCAAAACTAGATTTCTTTGGGCTCGAAACGTCAGCTCCTTTATGGCTGCCAACGTAGGCGATGTAAAGGGAGGAAGGAGGGGGGATTGGCGAGTGCAAAGCGCAAGGCGCGAGGGAGCGGAAAATTGGGGAGGCTAGTTAACTTTTTAATTTCATGCAAAATTTTATAGTGTTTTACGTCCTCACCGACGCAGCATCGCGGCTTCCAAGTTTGATACAAACCACTTATTTTAAACTTTGTTTTTTTCAGATCTGAGCATGCGTACGGCTTCATTGTGAAACATTCCCATGATTCCCAGTCAGACGCGCTTGGTGTTCACGTGACCTGGATGCTGACACCATTTGTAAAGATGACTGAAGTGACGTCTTCTTCACTCGTGGGATCATATCGACTGGAACACAAACGGGATAGCGTGACTTTCAAGGCAAGTGAACTATAACGGTGATGATGATGATGATGATGATGATGACGACGATGATATTGATAATAACAATGAACATGACAATGGTGATGATGACGGTGATGATGATGATAATGTTAATGACAATGATGATGATGATGACAAAGATCAATTGTGTTGACAAATAAAACGATAAAGACAACTTTTCTGCCCAATCTTGAGAGTTTTCCATACGGATCTCTTTTACTGAGGTCAGGAACGAACACGAGAGAGACTAACCCTGTAAAAATGCGTCGCTAGTATTTTATCTCAGCGCTTGCTGAACCCGAAACTTTACTTTTTTCTCATTTTATAATTAAAATTGTAAATTCATTTTGAAAATTTTTAGATTGACCAGATTCCGTGGATGAGCGAGGCGCACATAAACTTCAGTATAATATTCGACAACGAACACTCCTTGAAGACCGGCTTGCATCACATAGTAACGCCGATTCAACTGTTGTACTACAAGGAATACAGCGAGGATTTACAAGGTCACGTGATAACAAAAGGGGCTCCCTTCTCCAGTCCCCTGCAGACAGTTTCTATGGAGGTTGAGATTCCTGGTAGGATTTTCCCTATTTGTAATAGGGTTATTAAATATTAAATTAAAAAATTAAATTAATTAATTATTGCATTTTAGAACATTTTTACTTTAACTTTATTCTATTTTATACGCTGATTGTAATTTGTAATTAAGTTATTGCACGAGAGATAATAGCAAACGAAACTATTATCATAGTTTTCATGCTTAGCTCTCGGAAAAAAAAACAAGAGATTTTCCTCTCTTGACTAGAAATATTGTTGTTACTCTTCCACCTATGAAGAGTAGTCGGTCGGTTCTCAAAGTCTTCGTCTAATCTATTTCTAGGATGTTCTGCGGCTCTTGGAATGGCGTCTGGTGCAATTAAAGACTACCAACTGACAGCGTCTTCTACATACTCAGAGACACGGCCAAATCAGGCAAGACCAAGTAAGTGTGAACAAGCCAGGGAACCTGGAGCTATGGCATTTTACATCTTGTGTCACAGTGGCCTTACTGTCCCTCAAATTATGGTGGGCATTCAAATACCACCACTTTACGGACACTCGTAGACACCTTTTCATTTACGGTTTTCTTGGGCCCGCAAGAAAGCCCATCAGTGCGGACACCCGGCCGTTAACACGTACAACAGAATCTTTTCCCGCCCATACTGAGATCATCTCGTACAATTTTAACCCTGTTGATTAGTACAGCTTGGGTAATTATAACTATTGAAAATTTGTGAGAGAGCCCTATGCATATGATCTGCCACTGCCCCGTCCTCCATCGCAGGCTCACTTTGCGATTAACGCTGGAACAAGGAAGAGGCCTGTCTCTTGAAGCTCTCAGGATTGGCTCTCATCCGTTAAAGCTTATTCGATCCCTCGAAACTTTTGGGCTTCCTTTAAGCTACCTGGGTTACATTCCATATCTTGAAGCTCCAGGAAGTGGCTTTGATCTCTTGAAGTTTTTGTGATTAGATTTGTTATCTGATATTTGAACTCTTGAACTGAACTGAATTCTATTCCAAAAACCCTTAAGAGTGGTTCTGATGCTTTGACGTTTTAATGAATGGATTAGATCCCTTCAAGCTGTCGCAGTTTGGATTCGAACCCTTGAAGTTCGCGAGATTGAATTCATTGTTGAAGTTATGGGAATCCGATTCCGGCTAGCCATTAATACTCACGTACCTGGATTCAAACTTTGGAAAACTACGAAAGACGAAATATACAAAAACAATATAGAAAACAAGGAAAATTACTTGCTTCTAATGGTTGATTCTCTTTCTCGTGAAAGGTGCTGGTAACGACGCTTGGTGCGCGTTCATCTCGAACACGCTACAATACATTCAGCTGGATTTTACGAGGAAAACACGCGTGACGCGTATCGTGACATATGGAAGAAGCCAGAAGAAACATTGGGTTAAGAGATACACGTTACAATACAGCGATGATGAAGTAATATGGCAGAACTACACAGAAAATGGATTCATAAAGGTACCAGGCAGTATATACAGCATTTAGGCCTAAAGTTCGTACTTAAAGATGGCCACAGTGGCTTGAAATGTTCGGCTATGTTTGCTAAGGAATCAATGATGTCATAAGAAATGCATCACAAATTATGCCATTCTGGAAAGTTTTTTGCATCGAACACCCTGAAGAGTTTCACATGAGAAAATTAACTCTTTCCCCAACCCCCCCCCCCCCCCATCCGCTACTGTATTGACAACGATGAGTCACTTTATCAACTCACCAAATGATGGGGTAACCCTAAAATTTCACCTAATGTCTTATTATGACCTGATCTTTACCTCAAATTAATTATTTTCTCCTTGTAAATATTAGACAACTAGACAAACTTTAATTTATCCACCTTACGATTAGAAATACAATAGATTTCCGATGACGAAGCTATCTACATATCCGTAAAAGACCATGCAAAACTGCAAGCTGTAAATAAGTATGTCGGTTACAGCCTAGTAACCCTCGGTAAAAAGCTGTATTCTTCTAGTTTATAAAAGAAAACAAGAGCAGTCTTCTTGAGTAAGTTCTATACCAGGACTCGGGGGGGGGGGGGGGAGGGGGGGAGCCGAGCGGTTCGTAGAGTAAGAAACTAACACTGACAACTGGCGAATCACTTTTGAGAATCTTCACAGCATCATAACTTAACAAGTCAATCAGCGGCAGGGCTCATTAAGCTCCCGTAAGTTAGAATAAATCCTTAGTACCCCTTTTTTTATAACAAAAAGAAATTTGTATTCGAATAGTACTTAGGACAGTTAGAGGGGACTTCTTGAATCCTGCTCCATTTCCATAACCAGAAATTTGACTGTATATTTTTTTTCTGTGATTGCTGAAGGTGAAAAAAAACAAAAAAACAAAAAAACAAAAAACAAAAAAACCATTTCAAAATACTTGTTTCCTGTTATGCTATTAGTTTACAGTGTGCAGCATATTTGTGATTAGTTTGTGTATGTTTATATGCGATTAGAGTGCAACGCTTAAATTTTGGCGTGCTCCCATTGGTCGAAATTGATCACGTGACGCGATAGTGTCTCTCCTCAGCGGGCGACTATCAGCGCATAGTGCTCGTTTTTGTCAATTTTCCCGCAAAATTTTGCATTGTACAATATATAAGAGAGTCCTTCTGTCTCAGGCCCTATGTGTGATAGGTTCCCTCGAAAATTTGATGTTCACACTTCATATAAGCCCTCGAACTACGTTCTCGGGCTAATATTTGTTGTGAGCATCAAATTTCCTCGGGCAACCTATCACACGATAGTCCCTTTGACAGAAGAACTCTATTGTTTAATTAGTTTATAGTGTGCAATATATTTAGTTCCAAACAATATCATGCACTGAATTCATCGTCACGCTAACAGTGTGTTGTCTTCAGTAAAGTCAACAACAACTGCACAGAATTAAAATAACCAAATGTTCTTCATACTAAGGTTTAATTTAGCTTTATTAAGTTTACATGAAAAAGTAGAAATTAAAAATACACTGCACCATACAAAGTGGAGAGGGAGGCTACAAAGAAACCGCACTAATGGAGCTCCTTTTCCCCGTTTCCGTCCTTATAACATTTAAGCATTTCTTTTTTTCTCTTGTAGGAATTTGTTGGGAACTCGAACCAATCCACTCCAGTTACCCACCAACTAAGTAATGAAATCGAGGCTTACAGCCTCCGTGTGAGGCCATTGGACTGGGAGAGACTGATTTGCATGCGCTTTGAGGTGTACGGCTGCTCAGCTGAAGGATCGCGAGGTGCGTCCACAAATTGGGAAAAAAATTACACCTAGAAATGACCATGTGATATCTCCCTAGACGACGAGAACATCTTCGCTGATTTTCTGCACTGTGGTTGTGACTTGTCTCGAGGGCGGCAGCACGCAACCGAAAAAAAAGTTGAAATTCATTTGTACCCAGTTCATTACGTGCTTGGTGTCATTGCCCTTTTTAATTATTCATTCATAAGAAAGATTACTGGATGATCTAAATTGGGGGGGGGGGGGTACCTTTTGGCGATTAACGGTTAAATTTTAGGCCGTTTGACGGTTGACGATTAAATTTTAGGGATGACGGTTATAACAGGAAATTCCGTCGAGAGATATAACTTAATTGTTGGCTTTTGGGACAATAAGTCCTAATTTATGTGGTAAGGAATAAGTTAGTGAGACGATTTCTCCTGGTCTAATTGGCGTATTGAGCTCACCTCTGAGAAATGAGAGGATTAATTTTTTTTCTGACGTTTTGGTCACTCTGAGATGTTGATCGCGACGCTTGGACTGTTTATTGCCGGTATTCTTCAGGCGATGATGTCGACCGCATTCGGGTTTACCAATTAATGTGGGTTCCGCTCCAAAAGCTAACCTTTCTTCAAATTGAACGGTATCGGGTCTCACTAGAGGCTCCAGCACAACGGAGGTTTGTGAACGAGCAAGACCTGTGTTCGTAAATTTACTGTTTTATGCGATTCCACTTAAGAATGTAAAAGAAATTATTTTCTTCATTTGGATTATTTGTTCGCATTTTGCTACTTGAGCCCTGTTGTTACTACCGGTGGATTTGGACGACCTGAACCTTTTAAATCGTCCTTGATTTAAACATGCAGTTACTTTAGCGTTATGATTGACGTGAACTACACTCCGCTCGGGGGGTCCTACCTTATCTGGCCTTAACGGGTCATGGGGCCCGATAGGGTATGGTTTTAACGAAGTTTTTTCTTGAACGGGGGGGGTATCGATTTCATCACGTTTTTAAACGGGGTATCCGCACATGACCTAATGGCTTAAACTGCCTACGAAGTAAAAACTAAGTTAAGCTTATTTGAAAGGCCTTTCAATATGAAGAAAAATGATGAAATCTTTATTTTAATATCTTCTCTCATTCTAGAGATATTCAAGTTAAAAGAAAATAAGTGATGACGGAATGAGTGGTCACAGTGTGGAGACAAATCACAAAATCAAGAATATCTCTAGAAATATAGAGGAATTGTAACTGAAACTTGGCACCAGTAATGTAGTTTAAGAGAGACACACAATAACGAAAACGGCGACGTTGCCATGACGATGGCTTAGCTTCAAGGCCTCTTTCTTGCAAGAATGACATTTGCCCTTTTCAGGCCTTACAAACATCGTCCACTCCACCATTGTTGATGAGGAAACTAACACCATATGGGCATAATGTGTGTTTAGGACAGGTCCTTTTTTCACTCGTTATAGAGTCACAAATGGTGACATTTTGTTCAAAGCTGAAAGAGACTGGAGCCAAGCTTGTTGTCATGGCAGCAACGCTATATATCTCACCTTGTGTCTTTCTTAAGGCACAATATTGGTGCCACGTTTCAGTTTCCTTCACCCATTCTTTCCAGAGATATTCTTCACTTTGTGATTTGTCTCATTGCTGTAACCACTTCTGACGTCATCAATTTTATAATTTGCATAATACAAAAACGTGAATAACTTTGGACTAAGCGAAGATATTGTAAAACTGAAGACACCACCCTTCTTCATCTTGAAAGGCCTTTCAAATAAGCTTAACTTAGTTTTTACTTCGTAGGCACTTTAAACGGGACAAGCGTATACGCAATCACCACAAACAGCTCAGTGACTCCATAAAGCTGTAAATAGATTGTTAATTGCCATTGTATTAAAATAAGAACTGAGCTTAACACTACTCCATTGTAGTCTTAAACACGGTATGATTTTGGGTTAAATGTCTCAAAATCGCAGATCTGTGTCGTCAGGGTTTGAGCATCCGGGCCACACCCTCCTTACTAAAACATCTGTTGTCCCCCGGGCTTGTGCCTCCGTGGCCCCCGCCGCTCAAACAATACCGCTAGCTAGACTAGCTACGTGGGCTGTGCGACAGGCCGCATTCCCGCTCAAGTTTCGTGCGAGTTGTCCGCTTCTCGTTCGTTCGCCCATTAACAGTAGAGAAATTCCTATACAAATGACATGTTGCCATCAACAAATTCCGCTTTATTTAAATTCCAAATTTGCATTTTCTTAAGCGCACATGAGCTATAAGTCAGTAATCGATGCGCAAGGATGACACGCAAATTCGTGAAGCGTTCCAAATTTTTTTCTTCTTTGCAACTACTGATGAAATATTTTGACTGGGCACCTGTCGATTTTTGCAGTAGTTTTGTCAAAACAACTTTTAAGACCCAAAAACACATTGTGACATCAAGCACAACATTTCTCACAACTATACTGCAGCATGTATCCATTCATGATACTACTTCGTTGTGATTCTACTTCGAAATTGGAGAACGTAAGGCTTTGTGCAAACAGTTTCTGTGGTTGTTATGAGGTCACTCTTGAATGTAACTGAATTGCGCGTTGAAATCGGCCACTCGCTGTCGCGTCGCGGCTCGTACGCAAACATAAATTCCTGCCACCTACGCAGGCTAATTGAGAACTCTGATTTCACTGATCGAATCAATTTGAAATTCCACTTGAAACTTCGCTAATAGTTATTACAAGACTTACATGTGCGTTCACGAATGACGAGGCCGGTGTCTCGATCTCAGAGAGTTACCGCAGTGAAAGTGGTCAGCGGTCGATGATTTGTAACTTCCTCTTTACCTTTGTTTTGTTTTTGTTTTGAATTTAAAATTGTGCTTCGAAATCGGCCACTCGCTGTCGCGGCTCGCCACGCACACATAAATTCCTATCTGTTACGCAGGCTAATTGAGCATTCTCGTCCACAGCGCTGCGATCCTTTTGGCCAGCGCCACGTATCGTGAGCTCTGGCGGGGGCCCAATCTCCTACCCAGAGTCCACTGGCTTTTTGGTCAGCGGGTGGTCACCAGTAGAGACTCTGGGATAATGGCATTTTTTATCCCACAAATCGTGGGATTCCCGTTTTAGTGCACATGCTTCAGTTCAAAACGGAAGTCAAATGTGGTAAAATGGCAGCCATGCGATCCGTGTACAGTATCTATTTTGTGTTTTTGTAAGAAACAAAACGTTTTAAGGGTTTAATCAGGGGCTTAGCTTTGATTATATATTTTGCGTGTTTATGTATAACGAAACGTTTTAACCGTGTAATCAGTACGGAGGCTTAGATTTGGTTATATTATTCTGTTCAGACTGTTACTGATGTGTATCGCCCACTGTATGAAAGTTTGGTTTCAAGTTAATTGTTAGAATAATCAATTGTCCAGTTTCCATCAACATCTTCTGCAAAGTACGTGCCTAACGTTATGAGCCTCAAGTATGACAGTTTCAATGTGCCACAATTTTAACGATCGTGATTGAGGAAACCAGTAAAGTCAGTTCTGAGAAATGTTTCTTTTTTTGTGTGGGTAACATTGTATTACAATAAATTTACCACCATTTTCACTACTACGCGACTTTTCTTTTCAAAACACCTCTGAACACTTTGCAATACGCTTCCGTCAATCATACCTTATATGGGAAGTGTGTGATGTTACCGCAATTGAATTGAGCGAAGGAATATAAAGGATGGCGCCAAATTATCCCGTAAATTTGCGCTGGCGAGTCATATATTGACTAGTAAGAAGCTTTAGAGTCGTTGATGTTGCAAGAATACTTCACGTTTGGCAGATATTTGTAAAGAAATTTCGACATTTCTTCAGAATTACTGAAATACCCGCTCGGTGGATTATCCTATGCGGCCGATGGTAAGCGTGCGTTTAGTCTCGTGAATAAGTTAAACCGAAGTGTGAAGTAATAATTCTAACTTTTCTGACCTGAAAATAGCAAACGACATGTTATTCACCACGAGCATAAATCTGGCAGTATCCCGAAGTGTACGAGGACGAAATTCAGGAGTGGATAGAGTATGCAACGGGAAAACGAATCATGATCGGCGTGCGATCAACCGATTCGTGAAGAAAATGGGTTTGACAAAAAGAAAGGTACGTATGACTTGTTGCATTTTTTTGGAAGGAACACTGCTAATTCTAATCACCTATCACCTCCAGAATGAATCGAAAAAACAAAATAATGTCTAAGCTTATAATGCGCTTGTAACGTTTGTTGTTCTACGTTTCGAGAATGTAAACATATAACGCTGTGACATGATAGGGAAATTGTTATTTCTACAAGCGGGAACGGGGAATCGAGGAAAATATTTAAGCTTACTTTCAAGTTTACTTCTTCGTTTTAACTCTTTAACTCAAGACAATTGCCAAAGAACGTGATGAGGGAAACAGGACGATGTATTGTCATAGGATCGCTGAATTTCACCGAGAACAGTTGCTATTTATAGATGAGTCTGAGAAGTTCTGATTCATCTATAAATAGCAACTGTTCTGGGTGAAATTTAGCGATGACCTACGACGATACATCGCCCTGTTTCGCTTATCACGTTCTTTGGTAATCACAGTGAACTATAACAAAGAAGTAAACGTGAAACTGTGCTTAAATATTTTCCTTGATATTTCCCCGTTCCCGCTTTTATAAATAACGATTTTTCAAATTTTTCTTGCTATCATGTCACAGCGTTAACATTCACGTAGAACAATAAACGTTTATATAAAGCGCTTATGCTTTGTTTTTCATTCCATTCCTCGGGTGATAGGTGACTAGAATTAGCAGTGTTTCTTGCAAAAACAATCCAACAAGTCATACGTACGTTTCTTCAGCTTTCTTCTTGTCAAACCCTTTTTCTTCACGAATCGGTTGATCGCACGCCGATCATGATTCGTTTTCCCGTTGCATACTCTATCCACTCCTGAATTTCGCCCTCGTACACTTCGAGATTTTGCCAGATTATACTCGTGGTGAATAACATGTCGTATGCTATTTTCAGGTCAGAAAAGCTTAAATTTTTACTTCACACTTCAGTTTAGCTTGTTCACGAGATTAAACGCAAGCTTACCATCCGCCAGCTATCCGCCGCATAGGATAATCCACCGAGCGGGTATTTCAGTAATTCTGAAGAAATGTCGCAATTTCTTTACAAATATCTGCCAAACGTGAAGTATTCTTGCAACATCAACGACTCTAAAGCCTCTTACTAGTCAATATAACACTCGCCAGCGCAAATTTACGGGATAATTTGGCGCCATCTTTATTCCTTCGAGCTCAATTCAATTGCGGTAACATCACACACTTCCCATACAAGGTATGATTGACGGAAGCGTATTGCAAAGTGCTCAGAAGTGTTTTGAAAAGAAAAGTCGCGTAGTAGTGAAAATGGTGGTAATACAATTCAATTTATGTATGTTATACGTTTTGGCGTTACTAGAGATTTTTCACTGCATCCGAAGTTCAGTGATCTTGAATGGTAGTTGTACTTTAATTTATATTTGTTAACTGTTCTTGAAATCTTGTGATTGCATGGAAACTGGTTGACGGGCCTGCAAGAGCAAATGAAAAGATTTCAATGATGTGCATAGTTTGGCAATGCAAATACTGCATTTTTCAATTTATTTAACTCTCAACTTCAGCATCCCAGTTTTTTTCAGGGCCCTGAACATTAAAATGAGAAACACTTCTTTTCCTAGCCTGTTCCAGGTCCTCAGATAGTAGGGATGGCAAAAATTAGAAAGGTACCCCCAAAATAAGTTGAGCCGATTTGGAGAAAAGGGGGCTCTTTCTTTATTCGGTTTTCCTTCTATCTTGGAGACTGTGACCCGCTCTCTTCGTAGCAGGTCTTTAATCAAAGGTAGCTGATGACCCTTCAGTACCTGTGAATCATGTAGAGTCACCTGGGCTGTGTACTGCAAGGGCGTAGCCAGGATTTTTCCAGAGGTACGCGTAATTTTCCAAATCCCCCCCCCCCCTTCACTTAAGCCCTAAATTTTCCATTAGCCTTGATTAAAGTTTCTTTATCATCACTGTGGTGAAGTTTTGCGTTAAGAGTAAGCGTTCTTACTTGTATGAAATGACAACCAAGTCATAAAATTCTTCGTAAGTTGCTTTTTTGGGATCATTGAAGCACTTTGATCGCTCATTAGGCGGCACGACGCGCCGACTCATAAAATGGACGTTCTTTGTATTTTTTCATTTTCGTCGCTAGTAGTCGTCTGTCAGTTCACTTAGTCTTCTTGGGTTCGCTCGGCCTGTGAACAATGGCTTACTGTTATAGTGACGTCGATTCTATCAGATTGAAAATCAATCTCTCAACTACCAGACATTCTCGTCGTGACATGACCTTTGCTGAAGAGTTTTCAACAACAACAACAACAACAACAATAACAGCAGCAATTTATTTGCATTCCCATATACATCGATGGTGTTGCATAAAGAAAAAGGAAAGGAATGATAGGAGTAATTATACAACAATTATTTATAAAGTAATTAATAGTAATTAAATTACAATCATGATCTTTGGTTTCTTTTCTGGAAAGCCTCGAAAATAAAATATCCTAGTTTCTCACATATAAAAGGGTCTATGTTAATAAAGAGAAATAATATTTTGTCACGCTCACTAAGAGTGTTAAAGTCGGGATATTTCAAATTGTATCATTAAAAAAACGTTTTCCTTATACACTTTATGAATTGCAGTAAAAAAGAAAGTGAATTTCATTTTCTACCTCACTTGACGAACAATTTTGGCAAATTCTTAGGTTTTCAGGGATTTTCGGGACACAGTGTCTACCAGTTTCAGTTCTTAAGTCATGATTGCGCGACCTTAACTTTGCAACTGATTGTCTGTGATATACGTTTTAATTAATTCAAATTGAAGAGAAATACTTTGATCAGTTTTAAACGTAGAATAAAATTGTAGTTTCCTTTTAGACCGTATAATTTCAAATCGGTGATTTTTCAAAACGATCATGATGTTCTGTTTTATTTTAGGTAAGTTTTTTTCAACAGTTTGTGCATTATAGTCTACAACATGATGTATTGTTTGTACTCGTTCTCGATTAGTACAACCATATATCTGAAAAATTTCATTTCTTCAGAATTTCTTTTCATTATAGTGTCCATTTTCTCGATTTCGGAAAAGACGTCACTGCATATGAATATCTGAATTTCCCTGAATTGAATTAACCTTTCATCTGTCATCGGCAATATGCTTACATACATTTAATTCCTTACATACCGGAAGTGCAAATTGTCCATAACAGGTCACCGGAAACCACGAACTACTAATTTTTTTTATTTAAAGAAACCCTTTTTTCCTTAGGAAAAGGGGAGGGGGGGGGGGGTGTGAGAGACTCTCCACTGTAAATTCTTCAGAATTTCTTGTCATTAATAAAGCGAACATGTTTGCGGTATCTCAGAGTTTCTTCTTATACACAATGAGTGATTTGTGTGCTGTGTGCCATATTGTTTTTGATCGGCATTGTTTGCCGGTGTTCTTTAAAATAATTATCATTTATTTATTTGCTTTTTCAATTCATTTCATTTTATTTTTCATTTTCGACTTTTTCAGTTATACACGTGCGTCCGTGCGTACAGGTAGTTACGCCCCTGTGTAGGCATTAGCTAGCTGGCAGTGGGGCATCAATTACTTTTGTCAGAATTAGAAACTGAGTCAGGTCGCCAACATATGACTTCAACTTTGTTTTGACTGCGGGAGACTGCTGCCAAACCAATAACTTTTGAATGATTGGACAATATGTCTTTTGAGTACTGGAGTAACAATTATTGCTCATTGGCACCATAATTATTTATCAGTGAATGATTACACAAGTTTGAATAAGGCAGGGGAAGAAGTCCAACAGCACTCTACTAAACAACACAATGTAACCCTTTCCCTGATCATAACTCTTTGACAACAAATAATTGGTGTAATCTATTTCCTTGAAATACTGGTCTTGTGTCATATTAATTTTAAATTTTGACTTAAAACCATTGATAATAATTTTTGTTAGGATTCTGGAGACAAAGTTGCCAAGTTTCTTTATGAAATGATCCTCTAAGCTGCACCTAGATCATTTAGCATGTTTTAGCACGTCATGAGACTGAACCAAACCAAGAGAACTGCACTGATCAAAGGTCTGAAACACGTATACGGTACAAATTTTAGTAAAATTGTGTGGTTTCCGGAAAATGTCCATTAACCTTCCATACCTTTAGACTTTGAAACTAAACTGGTATTTCCAGAGGGGTGGGGGAGTGTTCTGCAGGCACTTTCCAGAGGCTTCGGAATGTTGGTTAAGAACAGAGAGACTCTTGTTCTTGCTATGTGCGCGTTTTCCGTCTTCCTCCGTTGTGAGGCAGACTAGAAACTGAAGGGGAAACTGCTATTTGCGAGGGACTTAAGAGCGAATGTTACCAACGGTCAAACATTTGGTGGCAACAGGTCAAAAATCAATTCCGCTCATATTCTTATGTTAGGTAGACCTTAATGTGAAACAAATCACTGCATAGTTCGTTTGGCTGAATATCGATTTATTTTCAAGAAAATCGATATTAACGGAATTCGCTCAAAAGACCGCTTTTGAAGCTCAAAATTTAAGGCAAATCTCGAAGCTTCGCGTGACAAAATGAAGCATTCCAGAGCAATAAACGTTAACCAAACTTGTAGAACGATGTTTAAATATATGTCAAAAGCAATTTCAGCAATTTCTGCTCATTTATTTACGAGCTCTAATTAAATTTATCCGACATACTTTTGACTAGATAAAAAGCATATCAAGTTTAACCCCTAAAAAAAGTATGTGGTACCGAACATTATTCGTCAAGAATCTGGATTTCAAGAGGAGAAGGGATGTTCTTTTCCCTCCTAAAAGGATTTTTTGGGGAAATTTATTGACGCGATGTTATAGAATTTTAAAGTTGGACAAAATGCGTTGATTCAAGCGATCAGAAAAGTCAGCCTAATTAACTCAGTGTACTCATACACAAACAACTTCACGTTTACCGCAGGTTTTGATCAGCCAACAACCGATTTTAACACAAAATCCTCTAACCTTCATGTTGCTGTATCACAGATGAGAGCTGTGGTCCTTGTTCATGATAAAATTCAAGCAAACTGCAAGGAAACTTGACAGGATATCGCAACTTGCCATGCCGTTTCACCGAACATCCGCCGTTTTTGATGCGAGGATTCTCTTTTCCTATTTTCGTTAGAAAACAGGCTTAAGGTGTTGTACAAAAGATGCCTTTCCTTTGAAACTAGCTCTGAACTGAACAGCGAAACAAGAAGTCGTTCATACATAAACATCTGTTACGTGCTTTGGGTGATGCCGCTAATTAATTCAGTCCGAACGAGTTTTAGTGAAATCGACAACTGCATGCATGTACCGCGGTAACGAAATTTTGGGTGCATCGGGTGACTTTGGGGAATAAGGTAACATTGTTTTTTCAAATAAGCTATTCTTGTCATCCTACGTTTATTAATTTAAGGACTGAGCGAGGATTCTCAATAGATTGGGTTCGATGAGTACTTTGAAATCTGTGAAAAAAAAAAAAAGAAAGAAAAAGCGCACGTTGGTTGCGTGACATACCCGAGACTGAGCTTTTACCTGATGGGCGGGGCGAAGGGGGTTTAAAATATATGCTTTGTTGGTTTTCCAAGAAGTCGCACAGTTAATGAACGCTATATGATATACTATGGCTAGATTAAAATACAAAATCAGGCATGAAAATTTCCTGTTCGGTCTTAAAATTCTTTGTCTCATCGAACCCAATCTATTGAGAATCCTCGCTCAGTCCTTAAATTAATAAACGTAGGATGACAAGAATAGCTTATTTGAAAAAACAATGTTACCTTATTCCCCAAAGTCACCCGATGCACCCAAAATTTCGTTACCGCGGTACATGCATGCAGTTGTCGATTTCACTAAAACTCGTTCGGACTGAATTAATTAGCGGCATCACCCAAAGCACGTAACAGATGTTTATGTATGAACGATCACATCGGAGAACATAGAAAAAGTTGAATTAATATTACAGAACATCATTGCACAGGGTGGCACACCTGAGCACAAAAGAAAAGTCGGAAAAATTGTGAAACATCATTAAGCTGGAAGGCCAAACTTGTCTTAAAAATTCAACAGCTTTGATCGGTGTTGAATAGAACGTTGGACCCCAGTTAACCGTTTTGTAGTTTTCTTCACTGTTGGAAGCTTTAAAAAAAGACTGCACGCACTACAGTGTGAGTCGAGTAGAGTCGTTTTTCGTTGGTGCCTGTTGAGCATCGAAAGCGGAAAACCCAAGACTCATAAAAAGTCATCCAAGTTAAGCCCGTAGTGGGTTGTATTTTCTGTCATAGGACAAAGCTCTTAACAATCTTGCAGATCATTAAATTTATTCCCTGAGAACCAGTACGAGTTTTGATTTCTTATTAATGTCTTTTCTCCGTAAATAAGTGTTTGTGCGTTAAATGTACACTAGCTCGTAAATACGAACAAGAACCAGGTAAAAAGAAAAAGGAGGTTTAAGGTATCACCACTGCCTTATTTGAAAGTCTTTGAATGCCAGGAATCGATACAATCAGTCGATTCAGTGTTCTCTAAAACTTCTTTCCCCGAAACCTATGGCCCCAGCCCCTCCCCACCCTCAACCCAACAAAACGAAAAAAGAATTTTAAGACCGAACAGGAAATTTTCATGCCTGATTTTGCATTTTAATCTAGCCATAGTATATCATATAGCGTTCATTAACTGTGCGACTTCTTGGAAAACCAACAGAGAATGACATGAATAGCTTATTTGAAAAAACAATTTAACCTTATTCCCCAAAGTCACCCGATGCACCCAAAATTTCGTTACCGCGGTACATGCATGCAGTTGTCGATTTCACTAAAACTCGTTCGGACTGAATTAATTAGCGGCATCACCCAAAGCACGTAACAGATGTTAATGTATGAACGACTTCTTGTTTTGCTGTTCAGTTCAGAGCTAGTTTCAAAGGAAAGGCATCTTTTGTACAACACCTTAAGCCTGTTTTCTAACGAAAATAGGAAAAGAGAATCCTCACATCAAAAACGGCGGATGTTCGGTGAAACGGCATGGCAAGTTGCGATATCCGGTCAAGTTTCCTTGTAGTTTGCTTGAATTTTATCGTGAACAAGGACCACAGCTCTCATCTGTGACACAGCAACATGAAGGTTAGAGGATTTTGTGTTAAAATCGGTTGTTGGCTGATCAAAACCTGCGGTAAACGTGAAGTTGTTTGTGTATGTGTACACTGAGTTAATTAGGCTGACTTTTCTGATCGCTTGAATCAACGCATTTTGTCCAACTTTAAAATTCTATAACATCGCGTCAATAAATTTCCCCAAAAAATCCTTTTAGGAGGGAAAAGAACATCCCCTCTCCTCTTGAAATCCAGATTCTTGACGAATAATGTTCGGTACCACATACTTCTTTTAGGGGTTAAACTTGATATACTTTTTATCTAGTCAAAAGTATGTCGGATAAATTTAATTAGAGCTCGGAAATAAATGAGCAGAAATTGCTGAAATTGCTTTTGACATATATTTAAACATCGTTCTACAAGTTTGGTTAACTTTTATTGCTCTGGAATGCTTCATTTTGTCACGCTAAGCTTCGAGATTTGCCTTAAATTTTGAGCTTCAAAAGCGGTCTTTTGAGCGAATTCCGTTAATATCGATTTTCTTGAAAATAAATCGATATTCAGCCAAACGAACTATGCAGTGATTTGTTTCACATTAAGGTCTACCTAACATAAGAATATGAGCGGGATTGATTTTTGAGCTGTTGCCACAATATTTTGAAAATGTTTGATTTTTGGCGACATTTGCTCTTAAATCCTTGATAAAATTCTCTTGAAATTAAATTTTCAGTCATTCTACGTGAAGCTACTTTTCCCTTTCTTTGTTATTGCAGATATTGTTGAGTGTCAACCGTTTCAATTATTCCCTTCACTTGATAATAGGATCGGCAAATAGGAGTTGATACAAACCTGTATAAAAACATCAATGTCGTCTTCCTTCCAGGGTGCTAACAGTTTCAGCCAGATTCGATCGGCCTCGGCAATGACCTTCTATCGAAGCTGCTTGCATTTCCACGGTGTTTCACCGCCAAATGACGGCATTGCATAGCAACTTCCCGCACAAAAAAGGCTATGGCCGTATAGCGAAACTTAAAAATTTATTCAGATTGGTGCTCCTCCGAAAAATTTACTACCAAACTTTCATATACCCCTTTCGTGACTAAGTTGGTCGCAGGCTTCCGGTTTTGTTATCCAGGGCTCCGGTTCACCGTTCGTTTGTTTTATGATCAACCAATCAAAAAAATAGATTTTTGCCATTATCTCAGAGTCTCTACTGGCGACCACCCGCTGACCAAAAAGCCAGTAGACTCTGGGTACGAGTTCACAGCGGTCAAACGCACGACGCGTGCGCAGCTCACATCATAATTTTACAAAGGAAAAAACAGACAATTGTCGAAGTCTCACTTTAACCGCAAAACTTAAAGCCGTTTCTGAAAACTTAAGCTTTTTACGTTGAGTATGTGTTGGAAATGAAGTAACTAGCATGCACAAGTTTTGCCAGCGTGAAATTCGGTTTGCCGGAACATGTTCTGCATCCTTTTCATACCAACTTCGCGCTCGTAAACTTTTGAACTGATTCACACTCTGGCTCAGAAAGACCGGATGTGACGTACTTTTTGCGTTTGACCGCTGTGAAGGGTACGAGATTGGCGAGGGCCAGGATAACGCGCAATAGCTGCCCATTTTTGTAACGATGGTAGCTGTTATTGTTTCAAATTTCTGAGGCTGCGCAGAAAGCCGGAACTCCGTGATTCGCGGACTTCCTGTTTTCGGACCCTGCTAGAGCTCTTGATCCGTGGCGCTGGCCAAAAGGATCGCAGCTCTGGGGACGAGAATGATTGAACAGCGCATGCTCGTCGTTCCAATTTTGCTCCATTGTTCCAAATGTTCCAATTGTTTCAAATGTTCCAAATGTTCCAATTGTACAAATCTTCCAACGTTCCAATTGTTCCAAATACTTCCAAATGTTCCAGTTGTTCCAACTGCCAAGTTAACACCGTAAATAAAGGTTTCAGCCACCATGGTTATCACCAACGGCGGGAGCAGTTGTGAAAATAGCAACGTCCATGGAAGATTCCCCTGAGCCCAAACATCATTACTTTTTGTCTTAAACAAGGTATCATTACACGACCTTATGGCTTAAACAGGAGAAGCGTATTCGTAACCACAAGCCGAGGTTTTACCAGTTTGCCAATGGATGAAACTAGCCTTAAACAGGGTATGAATTGGAACTAAATGCCTAAGACAACTTTACAGCTTAATTGGTTTCCCCTCACCCTTTCGGTATAGTTCTCACCACAGCATTCTTTGACTTTATATCATCCTTTGATTCAATTTGAAATTCGAGATGTTTGACGACTCAGTTATGACTGGCTCCCTTAACGGTTGACGGTAAATATTTTCCTCACATGATGGCTTACGGTTAATTTCTAGGGTGTTTGACAGTTAAACCCATTTAGCCTCTCTTACTCAGGTTGATTGTGTATCTAGTATGCGCTTTTTAAAGTGACCCAATCTGACCAAAATACCCCAGACCGATGGAACTACGGTGAAACCAGGGGAGCAATCGTACGTTACTGTTTACGTTCAGTCCCTTCAGCGTTTACCTTGTCATTAATCTGGCAGGAGTTTCAAGTGCTTCGACAGAGATTTGATTTCATTTTTAAATGGCGATGTGAAAGCTGATACATAAAAGTTGACAACTCTGAGATACCATATCAAGATATTTGAGTGTAGATATTCACCTCTGTTAAGATCAGTACATGTGTGGAATTGCCTTTTACTGCATGAGTCTCTGACGGCATGAAATGTAAATGTATTTCATACCTGGGGTCAATTTAATAAAACATTTACAAGTGTAATATGCAAGCTAAAAAGCGTAGCTATTGTTTCCGAGGTTGAAAACAATACCTGCACTTGGAAATTACACTTGTAAATGTTTTATTAAATTGACCCCTGGCTTTGAAGGAATAAAAAAACCTTCCCCTAGAAGGGACTGGCTGAAGATGTTGTCCAAGTTCATATGCACAAATATTGTGAATGCTTAATTTCACCTATCACCAGCACGAAGTACATCGCCTGCACGCCGGTTCCCACTGCAGTATAAATCAGCATATGATCATGAGAACCAAATGTATTAACGTTTAAGTGTATTAACGTTTAAAATAGTGTATTAACATTTAAAATAGCCTAACGTTGAAACAGGTTCTTACTTGAGAAGAATAAAAGACTGTTTTGGTTTTAAATCATAATCAGTCCCCACCCACATTGAATTATATTTTTGCCTAGCAATAACAATCTAAATAGCTTAATTTCACCTTAGACACCAAGTATGTACGAACCGTTTTAAGCAAACTCGGAAAAATGCTGATATTTATAGACGGGATTTTATTGTATTAGGAATTACACGAAGAAAAACATCATCAACAACAACAATAATAATAACAACAACAACAACAACAACAACAACAACAAAGATCCCCAACCTCTGGCGACACTGAATAGGAGATGCACACTTTTGAGATAGTTGTTCTTTTCCCACAGTAAATTGCATTTACCCACTCGGTCTGGAGTCTGGTGACATACCAGATGAAGCTCTTCGTCACAGCGTGGACACATCTCAGACTGTCTCTAATCCCTTGGATATCCGCCTTAACAAGGAGGTCCCTGGGGCATTTCCTAATGGCTGGCAAGCTGCGATGGGGAAGCTGGATTATTTGCAGGTAAAAGGGAATCCTTTTTATCAAAGAGGTTCTTCACCCATCAGATAGCGAAACGATTTTTCCTAAAATAATACAACTACTTACAATTCATTTATTATGTTAGATCACATACTAAAAATACGAATTTCTGCCTACTGACGAGGAGACATTTATCGGGTCAGCTCTAATAATAATATTTTCTGGCAGATGATGATGATGCATAATTCTCTTCTGAAAATCAAACAGACAGTCAGATATACAGTTGGTCAGTTGGTTGGACATAGAAACAGACAGGCAGTCTGTCAGCCAGCCAGCCAGCCAGCCAGCCAGCTAGCCAGCCAGCCAGCCAGCCAGCCAGTCAGTCAGTCAGTCAGTCAGTCAGTCAGTCAGTCAGTCAGTCAGTCAGTCAGTCAGTCAGTCAGTCAGTCAGTCAGTCAGTTAGTCAGTCAGTCAGTCAGTCAGTCACTCATATTAAAATTTGCTAAATTTAGTAGCCTGCGTAACATTTCCGTAGATTTTTCTCTTCTGCGTGTTTGAAGCATTTCTCTCGCTCCAAGTTTCGCACGGTGCGGAAAAGCCTACGGAAATGCTTGATACGCAGGCTATAAATTTAGCAAATGACAAAACTTGTAAGTATGTGGGGAAGTTTATTTATTTGATGTTTCAGAAGAGAAATGTGTAATCAATTAATTAGTCACTATTAGTGGATTTTTATTGTCTTTCATTTTGTTAGTTATTTCGTCGTGCTAGTCGATATTAACCATTAAACAGGAAACTCTAGAACTAGTGCAACAGTTTTACAAATGGGCACATGCAGTGTTGAATTTTTCAGCTAAATTACCCAATAATAACACTGTCCAAACAAACAGATTCTGGTCTTCAGTTTTTTTTTCCATTTCTCCTGTCCACCTCACCAAATCTGAGTCATGTATTTTGACTAATAATTTACTATCAAATGTCTATATCTGTAGATCAGTATGGCCCGAAGCTTAATGCAAAATAATGTCACAATCCTACTTGCATTTTTTTCTCAGATTTATTGTTTATTTTACTAACAAAGAGTTGACGAGGAAATAGAAGTGAAGTGTACGGCGTATCAATGACACATGACCATTGATGCTAATAATTTTATTGTTCTGGGATAGTTTTATGTACAGTATACCGCTAAATTCTGAAAATACGCCCTGGCCTTATGTTTGTCCGGAAGGCTTTTTCAGAAGGCTTATTTTGGGGAGGACTTATTTCAGAGAGAGGGGGGGGGGGGGGGGGTGTTATTAAGTTACCGGGACTTTTGAGAAGCGGGCCCCTGCTCCCTTCTGGTGTTGTTGCTCAGCCGGTAATTAGAATTGGAAGTCTTAGATTCGATTCCCGCAGAATTGTAAAAATTTTGTTTACCTCATGTGGTCCCATTTCCCTAAAAGGGCAGTACTAAGTGGGGATATTATGGTTTCCCTTAAGCACCTAGAGTTACAATACGCACAGAGTTAGTTATCTGATTTTTCTTGTTTTACAAAGCCGTAATCATACTCGGAGGTCCCTAATTAATAATATTAATAATAATAATAATAATAATAATAATAATAATAATAATAATCATGATGATGATTTATATAGCGCTGTTTCTACAGGGTATCCAACAGCTCTTTACAATATTTAAAATTAAATAATAGAATTGACAATATTTACAATTAAACAAAAAATAATAATAATTAATATCATGCAGCAGTGTCAATTAAAAATACGCTTAAAAAGGAAGGTCTTCAGCTTAGTTTTAAAAGTAGTTAACGACTTGCAGCTCCTCATATCCTCTGGAAGAGAGTTCCATAACACTGGTGCAATATGTAAAAATGCTCTTTGACCATCAATGTATTACAAGCGAGGATTTACTAGAGGATGCGATGTTCTAGAGGGAATATATGGCGATAAAAGTTCACGTAAATAAAAAGGCGCCATAAGCTAACGTTCCAACATTTATTTTATGAGCGACCTCGCAGCACTGCACTAATGATGTTCGCTTTTTTGATCGCTGTTTTCAGGTTGATTTTGGTTCGTTACGAAAGGTGACCAGAATAGCCACTCAGGGGTCGGGTGGTACGGATTTTCCTTTTTATGTTGAGAGTTTTCAATTCAAATACAGCAACAACAGCATCCACTGGCATGAGTACAGTGAATATGGAAAGACCAAGGTGAGCGCCAAGGAACTGGTGACTAGTTACACTGACGGAAAACGGTAAACGGTAGTGCCCCAAGTCGCTCGTATTTTCTTATAAAGGACGAAAACAATAATTACTGTGCGGAGATAAGTTTAGTCTACGATACGCGCGTGCACCAGCCGCCATTTGGATTTACGCTCGTGGAGCAATAAACAGAACGAGCGACTTGCAGCAAGTCTAGGTAAATGGCTACGGTAACTTACTATTTTCTTCTAAGCCATGATGTAAAGGGGAAGGGAAGTTCTCGTTTTGTTACAATTCAAGTTATCACTAGATTAAAGCATCAGGTATGTTCAACGCAGAAATAAAACGTCGGCCTCTGATTTGAGACCAAAGTTGGGTTTTCATAGCCAGTTTCAGGCCTAGTACTGCAATTCTTTCCCTGCTTTTAGCTAAAAAAAGACAAACACTTGTACCATATTTCAGACCAGAAAGCAGAATATACCTTACTCTAGTTCAAAGTTGCCAAAATTTAGACGCTATGCAGTTCAACACACATAGTTATGTAGATTATTCACAGGAATACGAAGAGAGTCGCGGTGTAAGTCTACGCGCTATTCAGTCCAATAAGTACTTATATAAATTATATTCATGGTGCAGAACAAAAGGAGACACGGACTAAGCCTCGTTTTGAAACAGAGGCAACCTAGACATGACGTATTATCTTTATTTTGTTTCAGGAACTGAATGGACCAAAGGATATACATGAAGCCAAATACTCAGTCGTTGTTAAACTGCTTGAGCCAATCACGGCGCGCTATGTACGATTCATACCAACCGCCGCTCCGACGCTGAAAGTAATGCGAGCTGAGCTGTACGGCTGTATGGCGGAACCGATGCCACCGTATAACGGTAAAGTTTTCTTTACTTACGGTTGGTCAGTCTATTATCACGCTGGTCTCTGTCTAGTCTCTTAAGCTGATTCTTTACACGAGGTTTATTAAGGGCTTAACAAAACTTTGATTTAAGGACGGTGCCTCCTTTTTGTTACTGCGCATACGTTCTGGGCATCTCGGGATATTCGGGTTTCTTAAGAAATTTGCCCACTAATACGACAACATTTTTGTACGGTTTATGACTACGTGGAAAAGGCAGATCTTAGCAAGGACTATTAAAACCAAAAAGAAAATTGGGGGTAACCACGCATTTTTCAGAGATAATTGAGCTTAAACTTGGAAAGAAATCGCCATACATTCTTTGTATTTTAACGTTTTTTTTATAATTATGGTTGCTAAATTATCTCTGACAAATGCCTGGTTACCCACATTTTTCTTTTTAGATTCCGATTAAGCTTGATAAGACCCGCTTTCCCCCCATAGTCATAACCTTTGCAAAAATACCTCTGTATAAGGAGGCACCGTCCTTAAGTCGAAAATAAACTGGTCCAACCGAATGTGCCAGCTTCGTTTATCGTAACCCACGGTCCTGAGGAGGGTTGAAACACAAGCTGAAGAGTCAACTAGCGAACTTACCTTCTTATGCGTTTTTTCACATAAGACCAAAAATGCTCCTAAATCAGGGCGAACTAAGACCTCGTTTAAATAATCGGCCCTTTGACTTCACATTTTTAAAGGCGAACACAAGGAATTTAAGTGTAAGAATGTAGGCTCATCACTTGGCTTTTGTATTTATCTCCGGATTCTCAGAAAAAAAGCGTATAATTCAACCCGGATGGGTGGGGCGCGAGGTGAGATTTTCCTCCTTTTCCACTCCAGCCTTATTCAGGTTCAGACGTGGAGGCAGCAACATTCCAAATTCCAATTCGATCTGGACGTCAAGTGTTTACACATTAGCCCCTGGCTCGGGAGATTAGGCGACTACTCCCTCACTATGACGTTAAATTTGATTTACATTTACCTTACCTTATTTACCTTCTAAGTGGTTAAGACGCTGGATTGTGACCCAAGTTCGGCTCGTCCTCTCGAAACACCTGTTGTAGTTCTTTGTTTTAATAGGACTATTTGTTGATCTGTCACAACACGGTGCGAGAGAGCTACCCTGGAGAAAAGCTTTTTCTGTTAAAGAGAGGACACAAGGAAACACATCACAGCAGCAACCAAACACTAGTGACATTGCCAATCACAATCAATTTTGTTTGATTGGCAGGTATCCCAGAGTACTCCAGAAGGGCAGTACTGTTGGATCCAGACTCCGGCTGGCTGTACGTCTGTATGTACACTGAAGACAGGTAATAAACCTGACAACTAACGTTAAATATGCCTTTATATTAATAATATTTATCTTTATGTCAGTGAAATTTTCCCGTAAAAAGGAGTATTCATCTGCTCCACTTGCTTTCCATCTGGCAATTGACTCTTGTCCAGTTTTCTTTGTTTTTGTTTTTTTTTTAGATCAGAAAGCAGCTGTTTTTCGTCAAGTGATGGCCAGGATTGGAGAGGTAAGGAAATTCAATTATCATACCATTTCTTTACCACTTCAACAATATATTATTACCTCGAAACATGAAACAAGAAAAAAATGATAAAGAAAATCATCAGTCAAAGTCTCGTTGCCGTTCAACGCCTCAGAACTCTGAACGGTGATGGAGAATGACCGAAATTCGGAATTTCACATTTTATCTGCCCACTTTAGGAGCTCAATAAACTGAACGAATGCTGCTCTACAAAGTGTTTACTGGCGCAAGAGACAGAGTGAGTCTCGCTCCTCCTCTCGCCATCTGTGTTCTCTTGCGCCCACAGTCACTTTGTACATTGGATTTTTCTTTCCACTCAACTGCCTTTCATGTCTCGTAGAATTAGAATAGTCATTTGATGACCAGGCCAGTTCATTCCTACCCTGCAAGCAGAGGCTCTTCGATCTTCCTCGATAAGACTTCTCTAGGAAGATCGAAGGGCCTCTGCTCGCAGGGTAGTTCATTCCATTCGCTCTTAAAAATCGGGCTTTATCTTATGTTTCTAGATATCGACGAGTTTATCGTGAGTGTCATTGCTTTGGACCCCAGGAGCGGGGTGCTCTTTGGGTTGGACAGCAGAATGAACTTTTACCGGAGTGCCAACCATGGTGCCTCTTGGAAAATCATTTCTCCAAAGCACTTTTATGATGTCAAAAGAGAGGAATCCCTCATAATGAGCACTGGGATCCCGGAGAACATGGTGTCTGTCAGGCCGGAGTCATTTTGGGCAGCAGCTACTTCAAGTGGAAGAAAGTGGTCAGGTCAGCCTGTTTTTTGTGTTCTCATCTCAACCCCACCTTTCAATCTAATCCGGCCGATCCGAGGGCAACACGCCTACAGGTTCAACACATATAAAAAATTCTTGTATTGTAGTTTAGCAAGAAAACATCATCCCAATCAAGGAAAAGCCGTCATTCGTTCCCTCTTTCGTTCGTTCGTTTATTTACTTATTTATTTTATTTTATTTAATACCCTAAATAAAGTTTTTTTTTCGTTTGCGTTTTTTGTGGTTAAAGTTTCTCAAAACGGTACCGCAGAAATCACATGAAGGCATTACGCGCATTTATTACTTGCATGCACGTAACTGCGGCGCTACGCAGGATAACAGCCATTACAGATTTGCGCTTTGTTAAGTGGCAGGTGTTTCTAGCAATGAAACTATGATTTTGGATTGCGACTTTTATATTTTTTAGTTTTTCTACGAGACTCGTCGTATTTTGCGAAATTCCCCCCCCCCCCCCCGCTTCTCCCAAATTCTTACCAGCCAAATTTTCAAGTATTCTAAACCAATAAAAAATCGAAGTCATTCGGCAACTTCAAGGTTAAATAAAATTAAGTTTTAATTTGGCGTTGTTTTCGAAAAATGTTTGTACCGGCCCTTGAGACAGTTGATTTGTGCGAGGTCCTTCGTAGAAGATCGAAAAAATTACTCTTTTTTGTGTATTATTGAACAGCACTTTTAACAGTTAACTTTTCTCATTTGCATTACAATGTATTTGAACACGGATGTGAGGCAATTTCGGGCAGAAACTGCAAAATTGCCCGAAATTGCCTCACATCCACGTTCAAATACATTGTAATGCAAATGAGAAAAGTTAACTGTGAAAAGGGCTATTGTCATAAAATCTACATTATTTTTTCGAATTTTTAGCTTCTGCCTCTGGCATTCACATGATGACCGCTGACCAGGGAGAATGGAGTATGGTTGCCTCATGGAAATGCTGTGGAAACTAAAAGAGTCACGACATGTACACGTTGAAGAAATTTAAAAAAAATTGTTGTATTGTAGATTACAGGAGAGCGTCATTCTAGACAAGAAAAAGCCATGTACCTACATTTATTTACTTCTGGATCGATAGTTGAAAAATCTTGATAAAACTCATATAGGTTAAAGGTGATTCAGTAGTGCAACGTAATATTACCATCGCAAGAGCCCATTACCAATGGGCTCCTACCATCGTTATCGTGCAACGTAGCTGGTAAACAATTTCTTAGCCTGTAAACAGGCTTCGCAGTGGGGAAAAAGCGCGAAAATAACTTGCTCTTTGTTTTCTTCGCTCTTTACCCGACCAGAGAGCCTGTTCACAGGCTAACAATTTCTTAACACATTAACGTTTGTATTATTTCCGGAACATGCATTGTATCTAAATTCAAGTTTTATGCATCGTATCTAATTTTAATTTTATACCGTATGTTACACGACTCCACAAGCATTTTGCTTTAAATTTTTTATCGTGCAATTCTATTTAAATAAAGGATATGACGATGATGATGATGATGATGTTGATGATGTTGAACTTGCAACATGTTAATTCCCAACAATACATTTCGTTTAAATTGCCCACTTGCTATGTCACACGATGCTGACATTTAAAGAAACAATCTTAGGTTAAAATCGCCCTATGTAGTAACAGCTCTACTATTCTTCAGTTACAATTTTTTGTTGTATTTCGGTTCGGAGTTACTAAAGGCATGAAATAATATATATTGTAATAAACACAGGTCCACGAAGTGTTAAACAAAAGACAAGTTTTCACCTGGAAAGGAAACGCCTGGAGTTGCACTGAGATCATTGAGGGAATGGTTTTGCATGTGTAGCCTCTTTCAGAAGCTCAGTTTGTTGGGAGCAAAGTAAAGTCAACCCGTAAAGAAAAAAAGGAAACAGCAACAGCAACATCAAAAGAGCGAATCACCTCCAACAGTATTTTCACTTCGCGAATTTCCTTTCCTTCTCTCCCCCCAATTTGAGCGTCTGTAGCGGCAACACCTTGTTTTGAAGTAGTTTAGATTTTGTAAACCATCTGAAAAGGTATAATTGAAGTAGTAGAATAAAAGGTAGCAATTGAATGATTCGTTCAGTTAATACAGGACAGATTGTGTTGCCACTCTTCTTGGAATGCCGGAGGTTTCTGTTTTTCTGTGAGGAGAAGCGAAACAGCACTGCCACGAAGCGCCCAATCGGAAACCTTAACAAACACCTTTCCAGGCTGCTTTCCAAACGCTGTCATTTCTTGATGTTTTCTCAGTGTCCTTCTCAGTAGTGAGAGATCATCATTTCTCTTCTCTGCTTGTCTTGTTTGTTGCGACCAGACATCATTCCGTAATCCTGATTTCTGTTGGGTTTACAGACACAAGTCAGCTCACTATCACGCGTACTTATACCTTTTTAAATTATCCTTTCGTCGTCACTTGAAACTTTGCCTCTCAGTGCCGAGTCTCTAGGCTTGGGATGCCTGTAGATACGCTTGTAACCACTCAAATAACATATATTGAACGATACTTTCCCGTGTTTCTATTTTAATTGTTTGCGGTAAAAGGCCAGCGGTTTTGAATTTTCCGATGAATGCTACTACGGCTCTCTCGTGTACCTGCTTATTCTGTTGTACTAGAGGGTTCTTACTTTTCAGTCTGTCAGTGTGACCATTCAGCTGAAAGTTACTGAGCAGAACGTTTCAGTGGTGTTGTTTGTTTTATAGTGTTTTTTCGAAATAATTTAATTTAAATTTCTTAAGTTTGGCAGATCGGAGGTCACATTAAATGGATTGCTCTCTGATCTAATTAGAGGAAATTATAATAACGACTGCAAAAAAAAGAAAAGACTTCTGAAAGTCTTCCAAAACGCGGCAATGTTAAGTTTTTTAAAGGAGGGGCAGTTACAGAGGTAGCTCTAACATTATCGTTTGCGGACAACACTGCTATCTCATGGTGGATGTTACAAGGAACTTGGGTCACGATTTTTTGAGCTACAAATTTGAACTGCTCAAAAAAAATTTCGAAAAGAGACCATTGGCTGATCTCTTCAGGTACGACTTAAAACTTCAGCGATAAAAAAGTAAAAAACAAACAAACAAACAAACAGCAACAAATACAAAGCAAAAAACAATAAAAAAGCAAAGAGACCGATCGAGTTTTACATTTTTCTTGTCGTTTTAGGTTTTAGAATTGAAAAGGTTTGTTGATAAAGCAGAAAACTGCTTGTAGCTTTCAATGCTTAGTTTGCCCTCCTCGGGAATGCAAGTGTCTCAACTGATGTGCCTAAAATAGGAATAGAGTTATTATAATCAACAAAATTAACTGGAGTGCTATTTGCTCCAGGTTTTGGGAAAAGAGAAAAAATTTTTTTTCGAAACAAATGGTAAATCTTTTGTCCCAGCCCAAATTTCAAATATGTTTTTTTTAACACAGAACACCAAACGGTGTTTCCTCAAAACTTTTCTTGGATACATAGCGTCCGTTTAAAAGAAAAATAGCCATACATTTCCCTGAAAGCTCGGCCCTTAAGAGTACATAACAAGTTCTGAATGTGCCAGCGCTTATGACGAAAACAATTATGCGCGCTTAAAGACTTGCGTGTTCCTACGTCACCCATAGAAGAAAGATATTCCCGATTTGCATCCAGATATACAGTCAAGTGTTTGGAAAATAGAAACTTTTAAAACGTATTTTCACTTGTTTCTTCCAAATATTGTTCGAACCCAAACTTGAAATCCGTCTTGAACGAAAGGAGAAGCGACGATGCAAAGCTCTCTCGAACGTACGAAAAAATGACAAATTATTGCTCCCTATTAGCTCTATCGTGTAAACCCTGTTATAATTATAATTTAAATCTGTAGGAATATAAATTAAACCTGATTTACTAGTACGTATTCCTTCGGCATTTGTAATTGAGTATAATTGCCTCTTTGAACCCATAGGGCAAAAAGGTTGAATCATGTTCTCCTTCGCTACCCATGAAATGAAAAATTTTCCGCTTTGCAGGGAAAAAAACCTTTCCGGTTGTAGCAATAGCCATTTTGAATCTAGTGTAAGCCTACGTCCGGCTAATTAGAAATACTGTAATATTCATTTCATTATTTTCAAATGTTTAACACAAAATTTATGCGTACAACTCTCACAGAGATATGTTCAGTGTCAGTGAATTCCCTTTCACCCCTTTTTTCGATTGATTGTGTTTGTTTTGGTTGGTCACTGTTTTGGTTTTGGTTTTATAACTGTGTTTTATTAACTACAAGCTGTAGTTTGTTGAAGGACTGAAGCACTAACTGAAAACGTAGCTTGGACACTGTTGCTGGGATAAGAGATTACTGTCTCTTTTCTAAGACAACAGCAGCTCCGAAAAGAAGAAGAGAGAGAGAAAATCAGGAGAAAATGTTCATTTGTCTATTTTTTTGTTGTTTCTGTTGTTTCAGTGGAATAAGTATTCTGTGGCGTGATAATTTCGCCTTTAACCGGTTGTAACATAAAAATTTTTAAATTCCTTTTGCTATCAGAGGGATGACAATTTTTGCGAGTTACATTTTTGGCTAATAAATCCGAAACAGAACACTCTATATTAGCTTACGCAAATCAAAACAATATTTTTTCCGCATTTGCAGAAAAACCATTTTATCATGACAATAGGGTATTACATTTTTGGAAATTGATAAAACAGTACAATGAAGTATCTTTTCCTGCTTCCAAGTGGTCATGCTGATTTGTGCATGTGAAATAAATCTTACACGAATTATACCATCCAAACATCTTATATTCAACATCTTTGGCCTGCCAGCCGTGCTTATTAACCAGAGCCGTCTTATTCGGCCACTCGTGTCTTCAGTACCTAATAACAAAGGCAACTGTCAATGGAATACAGTGCCTTATAACAAAGACAAGAAAACAACTGTCAATGAAATCATAAAACCAATTTGGGTTGCCAGGCAGCCAACACAGCAGCAGCAATGCATCTACTGCGAATTCGTCACGTACGGAGAATTGGATTTTATTGCTCACGTAAAGTCGTCAACCTCTTTTGCAAATTACCTAGCTAAGAATTTTATTCTTTTTATTCTGTTTTCTGTGACGAAACTCGCAAGAAAATTTGCTTGCATGTACAGTGTCTCATCTCCGAGACATCATCATTATTCTTCTCTATCTGAGTCAAAATTCAAAACTAAACTTTGTACTCTGCCCATACATGCGTGTAATCTCACGCCTGGGAAAAAAACAATCACAAATAGACAACCATTGGACAAATCCCAGCTCGTGCAGTATCTGTGCTGCAGTATGATTTTTTTATGAAGTCAGGTGATCCCAAAAAATTTATGCTTTGTGGTTAATTTATTTGGATATCATAATGTAACACAGACTAATTAGACCCAGAGAGAAACCTTAATTGATGAGTAGTTCTTTCCTATCGTAACTTTGCCTCTTCTAATTTTTTTCTGTGGTGCTTTGCGTTTCTTGGTTATATTTTTATTTTAAAGCAAAAATTTTGAATGCACAATCCTGCTTTAATGCTACCTGTTTTTAAACGGTTACATAATTTCTACTTGACTAGTTTTGACACTCAGACACAGTCACAGAACAGTAAAAACGTGATTGCCTGAAAACTTTTCTAGTATTCGTGGTGTCCGTTTAGAGCGTGGAAAAGCGATTACATTCGATACGTAAAACGCTCAGCCTCAAAGAAACTTTAAGAAATTTTTAAACGTGCGCTCTAATGACACCAGAAATTAGGATGGGCAAACCGCATATTAACTTTCAGGTTCCTTTGTCTTGTACAGAAGAAAAACATTTTCCGCTTTGTCGTTAGCCTTCAAACCACTGAAACTAATGTTCTGACTCCCGTAACAATTTTCCTCGCTCTTGGTCCAGTTCAAACCAATTACCGTACAGTCAGAACCAATGTGAAAACTATTAAATAATATGAGCAAAACAAAGAGTAAAAAGCTTAAAATTTGTGTGCTTCTTCGTTGGGCATAAAAAGAAAAAATGTTCAGCATTACAGTAAATTTGCATCCAATTAAAAAGAATTGTTTTCTGTCTGACGGCAATAACAATAACTCATGTTTTGAAGCTTATAAGCGTCAATAGATACGCAACGAATTAAGCCGGCAATGTTGTGAGACTTATCACAGCGTTTTGGAATGCTTAACACAAATTTGGTGCTTATAGCGCTGAGTGAAAATGTTCATTTTCAGTGGATTCCGTTTTCTTTCGCGAAAATCTGAAGAACATGAATCCGTGCGTGCTGTGTAAGAATGCAGCGTCATCGATATTGGACAAATACAAGTTTTTTCCGCTTTGCTCTTTCAGTTGTATGCAGAAAACAATGAACTGTTTGTTATGATAAGCCAATTAACGTTTTCGTTATTCTTTGCAGTACAACGCCATTGGGAATTCCATTGGGAATTCTAAACTGGGTTAAAAAGTGCAGGTTCCAAGTCCTCAGTCGCAGCTACTGTCAGAGACATCAACATCTCGCACTGCAGTGTTGAAGGCAAGAAAATGAAGGCAATCGTTCCGACTATACTGTTCATCTGTGCTGCTGGAGCTACTCGTAACTGGGTTGGTCTACCAGAAACGGACCTCAATGAACTAGATAATATGCTGCAAGGTAAATACTACTTTTGAGTAATTTTTTGGCAACATTTCTTACTGACACATCAATTACAAAAATAATCTTCGCGGTTATGAAGCAAGCTGCAACTAAGGGAGCATGTAAAAATTCAGTTTAAGCGGGATTCGAACCCATGCCCAACTTTTGCGATTCCGATGTAAAAGCTCTACCTCGGAGCCTTCAATCCACACAAAGGAGGTGGCTCCACAACACAGAGACCGGGTAAAAGAATTTTCGCAACAGTTAGGAAACACAAGTTACAGCCCACAGGTAGCATAAGCTAGAGTCGACCCGAGAGGTGTGTGGAAAATAGGTTACGACTAAATTAATTGCGTATTAGATCAGTTTCATAACTACAGGTCTCGCGTCGTTGAAGCTACAACTCGATTGCATTGAACAGCTAACTTTAACACAGTTATTTGGACTAGCGATTGCTGTTTCTTTTCTGAGATAGCAACAGCTTGGAACATAAGGAAAAGTAGAGAAAATCAGGAGGAAATGTTCACTTGCCTATGTTCTGAGATGGGAAAGATTCATACTGAATCAAGGACACCCAACAGATCATGTCAATGACCACTTCAGAAATTCGTCCTTTTTGTGATGAAATCAGGGTAATGTTTTCTTAAGTAGGGGGAATGTAGCCTCAAACTTTCGTAACTTGGGAAAATTATTTCTTTAATTTGTCTTCGGAGGGATGAAATTGTGTGACTGAAATTTTCTGCTAAAGAATCCGAACAGATCAAGCTGCCGTTAGCTTACACATATATCCCTTTAAAAGCCACTAAAAAGGGAAAACTTTGCTTAAATTTGCTCGGGTGGCCCAGATAAAATTGATCTTTGCTTAATGGGTGCTGATGTTTTGAGGGTCTCCATGGAACATTTCGTGAAAAAAATTTCCGCCTTCTGCCGAAATTTGCAATAAGGAGCCAATTGCTTTGAAATCTAAACATGGAGCGGCTTATTGCGGCATCGCTTTTCTAAGACCAAATTAGCATTTTTCGGCATTCGCAGAATAACCATTTTATTCTGAAAATAACGTTATTGTTGAAAAGTGGGTGATTATTTATATTGAAATCTCGTCAAAACAGTTCAGTGGAGCATGATAAACATTTGTCTGCCTTTTAGTGGTTGTTGATTATTGCACGTATAATATGAAATCTAATATGTAATCACACTATTACAGTGCTTTCATGCTATAGCTTTAATTCATTCTCAGATTCCTCAACATCTTAATTTATCAGCATGTTAATTTACCAGAACCGCTTTATTTTCACCGTTTTACACATAACTTAAGTGACTACCAACAAAGATAATCAAGCAACTGTCAATAAAATTTATTACCGCCCGCACGCGGTAAGAATTCGTCATGGTTAGGTTTAAGCAGGGGACACGAAGCTCTTTAGAACCTCTAATTTCACTGAACCTTGTTACCGCAAACTCTATTGTTTTCAGGGCTAGCGTCATTGTTTTTTTAGAGCAGAGATCTTGAAGCGTCGACAATTTTTGAAATATTTAACAAATAAAAGAGCTACTCTTGTTTCTCTGAAAATCTGTGAGAGAACTCGGAAGGAAATTTGCGTGTTTACAGGTAGTGACTCGTTTTATAAATAATCAATAATAAAAAAAGTCTTTTCGACTTTTCGGAAATCTGCTTTCTCAAATTCCAAAAAAGTCAATGTCTTGCCGTTTTGTCCAACTTTTAGTTGTTCTAAAACTAGTTATGTTTCACTATCGAAGCCAATATGCAAGTGCAATTAAAACTACTTAACACAATTTTTGCCAGCATACCTTGATCTTTGGACATTGCTCATGCATGCATGTAATCCAATAATGGGAAAGAAGCAATCGCAAATCAGGTGAACCTGAAAATCAACTATACTAATAAAAAATAAAAAAAAAACCAAACAGACAAAGAAAAAAACAAAACAAAACAAGAAGAGCAAAGAAAACACGACTAGAGAATTGGAACTAGCAGGAAAGAGCAAGAGCCCATTTTACAGTTGTTTGCTTAGTGACCTGGCCTTTGAGTGGAAGCGAGACTGGAGTTGACCTAGTTTTGATACAAACCCTCCTGCTTTTCATATGTAAATAGCATGAGAACAACATGATTTACATGTTGAAAGCAGGAAGGTCTTTATCAAAACAAGGTCAACACCAGCCTCACTTCGACTCAAAGGCCAGGTCACTAAGCACACAACTGTAAAATGAACCATTTGAAAATTGGAACAGCAGGATCTGGATTGTGGTCGTTCTTATAGAAGAACCTGAAAATGTTTATCCTTCACATCTTGTAAGCTTTCGTGGTTTTATATTTCAAGACCGCCGTAGAACACAAGCTTAGCTTTCACATAGTCAAACCTAGGTCCTATTGCCATTATGCCCTGGTCACTGGTGTTTAGGGCGTTTGCAGGAAACTAATTTTCATTCAAATGAAAGTAATTGAAATGCACTTTTCTGTGTTGCTTGACGTTTCTAGGTTATTTTAAAGTTTAAATTTTGAATGATCGGTCCTACTTTGTTGCTATTCTTAAACGTTTTTTTTTATTCACAGACACAAAATCTGTGGCTAATCCAGCGAGCTTCGAAACCTCTGCTGCATTTAGCAATCTGGTGAAAGTAAGTGCAAAATACAGTGCTGAACAAAATGACCACGGCGAAGAAGAGGGATCTGGACTGAACCCAACGGAGGAGCCGAAAAATCCGATTCAAACATTGGTGAAGGCGGTAAGTGACAGTGCAGTTCAAGCTTTTTCGCATGTTATTTGCAATTGCTTGGAATCTGCTTGTGCACTGATTGGCCAAAACCAATGCTCTATCAAAGTATAAAACATATTTTCGAGGTGCCTTGGGACGAGTAATTTGGATTTATAACACCAGACAGTGAATAAACAAGGCTTTTGATAACTGGTTTCACTTAAGTTTTCCATAGGTTACATAAAACGTCGCAGGTATATGCAAAAATGAGGGGGGGGGGGGAGTCTTTCTCAGCAAGTACGCAACCTGTTAATACGAAATTAGACAAAGAGATGAAACCTGTTGTTACGAAGGTTCATTTTGTTTGACAGTTGTCGCAATGGGGATCACGTGACTGATTAAGGTATCGAATTTCGATATCATTCTTTAAAAAGAATAGTATCGAAAAAATAAAAGAAATAAAAAGAAAAATAATAAAAATAAAAGAATAAAAAGCGAGATGCAGGAGAACCTGAGCAACCCTAACTTACAAAATGACGTCTTGAAAGAAGCCAAACCCATATGTAATAAGAACATATTGCCATGTTTTTGCCTTCATTACTTTTCCATTATAGATAATCATATTCTTCCCAAAACAAACATTAAAGATTATTCACTACTAAAGGTGGAAATAACACTAAGAATTAAAACAAAGAATAAAGAAGTGAAGAAGAAAAAGTCTTCCAAAAATCGGAAGCTCGCCATTGTTGGCTTCTGTAAGCGGTAACAGAACTGACTCAAATGTGGGCGAAAACACACTTTAAAATGCACGCCAAGCGGAGAAATATTTCCCTTCTTTCTTGTGCTTGTGCTACCTCTTGTGTAATTTATTTCTCGACTTGTTATACTGAGCCGCAAAAGTGTCTGCGTATTTCAGTACAGCCTTTCAATACAGCACCTCCTGAATGTTTTTGGAGAGAATAGCTGAGATTGCAGATAAAATTATTGTCCAAAATGCGGTCAATCAGATTTACGATGCGTCCCAGGGTGTCCAATATTATGAGGATATTGGACTGTTTCAACTAATGCCTTCTTGTTTGTTTGTCTTGTACTGCAGATTAACTCGGTTATACCAGCGTTAAAAGACCTCAGAGAGGAAAGAGACAAACAAAGTCATGGTAAGGCACTTAAACTTTGAGTGCTCTTATCCATTTTGATATTTGTCGTTCCATATTACAACTTCACTTTTAATGAAGATACGTCACCAGTGGCATTTTGATGGGCTCCTAGAGATTCCTTCCCCAACCCATCTTTCCTTTCCTCCAGGATCCCCTTCACGTAAGCGAGTGTGGATTCACCAAAAGATACAAGTGAGGGGTGTAAATGAAGCCCGCAAAATGTGGTCCCGGATCACCAGTCGGAAATTGTCCAGGCTGGAGAAAAACTCCCCCTTAAAATAATATCCCATAGAAGAAAAGAAAAAAACCTTAAAATGGGGAAACTCAGAGTAACGTCAGTAACGTCTCCCACTCTTCCTTTATCGCTTTCGACCAGCAATAAAAGGGCAGAAAAACATGCTGTTTATTTTATGGAATATTGCAGAATATGCAAAGGAATTTGTAGACGCACTGAACAAGGAAAAGGATGACAACAAAGTGAAGTCAGTGTTTGGAAAACACATCAGGCTGCTGCATGAAAGTTGCAATAAAAAATTGCTTGAATTCGCCAAAGCAGCTCACCAATCAGGTAAAATAATGTGTCATATAAACTTTTGTTCTTAGGCCATCGTAGCTTTATTAAAAATAAAACGCAAACAGCGGTGATACACATGGTAAACAAACGCATTTTGATAATAAACTTTTCGTATGCTAAGCAACATACATTTTCAAAAGTAACCGTTACAGTGTTTGAAAGCTGTTTATATACGCCACATCAAATCCAACTTTCCTTACAAGGACAGCCTGAACCGCTCTCGGTATCTACAAAGCTGGCTGCTGGGATTGCAATGAATTCTATATAGGCGAGAAAAAACGAAGACTTCACGCCAGAAAAACTGACCCTCACTAAAAGTGACCATACATCAGCAATTGCTGATTATCTAAACTGACCACTGGTCACAACATTAATTGGGATCATTTTGACATTTTAGCGTCCGGCAAAACGGACGTTCATAGAAAAAAAGAAAGAGACTTTGCTCATTCAAGAACTACAGCCATCTTTAAATGTTAACGTTAGCAGTGAGAAGCTGATGCTTTATTAGCTATAGCTTCTCAGGACAGACAGTCCGAACTATTAAATTACTGTTAAGATCGTTTTTCTTAATCTCGGTTCCAGACCCCTATTGTTAACTATATAAACAGTTTTCAAACACTGCGACGGTTACTTTTGAAAATGTATGTTGTCAAAATGCGTTTGTTTACCTACCATGTTTATCACTGCTGTTTGTGTTTTATTCTTAATCAGGTAAAATAATGTTAATACTTGCTCCTCCCTTTTTCGTTTTTCCCAGGGCATTTAGACACATCATCATCATCATCACGCTCCTCTAAGGTCACCAACAATTTCAGGGCTGCAAATTTACCCTCGTAAACTCAAGAAATTTGAGGGTTTTCCATTGTGCCAAGGTTTCGCTCAAGTTAAAATGACTTAATGGGAATAGGAAAAACGTTTTCAAGTTTAAGTTGCTCCCTTAATTTCAAGGGTCCATAAACCTATAGTTACTAAATTTTAATACATCTCTCGATTTATGTTCTTCTTTTTTTCAGATTTGTTTGAAAAAATTCCGCATGAACATGTGGACTTGGCAGACGTAATGGGAAAGATTATCGAGAGGGCAGAAAAAGGAGAAGGGAGTATGTTGCGCAAACTACGTATACTACGATTTTCCTTGTATAGTTGTTTAGATTCTATTCAGATGTGGGTGGACGGTGATCTAATGAAGCAGTTAATACGATCAGAGTAGTTCCAGGGTGGGATGCCCACAGTCCTGTAGTACAAGGCAACTAGGAATATTACTATACCCCCCTTCTTCGCTCTTCACCCTATCGGATGAGATGGTAGCCCACCGCATGGTATCTTTCAGCATCTTTTAATGTTTCCCAAAAAGCTTCCTGAAACAAGTGCCGATAAAACATACACCTGAGAGGGTAAAGGCAACTTGGAACAACGTCTTTTGTCTCAATAAAAAGCACGATGCAGATCTAAGCCACCCCACTTGAGTTTAAAAGACAGTTTCCATTGCCAGTGGTACCGTGTCTGCAGATTTACAGTAACTTTCTACTGTTTCATTTTTCCTCTTGTTAGACGTTATTGAAGAGTTTTTCAAGGCGGTCGAGAAGCATGGCCTGAAGGATCACCCTGGTTTTAAAGTAATCATGGCGATGGGGGCACTGCTTGGCGATGCTGCCTGCGATCTTAAGCTGGATGGTAAGTGAAAACAAATTTAAGTTTTCCCTCAATAGAAAAGAATAGTTTCAAAATAATAATCGGTTATTTTTTAATCGACGTTTCAACGACCGGAATTGATTAAATAAATAAATAAATAAATAAATAAATAAATAAATAAATAAATAAATAAATATATATATATAAATGAAGGAGTGAAACAATAGCTATTATATAGACAAACTGAAAATGTCTAGACCCTAGGCTTGGTGAGAAAATAGGCAAATAAAAGAAGGTAAAATTAAACCAATCACATCAAATACCATACCCAACCGAGCAACTTCTAGCTACATCACTTAGCGCTTAAAACTGCAATTCTTTGTATCATAATTTTTTTAAATTTGCATTTTCAGGATTTTTAGAAGCAATTGGAAAAGTGATAAAGGAACAGCAAGGACAACAGGTTGATGAAGATGAAGACCATATCCCTGAAAGAGCAAAGTTTATAAGGGATATGCGGAGGATCCTCTTCTTCTGCAAAGGTACTTGCGACAGATTCTTAAAGTAACGACTCCCGGAAATAACGCACCGCACGAATGTGACGATAAAATTTAATAGTTATTAGTCGAAGTTAGAAAACCCAGTCCATACTGAGAGTCTAGTCTGCGTAACAGGCGTCAAACGGGAGAGAGAGAATTCGTTAGCGCGGAGCTCGAGAACAAAGAATGGACCACTACACCTTTTTCCTTCCTTCTGCTGTTCCGCCAACGCGTCTCAGTTTCCGCGCTCTAATCCTTCTATTCCCTTCTCCTTCGGGGTGTGGCACGCAGGCTACTGTGAGCCAAGACAGCAAAAGAGTATATCAACGTTTGTTAAATATTGTAGAGTGCAGAATTCCTTGGAGGGCTGAATTACCGCCAGCTAACAGCTGCATTTGTGTGAATGAAAAGAAAAGAAGCTTCGGAAACAAATGAAGTGGTTTTAATTTAAATTTAATTTCTAAGGTGAAAAAGTCTGGAAAATTATGTTAGGAAAGAGGTGGTTTTTTAAATGTAAAATGGACGTTAGTCGTAATCATACAAAAAGTACAGTCCAACCGAAAACGGACACTGTATGGATTCTTATATAGCGCTTTGTATCTTTTAAAAGAAAATACAGTAATGAACGGGGCATTTAACTGTTTTGTGACTCCACTCATAATTTGTATAGCGTCTGAAGAAGCGCATTTGGCAAATTTGTAACGGCTTGAAATAGCTTAATTGTCGAATTAATTAACTGATGAGGTTAATTTTGTGTTGAGATTGTCACAGTACAGACGGCAAATGTTAAAGTGCTTGTTTCCCCTCTTAAACGGGTTATATAGAATATATAGATTTAGCCAAACCTAAAAGCGGAGCTCCACATTTTTTGCTGGTACTTGTTAATTTCTGAAAATACTCCGTCACTGAAGTAGTAAAAAAAAAGAAAAAAAGAAAAGAAAAGACAATCTTTCCCCCCATTCTAGGAATCGAGCCCCGGTTTACTGGCTCCTAAGTGGCACGATAAGCGCTCGGCCACGCTCGTTATTTTAATAAAGACTGTGCTAATTTTAATACTTATCCTGTTGTTTTATCGATCGCAGCTCGATCGATAAACACGCGGGTGTTTTTCCTGGGAAAATGTGTTTGGACCGCCGCAAAAACCATGGTTGTGGACAGAAAAAAACCAGAGTGCTCTAGCTCTGCTATATTTGGCGTCGTTCCGCTGCCAAATGCTGCAAACTCAAGCGATGTGCCGACCGAGTTTGCAGCAGAACTCAACAAAGATGTAGTCCTCGAAGGCAAATTTCGTAACTTGAACTTTTCGTCTTTCACCGAAAAGATAACTGAGTGTTGTTGTGAACTTTCTCTTTCCATTTATAGATATTAGATATTTTTTCCCAAGTTTAAAACTTCAACACTGTCGAACAATCGTTTTGCTAAATAAGCTTTTAAGCTTAAATGCTTTTAAAACCTCTTTTTCAAAAGCGACGGTGTTCATGCGATTTCCCGCCAAGAAAAACGCCAGTTGCGATTTTCTAAAAGCACCGCGCGATTTGCCGCGAAGAAAAGATGGCATCCACTCCTCGTTGGGTTGTCTTGGGACACCCCACCCCCTCCCCCAGAGTCTATACGGGTGGGCCTACGCTGACGTCAGAACTAAAATTTCTCGGATCGCCTTCGGCCACAAAAAGGAAATTAATAGCCTTTCCACCCTGATCGAGACGAGAAAACTGTCCTTTAAAGCGAGGTGTCTGTGTTAACGGTTGGGTTAAGGTAGTTTTCGATGTTTTCTTCACTTGCTCTTGTGCCTATCGTATTTTGGTTAACTAGGATTTCCTCTTGTTTTCTAGCTGTACGCAAAGGTATAAACCAGTCACCAAAGAGCCCCATGCAAAGAGCATTAAGTCTAATGTTTGATGAGGGATGTACGACCAAGGAAGGTAAAGTTTGCTTTTCATTTCCTACACCTCTCAACGAATGCCAGATTTTTAAATCAGGCACCTAACCGCAATTATTTAAGAAATATGACCTATTAAAATTACAACCAAGTTAGGTTCTTTGTATAGATCCGGAATTTGAAACTGAACATGGTTCTACCGCCATCAGATTCACTTATGAACAGGCAATGATGAAGGAAATTCTGCCATAAAATGAGTCCACAGCACACCTCTAGGAGCAGTTACTAGACATCTTGAAATATAAACATCCATACAGAAAAGGATTTGTGAATTTCCTTAACTATTTTCTGACCTTGGGCAAATCATGACTGGCAAATCATGACAGGTGAATCATAACCGGTGAATTGTGTTATGAAAAAAGCTTTGGTATGCACATTACAATAAAATCTATGAGGATGTCAGTCATGTTTAAGAAAATAAGTAGTTACTAAGTGGACTCATTTTATGTGTAAATTTCCTTTGCCATTTTCTCCTCAAGGTCGAATCATCAGCTGTAGGAAACATGCAGTTCGTGTTCCCACCGAACAGTGACCGAACATTGTTTCAAGCAAACAGGGCTGAAATATGTATAATATTTATCACCTTACCGTCAGCTCTGTTGTCCTGTGTCTTTGATTTCCACATCTTCTTCTAAAAATATCCCCGTTTCCCTCCGATTCTTGAGTAGTTGTTTGATAGATCCGGCTGAATCGCCAACCATTTTGAAAAACCGCTCACTCTCAGTTCCACGCCTCTTGCTTGAAAGCCTCTCTTGAAACCCCAAAAATCACTGGGTGGGAAACAACTGGGCCGTAGCTAGGAAATCTATGCTATTGCCCAATCGTAGGGCCGAAAAGACAATCGCCATTGCTTTTCAAATTCGTCTTTAGTTGGTAAGAGCAGGAAAAAGCACCTTCCAGACCCCCGACAGAACCTAGTTTGCATTGCAAATTTTAATCCGTTGCACTACCTTCCATATATGGAAGTCAGTCGTGCACGCTTCTTACGAGCTCGTTACCATGATCTGGCAATGACGCCCCACCCACTAGGCTTACGGGTTTCTAGTGGGCGGAATAGAACTGGGACTGAGTTTTTTTTTTCAAAATGGCGGGCGATTCAGCTGATCTATTAAACTACTCAAGAATCGAAGGGAAGCAGGGATATTTGCAGAAGAAGATGAGGAAATCAAAGACACAGGACAACAGAACTGACGGTAAGGTGACAATTTTATTGAAGTGTCCACATTTTTCAGCGCTGTTTGTTGGAAACAACGTTCGGTCACTTTTCGGTGGGAACTCGAACTACATGTTTCGTACAGCTCATGGTCGAAAACCTGCGAATAATGGCCTTCGAATCATGTTTGTAAACCCAGGTCTGTACACTGCAATGAAATCGACTGCAAAGTCAAAGAATACTACAACACTTATTAACAAGACTAATTTAGTTTAATCTTCTCATAGCGTTTGCTGTCAGATGGACATTGGGGATAATTAGTGACGTGAGTATTTCTAGCATACCGAATAGATATTTTTTCCGTTATAAATGATTGTCAAAATGACTACTGCAGAGACTGATCAAACAACGTGAAAGACGTTAGTTACAATATTTCGACTGGCCAATACCAGTCTTCATCAGGTTTTATTAAGGCAAATCACGTATTTACAAATATATATGTAGTAGAACAATGAGCGGAAGTTACATATATGACGTGGTATGGTGTTGCTTAGAAATGTTAGAAAATAAACAAAACAAAACAAAACAATAATAATAATAATAATAATAAATAAAATATAAAATATAAAAAGAATTAACATATTCGTTATGATTGATATGAAATTCCTAGAAATTTACACCCTAACAGTATTAACGAGCAATAAAAATTCGGCGATCATTCGTTAACTTCTATGTTGCAGGTTATCCAGCTTGGCAAAAAAGTAGCTGTGTTGAAGCACATTGACCATGCACACAAAAACGGTATGTATGGATTAACCTTAACAGCGAATTAGGCCTGCGCAAGAATTAATTTACGTAATTCAAATGCATTCTGATTGGCTGAGGGAGGATAGAACTTAAGTTAATATCAAGAATTTCTTTTCCTTTCAATAGAGCGATAACGATGTCATCCTTTTTTTTAGTTTCACGTTTCAGTTCTGTAAACCTGTAAATCAAATTCTGAGTGACATTGTTTGATTAGTGCAATATTTCAGGTCAATACAGTCTGCAAATGCGTTCCAAAAATTTCCCTGTAAAGTTTCAGATTTTACACTTGTTCATTACGTAATAAACTAGTGAAAAATAGCAGGCATTTGTACATGATTGTTCTAACTTAAGACAACCATTATTTTAATACTTCATGGCTCTCTTAAGTTTAAGTTTCTGTAGGCATATATTTTGACTTGCATAGTTTGAAACATAACTGCAAGACAGGGATTCCTGGCATAATTATTGTAACGTCACTAGAGGAGGCCAACTTCTTCCTAAACGTGAAGAGGTTCAGTCCAAAATTGATACTGAAACTATGAAACTGAAAGAAAACTCAAATATTGTTCTAAGTGCTGGATTAGTGGATCTAGTATGTGACATTCAAATGAAAGTACAGTAGAGCCATCTGTTCTTTTTGTTGGGCTCCATAGTTTGTAAACTGAAATAAGTCTGTTGCATTGTTTGGTTGGTCATATTTCGGTTTCCTTTCTCAGCGGTAATTAAACTGGTTACAAGCCTTCACGAGCAAGGTAACCACGAGAAAGCCGACCTCGTACTGGCCAACTACGTGCTGGGCTCGATGCGGAGAGGAACACTTGTTGGCATCCTAGTGGAACATCTGAAGTCAAAACCTCCACCTCGTGGCAAGAAACCCGGGAGGGGTTCCCGTGGTGATGAAACGGGTGCTTCTTTCAACATTGAAAACGAATCCACCGACAACCTCGAGGGGACATGGTGAATCGTGCAATGAATGGTAAGTGATTCCTGTCCATTCATGGGCTGGGTAAAACTTTATTTATATACGCTTTCCCCGTCAACCATAATGTAATACTGGGGCTGGATTCATAAAGCCCTCCTAAGTTAAGATGTATTGTTGGAAAACAAAAGCCTATTGTTAAGAAACAATACTTAGGATTCATCTTGACTTAGGACAGCTTTGTGAATCCTGCCCCTGAAAGGTAATTCCTACTAGGGGCGTATGGTCACAAGAAAAAGAATAAAACTGTTTAAAAGTACTAAATATATATAACTAATTACTCATACTATTTATTAAGTACATTCTAATCAGGAAACAGTGTGCACATTAATTCTATTATTAAAGATAGAAAGGGTTTCGGATTCACGTAGTGCTGCCGGAAGTGAAGAGGTGAGGTCGTCATTGGCAGGCCTACTGGCTCACAACTGCCCGAGCTTTCTGGTTTCTGTAGCACGAAGCGAGTAGGAGCGCGTCTATTCTCCCTTGGAGAGGATGCTAAACAATTGCTGCAGTTACCTTAAGTACTTTCTTAGGATCACCTAATGGTTTGCTGGCCCCCGATTAAACACCCGAGTAGAGAGAGAGAGACTTTGTGGAGTAAAGTTTCTTGTCGAAGGAAAAAAACCGGACTCAAGATGCCAACATTGAACCATCGAAAGTCCCATTGAAATTCCGCGCTAGCTACCACACCACTGCCAACGTTTTTGGATTTGGTATTCGTTCCTCAGGTTACCATTCCCCAACCAAACCACCACATTCCGTTTTTGTTTTTGTTACATTAAAAAGATTTGTTTGAAAGAGGTGAAAATTGAGAGAGATTATCCGACACGCGAATTCGCGCGAAAATCAGTCACGCACACGTTTGGAAAAACTATGCGCAGTGGTGGTCTAAACTCGGCGATCTTCTATTTCGAAGTAATATTGGAACTTAACTTTAAAAAATTGACGCAAGGGCACTGTTTTTGTGCTTTTTCGTTACCTAACAAGATCGGCCTATTTCACAAAATCAGAGCTATTAAAATAAAGGATATATATTGCCCCGCAACTACCCTACAGCCAAGTTGAGTAACATAGGTAACACTGTTTTGTTAAAACGTGTTTTTGGTCTTTTGTTTTACAGATGTGTCTTGGAAAGTCCTAAATACAGCCTGCGCACACCAGCACTGCTCATCACATTTCAATTTGGCCCACAGAGCGCTTTTTTCACTTGATAAACTCAGTCTTGAAGAAGTGTTGTGTTACGTTCCAAATAAAGGCTGTGAACATGGCTAAACACAATCAATAATGAGTATTGATGTAACAACGTAATGGCACTAAAAGTATTTGTGTAAGAATAAACAATCAAGGAAGCACGTATTGTTGGATGCTAATTAAAAATTAGTGGAATCAACATTAACGTTGTTTTGCTCGTTTGTTCCATGAGGTTACCCTGTGTTTAAGAAATGGTGTTTGAAAAATAATGGGGGAGGGGGGGGGGGGAAAGGGGCTAAAAGTTGAATGCTATGTTTCACTACGTTTCTGTCCGTTTAAATGCCTCTTCGTGGTTTCAAACAATTTCAAATGCCATCGATCACTGGTTGAGTTCACTTCCCTTCTGAATCTTCCAAAACATTTTCATTACTTTTTAAGAGGGCTTCCTTTTTACGACGCGGATATGATTAAGAGTAATTTACTCAAGCATGAAGACAAACTTACTTTTTCTCGATGAATGTGCATGCGCTTTGTCACAGGAACGGCCATTTTTTCACGTAATGACAACAACAACAACAACAACAACAACATCTTAGAAATGTGGGTCAATTTCCCTCAAAAGACAAGCACCGGAAGAAATACAGTTTAACCCCATGAGCGAAAACTGAGACGGCTTAGTAGTTTTGCGTGGGTTTTGGTTTGGTCATATCAGAGTCAGAGTGTTTACCATTTACCAAAAAATTAAAAAATCGGGAAATTTCGGTTGAACTATAAATGGTAAGGCTATTTCAGTTTGCCCGACCGGAAAATTTCCAAAATAAACGGAACGTCTTGAGAGGTAGTCCGAAATTCCCAACCGGAATATCCAAACGGAAAATTGTGTTCCATTTGCTTTTTTCTACTAGTTCCAAGTCCTGCGCCAATAGTCAAACTAGGTCCAGACTCTGTAAATGAGAGTGAATTGCACAAATCTACATGCTAATCTCGAACGGAATTTCCCATTTGGGAGGTTTTGCCTACCATTTGGACAGACCGCAGACCAATCTGTTCACCCCGTAAATTTTTAGTGGAAAAGTCGCTGGAATTGTAGTCCGCCTTCTTAAATCAATAACTCTGCGGGACTGTTCATTTTTTTTTCTCTCAGTTGGGCAAAGGCTTATTTACAAGTCATTCCACAGGCAACCCACACGGCTGGAACTTTTCAAGCGATTTATGGAGCATGAAGCAGCTATGAGTATTACTACCCCCTTAAATATGACGGCTTACCTCAATAAACCCAAATAGATCGCCTGTACCAATTTACTTAATTGGCGAAAGAGAGATATTGCGGAGTAAAAGTTTATTATATAACCGGGAGGATTCAAGTACAAGGGAAAACATTCGAAGAATGGAGCATTTTTGAGTTCCCCGTGCTCCTTCACATTGTCAACACACTCAGCGATCATCAACCTCTCTCTTCCCCTTCTTCATTTGAGGACTTATCTTTCTTCGGATCTTCACTTCAAAACTTTTTCACAAATTTTATTCAATTTGTTGGAGATGACGACATTCCTTCATCAAACAAAGGGGAAAATAACAAAAGCGAGTTATCCACTCCAACGAAAACGCTGACAGTCTCATCGGAAAGTCCGGAAACGCTAAGAGTCTCACCTGTCCCTCTAAAAACAATGACAACAATGAGAGACACACTCGGACAGTTAGAAGCCGATTTTACCCACTTCCAAATCATTAGCTCTGGGAATATCCAACTACTAAAGGACAAAATAGTCCAACAAGACCACCTGATCAAGTTACAAAAACCACAGGCAGACCAAGCGATGGCCTCGTTAATAATTTGCAACGGTCGTTCTCGGTTTGACTCAAACGATCGAAAAAAATGCTCCATAAATCGCTGAATTTGAGATCTTTTGTTCCTAAAATACAATAAACTGTAAGCAAGATAAATAAAGATCACTTACCTAATGTTGATTGTGTGTTATTGTGAGATTTGGTGGGGTTTTGGGACGATTAATTCCTCACTTGCCGCTGACGCCCCCTACTAATACCAGGTATTAGTATTAGTAGAACGAGAACGACCGTTGCAAATTATTAACGAGGTCATCGCTTGGTCTGCCTGTGCAAAAACAATCAGACGATGATCTGTCCGCTGATCTTTCCTCTCAAATTAAATCACTCCAAGAAATGATTTCTCAACAATCACAAGTTATTTAAACATTGCAAGATGAAAACAAATCTCTTCAGAAAAAGCAAATACAAATCGCACAAACAAATCACGCACTACGAGAGTCACAAACCAACCTCACAGGGGAAATAAATTTTCTTAAAGAACAAGTGACAGCGCTCTGGCAGAACTCCACTGATGACAAACATAACACAAATCCAGCTATTCAACGGCCTGAAACATCTGAAGGCACCATGCCAAACATTGCCTCGGAAAACAGACCCGAAAATCCAGAACCTCAGACGACGGAAACAGGCACTCCATCTCAACTCATTACGCCCAACATCCCCACAGAAAACAGATTTTTACCCCTCCAAGATGACAAAGAATCTGATACTCCATTCAACAGACGACAGGAAATCAGTGATCTGGAAATTAACCCTAGCAACAATTCACCCAAAGCACGCCACACACCTCCTACTCCTGCTGTGGTCAGCAAGGCTATTTTCCTGTGCGATTCTAATGGAAAATTTCTTGACAAAAGAAAGCCTTTCCCCTCAGGGCAACAATTCAAATTTTTTAGATGCCCCAAAATTGAATACGTACGCACAATTTTACAAGATGAAATTAATCAGGAATCAGAACACCCACACTGAATCGTCATCCACAGCGGAACAAATGATCTTATGCATGGTTCATTTTTACCTGTTACCATCCCCCCCGGGCAACCCCGGGGACAAGTCCAGCCCTTCGGTCCCGGGGGTGGGGAATTGTGTGAAGCCGTCTTGTCCCGGGGGGAGGGGGGCGGGGCAATTCGAAAATAACTTCTTGTTGTTCTTGTGAAGTACGTCACTTCTCGTCCTTCTCGGTTGACGCCAGACCGCGTGGAGGAGACTGCCTATTTCCAGGGAGAATCTCTAGAATTTGTAGCAGACTGGTTAGAGAAGAATAATCTCTCAAAATTAAAGTCTGTTTTCGAAGGTAGTTTTATTATGGATTGTTAAACGAATGTGAGTTTGATGCGTACTCGAATGGATGGTGTTCGTCACAAACAAAGAAATATTTCTTCAGCGTATTTATGTGTATACTAAGACGACTTAAATAGACTCTATATGAAAACGGATGCACGGCTTTATATTAAACAGAGGTCTCAGTCCAGTGTTCATTCTTATGAAACAAGCTAAGAAAAACTCTTTTAAAATGCTGCCATCAATTTGTTCACAGGCCTCTTGTGCGTATGTGCTATATTTAGAATAAATCACGTGGCGAAGACCCCCGAGGGGGGGGGGGGGGTACTCGAAAGAATTTTGATGGGAGTGTGCCGCTGGGACTCTGAAACCCTTAACCTATACCAGACCACGTTCATGTCGTTTTTGCAACCCTATTCTAGACTAGATGCCAAAAATCCCTACCCTATCCCAGACTAGCTATTTTCGAGCTATCCATCAGAAATATAACCACACAGTGCTTTTAATGGAAAACCATCTCTCGATCAACAATATTGTCACGATTTCATTTATATTTTATATTTCCGAGTTTTTCAAACCCATTAATTAATTCGATTAAATTTTCACACCACCCATTAGTTTCCCGGTAATTGATACCAAGACTCCCTGATTTCTATACCCTATCCCAGACCAAACTGCTTGAAAACCATACCCTTCACAGCGGCACATACCTATATAGGTTATATATGGGAGTACCCCCCCCCCCCGGGCGAAGACCATTTCTTTACTTGCTAGCCGTATGCCAGAGCGGTTAAAGGTTTTTCTTCAATTTTCTTTGTCAAATATAGTGTTCATGTTTTTATTACATTATACATGTAGTGTCCTTTGTTCAAGAAACTCTAGAAAAGCGTTTAAGTTCTTGTCAAAACGTCTGGTTTTGCTATTGTAGGGAAATCAATATCGTGATCTATGATTAGTACACAAAACAACGTATTTGTGGTCGATGAGGAGTCCGGGGGTGGGGATTTGTCTCTTTCTGCGTGCCCGGGGGTGGGGAATAGACCGCCAAGTGAGAACAAAATTGCAAATCCCCGGGGGTATGCACGGGTGGGGGATGGTAACATCCACAATGTTCCCGAAACTCTACTCTCTTACCACGAGCTGACATCTCCTTGCACACTTTGTCCAAAATAAACATGAAACTTATTGACAGATGTTCTACACTACCCAACGTCCACCTAGTGGGTCACGAAAATATCTTCTCTAAGCGATTAGATATCTTACATGACAACAAACATCTAAAAAAGAGACACCTTGCTTTGTTTGCAGCGAATCTAGTGGCAGCGATCCGTGGCTGAGCTAAAAAACCACCACGTTCTGCCCCTAGCCAATTGCCTCGCTCCTCGCCTTCATCCTCGCGCTCGCTCTACACAACGCCCTTAGAAAACCATGGCTTTCCCAGTAATGCGGTTAACTCCGGCCACAACAGAGCCTATCCAACTCTGGAATCCCAACAACAACCTCCACCATTGCGCCCGCCTTATACAAGTTCCCTGGAAGGTTATTCCTCTTACGGTAATGCTGTGAAAAACGGACACCTCAGGACCGACAGAATTTACCACCCTTCGCAAACGCAGCAGCAACAACGAAACCCACTACACTTTCACCTGCAGAATGGTCCGCCTCCAACAATGCATCCAACAGGGCATCTAGAACCCAACTCTTCAGCTTCCCTTCAAAACGATCAGTCTGGCGCTAGCAATACTTCTGGAGTTGAAATGCCTAAGGAACTGGTATCGCTCTTACGATTCATTAAAAATCTCCTTTAATGCCTTTGCCATATAAGTATTGATTTTACCCTTATTTTAGTACATGTAGTTAACCTATTTATCAGGATATCCAGTGAATTTTGTTTTTGATACCGATATGCCAGGCTGCTCAAATCACTCCAGCAAATTATCTTTTTTCGCATGGAACATTAATGGACTATCTTCAAAACCATTAGGTGACAAATTACGGAATACTGATTGTTTAAGCATGATTAACAGTTTTGATTTCGTAATTCTTTCCGAAACATGGAAAAGAGTAAGTGTCGATGTTGAAGGCTTCAAGATTGTGACTACAAGTACCTTGGAAACCAGAAAAGGTGGTCGCAACTCGGGGGGGGGGGGGGGGGGGTAGCTTTACTTTATAGCTTTCAGTAGAAAAAGAATCATCAAATTTTTTATGGTTTAAGATTAGCAAGGAGTATACAAAAACCGCAAGAGACATCTATGTGTGTGGCGCCTATATCCCACCATACAATTCAAATTACTTCTGTGCTGATCTATTTGACAAGTTTGAAAACGATATTGAAAAATTCTCTTCTCTTGGCTCAATTCTTCTTATGGGAGACTTAGGGCGCGTTTTTTTTATTCACAATTCTGGAATGAGAATGGCCAGAATGTAAAATACGCGAGTTTTTCTATTCCGCATTCCTATTCCGGAATGGACAGAACGCCATTCCATCCATTCTGCTCCCAGGGGCAGAATGAACAGAATGTTGCGACTGAAAATCCAAGATGGCGGACGGCGAGATGAGCGCTGCAGCAGTTCAAATACGTCTCTACCGGAGAAAACATCAGGTTACACTTTTGGACACAATGAAACATTGCTTCTAATTTCATTGTACCAAAAGTACGAGGTTTTTTTCAGTGATGTTTCGTACAAGAAAAAGGCAGGACCAGGACCGCGCATCTCGACGGGCGTTTTTTTGTGCAGACAATCCGAACTCCTAGCATTCCGTACCAACCATTCTTATTCCAGAATTGGGGATAAAAAAACGCGCCCTTAAACTCTAGAACAGGCAAATAATCTGACATTGTTTGTCAAGAGGGCAGCACGATCATAACTAATGATCAATCTGAATCCTCGTTATGCGCCATTCAGCGGAACAGCTTTGATAACGAATTGAATAACCATGGAAAGCGGCTTTTAGAAATCTGCAGGAGTGCAGATCTGAGGATTCTGAATGGTAGAACTAGTGGCGATTCATTGGGAAGACCCACATTTCATGGCAAATCAGGAGTTGGTATTGTTGATTATGCAATATGTGATCAAGATTTATTCCGCCATGTTGCAAATTTCATTGTTAGAGAACCGTTGAGTTTATCAGATCACAGTCCCATAATGACATGGCTTAATGTTAATACGGTTAATGATCATTCAGCCACAACAAATATCAACGATACATTAGTACGTTTTACCTAAACAGTTTATTTGGGAAAGAGATTCCTCACTTAAATTTAGAACCGCACTGCAGTCAAGAGACGTACAGAGAATGCTACATGATTTCCTTATTGATAACAGGCCAAACAGGAATGTTAACACCTCTCTAGATGCAATAGAAAATATTCTTATTACAACTGCAAAACGTTGTTTAAAAATTAGGGTCGTTAAGAAACGACATATCAAATCATCTTCTAACAAAAAATGGTTTGATAAAGAATGTCGTCTTAAGAGACACGAATTGAGAAAACTTGCTAATCTAAAACACAGAGATCCACTTAATATTACCCTTCGGGAAGGATATTATACCGTCTTAAAACAGTACAAAAGCCTTCTGACACGGAAGAAAAATGAATATTATCAGACTAAGATTTCGGAACTTGAAAATACAGTAGATAATTCGGACAGCCGAAACTTTTGGAACTGTTTAAAATCAATGGATGATTCTGTGAAGGAAACTAGCATCCCACCAATTTCAGAAGAAAATTGGATGTCTCATTTCCAATCACTACACTCTAACTAACCCCTTAATTTACACCAAGAAGCGGTTGTTAATGAGTTACGAAGTCTAGAAGATGCAACAACACATTCGCATTCTTTGGACTACATAATAACCGAACTTGAAATACGCACAGCGGCCAAAAAACTCAAAAACAATAAATCTCCGTTTTCAGACAAAATCAAAAACGAAATGATCAAATCCAGCTTAAGGTGACTCGATCGAAATAAATGACGCGCTCTATGCCTCTCTAAAAACTCTAATAACATCGGCATTTCTTACTCGATTGCCTTGAAACTTTCGCATTTTACACACAATTTATCGAGGAATAATACCTATGTCAACACGTAGATGTACTGTTCGTTATTTTTGCTTGATTTTGCTTTTATTGAACACTACTTTTTTGATAAAATTGCTATTCTAACAAAACTGAGCGCTACGATTTGGTTTAAATTTCTAGAATCAGCTTGTAATAGCATCTTACCTTGACTCTTCAAGTTTCCGCAATATCGTAGGAACAGAAATCCCGGTACAATGTGAACGTTAGTTCCAAACCAAACCGTTTGGTCGCTACACGCCTTAGTGGTTTTATGTGTTTATAATGTCATGCCAGTGAAGGTTAAAATCGTCCTTTTGAGATACACAAAAAAGTGTGTCGCCTGATATCAACATAGGATTTCATAGGATAATAATTGTTCCTTTACTTTCAATTAGCATGATCATGAAATTATAGAACAAATACGTAAAACCGCCAAAGCGTGTAGCGACCACACACTGTCAATGCACCCCCCTAGCCAATGTGTAAATTCCTCAAATTCTCATCAAACAAAAGGAAATTTGCATAGCGCTACTGTGGAATTCAGATAACAACAAAGCCGTATACAGAACAGAGTTTCGGTAGTGCATCACTTTCAAAAAATATATTGTCCAAACCAACACCGTCCCAGCAAAGTAAAATAGCGCAAAGTACGTGTAAAAGATTCAGTTTCATGTTCCGGTAGTTTTATTCAATTCGTCCGGTTAGTTTTCATATAATTCAGAAAAACGTGAATTTGGCGACTTCGTTATATTTTGGTGCAGAAAGTGAGTTTATAATAGCCGCCCAAACTTTTTTATCGTTGCGGATAGCCAAATGCGGTTTGGAACTAACTATAACGATACATTGAACTTACTTTATCTGGAGTTATTACGCTTTTCAGCCAAATTTGGAAAGCGCCGGAGCGGTCCAAACTTTGAAGTCCGTCTGGGGTTGTTATTTTGACGTTCACATTGTACCGGGATTTCTGTTCCTACGATTTTGCGGAAACTTGAAGAGTCAAGGTAAGATGTTATTATAAGCTGATTCTAGAAGTTTAAACCAAATCGTAGCGCTCAGTTTTGTTAGAATAGCAATTTTATCAAAAAAGTAGTGTTCAATAAAAGCAAAATCAAGCAAAATTAACGAAAAGTACATCTTCGTGTTGACATAGGTATTATTCTTCGATAAATTGTGTGTAAAATGCGAAAGTTTCAAGGCAATCGAGTAAGAAATGACGATGTTATTAGAGTTTTTAGAGAGACATAGAACGCGTCATTTATTTCGATTGAGTCACCTTAAACCAGTTAATGCCTGTTTATTTGAAATTATTTAATGCAATTCTTAGCTCGGGCACTATGCCTCAAACATGGTGCGGTGGCCTTATTACACCAATCTTTAAAACTGGGACTAAAAATGATCCCTCAAATTATTGTGGAATATGTATTTCTGGTTGTCTTGGTAAACTATCTTGTTCCATTCTTAATCAAAGACGTCTTGAACACGTTCAGTCGCTTGACATACTTCATAAATCTCAAATTGGTTTTCTAGCAAATAATCGAACAGCAGACCATGTTCTTACACTACGAACGTTAATAGACAAATATGTCAATTGTCACCAAACGAAAGTATATGAATGTTTTGTGGACTTTAGGAAAGCATTTGATTCGGTCTGGCATGATGGACTTCTATACAAGCTGTTAAAAATCAATATCCGAGGAAACTTCCATAATGTAATTAAAAGTTTATATTCGAATTCTACCTCCTCTGTTAGAGCTGGAGGTGTGCGCCAAGGCTGCATTTTAAGTCCTTTGCTCTTTAACCTATACGTCAATGATTTAGCTTTCTCGTTTAACAATATTCTATCTGATCCGTTCGTGCTACCAAATGGCACCAAACTCAACTCTCTTTTTTATGCAGACGACTTAATTATGTTATCACGATCAAAAGTAGGATTACAAAATTGCCTAAACGAGTTATCCTCATATTGCAACTCTTGGATACTAAGAATAAACCCCAAGAAAACCAAGATAATGATTTTTCAACGATGCACAAAAAAGTGTGATTATGTTTTTCACATAGGCAGTGAAATAATAGACATTGTCCAAAACGTTTCGTTTTGGAACTGCCTTTCAAAACGGTTAATTTCCCGATGGTTATTGGTTCCTTCTTGGATCACGTGGCCGCTAGCTCAAGTTTCGCTTTCCACGTGCTTTAGATCAGATTACGTTGTTTCTTCATTATCTAGTGTTTAGGCGCTGTTTCACCAGTTAGTTTTGTTCGTGCTTTTAGCTCTTCCCCCCCCTCCCACCCTTATTCCGGTGGGCGGAAAGGTTTTGTTGTTATTGGGCAGTCCCCCTCTGGCCTCGCACAGGGGGGGGGGGGGGGGGGCTGGTGTTGTTTAATTTCAATAAAGCCTCTCTCTGTGCCAAACTTTTGGTCTCCGTGTTTTGTTATTTGGGTTATAGTTTTGTAGAGGGAAATTTATACCTACCTAGGGACTCGCATCTCATCTTCCGGAAATTTTACGCTTTCGCTTGAACACCTTCGACAAAAAGCTCTTCATGCTTTCTTTGGTCTACGACGGCACACTGATTTTAATAAACTGAAACCTTCTCTTGCGTGTAAAATTTTGACTCAATGATCTCACCAATTTTAACCTACGATAGTGAAGTTTGGGGTGCCTTTGCGAAATCAGATTTTAAGTCGTGGGGCAGCTCCGCAATTGAAAAAACTCATTTACAATTCTGTAAAAGTTATTTAGAAGTTCATAAAAAGGTATCCAATATCGCATGTAGAGCTGAACTGGGTAAATTCCCTTTGATCATTGATATAAATAAAAAGATACTTAATTACTTAAACTACCTCCGAGAAAAGGAAGAAAGCTCTATAGTCAAACAATCTTTAAAAATATCGATTGACCTTCATTATAACGGTCATAATAGTTTTTACTCTAGTCTCATGAAAATGACTGACTATTACAATTTCTGTGACTTTAATTGTAATTCATTGAATGAAGGTAAAATCAAACAATATGTCAGATCTCATGAAAAAGAAATATATCTCTTACTGGAACCAAACCCTTCAACATTCGCAAAAACTTAGTTTTTATTACACGTTCAAAAAGAATTATAGCCTTTCTGCCCACCTAGATCTAACAAGAAAGAACCCATCTAGAAAATCATTAGTAAAACTGAGAATTAGCAGTCATAAACTTCGGATTGAAACAGGTAGATACGACAAAATACCTCGTGATGAGAGGTTATGTAGTCTCTGCAATTGTAACAAAATTGAAGATGAAACTCATTTTTTACTAGATTGCCCGAGATATTCTTCGATAAGAGACAGGTTCTTTTCTAAAATAGAACCTAAAATCCCATTTTTACGACTATTATCACATGAGACCTTATTGTCACATCTTATGAATTGTACTGATTATTTTATAAATATTCAATTAATTTCATTCATCTCGTCATGCTTTGAACAGAGAGACAAACTAGTTACAATGGCTACCTCTCTGAATGGTTAAAAATAAGAAATGGTTGTAATCTCTGTTAGTTATTTTAATTAAGTAAGAAATTAATAATTAAATTTTAAGTGGCTTTTGCTATACTGTAATACTTTGTTACAGTCATGCCAATAAAGCTTGTTGTTGTTGTTGTTATATAAGGGACAACAACACCGTAGAGCTAACCAGGCTTGAACAACCGACCTTCAGATTGAAATTAACAAATTGACGTCAGTTTTTTATGCGTCCGTCCTCTTATTGATGATAAATTTTGTCATAACTTTGGCAAAGTGTTGTAAAAAAAGGCCAAAACTGATTTTCAAACGAAGGATAGAAATGCCAGAGTCAATGGAAGGTGCGATTGCCGCAGAATCAGAATTTCATCGCTGTAATTCGGAGAATCACAGGCTCGTAAATTAAAACTTTCGTAAGAATAGGCCAGAAAAACAAGAAAAAATTCGAATTGCTCAACTAACCTTTAATCCAGCGAAAACTGTTCACAAAATAATCCGCTAAACACGGTTCAGCTTAATTTCATCGACAGCACAAATTCCCGCTCACCGCCGATTTTCAGGTCTGAATCCTCAACAAACATCCCCATCTTTTCGCTCTACGGTTGCAATTGTTTCTTCAGTTTTAATCCATAAAGTTTAGATGATTTCCTCATTGAAGACTACTAGATTTGTGGTATAATACTCGTTCCACCAAGTGAAGCGCTGAAAAGTTTGACAAAACTTTTGCTGATTGCGTCAGCTTTACGTGTTTCATCCGTCTGTACTCTTATTGACAATAAAAATTAGCCAATCAACGCGCGAGAATTCGCTCGGTTATTGTAAAATTAGACTTGGTATTAGTGTGCTGTCCACTAGACATCGCACCTTCATAGTGCATTTGCTCACTTTAGAAACGGGTATAGGACTGCGACCGAATTGCTAGAGTCAGTACTTCATAAGCTTTTGCCATTTGTACAGAAAAACCCGTTGCTCCGTTGGGAAATCAAATGGACTGCGATCCTATTCACTAGAAATTTTTCGGAAGAAAGGAATACGCGGTACGTTCAAAGGTATTCATCTTTGCGTCATCACACTAGTGCAATTCTCCTTGACAAAATACGCGGTTTGTTTGTGGGAAATCCGTTTGGCGGGAAAATCCTCGCCGGTTTTTTTTACAAATGGAAAGCGCTCCCTTTCAAATGGTACATACTTGACCCGTTCCATTTTGTTTGTGGTAATTCTACTTCCATTTAGCGGAAAATTCTAACCGGTTTTTCCACACAAATTGAAAGCGCTTCTTATTCGTATGCTAGGATGGAACTGAAACTAGCTTGCAATGGAGGCTCATGCGGGAAAATCTTTTCAAACGCAAATCTTGTTAATGATATATCCCGACCGAGTCTCCAACAGGCAAACTAGTTCTGCCATGAAATGCGAATGTGGTCTACAGGTTGAGTAACGTTATACTTCGTTAATTCTTTCAAGTTTGGAACCAATCTGTTGAATAGACGTTGAACAAATGGCCTCTAAAAACCAAACGATTTACAAAATTTGTATATATGTATTTTTTATGTTACAGTCCCCCGTGTCACAAACCGAAATATTGGGCACAACACATATGCTTTATTTTTCTTTTAGCAATCTAGTGCCTGCCTTTTTTCTGCCATAAGCTAAGGATCGGTTTGCTGTTAAAATTATCTTTTGCTGTGTGAGTGGGCCGGGACGTTTGTATGGGATTTTTTCGTTTTTTATAACTTGCATTTTCCTGACTTTTCTTCCATTCTTTCTAAGGCTAATATGGCAAAGGCTGGTATGCTGTTTTATGTAGCTGAACATTCCGTGATAATTGATTGATTTCCGCGATGATTTTGATCTGGTCCGAATTTGTTACGCGTTATATCATTTAAATAGGTTAACTGAATTTTTACATAAAGATTTGATTTATTTTCTACGCGTTTTTAAAGTGGCAGATACTTGAAGTTCCGACAGAAATTTTCAAATTAAACGCTCATTTTAAAAATCACTTTTGGAAATGATTCATAATGAAGACTTTCCTCTAGCTCCATACCAAATTAATTTCAAAATTCCTTACATCACTATTCAAGCAATTGTAATTTGTTCGTTCATCGAGGAAAAAATTTCTACGTTATTTATTTTCATTATCTTTTCCCTTTCCTTTGTTTCGCTTCAAACGTTTGAGTAGAAAAATTTTCCAAGTGCTACACAAAGGTCACTGTTATTACATAAACTGTTCGAAAACGAAAGATATATATATATAGATTAGTAAAAATTGTTCCTAAACTGTTATGCTTGGAAAACAAATACGGAGGAATCCATTTTGATTTGCGAGCGTTGAGAGTTTCGAAAACATCTTTTTCAGAGGTGTTAAGCGGCCTTCACACGACAAACTAAAGTTTGCAAACTCGTGTTGGCAAACTTTAAAAAGTTGGCAAACTCATGCCTTCACACGTCAACCTCGCGTCAACTCAAAACACACGCCAATTTGCAACATGGCCGACATAGTCCAATGGCACTCGCAGCGCAGAGTTGCCGCTTGTGTCTTACTATTATTTTGTGTTAAACGCCGGAGAAAGAACAGGAAGCGTTGGCGAAAGAGGCTGATTTGGACGAAGCCGTATATTTCCAGAAATCCCTCCCTTGGCGTGTACAATACTCTCGTCCAAGAGCTTCGCGACGAAGATACCGCCGCGTTTAAAAATTTTCTGCGAATGGAACAAAATTGTTTCGACGAGCTATTGGAAATGGTGAGGCCGCACATACAAAAGCAGGACACCAACATGCGTAAAAGCATCTCAGCTGGCGAAAAGTTAGCTCTTACCTTGAGATATCTTGCGACTGGTGAGTTTATTTATCCGGTTTATAATTGTAGTACGTATACATAATATTTGTTTATGGCTAAACGAGCAAGTTTATACGATTGTATTTTCACTATTTTGCCAAAAACACCCTGTTGCTTACAATACCGCCAGATGTTTTGTATGTTAACAGCTCGCAATAATTGTTACACATCTTTAATATGTCGAAATGAACTATTTCACGAAGTTTATTCGCTGTTTATACGTTCAGTAGCAATCTGCTCATTGTAAACGATGCGGACCGCCGAGGAGACAATTTCTCGCTGCTTATCTTTATTCTACTGAAGTATTGAAGCTCTAAACAAGGGTAGATCCATTCACCTTTGAAACAAATGCGGAAATGTGTAATTCCAGAAAATGTGTTAAGCTCCCCCCACGGAAGGGACAACAAATTTAAAGAAATGTATGAAGTTTAATCAGAATTTCTAGAGAGGTGGGGGTTCTTAAAAAATCCCTTCTGGGGAAGGTATGGATATTTTATAGAACTACCCAATGCACAAATATACAGGTAGGTTATTTGTAACTCCCAAAAAGGATTTTCAGTCGCTAATTAACTTAAATAATAAATAAGAATATAGAATTGAGGAAAAAGACGAAAAATGTTTAATAAATAAAAAAGAATCAGATTTTGCTTCTGCAAAAGCCATTCCTCCATTGCACTTCCTACAAAAGTTCATTTTATACATCCTAGCTCTCATCCACAAGAAAGTTAAAACCGAAATCATTATGAAAATTATTCATTAATCATGATACATTTACTTCTAGGTGAGTCATTTACAAGCCTTCATTATGCTTTCCGAATAGGGACATCAACTATTTCTGACTTTGTCCCTGAGGTGTGTCAGGCAATCTATCAGAGCCTTCAGAACAATAATTATTTACAGGTACAGTAAGAAATAATAATAATAATAATAATAATAATAATAATAATAATAATAATAATAATAATAATAATAATAATAATAATAATAATAATAATAATAAATAAGGTTTTTAGGGCGCATTTATAAAACTCCATTGCGCTTACATTCCTATATTTAAAAAAAAGTTAGCTAAAACTAATATAATGATAATTCCTAAGACATTAATAAATAAAATAAGTGAAACAACTAATCAAAAGATAAAAGCTAGGTACGTCTTCTAAAAATAAAAATAAATCAACAATAAAATTTCCGAAACAAAAATGTTTTTAGTGCAGATTTAAAAGTCGAAAGAGATGGTGCATTTTTAACAGAGTTCGGTAGGGTGTTCCATAATTTAGGTGCAGAGAAAGAAAAGGCACGTTCACCATATGTCACAGAGTTCACAGTAGGGACAGTAAAAAGTAGTTTAGAGGATGAGCGTAGATTCCGTTGCGGGCAATATTGTTGTAGGAGAGGCGACAAGCAGGCTGAGCAGAGTCCATGAATAATTTTAAAAGTGATGAGTAAAAGTTTAAATATAATACGTGATTCAATAGGTAGCCTGTGTAGTTCTCGAAGGGCAGGTTTAATGTGTTCGTAGTGCTTAGTTCCAGTGATTAGGCGTGCGGCAGTGTTTTGAAGTGAAAGCTTAAGGTTTTAAGTGTGAGTTGAAAATTCAAATGTAGTTTACTTTGCAATTTGAATGGTTGTGGAATAATAATTATTGTAAGCATGTTGTCAAACAAAAGTTTGAGAGGAAGTATGACATTAATATGGTCTGGTTTGTGACTTGCTGCTACCATAGTCAGTGTATATGGGCCTCCTTCATTTGCCAGAACATGTGTTGTTACTCCCCCCTCTCAGCACAACCCCTTGAGGAAAGATGAATAACTTGTAACAATTAATTTCAGGTCAAGATAAATAATTTCAATTTTCTCAATACAAGTACTTTAAAATACAGTTCAATACAAGTATGTATAAATACAATAAAAGGGATGTAATGATTAAATTACAAATATATAAATATCTATAAATAACTATTTTTTGAGTCTTTAACAGTTTTTTGGCAACATCATTTTTAGAACTTAGGAGCAATAAATACAAGATATATGTTTTTCTTGCAGGCTAAGCTTGCAAAAAAGGCAAGACAAATGATGCCCAATGATATAAATAATTTGTTGGAATGATAAATGCATACAAAAAATATTTTAAATAATGCACAGCATTATAAATATCAAATACTTTGCAGGGGCAATAAATAAATAATCAATTCAAATGATGTACAATACCAAGAAAATCCATATTGATTAATAAATCTTACAAAGTTTAAAGCCCCTGTTTAATATGTGAACCCTCTATCAGGGCTACCAATACTGGTAAAGGTAATGCTGTCAGCTGAACTTGATGGGATCAAGGTCTGTGGCAATACACAGACGTTTGCATTTGCAAACTGTCTTGGCCAAACTGATGTTACATTATTCACAACTGACTGATCTTCTTTGAACTCCACTTCAACGAGAAGTTGCTGAATTTTAAGTTTTAGCATTTCTTTTGAATGGCCATCTGGAATTTTTTTCATGTGTGATCCCACAACTTGCCCAAAGAGGTCATTGTCATCAATAGCATTGTTAGGCAGTGGAACTGGTGGTGGATTTTTCATGACGTTTAGAACACACGTCAGGATATCCTCTTCTTCACGAGCAGATTTTCCCTTCTTTGAAACTGTAGAAGAGGGAGGTTTAATTTCTTTCTTGTTGCTTTCTTCAGGCACATCTGTACCAGTAGGTTCTGTATAATCGACATCACTCTAAAAGGAAAAAAAGATGTTTAACAATTACCTCATGTCTAGACTAATAAAATTCCCTTGGAAATAATGCACCAATCAATGTTAAACTGCAAGAGGGGGTGCAGGGCTTGAAATAACGGCCGGTCAACGGACAATGTCCGGTCAAAAATAGGTTTTGTCCGGTCAAATCCTTGGATGGCCGGACAATTTGTCCGGTCGTTTACGCTTGTAAAGAAAAATTTAATGCGGATCTTCAGGTTTTAAATTTTTATAGGTTCAACATTATTGGCGTTTGTGAATAAAAAGGGGAAAAGACAGAGATACTACCAGACCAAGAACTTTTAAAAAATGATTCTTAATAGTGGTTGTAAAATTTCCTGTGGTTGCAAATCTTCGCTTTGTCGTTCATCAAGCCGTCACCGCAAATTAGCGGGTCTTCCGGAGTAGCGTGTGAAGCAGTATGAATTACTATATTCTTATAATATATAGCCCGCTTGGATTTTGTAAACGTGACGTGAGAAGCATAACAATGCCTCTCAGATTCTCGGGCAACACTCAGCGAGAACACCCTTAGCCACCTGATAAGAGTCAAAATGGAAGGTCCCCCTTTTCAAGGTTACGAGACTACACCAGCCATTCACTTGTGGGTAACGAGCGCCACTCGCCCTCCGAACCAAAGCAAGAGGAAATCGTACAAGGCCCGAGAGTTTGCGAAAAGGGGAATGGTCTTGATCGATTGTTCTTCAACTGAAGAAGATTCCGATTCAGATAATGAGGACGAATTAGAAGACAGAGCAATAGATTTAATAAAAGAAACAGGAGTGGATCAGTAGGCTCCCGAACATTGTATATATTTTTGGCGTTGATATGTTTTTGTTTCACCTAAAACCACAACAAAGTGCTTTCATTTCTTTAATTGCACAACGTTGATGTAATTCCAGTAATTCCAAATGGCCAAATAGTCATCCATAAAAGTTGTGATTCATATCGTCTCTAAAAACGCTGAAACGGAAAAAATCATTCATCACTTCCGGCACGCCCCTGATAAATACTTGGTTACCAAGCTTTTTGGTGATTATTGGATTCACGGGCGTTACTTCGCAAGGCAATGTTTTCCTCAGGCAGTATAGACTTGAAATTGACAACGAGTAGCAAAATTAGGCTGCCATTCAAGTATTCCAAATGAAAAAAGAGAGTTGCCTGTTAGTATCATTTCCCCGACCCCTTTTAATAAGATATAGTACTGAAACATTTCAAGATTCAAGCTTATTCATTCTAAGCTTACTTTGTAGCAAATCAGTGGATATGGATTCTACTTGTAAGAGTTTCTTGTTGTATATTCACATCAGTTAGCTTGTATTATTATGAGGATCAACTAGATCGCAGGCTTCAATTTCATCAACTTCATAACTTTATTAGGTATTAAAATTTAACTGTATAGAAGACATAGAACTGAAGCGATAGATGCATGCACAAATGTAATATTGATTTTGCTGAACGTTGTGGCTGTACCATGCATTCCACTTTTCCTGCAATGAGTTCGAGGCTCCATGTACAGTAAAGGCTTAGAAAATGTACTTGTTTGATATGTAAACATCATGCTGCAGGGGGGGGGGGGGGGGGATTTTGTAGAGATATGGCGTAATGGAGATTTGTCCGGCCAAAAATGGGTTGTGTCCGAGCAAAAATAGGTTTGACCGGACAACTTGACCGGCACCAGCCGGGAAATTATTTCAAGCCCTGGGGGTGGCCCAGCATAGGCTGGGCATTTGAACTAAGCTGAAACTTTCCATTCAAATTTCCAACCCAGGGCATTTGTGGATGTTCAAAAGAGCCACTAAACCTCAATCAAACGTTTTAAGAAGGTCCATAAAAACAGTCAAAAGTCACTAATACAGGCAAATAATTGCCATCAAATCCCCTGCTTATGCCCCCCCCCCCCCCCAAGTGGCTTAACATTAATAGGTGCATAATGAACCCAAATAATGTGGAAATGAACAGAGCTAAAAGTCATTTCTGTAACAATAATATGCTGACAAAGCATGTAGAAGCTAATTCTCAACGTCTCCCCTGGGCCAAGTTGTTCAAAAACTGATTAAAACTAAGCCAGGATTAAAAGGAAGCCAAGGGTTCAATTTCTCTTTATTTTTAAAAGTGTTTACGTTGCTAATTTTTTGTGGATTTTGAGACAATTTAATAACAAAACTAAACAGAAAATATAAACAGAAAATCGCAATGAACAAAAAAAATTTTGATATAAAAAAATTAAATTTGTTGAAGCAGTCAGAAGTTGTTCTCTTCGCATTTTCCCAAGTACACAAATCTACAATTTCTCGAGAGATCATTGTGTCCTTTAATGTATCCTTCTACTGTGAATTGATAAATTAGGTACATGTACTTATTTATTGCAATTCAATGACATTTTAGGTACCCTCCTCTGAAGAAGACTGGAAAGAAATTGCAAATGGCTTCATGTCTAAGTGGAACTTCCCAAACTGTTTGGGAGCTTTAGATGGCAAGCATATTGCTATTAAAGCTCCTGAACACAGTGGAAGTATGTTCTTCAACTATAAAGGCTTCTTCAGCATTGTGCTTCTGGCACTGGTGGATGCCGACTACAAATTCACCGTTGTAGATGTTGGCTCTAATGGCAGAATCAGTGATGGAGGAGTGTTACGGGAATCCAACTTGCAAGCAGCTTTGGATATCAACAGCCTTGGCATTCCGCCTGCTACCAGTCTCCCAGGAAGAGGCACTCCTGTGCCTTATGTTATTGTTGCAGATGAGGCATTTCCTCTCAAGGAAAACCTAATGAAACCCTTCCCAGCTAAAAGTCTAGATGATGCCTTAAGAGTGTTTAATTACAGGCTCTCCAGAGCTCGCAGGGTCAGTGAAAATGCTTTTGGAATTCTGGTCCACAGATTTCAAATCTTTCAGTCAACCATTCCACTTGAGCCAGAAAAAGTTGTGTTAATTGTGCTTGCAGCTGTTGCATTGCACAATTATCTTCGCACAAAGAGTGTTGAATATAGCCAGGCTGTGGTTGATTCAGAGACTGAGGCACATGAAATTGTGCCTGGAGAATGGCGACATAACCCAAATGCTCAGTGACCCTCTGTCTGTCTGCAAGGGTCTAACAGGAGCTCATCACAGGCCAGGGAAATCAGAGAGGAATTCCTTGACTATTTTATCACCAATGGTCAAGTAGACTGGCAATGGGATATGATTTAAATAATCATAACTGTTTTCCAACGAAAACCATGTGGCATGATTTATTAGAACATGTTCATTACATTTTTTTCATTATAGCATGTGCACTACATGATATCAAAGTTGTTCTACATAAATAAATTGTTGAATTTTAAAGGTTTTTTTATGACAAGCCTAAAAACGTGCCATTTGTACAACAAAATAATCACTGTAAGGTGTGACGTTATGCTCACCATGTTTGACACAGATTTCCGGGGGAGAGCTTGGTTTTGTAAAAACTGATCGAGTGTATCGTAGTATGTCCACTTTGAGACGTACAGCTCCTCAGTTGCTGCCCCACTCTTTTTGGAAGCCTCTACCTTTCTCTTTTCTTTATTGTAATAGGTTCTCAAAGAGTTTAATTTCTTTCTCACTTCTTCTGCTGTAGAGAAAAAGATGTTGAAACGAGTTCATTTATTTAATAAACAAAGTTTTTCACAAAATACATTTTTATTATATCAAATTAGAAAATTACTGGTATCCAGTTGTACTTTGCAATGAACAAAACAAAACATGCAGCCTTGACATTCGTCTTTTCCCTTAATTGTTTATTCACAATACAGTAAATTCACTTCACGAATTCGCGTCACATTGTTATTCAAACACATCCAGAAATGGATATAGTCGTGAATGTATGGAACTTCGAAGAGAACTTCGTGCACGAACGAGGAGTGAAATCTGAGTGTAAAAAACTTTACTTACCGCCTTTCAAATTCAGCTTTTCGGCGATCTGTTCCATCAACTTTTGTTTAAGATTTGTGTCCTTATAAGATGGCGATGAAACGTCCCAAACAGCAGGATTATTGTGTATTTCTTCAATAAATTTGAACGTCGCATCGCGATCTTCGTCCGCCATCTTGTGAAGTGTCACGCAAATCACGTGACTAAAGCGCGTATTTTGATTGGTTGAAAGATAGCAACACACATTTGCCAATCGTTCACACGTCAAATTCGAGTTTGCCAACACGAAAAAGTTGGCGAAAAAGTTGGCGAGAATAGAGACAAGTTCTATTTGTCGCCAACAGTTTGCCAACATGTTTGCCAACTGTTTTTGTGCCGTTCACACACACCAACTTGAGTTTGCCAACACGAGTTTGCAAACTTAAGTTTGTCGTGTGAAGGCCCCTTAGAGTTGTTCTCTTTGTCATGGAAAAAAGCTTCTCAAACTCATTAATAATTCATAAAGAGAAAACAAAGGAAATCACTACCGTGACGGTGGTTTGGATACCGGATCTTAATTAGCATAAAGTTTTGCGAACTTCTGCTTTGAATTTCTCCAAGAATTATGAATGGTTTGAGAAGCCATATCAAAAACTCGAAAGAGCGTTTCATCAGGTATCCAAACACCTCGAAGTCGGTTAAAAAAACTCAGCTGCGCCTCGTTTTTTCAACCCACTTCTCGGTGTTTGGATATCCTGATGAAACACTCTTTCTCGTGTTTGATATATTACTTCAACGTCTTGTTTAACTGAAAAGTCATCGGTTCGCTTGGCTACAGGAACCGGCAAAATTTAAACCCTTACTAAGAACTGACCTTTCGGAGTCTGAAAGTGGTAGATTTTCTGGGATGGTGACTACAGTGATGTTATTATTTTCAAATAGCGGGTCATTAGTAGCTCAGAGGACCTGTTAATTGCTGAAGTTTTTGGGTTTTAATTTGGCACAGTTGGTTGAAAAGTTTAGAATTGAGTTCCTGGATTTTGGCGCGATTAGAATGTACTAAAACTGATGGACAAACAGGTCAACGGCGTCGCTATGGGTACCAAAATGGAACCTAGCTACGCCAATCTTTTCGTAGTTTACATCGAAAATCAATTTTCCAGCCAATTTAATGGCACCAAACCTGAAACCTGAACTTTACGGCCGCTACATCGACGATTGCATTGGCGCTACTTCATCTAGCAGAGAAAAACTTGATCATTTTATAACTTCTGTTAACTCCTTTCACCCGACGCTGAAATATACCTGGGAAATTTCCCAAACTTCAATTGCTTTTCTTGATATCAAAGTTTCAATCAATGGTAACGGCCGGCCTATCCACCAGTGTGCACTACAAACCTACAGATTCCCACAGTTATTTGGTGCATTCATCCTCTCATCCTTCCCACGTCAGAAACTCTATCCCGTTCTCTCAATTTCTTAGAATTCGACGTTTATGTAGTGATGACTCCGATTTTTCCAACAAATCAGAGGAAATGCGCCATGTCTTTAAGAAGCGTGGCTATCCTGACTCTGTTGTCAACACGGCTCAACACCGTGCTCAACAGATTGATCGACAGTCAGCACTGCAAACGTCACAGAAGGAAAAGAACGAGAGAATTCCGTTTACACTCACTTACTATCCACATAACCTCGCAGCCATTACATCATTTTGAAGAAGTTTAAGTTACTCCAAAATGACAATGAAACAGGAAGAATCTTTTCAAAGCCGCTATTGATTTCATTCAAACGCGAGAAAAACATAGGGAACTTTCTAGTTAGAAGTGTACTTAAATCTGATGATAAACCGGGTACTTTTAAATGCGCGCGCAAACGATGCAACACTTGTCCTTTCATTCACAATGCGGACAAAATAACAGGACCCAAGCGATCAATTAAAATCACCGATCGCTTTACCTGTACCTCTGCAAATGTTATCTATTGCATAACATGCACTTTATGCAAAAAGATATACATTGGCGAAACAGGGAGGAGACTAGGCGACCGTTTCCGAGAACACCTACGAGACGTTGAAGGAAATGACAAGGATGCATCCAAACCAGTCGCCCGACATTTCAATCTCCCTAATCATTCTCGCTAACACATGACAATCTGCGGTCTTTCCCTACACCAGGGTAACACGGAAAGCCGTAAAAATCTAGAACAAAACTTCATTTTTCAAATCGGCACACTTAATCCCCACGGTATGAATGAACGCTTTTCATTCAAGTAATTTATTCTTGTTTTTCACGTTGCCATGTTCCCACCAATAGCGTAGCTCCACCACTCCCCATATAAACGAAGTGCAACCCACAATTCCTTGATTCGCTCTGACGAAGGGCTAACGCTCGAAACGTCAGCTTTCAATCTCTTTACGGTGGCCAATCTACCTTATCAACTCAGTTGATAAATCCAAAATTTTGTGTAGTCAGTCAGTCAGTCAGTCAGTCAGTCAGTCAGTCAGTCAGTCAGTCAGTCAGTCAGTCAGTCAGTCAGTCACTCATATTAAAATTTGTTAAATTTAGTAGCCTGTGTAGCAATCATTTCCGTAGATTTTTCTCTTCTGCACGTTTGAAGCATTTCTCTCGCTCCAAGTTTCGCGCGGTGCGGGAAAGCCTACGGAAACGCTTGCTACGCAGACTATATATTTCAGAGAACGACAATACGTGTAAAATTGTGGGCAAGTATATTGATTAAATGTTTAAATAATCAATTAATTAGTCATTTCCCTTTTATTGTTTTTATATTTATTTAAATAATTTTGCTGTACTAGTTGATATTAACCAACAAAAAAGGAAAACCTAGAATTAGTACAACAGTTTTACAAAGGGCACATGCAATGTTGAATTTCCAGTTAAATTTCCCAGGCCGAACCTTTTCCCTCTTTGCTCAGCCGGTAATTAGAAATTCGAAATATTAGATTCGCTTCCCGCAGAGGTGAAAGAATTTTGTTTACCTGATGTTGTCCACATTTCCCCACATTACTTAGTAGGGATATTAAGGTTTCCCTTAAGCACTTAAAGTTACAATACGTACAGAGATGATTATCAGATTTTTCTTGTTTTAAAAAGTCGGATAAGCTAACGTTTCGAGATTTATTTTATGAAGTGACCTCCCAGGACTGCACTTATGATGTTCGCTTTTTTGATCGCTGTTTTCAGGTTGATTTTGGTTCGTTACGAAAGGTGACCAGAATAGCCACTCAGGGGTCGGGTGGTGCGGATTTTCCTTTTTATGTTGAGAGTTTTCAATTCAAATACAGCAACAACAGCATGCACCGGCATGAGTACAGTGAATATGGAAAGACTAAGGTGAGTGCCAAGGAACTGGTGACTAGTTACACTGACGGAAAACGGTAAACGGTAGTGCTGCAAGTCGCTCGTATTTTCTTATAAAGGACGAAAACAATAATTACTGTGCGGAGATAAGGGATGAAACGTGCGTTCGTGTATAGCGTGCGATGATTTTCCTTATGCGCACGATGCATATCAGTTTAGTCTATGATACGAACTTGTTTCGCAGAAACAGCCGCCATTTTGATTCACGAGCGTGCACCAGCCGCCATCTGGATTCACGCTTGTGGACCACGCGCCTGCCTTCTATAATCAGAATTATTAAAAACTGGACTAGGTATATTGGATTTCTAGCATTTTGATTGGCTGAACGGAGCTAGGCTATCAGCTCATATACCTGCTGCGACCAAATATGGTCAATGAACATTCAACAACAAAATGACAAAGTGAGCTGAAAGGTTTTTCCTCGCGAGCAACCCGGCGAGAAAAATGGACGAGAAACATCACTTGACAGGGAATTTAAATTAAGCAGAAATTCCAACAGCGTCGTCTAACACAAGTCAAAATTGTTTCAAGAAACTGTGCAGAAATATAAATTTAACTTAAGCATTAAGCGTTGTGTTTACAATTAACTTCTTTCTTCGATCGTCACGTCGGTCATTAAAATTGAACAAACGGTAGGTTTTATCAGAAATCTTGCTTCTGAGCTGCATAGAAATTACCTCTTCAAGTTCAAATTAGTTCTGTCTTCAGTTCGATCAAACTCGCACATGATGGCTCCGCGTTGTGCGAACAGATTAGAACAAAGTTGTTCCGTTTCAACTCCAGCAGCTAATATGGTGAAATTGTACGGCTTCAATCCGCTTTGAACGATGATTACAACAATGTTTCAGGAAAAACCAAACATTTACCATATTGCAGAGCCAATAATTAAAGGATTTCTTCCAAAACTTGTGCTACTTTGTTCACATTGACTCATTCAGCTTTGCAATGAAACGCTGCAAAACTTCGCAAGGTTTTGGCGCCTTTTTCGTTCAGTCATGTGATCGATTCTTGTTCCCTTTTTATCTCTTTTCTCATTTTTTCCCGTTCTTTCTTGAATTTTTTTTTAATAGTGGTTAAGTTTTTAATAAAACAATTATTCTACTCGGGCTTGCTGGATATCAAATGATTATAACCAACCTGACACGGCGCTACGCGCCTCGTTGTTTATCTATCATTTGATATCCAGCGCGCCCTCGTAGAATAATTGTTAAATAGCGACTTGCAGCAAGTCTACGTAAATGGCTACGGTAAACGGCAAACGTCAACTTGCTATTTTCTTCTAAGCCATGATGTAAAGGGGAAGGGAAGTTCTCGTTTTGTTACAATTCAAGTTAGTAGTTATATAAATGAGAATACGAGCGCAGTAGTCAAATCTTCACTTAAATTTGACTGGGATTGCTCCCAGTCAAATCTTCACACACATATCGCGCTTTCTTTGTGCATGCAGCCGAGAGCGCCAGTTAGCTTTCTGGAAGGCCTCAAAATGAGCGTCTGGAGCGCACACTAGTCAAATCTTCACACACACTTGACTGAAGATTTGTGTGATAAAAGCACGAGCGCTCCCAGTCAAATTCTCACTCAATCTTCACACAATTTTTCCTAGGATTTAAAAATATTTTCAAAGACTTCTATAACCATAAGCATAACTTGTCACACCATTTTCATGAATATATCTTTTATCATCAAAGCAGCTGAGTGATGTTTTATTCACCACATAACTACCAATTAGATGTTTTTCACTTCTGATTAGTCTCATTGTGTGAAGCATCTGCTTTTTATTGAAAAGCGTATCTTTGTAATTGTCATGTTTTATTGTTTGTTTTATCACATTCTTTTTTATTCCTTTCGCAGTGCGACTACTCTCTTCGTTATCTTTGATATAAGAATACATTTTTGACCTCAAACCAACAAACTCCACGATTGGGATTCCTGCTGCTTCATCCTTGAATTTTCCAATGACTTTCTTATTTCCCCCATCAAAAAACGGACTATTCTTTGGATAATCACTGTTATCGAAAAGATGTTTGTCTTTCCAAAAATCTTGATAAACATCATCTGCTTCAATTTCATAGGTCAGACTGTCAGTATCTGTGAAAAGCAACCGAGCTTTTTCACCATACTTACTTTTGATGTAATTGTAATGAAAATCATACATCAATGTTTTTGATAAGTCTAGGATGCACATTCCAACATACGCCGGTTTGTTTAATATCAAAGTTGGTTTAATTTTATGAATGGCAACTAAATCCTCATTGAATATTTTAGCGCTCTTAAAAGTAGGTTTACTGACCCATTTTAATAGTTTTTCTTTATCAGTTACAAGTTTGATGTCCTGTCGCTTTCTCAGATTTTCCATCGTTTTTCCAAAGACTGAATTATTCATCAACTTGAAAAAATCCTTTTCAAAAGAGTTCTTTGCCTCTGATCTCTTTTTTGTGTTAAAATCAATGTAAGGTTTCAACCATGGACTCTGATTGAATTCCAAAGCTCTATGGATCTTTACCAGTTTCAACCCCAAAGACATATAGAGTTGTAAGTTGTGATAATGCAAAACATATCTTTCTTTATTTGACAACGTTGGCACCAACTTTTTAACTAGTCCAACCTTGACTTTAAATTTTTCAGCAATTTCTCGGCAATAAGGTGACAACATATCTTCAGTTACTTTGATATTTTCTGCTGCCAGTGGATAGTCGTTGTGAAGATCATGCAACTCATCTGGATATTCCAAATCGACTTCCAATATCAATCCTTTTTCAGACTCATCATTATACTTGGATAAATCCACCTCTTCTCCAGTCAACCATTCAAACCCACCAGTTGGAAGATATTGACTCATTGCCCAGCCATATAGATTATTTGCATCCAGATAGACGATGTATTTTATCGCATCCTTTGGATTGTGATGAGCCATATACTTATTGTTTGCTTTTCCATATCGATTGGCGATATAACTAATTCCACCACGCATTCCTTTTTCAATGAATTGAAACATATCAACATCACACATCAACTCCAATTCAGTTTTTGTCCTTTTCAACATTGCATCCCAACTCAAACCAGGTGATGTGAAATAATGAGCAGGATCTAATCCATAATATTCCTGACATGCTTTGCGAAAATTTTCAAAAACATCAGTCAACAACAAAATGTCCGATTTAAGATATAGATCGTGATACTCTCCCATTGATGATAGACCAAATTCATTCCAAACATTCTGTGCATGTTGATACTCTTCATCTGTGATATGTTTATTATTCATAATACTGAAAAAATCTTCTTTCTTCGGCAACCTACTATCCTCAAACTTTTCAAAACTATTCATATAGTCATAAGGATAGACACCTTTTTTTGTCATCAAACTCAATTGTTCACCTTGAAATACTTGTCCCGTGTGTTTGAACGCTTCAGCAGGAAGATTATTCACCAAATTACTCAATGACGAGCTCATGAATTGAAAGCTGTCGATGAACACAAGGTGTTGACCCAACATGAAGGCCATGTATTTCTCCATGTTACAGGGAATGACATTTATGCTCATCTCATGTTTCTTTCCTTTTTCATCAAAATACACATTCTTTTTCACAATATTACCAATCTCTTGCATTATAAAGTGACTGTCATACCCCTTGAGATTGTGAAACACCACAGGTATTTTATCAGTCAATGTGAAATTTAGATTACAATCTCTATGTGCTGAGCCTCTGTATTCACCGGTGATATGGCAGTGATCTCTTACTCTAACATCACTTGTGATATAAGGTTTATTGCAGATGTGACATTCTTCAGCTCTTTGGAAACTTTCCTCATCCTCGTTTGTCATTTCAAGAGGTTTTGTGAATTGGTTTTTTATAATTTTTTTACAGTATTTAACTTCAACCAACATATCCTTCATGAACTTCTGAATGGCCATTTCTCCTCTGTGAATTTTGATTGGTTTTGAAAATTTATCATCATAACAGCAAACAACTTTATAACCATATCCACAAGCCGTATGTTTTTGATATTGTTCAGTGCAGGATTTTTGCGGAGCTTTTTCACTAACTTTTTCAGTAATGGCTTCAAAATCAGCGTAAATCACGAAAGGTGTTGGTAATTGTTTATGATAATTTGTGAACCTAATTTTTGATCCAGGTTCTGGCATTTTAATGGATTGTTCTCCATTAATTTCAAAACAAACAACTTTATGTTTTTCAAGATGCTCTTTCGAGCTTAAACATTGAAGACAGTACATACAGAAATGCTTTCTTCCATTGTGCTTCGTTTGATTGTGCATAAATTTATTGAAATGCTTTATTAAACAATAATGTTTCGCCTCTCCTTCGGTTATTAAGAGCAGATTCAAACAAGAGTCAAACTTTTCTTTTGAAACGTAAATCGGATACGGTTGCCCTTCCTCATAACCGAAGACATTAACATTGATACTGTTTTGTTTCTCTATTTTGTTGTATTGTTTTACAGAAACGGGAAACTCGATTCCCGAGTAATCCAATTTTTCTACATATTTTTTATCACACTCTTTTATTCTCTGTGGATCTTTATTCTGTGGCAAGAGGTGACGAATGTGGCACCAACGAAAACATTCATCGTCATTATTTTTCATGTTTATAATCCCTTTAGCTGAGTTCTGCAGCTCTTTGGGTAATGGAATATATGAAGAACCTCTGAGTGGTCTGTACCTTACAACATTGATGAAATGACCATCAACCGATTTAATAATCCATGCTGAGCCTTCTGAAATCCATTGCTGAATCATATTTACAATCTGTTGTTGTGTTATCTGCAACAAGTTTGCAATCTCTGTCTCGTTTGTTACTGTTTGTGGCTTTGCATTGAAATAAGCTTCCTTTTCAATCAACTTGTCTCCATTCTGTTTTTCAAACGTAATCTTCAACGTTTCATTGAATTTGAGACCTTTCATCTCATTTAGAAACTTTGATAGATTGTTCTTAATCACTGAACGGGTGTTCTGAAGTTGAATTAATGGGTCTTGTCTGTTTGTTAGACCAATTTCATATGATCTTGTAAACCCTCGCAGGGCTTGTTCTTTCTGTGTGAAAGTCGGTTCAGTTTGCTCTTCAGTTTGTTCATCAGTTTGTTCATCAGTTTGTTCAGTTTGCTCTTCAATCACTTTATCAACATTTTTCAGCCACTTTCCCCAATTGATAACTTTTTCAGTCGTTTTTTGAATTAGATTTGGTAGCTTTTTGAGTGTTGTTGTGACAACTGTTGGTTTGAGTATGGGAACGTTAATCTTACCAAATAAGCTAGGGGGTTGTCTTGGTGCTGGCGTTGGTGTTGACTTGTTAAAAATATTTGTTATCTTATTTTTTGCAGTACTGAATGCTTTTCTCAAGCGTGAAAAACCTCTCGACTCAAGGTTTTTCGCAAAGGCTTTCAATTCAGGAACTCTTTGTAAATTCATTTTATTGTATAACAATATTTTATTGTATAACAATATTTTTTAAATCATTTTTTTCATTTCCACGTTTCGCGAAATGAAAAAGTTCAAGCAAAAGATAATCTTACCTTATTTCCATCCTTATCCACAAACTCATTTCCACGGTTTACGTAATAATGAACCGAACCGTATTTTTTACCCAACACTTTTGAACACTGATAGATGCTTTTGCATTTTATGACAACCTGTGTGTCAACATTGATAATCAACACCTCCTTCGCATTTGTTGGTTTGTATAACACTCCTTCATCAAGATTTAACACTTTTGCCAGCTCTATTTTTGAGAGCTTCTGTGCATTTTTGATTTTTTTTCCAACAGCCATTTTTCGAAGCTCTTGAAAAGTCATAAATGTTACCATTTTATTATAATATAATATTTTTTAAATTTATTTTTACATCAGATCGTTTATATCTACCCAAGAATTGAATTTTTCTGGGTAACCGCTCCACTTCACCAAAGCTTTACCTTTTCGAGCGTCTCGTCGAATCACTTTCTCAATACGGTAAACGTCTTGAACAGCCTTCTGCATCTCCTGTTCATAAAAAGAACCTGATATCTCCTCACCACTGAGATCTTTGAGTCTGTAAGTGATCGGATTGGTGTATTGTATCTTGTCGACTGTAAAAACTTCTTCTGTCCAATTGGCTGTGTATCCTTTGTCAAAGACAGGACGTTTGTACTTAGATATTCTGACCTTATCACCGACTCTGTATTTTGACTTTGTTGAGATTGGCTTCATATCACCGAAAAGGTTAAAGTAAACGGTTCCTTCATTCTGTTTCCTCGACGCTTCTGCCGGCGTCATTTTTATCGAACTATGTTTGGTGTTGTTGTACAGCTTCAATATTTTGGGTAGTATGTCCAGATACATTGTATTACCTTGAGCAGTGAATTCCTTCCACATTTTATTTTTCATCGTTCGGTTCCAACGCTCCACCACTGATGATTTCTCTTCATTCTCTGTTGAATACAGTTCAATCTCATGTTTTCTTAGCAAGTCTTTCAGATGTCTGTTGTAAAACTCTGAACCTTTGTCAGTCCACACAAACTCCGGTTTTCTGCCCTCTTCAAATATGTTTTGAAATGCTTTGGTTACGGTCTCACCTTTTTTATCCTTCAATGGTACAATCCAACCGTATTTGCTGAAGACATCGATTACCATGAGAAGATATTTGTAACCTTTATTCCATCTGCTAAACTGCTGCATCTCAACAAGATCAGCAGCCCATATCTCATCGATGTTATTCACAATGACGCGCCGCCGAGTAAATTTTCTTTGTATGGGCTTATGCAGTTCATCTGCTAATTTTTCTTGCCACCCAATGCGGCTTTTGACGTTTTTTTTGGAACACTGACACCAAGACCAAGTTTTTGCTTTTTATCAATAATATTTCGTGCCATCCAATGACCCCATTGTCTTTCATCATAAGGAACAGAATCTAAGGCTTTAACCATTTTCCTATCTGCTTTGTTCTTACATTTTTTATCATCTTTACAAACTGAATAATCAACATCATGCTGCATCGCTATGGCATCGGTCTTACCAGTTGGTTTGTCATATATCTCGAGTATCTCTCCTGTTTTTGGATCCCATCTGACTTGATTTTTAAGATCATTATAGGGGCCTGTGTATCGATGCCCTGGAAGAGTCCAACCTCCTTTTGGTTTAGGGAGTTTACTAATCATTTTATGAATGTCAAGTCCACCTCCATCCAAATCTTTCCTGTCGGTTTTATACTTTTTATTTGGTCGTATCTTTGTTGAAAGTTGATTAAGTATATCTGATCCTGTTTTTTGAATGAAAGGAGTTGCTTTTTCCAAAGCATAATCTAGAGCCTTTTTCTGAAGTTTTGGGTTCCTCAAAGCTTCTGATCCATAATATCTTCCCATCTCTACAGCTTTTTTTCCAAGCCAAGGAATACCGTGGTGAATTAACATATCAGTACCAGTGGATGCCATTGTATTCAGAATGCCCGCCCCTTCAGACGGGCCAATTAGTTTCCCGTTTGTTTCACAAATTTGGTTTTAGTTATTCCACATTCAGCACATGTGCAAAAAAACATAAGTCGACCGTTCTTTGCATATTTATAGCCTGAAGGCTCAACACACTCAGTTTCTTTCCTTTGTTTCACGCAATACGTTTTCATTTACAATATGGTTATATATTAATTTTTTCAAAATATCTTTCAATAAATCTCTCATTTTTCATGGTATTATTAATATCAAAGACTTGTAGAAGGTTGAAATATGACGAACCTTTATTCATCTCATTCAAAAAGTATAAACAAAAATATCCACAAGTGGTTGTATTAAAGGCTTGTATCTGGTTATTTTGATGAATTAGAGTGAGATTTTTTTTCTTTGCGTGATTTACAATTTCTTGAAATGGGGGTAATCCAAAGCTGTCGAAATAATTGATTTTCCCATTCTTAACATATGTTGCGACCCAATGACTTCCACTCATATATGACGGCTCAAGATTGAAAATAAATAGCGCCATTTTATGGTTGTGTGGAACAGTTTGGTCTCTTGACAAGACACCACCTTTGTCTATTGGTATTTTAAGATAACGACACCATTTAAGCAAATCATGATTGCTTAAGGGTATGTCTTTATGAAATTTTAAAGAATTGTTCCAAGGAGTGGAATCCCATTGAATGGACTGTTTTTTCCTAGAAGCAACCCATTTCCCAACTTTTTTTTTTTTCCTCCACCCGATTGATTAGAAAAAGAGTTTCCTTCCCATGTTCCATAAAATGGAGGTAGTGGTTGATACGCTCCAATTCTAGGAGCTGATCCACCATCTTTTTTAGGAGGTTTTCCAATTCTGGGAACTCCTGAACCTGTCATCTTTTTGAAAGCCTCAAGAGCTAGTGGAATACCAATTGATGCGAGAAGAGTGCCAAGGAACCCACCTGTTTGGTTTTTTGTGGGTTTTATATGAACACCAGAACCAGTTTGTATGGCATTGAGAATATCTTTTTTCTGTTTATCACTCAAAAGATGTTTATTCGCTATGAGTTTATCTATTTTAGAATTTGGAATGAGAAAACCACCTGTTTGTGAACCTTTTCCAGATATTTTTTTAACAACTTGAGATGCTCCTTCAGAAGCAATACCAGAAAGAGCTGATAATCCCAGAGTCTTTGCTAATGTTGGTCCAAAAGTTCGACCAAGCGTCAAGATTGAACTCAAAAGTGAACCACCAACTTGTTTTCTAATATTTGTCTTCGCCAGTTTTATTTCCATTCCTTTATTCATCATGCGGTTTTTTTCCAACCTTTTCACAGTTGTTGAAGGAACAAGAAGAGTATCACTTCCATTTAGTGCATCTTTTGCTAACCTCAGGGTAATTGTTTCACGGTTGTGAAAAGCTTTACTTAGTTTCGTTTTTTGATTCTCAGAAAGCGTAACGTTAATCTCATACAATTGAGTCATATTTATTTTATTTTTACGAAATAAAATAAATTCAAGAAATGGTTTTGAATTAGACAATCATAAGTTCATTTCCAACCTTGTTGACAATAACCTCATTTTCATAAAATACAATAGCATGAGCTCTCACATCATCTGTTGGTGCTGTATTCAATCTGTAGTTCAAAATCAGTTGTTTTGGATCTCTAGTAATAGCCTCTTTTTGGTAAGTTAGATCAAAATAAACAAGACCGTAAAGAGATGTGAAATTACGTATATTCAACTGCGTTCCTGTATTCAGATCATTCTTTCGAAAAGCATAAGACATCAAATCGTTGAAGATTCTTACTTTCGAATCAGCATCATACTCCAATTCAGGATAAAAAGTACTATTTCCATACTCTAAACGACATGACGCAAGAGAGCTATTAGTATCTGCAGAATTCAGCTTGAAAGTATCAAAAATGTAAGGAGTTCTCTCAGATTCCTCATTGTTTGGACCATTAGTTCTCTGTAGATAAATAAATACATGTTTAACATTATCAATGGCTGGGCTAATCTGAAACATGTTTTGAACTGCTTTTGTATTTGCACTCTGAATATACATATCTTTCATGTACGTCCATTTTTTTGGTTTGAGAAAATCTTCCACAAATTCACCGTATACACTATCTTTCGGAATCATTCTTGGAAGCCAAAGAAGAAATCTAGTGACAACCACACGACCATCATCAGCAGCGGCTGCTTTGTGAATTAATTCATCATCATCATTTAAGTCCAGTTCGAATGTAAGCTGCATTGGAGGAAGCATCTTGTCTTCCAATTCCTCAAAGAAACTGTATCTGTTCAACGGAATGATCTCATTTATGCTTTTGGCTCCACCACCACCATTATTCTGTTTCGCTTGAGTTAAAATTCGCCTTTCTTCGAAACCTGAATTCGTATTTGCTGTTGAATCTTCTGTGTCAAGATACCAAAAACTATTTTTAGCAACTGACCTGCTAAAATCATCACTATACTCCAACAAATTTTTAGCATTTACGATTCTATGGATGTTATCACTATCATATACTATTTTACCAGCAGATTTAATAACCATATGTTTGATGAGAGAATGTGATCCATTAATCATTGAAATTCGGTCAGCAGCTGCAAAACCAGATCCATCAGCTTTCTTTTGAAGCTCTTTTGATACCTCGAAATATCCGTTGAAATAATCAAAAAGAGTAGATCTGTCTGTTATTGTGAATTTATATCCTGTTTTTTTCTGATAATTGTTGTTTCCAGGTTGTTCAATAATATTATCAAGAGAGAATCTAACCATTTCATATCTCTGCAGTTTATCACTTGTTCTGAAAGTCATCTTTTATTTATATGTTTAAAACTTTTTTATTTTTTTTGTTTTTTATACCTTTTCCGGAAATCAATCTATTCAATATAACATTGTAATCTTCTTCTTCTTTTTGTTTGTTTGTTGCTTTTGGAATTTGTTTTCCGGAAATCAATTTATTCAATATAACATTGTAATCTTCTTCTTCTTTTTGTTTCTTTGTTGCTTTTGGAATTTGTTTTCCTAATGATTGAAGGTCTTTTATGAAAAGATGACCTGATTTTTCAGCAATTTTTTCAACAACTTTTTTACCAAGTTTATCACCAGCACTTTCTATTCCTGATTTTAAAGCTTTTTTAGCAACAGGTTTCAAAACTTTATCCACAATCATTTTCATTGGTTTGAAAATATTATCCACAATCAAACCGGATCCTTTGTGTTTGTAAACAAATCTTCCAAGACTTGGATGAAAAATTCGTTTGTAATTGTACGTTAGCATTTTATATTTATCTTTTATAATTTTTTTTCTCTCAAAATTAGAGAAAATGATGTATCAGCATCATTCAAATCTATTATTCGTCGTTTACCATCAGTAATGTATATCCGTAATGTGTTTACGATATACTTATTCACTGGATAATATTGAACTCTTAAAGGCTCTTTAGTGAAAGCATAGGATGGTTGTAAATCATTTGTACCAAATGTATAGATAATATCTGTCTCATCCCCATCAACAAGACTCTCTGAAATAAGATCGCAATGTATATTCAAAATCTCTGTATCTTGACTGAGATTTGGTGTGTAGTCACCAACATTTTCAGAACTGGTTAAAATTCGTTTATTAAAACCAATCAGATCCCTGAAATTTGATGTTGTTAGGTCTAGTTGATAGTTTGACGCGAGAATTATTGTCGTTTTGAAAGTCGTGTTGTTAAATTTCAACGTGATAGGATATGAAGTCGTGCTTGAAGTCTTTATTTTTGTCTTTTCCTTGATGAAATCATTGAAACTAACATAATTCCATGTACCTGGTGGAAAGGTTATATCTTTCCAAGTTTTTCCACCATCGGAAGAGTATTTTATTTTTTGGTTGTTAAACTCTGATGTGATATTGAACCATGTGAAAGACATGGATATAATTCGACCTAAACCAAGTTCATATTGTCTGTTTGGATCAAGTATTATTGGTTGATTATATCTGATTGTGAAATCACTAGGCTTATTTTTTGTTTGTTTCTTGACGTTATGAGAAGATAAAACTAATGTTGTTTGCATTTTTTAATATATTCACATAAAAAAGTTTTTGTAAATTTTGTTGTAACGATCTTTATTAATTATGTAATTTCTCAATAAAATATCGAGAATAGCAACACCTGTGTTTCTTAGCTCTATGCTATTATTACCAGCATCAATTGATCCAACTATTAACTCTAACTTTTTGATGGCTTCTTTAGGGCTGATGAAAACAGCACCTGCATTTCCACCTCGCTTTGTTGTTTTTCTTTTGAGACCAGAGCCTTTGATACTCTTCAACTTATTTTTGTTAAAGTTAATATAATCATTGAGAACTTTTCGAGCGTCGTCGATGACCTTTCTTCTGAATTGTGCTTCAGATTGGCTTATCAAACCTTTATTCAACTGCTTTGTAACGTGTGTTTTGTAACCTGGAAGTTGTTGTCTTTTCTTAACCGCATGTTCTATTTTCTTTGATAAGAAAGAATGTCTTGTTTTTTCTGTCATATCATCTCTTTTGAGTTGTGCTTCAATATCATCATAATTGGTTATTCCAAGTTCATCTAAAGTCTCATTTATTCTATCTTCTTCAAAAATCTCATAATCTGGAACTTCATCTTCTTCATATTCTGGGGGGTCTTCAAGTTGTTGCATATACTCAGGATTGACATATATTTTCTTTTTTCCTGTTTCCAAATCTTTTAGAACATCATCATAAGAGGGTGGTTTTGGAACAAGCTGTTTAGTATTTTCTGGTTCATGAAACAAATCTTCAAGATTGTAATCTGGTATTTCTTCATCATCAATATTGATACCATAATCTGGAACCTCTACTTTTTTCCTTTGCAACCGTCTTTTAATAGGTTGAGGTTGTGTTAAATCTTTCAAACTGGATGTTATCGGTTTGAAAAGCTTCTCTGCTTCAACATCACTCATTATATCGGTTATTTTCTTTTGTTTCAGCGTTTCTCTAATAGTATTAATATCTTGACCTATTTTAGATCTTTTTTCAGCCATTTCCTTCCACTTTAGGAGACTCATTTTATTTTAATTGAAAGAAAAATATTATTTTTTGGATAAAAATGGGTTATTGAATATAAAAAAACTCACATAGCGAGTTGCATGGCAAGTTACATGTTGTGTTGCATAAAATTATTGAGAAAAAATTCTGTTGTAAATCAATAAAATGGAAATACCAAACTATGATGTTAAAGGTGATAAAGACAGTAATTTCACCCAATTGTATGATTTTATGCCAGATAGATGCTTCAGAATGTTAATTTGTGCTCCTAGTGGAAGTGGTAAAACCAATCTTTTACTTCACATGATAAACAAACCCCTATTATTTTTTGATAAGATTTATCTATATGCTAAAAACTTACAACAGAATAAGTACCAATATTTGTTGAAAAAATTTGAACCTCTTTCGAAAAAATATGGTTATAATATCATTGAAGATAGCAACGGTGAGATAATTCCTTTACATGAAATGAACGATGAAAACCAAAAGTTAATCATTTTTGATGATTACCTTAACACTGGAGTGAAAAATGATCGAGAAATACGAAACTATTTTACGAACTCTAGAAATAAAAATTGCAGCTGTATCTATCTGTCTCAGTCTTTTTATAATACAGACAAAACCATCAGATTAAACTGTTCCCATCACTGCATTTTTGATTTTCCAAGCAAGAATGAACAGAGTAGGATATGTAAAGAATTAAACGTTGAGAAAGACGACTATCTCTTAGCAACAAAAGAACCATATACTTTTCTATATGTTGATAAACCACGAAAATTTAATGCAAAAAATTTTACTGAAATAATCTGAATATTTAATAAATGAGTTTTTATAACGGAGTATTAAATTATAAGCATTTTATAAATTCGAGAGGTCTTAGAGGTTTGCCTGGTATTGGATTCAAATTAGATGCTAATAATGATTATGATATGCAGAATAAAAAATTAGTGAATGTAAAACAAGGAACCAATAATAATGATGTGGTTACAAAAAGCCAGTTAGATAGTGAAATAGCTAAGATTCCAAGTATGGATACAACTCAGTTTGTGAAAAAGACAGGAGCAACTATGAACGGAGACCTAATTTTACAACCACAGCCGTACCCAATTCATGGAAACACAAATAAAGCCATCTCTTATAACACAGCTCGGAATATATTCTTGAGTAAAAAAGAAGGCGGGTCTATGCTACAATCTTTAGACATGAACAACCATTTCATAACAAATATCAAAGACCCAGTTAATTCAGATCATGGAGTAAATAAAAAGTATGTCGATAATCAGCTTGCGAAAAAATTAGATAAGGACACTACTATCGATATGAAAGATAATGCGATCACCAATGTCAAATTTCCAGTAAACCAAAAAGACGTTGCTACTGTAGAATATATCACTCAGAGAATCACTAACTCGCAAAAAAATTATCTCAAACTTGATGGCACAACAAGTATGTCGGGAGACTTGAATTTAAATAACAATAAAATTGTTAACTTACAAACCGATTCAAAAAATTCGAAATCCGCAGTTAATGTTGAGTTAATGGAAAATGAAATAACAGATTTGAGAAATCTTGTCACTCAAAAAATTCATGAATCTCAGATTATTAATTCAGGACAAAAAAAAGACGCCTTCAGATATTTAATGGAAAACGACGACGAATCTTCAAGTGAATTAAATATTCAGGTTTTGGGTATTGTTGATTTTTCCAATTCTCCACATCAAATTAATAAAAAAGCTTACCAACTTAAACTCCTGTTTCAAAAAAGCTCACCAAACCAGTACCAATCACGCCTCGGTTTTAACCTTTATAAACTTCCAGTCGGTTACTATACTTTGGTAGTTGAATGGTTTCCGCCGGAAATGAGTGAGTTGAGTGTGGCAGTGCAAGGCACTACGATTTCAATTTCTAATTATGCAACAAAAACATTCGAAAACTATACCAAAACAGTTATCAATTTTCATCGATGGGGTAGCTCACCTCCACAATTTATTTATCTCGATCTACACGGTACAGTTACTTTTCCATCACTTTTAACAATTGGACATCTAATTGTTTATGGTGTAAAAGAAACAATTTCAAACGTTGACCCAAGTGTCTATGACACCGCTTTTGTAATTGAGAATGGAAAAATGGTGATGGAAACAGATTTATCTTTAAACGGGCATAATTTGAGTGGTTCCATTCATTACATAAATGGGATTTTGAATACAAAAAATGGGAACACATTTTTATTAAATGGTTGTGACAAAATAATCATTCCAAATCATAGCCACATATTAACTATAACAGTGCTCTATTTCAAAGTCAAAAGACGATATACGCCTATTTCTTTAAAAGTAAAACACAGTGACCATTTAACTCAATCAATCACTTACACTTCAACCAAAGCAACTCGAACACAGACAATAAGTATTAATTTAATACTAGCTTTTGGTCATTTGGCAGTGGAACTGGGTTCAGTTGTAAAAAATGAAGAACTCTTACTGTTAATTGAATATAGAGTGCCATAGATATTTTTTCATTCATTATATATCACAATGCGGAACATATCAACCAAACACTTCAAAGCTGACCGATGTTTCGACATCGTTTACAGGATGAATAATCTAACTTATATATATGAGAACAGCTATTTTAATTAATGAAATTCTCGAAAGCATAGAAAGATTGATTAAAAACATCAGAACATTATACTCCAATATTAAAGAGTCATTCAAAAGAAAAATGTAACCATATAATATATATGGATAAACATAATATATTCAATTGGAACCATGTTTCAGAAAAATTAACGGAAAATCAAATATCTGAGTTGAAAGCATTATACAAATTCTATCATAAGAAATACTGGCTTGCCAAAATGACTTACAAATATTTCAAAAAACAGAACTTGCATGTAATATTGAATCCGCTTTATTGGTAGCTATAGGAACAATAGTTGGTGGTGTAACACTAAACCCTATTCCTCTTGGAGTGATATCCGGTACTGGGCTCTTACTTAAAACATATTCAGAGATCAAAAATTACAAGAGAAAAATTGAAATGAGTAAATTCGCCTATACATCTTATTCAAAGGTTTTAACAGATTTACGATCCTTTATGAGAGGACTGAAGTATGATGAAAAAGAATTTCTTGATTATGTCAAAGTTATAGATGAAATAATCATTGATATGTGTCCATTAACTGACAAATTTGAAAAAAATACAACAAGGTATTCATCCAAGAATAGATCTTATTTTTTCCGCAAGCACAGTCTATTTTTCTGTTCACTACAAACTTCACCAATAAACTTTACCAACAAACTTTACTTCAAATACAAGTTCATCTGATATTACATGACAATCTGATGACTCATCGGGAAAGTCCCTGTGGTTTTCAAGACAAAAAGAACTGTCTAACGCGTTAGAAAAACAATTGAAAAACTTAATGACTCATTTCCTCGGGAAAGTCCCTGTGGTTTTATCACACAAATCTTCAGTCAAGTGTGTGTGAAGATTTGACTAGTGTGCGCTCCAGACGCTCATTTTGAGGCCTTCCAGAAAGCTAACTGGCGCTCTCGGCTGCATGCACAAAGAAAGCGCGATATGTGTGTGAAGATTTGACTGGGAGCAATCCCAGTCAAATTTAAGTGAAGATTTGACTACTGCGCTCGTATTCTCATTTATATAACTACTCAAGTTATCACTAGATTTAAGCATCAGGTATGTTCATCGCAGAAATAAAACGTCGGCCTCTGATTTGAGACCGAAGTTGGCTTTTCATAGCCAGTTTCAGGCCTAGTACTGCAATTCTTTCCCTACTTTTAGCTAAAAAAAGACAAACATTTGTACCCTATTTCAGACCAGAAAGCAGAATATACCTTACTCTAGATCAAAGTTGCCAAAATTCAGACGCTATGCAGTACAACACACATAGCTATGTAGATTATTCACAGGAATACGAAGAGAATCGTGGTGTACGTCTATGCGCTATTCAGTTCAATAAGTACTTATATAAATTATATTCATGGTGCAGAACAAAAGGAGACACGGACTAACCCTCGTTTTGAGACAGAGGCAACTTAGAAATGACGTATTATCTTTATTTTGTTTCAGGAACTGAATGGACCAAAGGATATACATGAAGCCAAATACTCAGTCGTTGTTAAACTGCTTGAGCCAATCACGGCGCGCTATGTACGATTCAGACCAACCGCCGCTCCGACGCTGAAAGTAATGCGAGCTGAGCTGTACGGCTGTATGGCGGAACCGATGCCACCGTATGACGGTAAAGTTTTCATTATTTACGGTTGGTCAGCCTATTATCATGCTGGTCTCTCTCTAGTCTCTTAGGCTGATTCTTTACACGAGGTTTAGGAAGGGCTTAACAAAACTTTGACTTAAGGACGGTGCCTCCTTTTGTTACTGCGCATACGTTCTGCGCATCTCGGGTTATTCGGGTTTCTTAAGGAATTTGCCCCCTAATACAACAACATTTTTGTACGGTTTATGACCACGTGGAAAAGGCAGATCTTAGCCTAAAAAGAGAAATCGAGATCGTGTTACAGGGTTAACACGACTCGAGCTATGATGTAGGATAAATAGTCTTTTTAGGCTTATTTACAATATATCCTGGTACCAAATTTACTTCTATGTTTACCTAATGAGAGAAGGCAGCGAAAGATCGCAGAGAGAGCAGGTCAATGAATTACCTGATGGTCAAAATTGCGGATCGAAGTCAGCGCACACAGCGGTGGTTACGCAACCCAGCGTGGATCTGAACAAATATCTGGTCGACAAATTCCATCCACCAACTACCACAGCTAAACCGGCCCTCTTTGAGTCCATTGACCTCTCCATCTACCAGCCTTCAGCAAGATGTGCAGCATTCTGCACCTCAGAAAGCCGCCTTTTACGCTGGATACATCTATTTCAACATCGCTATTATGAATATTTCAATGGCGAATCAACGGGATACAAAACTATATGGAAAGAGCAAGAGGCTTACAGCTCACCGTCCAAATGTGAAAAGATAGTCATTCATTTATTTGAAACCTCAAGTATTTCAGACGAGCAGCTGGTGACGTTAACAGTTTTTGTCTCCACCGGTCGAATTCCCATCCAAGGGAAGAAATATAAAGAGTGGTGCACCGATGAATTTCCGGTCCTTCTGGAACTAGTGAACAAGATCCAATCATTACCTTCATCTGATGGCAACTCGTTTTTCACAACATCATTGTCAAGTTTTTTTAAAAAAGCGATTATCTTTGTTTTGGAAGATGATATTCATACTTTGAGCAACACGGGCGCTACTAATCCTGATTCTTCTGAGAAACCCACAGATTCACTCGCTACTCCTGCCGTGGAACCTTTATCCGTTCCACCGACCCGGCTTAATACCATTTCAGCCCTGAGAGACACTGTCGGAACTTTAGAAGCCGAATTCACGCAATTTCAGAATATATGCTCAGGGGATATTCAGCAACTGAAAGACAAAATTGTCCAACTAGACCATGCCCTTAAGTTACAAAGAAAAACAATAGATGATATCGTTTCCGACCTCTCATCACAAGTGAAATCCACTAGCGATGAACTACACCTGCAATCGGTTCTAATCCAGAAACTCCAGAGGAAAACCAGTTATTACACAAAAAAACGCCAAGCTCTCAGAAGCAAATGCCGACTTAGAGAAGAAACAACGTCAACTTGAGAAAGAGATGGCTGATCTCCGAAAACATTTGGACGATCCAGCACTAGAACCTGAGAAACCTCAGACGTGCCAAAACACCGGAAACGCTAGAATCATGCAACAAACATCTTTTGAAGAACCGAAATCGACGGGTCCGCTTCTTGTTAATTTACCTACGGAAAATCGTTTTTCTGCTCTTCAGGAACCAGCTGACCCACAAGATAACGATACCTTATGCGCCGATCAATTCGAAACTTCAACATCTCCCCCCCGGGCATACCCCGGGCATTTGACTGTGCATCGTGCCCGGGGAGGGGGGAATTTGAACGTTGCGTTGGAAGGGTGGGGAATTTGAACCGGATTTATCTCTAGTTTTGACGTAATACACCCGGGTTTTTTTTGGTTTTTGCAGAGTTTGACGGATTTACAAGATGGAATTTCGCCTTTGTTAGTGAATATCTCTTTCAAAACGGTCTTTAAAAGAAGTTTGAAGGTGTCATTACGGCATATCTCTCTGAAAAGCGTGTAAAGTGTTTGATTGAAGACGAAATTTATCTTTGAGTAGAGGTATTTCAGTAGTAATTGATGGGGCATTTGAACGGCTTTTTTGCCCCGAGGGGAGGGAATTTGAACAAACCAATCTTCAAAAGTTCAAATGCCTGGGGGGTTGCCCGGGGGGGATGTTGAACTTTCGAATTGATCGGTGCATTACCACCAGCCAACACAACTGAGAACTTCGAACAATCTCCTCCCAACGCTGCCAACACCAACGCAACTCACGTTGTTTTCTTATGCGACTCAAATGGGAAATATTTAAAAAGGAAGATGTTCCCACCTAGTCAAAAATTAAAATATTTCCGATGCCCAACTATTGCTCAGGCAAGGACCACTCTAACCGAGCTTCATGATACGCCACAACTTCTGTTATTTCATACCGGGACTAGTGACTTGACGATTACGACCCCGATAGGCGAAATTACATCTAATCTCCTCACTCTGATTACCGAGGCTGCAACGAAATTCCCAACAAGCAAAATAATATATTCGACACTGCTTCCACGCGGCGACATTCCGATGCCAACGATCACAAAGATAAATGAGCAGTTAATTGCCAAATGCAGTAGTTTTCCAAATGTACATCTTGCAAGCCATGACAATCTTCTCGCCGGAGGATCTGATGTACTACATGATACAAAGTACATCAAACGACAATACATTGGACTCTTCGCAGCCAACCTTATTGCTGCGCTTCGTGGAAGAGCTAGTAATTCGCGATACAGTCAGATTAGATCGCCACGTCACCAAATTTAAAGGTCGAGCCCAGCGGACAAGTACCCAACTTGCAGCCACGTACTTCAAAGCTCACAAGCTAGAGGCAATCAAAACCCAAACAGTTCTAACAGACCACCTTACTTCCAGCGGCAACAGCCATTACTACCGAGTACCAACCAATACCGACAGCCGCCTCATACACCAAGAGGAAATGACCAAACACTTGCCTTTAGCGTTAGTAAAAACGCAGGCTTTGATAACCTACAGAACTAATATCCTTTTTGAGATTTGTTAAATCATTTATATAGTCTTAAATTTTCTACCAGGATGCATCTCATTGGTTTCGACAGATGTTTGATACCACTAGGGGTTTGACTAGTCGCTCGACCTCTCCAGGCAAATTATCTTTTTTTGCATGGAATATACATGGGGTAATTTCAAAAACGTTGGGGAACAAATTGCAAAGTAGTGATTTTTTAAGCATGATTAATGGCTCTGATTTTATATTCCTTACTGAGACTTGGAAATGCACCGACGTTGAAGTTAGAGGGTATAGATCTATAATTAAGGATGCTATAGTCTCAAAAAACGGTGGTCGACACTCTGGAGGAATTGTTTTGCTATACAAAAATATATTTCATGATTGGATTTCAATTGTCAAAACATCGCCAAATTTTCTTTGGTTTACAATCAACAAAAGATATACCAAGGCAACGAAATATATCTACGTTTGTGGTCTCTATATTCCACCGAGTAGCTCAAAATATTTTGACCCTGAATTATTTGAAGAACTAGGAAAAGATGTCCTAAATTTCTCTTCCCAAGGGTCAATCCTTCTCTTGGGCGACTTTAACTCGAGGACAGGAAAATATTCAGATAGTGTTTGTCATGACGGAAACAACATCATAGGAAATGATCAATCTGAATCTTCATTTTGTCCAATTGGGCGGAATAGCTATGATAACGAAATAAATAATCACGGTAAAAGGCTTCTTGATATTTGCAAAAGCGCCGAACTTAAAATATTAAACGGAAGAGTCTGGGGTGATACCTTGGGCAGACCCACCTTCCACGGAAGAAATGGAATAAGTGTTATCGATTATGCAATTTGTGACCAGGATTTGTTTTCAAATGTTTCCAATTTTGTCGTAAGTCAACCATGTTCTATATCGGAACATAGTTCGATAATCACCTCGATAAATATTAACACAACTATTGGTGAACCTGAATCCTCAATTGCGAATAATCCACTGTCACGTCTTCCTATGCAGTTCCTCTGGGAAAATGATTCTGCATGAAAATTCAAAGATGTCTTGCGCTCACCTGATCTTCAAATGCTAATACGAGATTATCTTGATGACGACAACTCGTTTCTAGATGTTAACACCAGGCTAAAAAAAGTGGAGAACATGCTAATCTCAGCAGCTAAAAGAAGCTTGAAGATAAGAAAACCAAAACTTCGCAAAAAAATGAAGCCAGTATCCAATAAAAAATGGTTTGATAAAGACTGTCGTTTCAAAAGACACGAGGTAAGAAAGCTCTCAAACCAAAAACACAGGGATCCCTTAAATGAAAACTTGCGGGAGAAGTATCATATTGTCTTAGCAGATTATAAACAGCTTTTAAGTAGAAAACAAACTGAGTATTACAACTCAAAGATTACGGAATTAGAAAAAAGTGCAGAAAATTCGGATAAGAAACACTTTTGGCAATGTTTAAAATCGATGGATGACACCCAAAAAGATAACGATATCCCATTAATATCGGAGGAAAGATGGCTCAATTAATTATTTCCGTTCACTTCACTCGGAAAAGCCTTTAAATCCTACACAGCAGTCAATTATTAATGACTTGACATACCTTGAAAGTCGTAAAGATCAGATGGCCTCTTTAGACTACTTCATTTCCGAAAATGAAATTGTTACAGCCGCGAAGAGAATGAAAAATAACAAATCGTCGTTCTCAGACAAAATAAAAAATGAAATGATCAAAGCTAGCCTTCAAGACATGATGTCCGTATATCTTAAACTTTTTAATTCAATTCTTATTTCAGGTAAAATGCCCGAGACGTGGTGTCGAGGCCTTATTACACCAATATATAAATCAGGTGATAGAAGTGATCCGTCAAATTATCGGGGAATTTGTGTTTCAAGCTGTCTAGGAAAATTGTTTTGTTCTATTTTAAACCAAAGACTGCTAAAGCATGTCAACTCGTGTAACATTCTCCACAATTCCCAGATTGGTTTCCTACCAAACAATCGTACAGCAGACCATGTGCTCACAATAAGAACGTTAGTAGATAAATATGTGCATAGCCACAACGAGAAAATATATGCTTGTTTCGTAGATTTCAAAAAAGCTTTCGACTCAATTTGGCATGTTGGTCTCTTATATAAGTTGTTACAAATAAATGTCGGAGGGTGCTTTTACAATTTGATTAAGAGTTTGAACTCAAACTCTACATACTCTATAAAGCTTGGACAAAATCAAACACGACCCTTTCAATATGCCAGAGGTGTACGACAAGGTTGCATTTTAAGTCCGTTACTGTTTAACCTTTTTATTAATAATATACCTTTCTCTTTCGGAGAAACTTTATCTGACCCCTTTGTCTTACCAAACGGCGCAAAATTAAATTCTCTTTTATATGCGGACGATCTAGTAATATTATCAAGATCCAAAATAGGATTGCAAAATTGCTTAAATATGTTATCTTCCTATTGCAATTCATGGATGTTAAGTATCAATCCTAAAAAGACTAAAGTAATGATCTTCCAAAAACGCGCAAAAAGATGTACTGAGTATAGTTTTCATATTGACAATGAAAACATTGAAGTTGTTCAGAATTACACCTACTTAGGAACATTAATCTCTTCAACAGGAAACTTTTCATTGGCTCTCCACGCTCTTTTCAGCCTCAGAAAACACACACATATCAGCAATCTGTCCCCATTCCTTGCCAATAAACTTTTTGACGCTATGATCTCTCCAATTTTAACTTACAACAGTGAAATCTGGGGAGTATATACCAAACCTGATTTCAAGTCTTGGGACAGTTCACAGATTGAAAAAGCTCATCTCCAGTACTGTAAACGTTACTTAGAAGTAAGCAGTAAGGCATCGAATGTAGCTTGTAGAGCTGAGCTTGGAAAGTTTCCTCTTATATTAGCTATTAATCAAAAAACAATTAATTACACCTTATATCTCCATAATAAGGAAAATGACTCTATTGTTAAACAAATCTTTTTAATGTCATCTGATCTTCATAACACCAGCAAAAATAGTTTTTACTCTAATGTTATGAGGATGTCTGAATATTATAATTTGCCTGGTTTTGACCCTACTTTCTTAACTGATGCTAAGATTAAACACTATGTAAGTCTTATGCAACAAAAGTATATTTCACACTGGCAACATACTATTCGAAATTCTAAGAAATTAGAATTCTATAACACTTTTAAGGACGAATATACGCCTTCCTGCTATTTAGATCTTACAAGAAAACTAAATAACAGGAAAGAATTAGTGAAACTTAGAATAGGTAATCATAAATTATTGATCGAAACTGGCAGATATGATCAAATCCCAAGGGATAATAGACTCTGCCCTACGTGTAAATCAAACCAAATTGAAGATGAAATTCATTTACTTTTCCATTGTACTAAATACTGTAGTTTTAGAGATGAATTTTACGGGTGAAAAAATAGAGAACCAAATACCAAACATAACACAATTACCTCCTATGCAAGCCACCAAAAAATTAATGAATTCTGATAATTATTATTTAAATACTCAACTGATGAAGTTCATTTTGAGATGCTTATCTTTACGAAATAATCTTCTATCGAATGAAAGTAATGTAACGAATACATGATTGCTTGTTTCCTATTACATGATTATGATTGTTACAAGTTTCGCTTTAGTTAAGTTTTACGCTTTCGCAATACTGTATGTACTTATAGTCATACAAATAAAGCTTGTTGTTGTTGTTGTAGCAAGGGCTATTAGAACCCCCCCCCCCCAAAAAAAAAATATTGGGGGTAGCCACGCATTTTTCAGAGATAATTGAGCTTAAACTTGGAAAGAAATTGCCACACACTCTTTGTATTCTAACGCTTTTTTAGAATTATGGTTGCTAAATTTATCTCTGGCAAATGCGTGGTTACTCACATTTTTCTTTTTAGATTCCGATAACCCTTGATAATACCCGCTTTCCCCCCATAGTCATAACCTTTGCAAAAATACCTCTGTATTAGGAGGCACCGTCCTTAAGTCGAAAATAAACTGGTCCAACTGAATGTGCCAGCTTCGTTTATCGTAGCCCACGGTCCTGAGAAGGGTGAAATACAATCTGAAGAGTCAACTAGCAAACTTACCTTCTTATGCGTTTTTTCACATAAGACCAAAAATGCCCCTAAATCAGGGCTAACTAAGACCTCGAGTAAATAATCGGCCCTTTGACTTCACATTTTTAAAGGCGAACACAAGGAATTTAAGTGTAAAAATGTAGGCTCATCACTTGGGTTTTATATTTATGTCCGGATTCTCAGGAAAAAAAAGCGTATGATTCAAGCCGGATGGGTGGGGCACGAGGTGAGATTTTCCTGCAATTTACCTATGGCTTTTCGTGTTCCACTCTAGTATGGTTGATGCAACATAGAATGCATTCTGAATACACTATTTCAGCTGGCTAAACCAGCTTTACTCAGGTTCAGACGTGGAGGCAGCAACATTTCCAAATTCCAATTCGATCTGGACATCAAGTGTTTACACATGAGCCCCTGGCTCGGGAGATTAGGCGACTACTCCCTCACTATGACGTTAAATTTGATTTACCTTTACCTTACCTTATTTACCTGCTAAGTGGTTAAGACGCTGGATTGTGACCCAAGGTCGGCTCGTCCACTCGAAACACCTGTTGTAGTTCTTTGTTGTAATAGGACTATTTGTTGATCTGTCACAACACGGTGCGAGAGAGCGACCCTGGAGAAAAGAATTTTCTTTTAAAGATAGGACACAAGAAAACATGCACATCACAGCAGCAACCAAACACTGGTGACATTGCCAATCACAATCAATTTTGTTTGATTGGCAGGTGTCCCAGAATACTCCAGAAGGGCAGTACTGTTAGATCCAGACTCCGGCTGGCTGTACGTCTGTATGTACACTGAAGACAGGTAATAAACCCAACAACTGACGTTAAATATGCCTTTATATTAATAATATTTATCTTTATGTCAGTGAAATTTTCTCGTAAAAAGAAGTATTCATCTGCTCCACTTGCTTTCCATCTGACAATTGACTCTTGTTCAGTTTTCTTTGTTTTGTTTTTGTTATTTTTTTTTTAGATCAGAAAGCAGCTGTTTTTTGTCAAGTGATGGCCAGGATTGGAGAGGTAAGGAAATTCAATTCTCAAACTCATTAATTATGCATGAGGTAATAAACCAATTGCCTGGCCCAGTTTGGGTCACATGGATGCCCCTTTATACCCCGGTAAAGAACAGATGAAATCAAGCGAGTTTGGATATTCAAACACACGTAGTGGGATATCCAAACACATGTGTTTGGAAATCAATTAGCAAAAAGAATGCAGTGCTTGAACAAATGTTTATTACCTTCCATGATAAATTATTTTTTGCAGTTAGCATTTACGTTTACATTGCAGTTCATCAGATTTACGTTTACAGGGCAATTCGTGAACATTGCTGAACACTGTGGACAATTTTTTCCTCGATTGTACCTGAGACTTAATGGGAAAGCTCCAACTGTTCTTCAAGTCTTCGCACTCGGTGAAGGCAATCTTTGAATTCAAAGGCTTCCCGGCTTGATAACAGCAAATTTTATTACTCGCTTCACTTGCCGCTTCCTATCTTACCTTCTTGGAGTTTACTTTTAGGCCTGTATAGGGCCAATAAGGATTTTTTGTCTCTACAACTTTCTTGCAGTCGAAACGGGATGATTCCGAAGGTAGTTCTGTCGCGATTGACGCCAATGCAAATGATAGCATTGCCATAAATGGTTTGCGAAAAAACGAGGCGTTTTTGCCGGCAATGCAAACAAACAACTTCGTGCTAATCACAAGCTTTTGCTCACAAAAGCAAACAAATTTTTCTTGTCAGTCAAGTGTTGATTACCTATTGTTTATTATGCGCGACTGAGAAGTCATATCAACAACTCGGGCTTCATGTTTCATCAGATAAAACACTTGCCCTCGTTGTTGATATATTACTTATCATACCATTTCTTTGCCACTTCAACAATATATTATTACCTCGAAACATGAAACAAGAAAAAAATGATAAAGAAAATCATCAGTCAAAGTCTCGTTGCCATTGAACGTCTCAGTACTCTGAACGGTGGCAGAGAAACATTCGGAATTTCACATTTGATCTGCCCACTTTAGAAGCTCAACAAACTGAACGTATGCTGCTCTACAAAGTGTTAACTGGCACAAGAGACAGAGTGAGTCTCGCTCCTTCCCTCGCCGTCTGCGTTTTCTTGCGTCCGCAGTCACTTTGCTCATTGGATTTTTCTTTCCACTCAACTCCCTTTCATGTCTCGCAGAATTAGAATAGTCATTTGATGACCAGGCTAGTTCATTCCTACCCTGCGAGCAGAGGTCCTTCGATCTTCCTAGATAAGACTTATGTAGCAAGATCGAAGGGCTTCTGCTCGCAGGGTAGTTCATTCCATTGGCTCTTAAAAATCGGGCTTTATCTTATGTTTCTAGATATCGACGAGTTTTTCGTGAGTGTCATTGCTTTGGATCCCAGGAGCGGGGTGCTCTTTGGTTTGGACAGCAAAATGAACTTTCACCGGAGTGCCGACCATGGTGCCTCTCAGAAAATCATTTCTCCAAAGCACTTTTATGACGTCAAAAGTGAGGAGTCCCTCATGGTGAGAACTGGAATCCCAGAGAACATGGTGTCTGTCAGGCCGGGGTCATTTTGGTCAGCAGCTACTTCAAGTGGAAGAAGGTGGTCAGGTCATCCTGTTTTTTATGTTCTCATCTCAACCCAACTTTTAGATTTAATCGGAATCCGAGGGCAACACGCGCACATGTTAATCAGATATAAAAAATTCTTGTATTGTAGTTTAGCAGGAAGACATCATCCCAATCAAGGAAAAGCCTTCATTCGTTGCTTCTTTCGTCCGTTCGTCCGTCCGTCCGTCCGTTCGTTCGTTCGTTCTTTTATTTATTGACTTATTGATTTATTTATTTATTTAATTTAATACTCCTTAATAATGTTTTTTTTTCGCTTGCGTCTTTTAAAGGTTATGGTTAAAGGTTCTCAAAACGTTACCACAGAAACCACATATGAAGGCATCACGCGCATTTATTACTTTGCAAACCACATATGAAGGCATTACGTGCATTACGTGCCACTAATCAGGATAACAGCCGTTACAGATTTGCACTTTGTTAAGTGGCAGGTGTTTCTGACAATGAAACTACAATTTTGGATTGCGACTCTTATATTTTTTAGTTTTTCTACAAGACTCATCGTATATTGCGAAAATCCCCCCCTCCCAAATTTTTACCAGCCAAATTTTCAAAATTTTCACGTATTCTAAACTAAGAAAAAAGCGAAGTCTTTGGATAAATGTTTGTCGACGCTTGCTTGATAGTTATTCCTCCGAGACCCTTCTTAGAAGATCGGACAGTTACCCTTATTGTGAATTTATACTGAATCACATAATTTTTTTTCGAATATTAGTTTCTATGTCTGGCATTCAAATGATGACCGCTGACCAGGGAGAGTGGAGTATGGTTGCCTCATGGAAATGCTGTGGAAACTAAAAGAGTCACGACATGCACATGTTGAAGACATATAAAAAAAATTGCTGCATTGTAGTTTAGCAGGAGAGCGTCATTCTAGGCAAGAAAAAGCCATGCACCTTACTTATTTGCTTCTGGATCGATAGTTGAAAAACCTTGATAAAACTCATACAGGATAAAGGTGATTCAGTAGTGTAACGTAATATTACCATCGCAAGAGCCCATTACCCATGGGCTCCTGCCATCGTCATCGTCCAACGTAGCTGGTAAACAATTTTTTAACACGATAACGTTTGTATTATTTCTGCAACATGCATTGTATCTAATTTTAATTTTTATCCTGTAGATTACACGACCCCACAAGCATTTTGCTTTAAAATTTTTATCGTGTTTAAATAAAGGATATGATGATGATGATGTTAAACTTGCAACATGTTATTCCCAATAATACACTTGCTATGTCACGCGATGCCGACATTTAAAGAAACAATCTTAGGTTAAAATCGCCCTATATAGTAACAGCTCTGCTGTTCTCCAGTTACACTTCTTTGTTGTATTTCGTTCGGAGTTACTAAAGGCATGAAATAATATATATTGTAATAAACACAGGTCCACGGAGTGATAAACAAAAGACAAGTTTTCACCTGGAAAGGAAACGCCTGGAGTTGCACTGAGATCATTGAGGAAATGGTTTTGCATGTGTAGCCTCTATCAGACGCTTAGTTTGTTGGAAGCAAAGTTAAGTCAACTCGTGAAGAAAAAAGGAAACGATAACAACAACATCAAAGGAGCGAAACACCTCCAACAGTACTTTCACTTCGCGAATTTCCTTTCATTCTCTCCCCACAGTTCGAGCGTCTGTAGCAGCAACACCTTGTTTAGAAGTAGTTTAGATTTTGTAAACCATCTGAAAAGGTATAATTGAAGTAGTGGAATAAAAGGTAGCAACTGAATGATTCGTTCAGTTAATACAGGACAGATTGTGTTGCCACTCTTCTTGGAATGCTGGAGGTTTCTTTTTTCTGTGAGGAGAAGCGAAACAGCACTGCCATGAAGCGCCCAATCGGAAACTTTTACAAATACCTTTACAGGCTGCTTTCCAAACGCTGTCATTCCTTGATGTTTTCTCAGCCTCCTTCTAATGAGAAATCATCATCTCTCTTTTCTGCTTGTCTTGTTTGTTGTGACCAAACACCATACCGTAATCCTGATTTCTGTTGGGTTTACAGACACCAGTCAATGCACTATCACGCGTACTTATACCTTTTAAAATTATTTTTTCGTCGTCACCTGAAACTTTGCCTCTTAGTGCCAAATATCAAGGCTTGAGATGCCCGTGGATACGCTTGCATACGCATGCCTGTGGATACGCATTCAAATAACATATATTGAACAGTACTTTCCCTTGGTTCCATTTTAATTATTATGCGGTAAAAGGCCTGCAGTTCTACATTTTCGGATGATAGACTACGAGCAGTCTCTCTTTCCGCTCTGGGATAGTCTATCCCTGAGCAGAAAGAGAGAGAGACAGCCACCAAATAGAAGTCGAAATTTGGTACCTTTTTTCAATGTTTCTGCCAACAATTGCAAGTCGAAATTTGGTACTTTTTTAGAAAAAGTTATTTAAAGCAGACAACTGTCGCGTCACGCCCCCGGATGACTCATAGACAGACATGTCTTCTTTGAGTCCTTTGCCAGGGTCCTATGCCTTAGCATGAGTCTACTGCGGATCTGTGAAAAGAGCAAACGAGCGGACACTATGTAAGCGAAGTCATGTCATCAATGTCATCACCTTGAGCTTCAGTAAACCTTTTGATTCCATGCTTTGCGCAAAATAATCGAAGGTTACGTTCGAAAAAACCTCTCCTAACCTCAGAAAAAGCCTCTGAAATTATCTCTCTTTCTTTTTATAGGTTTTGATTTCTCTCACAAGGTTTATAACATCCTCGACATTAGCTTCTAAGAAGTTCATACTGCATTTTAAAACTTTATGGGAGAAAACCTCCTTCTGGCGTGACACGTCACTTGTCAGTCGATCTGCCCCTCCCCCCACCCACCATCTCAAACGGGCAATAAATATGTTTAATGTTTCGCAAAACTGAATAAATAAATTTGATAATAACAGCAAAAGGAACCAAAATTTTAATTTCTAATCTAGGAGAGGCTTCTAAAACAACTTCGCTTACATAGTGAGCCATTCTCTGCCAGGGACTTTAGCAAAGTACCCCGGCAAAGGACTCAAAAAAGACATAATTCAAATCTGTAGGAACTGTTATAAATTAAACCTGATTTACTAGTACGTTTCCTTCGACACTTGTAATTAAGTACAACTGTCTCTTTTGAAGCTTTATGTGCTCCTTAGACATTCTCAAAAGTCTTTTGCTTTTCATTTCCGGTCCCGGTGGTGGTTTTTTGGGGTTTTCCGCCCTTCCGAAAAAAAATTCTGAGCTCGACTTCTAGGCAAGTCTATCGTTACCTATGAAATGAAAAATTTTTCGTTTTGCAGGCAAAAAAACCCTTTTCGGTTGTAGCAATAGCCATTTTAAATCTAGTGCCGTAAGCCTGCGCCCGGCTAATTAGAAATACTGTAATATTCTTTATTCATTTGAATAATTTCAAATGTTTAACACAAATTTATTGATTTGTGTTGTTGGGGCACAGGAGCCAGTGGGCTGCCAGAAACAGACTAACTTCTTGCTACAAGGTGAATAGTACTTTATTGATATTTTTTTTTATTTCATTCATCTTAATAATTGGCACGTCAATTAAAGAAAGAATATTTTCGCAGTTGTGAAGCATTTTGAGCAAACGCAAAAAAGAGTGTGAGAAATTCAGAAAATTCAGAAGCCATGATGTTTCAGATTTCCTTGCAAACGGTCTTCCTTGTAGACATGAACTCACACGTGGGAGATGGGTCCACAGCACGGTGACTGGTGTAAGAGCAGCAACAACAACAGTCCGCTTTATTTAGCGTTCTGACTATAGAAAACACAAATTATACTCAGCCCATACTGAAACTGAGAACATAAGCTAATCGAGAGGGGAGGGGGGAGGGGAGGTGAAGGGGAGGTGAGTTGGAAAATGCGATAATGATAATTATAATAATTATCGATACAACTAAATTACTTGGATATTAGAACGGTTTTCAGTTGATCGTCGAAAGTAGTTCGCGTTCCATTGGTTTCGCTTTATTATGCTATTTGATTCGTTTAAAAAATATTGCGCAACTTTCCAATAATGACTCGTTCGCACGCGTTTTCCCGCGCTTGGCGCCTGTTGCATTTATTTGCTTCGAGTTCTGATTGGTTCACTGGATAATTTGTGTTTGTTGTGGTTGTTCCGGCTGCTTTGGTTTTGGTTTTATAACTATGTTTTACTAACTACAAGCTGTGCTTTGTTGAAGGACTGAAGCACTAACTGAAAACGTAACTTGGAAACAGTTGCTGGGACAAGCGATTACTGTCTCTTTTCTAAGACAACAGCAGCTCCGAAAAGAAAGAAAAGAGAGAGAAAATCTGAGGAGAAAATGGCTGTGTTTTCACGAGCACGATTGTCTCGCTTAACATTCCTGAAGGTGTTTCGTTTACTGACTTCGTTAAGCGACTTAAAAATGATTGGTGTTTTCACGAGTAAGATTGTATTTCATTTAAGTAATTTGAGGAGAGCACGCGCGTGAATAAGTTAGTTTGAATAATGCAGGGTTCAATTCTACCTGTTACCATCCCCCCCCCGGGCACACCCCCGGGGATTTGCAATTTTATTCTTACTTGGCGGTCTATTCCCCACCCCCGGGAACGCAGAAAGAGACAATTCCCCACCCCCGGGACTCCTCATCGACCACAAATACGTTGTTTTTGTGTTCAAAATTGATTTCCGTACAATAGCACAACCAGACGTTTTGACAAGAACCTAAACGCTTTTCTAGAGTTTACTGAACGAAGGATATTGCATAGTATTAAAAAACATGAGACTACATTGAAAAAGAAAACTGAAGAAAAAAGTCTAACCGCACTGGCATTCGGCTGGCGAGTAAAGAAAATCAAATGTTCTTCACCGCATGTTTTATTCTAAATATAGCATATGCACAAAAGAGGTCCGGTGAGCAAATTGATGACAGCATTTAAAAGGAGTTTTTCTTAGCTTGTTTCACAAGAACACTGGACTGAGATCTCTGTTTAATATAAAGCCGTGCATCTGTGTCATACAAATACGCTGAAGGAATATTTCTATGTTTGTGATGAACGCCATCCATTCGAGTACGCATCAACCGCACCGTTGTTTAACAATATATAATAAACGTGCCTTTGAATACAGATTTTAATTTCGAGAGATTATTCTTCTCCAACCAGGCTGCTACAAATTCTAGAGATTGTCCCTGGAAATAGGCAGTCCTCTCTACGCGGTCCGGCGCCATTGTGTCAATTGAGAAGTGATAAGCTAGTGACGTGCTTCACTAGAAAAACGAGAAGTTATTTTCGATTTGCCCCGCCCCCCTACCCCCGGGACAAAACCGTTTCAAACAATTCCCCACCCCCGGGCCTGAAGGCCTGGACTTGTCCCGGGGGTTGCCCGGGGGGGGGATGGTAACAGGTAAAATTGAACCATGCATAATGGCGGGAGATGCGGACGAAGCTCACATGTGCGTCCTTCTTTTTTTTATTACTGTATTTATGCGCTTGGTTTTCATCCGACGAAGGAACCGATTTCAGCAAAGGCTAAGGTTGCTCACAATCAGAGGCAGGAGAAGAAGAACGGAGGCGTATTTTTTGCATTCGCAAAGGAAGATCTGCCGCAGAAGAAAAGTCGCATGGGTTCTAGAAAGGCCACAATTCTGGTTCGAACATATGCTTCTAAACCAATACGCAGGGTCAATAACAGATCTAGAAGGGTCATTGAACGGAAAATTATTCATCTTCGCAGAAAAAAAAAACTACGCCGTGGTCACAGAAGTTTAGCGAGACGCATAAAAATAGAACCGGCGTGTTATATTTCCGATTTCAAGTGCGATTTGACAGCTTTGTCAGATGAGCTGACCACAAGTTGCTTCTCATTGGAGGAAATTGATTGCTGACTCGCTTAAGCTACCTGGGTCGGTGGCTTAAATTTAATGAGAATTGCATTGAAGTTTGCCGACTCGCTTAACTTTAAGCGAGTCGGAAAAGCGAGTCGGAAAAGTCGGAAAAGTGTTTTTACGAGATTTCCGGTTGTCACTCGCTAAGCGACCTGAAAAATTGCTCGTGAAAACACGGCCAATGTTCATTTGTCTATTTTGTTGTTGTTTTTGTTGTTCCAGTAGAATAAGTATTAAGCAGACCTTAACCACCTCAGAAAATTGCACTTGATTGTGACGAAAAAATAGAGTTACTTTGGCATGGTAATTTCGCCTTAATTAAACTGATGTAACATAATTTAAATTCCTTTTGCTATCAGAGCGATGACAATTTTTTCCGAGTTACATTTTTCGCTAATGAATCAAAGAGACCAACCTGTATTAGCTTACGCGAATCAAAATCAAATCAAAACAATATTTTTTCCGCATTTGCAGAAAGACCATTTTATCATGACAATAGGGTATTAGATTTTGGGAAATTGACAAAACAGTACAATGAAGTATCTTTTTCTGCTTCCAAGTGGTCATGCTGATTTGTGCACGTGAAATAAATCTTTCACGAATTATACCATGCAAACATCTTACATTCAACATCTTTGTCCTGCCAGCAGGCTAATTTAAACATCTTGGCCTACCAGCATCGGTGTTAATTTACCAGAACCGTCTTATTTTCCACTCGTGTCCTTCAGTGCCTAACAACAATGACAATAAGGCAACTGTCAATGCAATACAGTGCCTAATGGCAAAGATCATAAAACAACTGTCAATTGAATCATAAAACCAATTTGGGTTGCCAGGTAACCAACACAGCAGCAGCAATCATCTACTGCGGATTCGTCACGTACGGAGAATTGGATTGTTTTGCTCACGTAAAGTCGTCAACTTTTGCAAATTACCTAGCTAAAAATGTTATTCTTTTTCCTGTAGATATCTGTGACGAAAACTTGCAAGAAAAGTTGCTTGCACTTATACAGTGTCTCATCTCTGAGAAACAGAATTTTTGACTTTCTGGGAAAATCGCTTTCTCTGAACCCACAAACCCAATATTTGTCGTTTATAAAACTTTTAGCTGTTACAAAACTGTTTATTCTTCTCTATCCGAGTCAAAATTTGATTCGTTAAAGAAAAAATACTTCGTGGAACTTTTCTCAAAAGACCCTAAACTTTGTACCCTGCTCATGCATGCGTGTAATCTCATATGTCACGCCTGGGAAAAAACAATCACAAATAGACAACCATTAGACAAATCCCAGCTCGTGCAGTATCTGTGCTGCCTAAAATATTTATGCTTTACTTCTTGTAAGCTTTGGTTAATTTATCTGGATATCATTATGTAACACAGACTAATTAGACCCAGAGAGAAACCTTAATTGATGAGTAGTTCTTTCCTGTCGTAACTTTTGCCTCTTCTAATTTTTTTCTTGGTTATATTTTTATTTTAAAGCAAAACTTTTGAATGTACAGTCCTGCTTTAATGCTACCTGTTTTTAAACGGTTACATAACAATTTCTACTTGACTAGTTTTGACTCAAGGAGCCATAATTATTTCTCTAAAGTACATTTTCTCAAGCATAGTCACAGAACATTAAAAACGGTCTTGCCTGAAAACTTTTTTTGCATTCATGGTGTCCGTTTAGAGGAAAACCGATCACATTTGATACGCAAAACGCTCAGCCTCAAAGAAACTTTAACAACTTCTAAAACGTGCGCTCTAATGAAAGAACAAATTATGCACGGTTAGGATGGGCACAACGCAAATTAACTTTCGGGTTCCTTTGTCTTCCACAGAAGAAAAACATTTTCCGCTTTGTCGTCAGCCTTCAAACCACTGAAACCACAGGTTTATCATCCTCTGTTTGTGTTGCGGGCCTGTATTGGGTGTGTATTAACGGCCGCTCCGGTTGTGAACAAAGGATTTTGTGAATACGATATTTTCTGCTTTTTGAACGGATGAAAATCAAATAAAAACGCTTTGAAACATGGACACTTCGTTAATGTTTGCTGTTATGTGCTTGGTTTGTCGATTTTAAGCTCCAGGAGGCGGCTTTAGAAACTTGAAGTTTGACCGACTCTATATATACATGTATACATATATACGTATATTTGTTCACAACCGGAGCGGCCATTAATATACAGCTAACACAGGCCCGCAACACAAACAGAGGATAGTAAGCCTTTGCTGAAACTAATGTTTTCACTCCTGTAACAATGGTCATTATTTACGAAGTATTTACTAGTGAGACAGACTTCGTTTTCTCGCTCGTGGTCCAGTTCAAACCATTTACCGTACAGTCAGAACCAATGTTAAAACTATTTATTAATATGAGCAAAACAACGAGCAAAAAGGTTAAAATTTGTGTGCTCCTTCGTTAGCCATGAGAGAAAAAAATGTTCAGCATTGCAGTAAATTTGCATCCAATCAAAAGAATTTTTTTATCCAGTAACAATCGTCATTAGATACGCACGAATTAAGCTGGCAATGTTGTGAGATTTACTTCAGCATTTTGAAATGCTCAACACAAAATTTGTGCTTATAGCGCTGAGAGAAAATGTTCAGTGTCAGTGGATTCCTTTTGTTTTTGCAAAAACCCGAAGAACATGAATCCGTGCATGCTGTGTAAGAATGCGTCATCGATATTGGACAAATACAATTTTTTTCCGCTTTGCTCTGTATTTGTATACAGAAAACAATGAACTATTTGTTATGATGAACCAATCAATGCTTTGATTATTCTTTGCTATGCAATTGTATTAAATTGATCAAACTGGGTTAAATTGCGCATATAAGTTTCCAAGTCCTCTGTCGCAGCTACTGTCAGAGATATTAACATCTCGCGCAGCGTTAAAGGCAAGAAAATGAAGGCAATCGTTGCGACCATACTGTTCATCTGTGCTGCTGGGGCTACTCGTAACTGGGTTGGTCTACAAGAAACGGACCTCAATGAACTAGATAACTTGCTGCAAGGTAAATACTACATTTAAATATTTATGGTAATATTTTTAATTTTTTTCTCAGCGCGTGAGCGGGCAAGATGAACCAAATCCTGCAATCTGATTGGTTCCGGGAGCGGGCGGAATTTTCCGATCTTGACCGCGGTCAACGGAACGGGCCGCGGGGAGTTAGCTACATGTATCGAAATTTGGGAAAATAAAGGGGTTTCTTTTAGTTATATTGCTTCCTGTGATTTCTGAGTTTTAACAGAGTAAAAAAGCGTATTTTGCTGCTCTGGTGTCACAAACGGCTTCGTTTCATGGTTCATTTTACGCGCGCTTGCAAAACGTTGCTTTCCGAAAACAACGAGACACGTTTAACTTTTGAAAAACAACAAGAAAAAAATAAAAATATTATTTGCCGGCCTTGGTCGGTCCGTATTGAGAAAAACTGTGCCCTCGGTCTTGAGCACGGCCCTCGGCCTGCGGCCTCGGGCCGTACTCAAGACCTCTGGCACAGTTTTTCTCAATACGGACCTCCCGGCCTGCAAATAATATATATATCTTGATAACTGGCACATCAATTATGAAAATAGTCGTCCCGGTTATGAAGCAAGCTGCAACTGAGGGAGTACGTAAAAATTCAGTCTAAGCGGAATTCGAACCCATGCCCGGCTTTTGCGATTCCAATGCAAAAGCTCTACCTCGGAGCCGTCAGTAAATCAACACAAAGGAGGTGGCTCCACAGCACAGTGACCGGGGTAAAAGCATATTCACAACAATTGGACTGAAGCACGGGTATCTGACCGTCACGGGTTTTACCAACAACTCTAAAGTCGACGCGAGAGGTGTGTGGAAAATAGGATACGACTAAACTAATTGCAAATTAGATCAGTTTCTACAGTTTAGATCAAGTTCTACAGGTCTCGCGCTGTTGAAGCTGCAGTTTGATAGCATTGAACAGCTAACTTTAACACAGTTATTTGGACAAGCGATTGCTGTCTCTTTTCTGAGATAACAACAGCTTGGAACATAAGGAAAAGTAGAGAAAATCGGGAGGAAATTTTCATTTGCCTATGTTCTGAGATAGGAAAGATTCCTACTGAGCCAGGGACACCCAACAGATCATGTCAATGACCACTTCAGAAATTCGTCCTTTATTGTGATGAAATTAGGGTAATGTTTTCTTAAGTAGGGGAAATGTAGCCTCAAGCTTTCGTAACTTGGGAAATTCATTTCTTTAAATTTGTCTTCAGAGGGATGAAATTGTATGACTGAAATTTTCTGCTAAAGAATCCGAACAGATGAAGCTGTGTTAGCTTACACAAATATCCCTTTAAAAGGCACTAAAAAAGGGAGAACTTTGCTTAAATTTGTTGGGTGGCCCAGATAAAATTGATCTTTGCTTAATGGGTGCAGATGTTTTGAGGGTCTGCGTGGAACATTTCGTGAAGAATTTTCCACCTTCTGAAATTTGCAATAAGGAGCCAATTGCTTTGAAATCTAAAGAAGAGGTATATGGAGCGGCTTATTGCGGCATCGCTTTTCTAAGACCAAATTAGCATTTTTCCGCATTCGCAGAATAACCGTTTTATTATGCAAATAACGTTATTGTTGAAAAGTGCGTTATTATTTATATTGAAATCTCGTCAAAACAGTTCAGTGGAGCATGATAAACATTTGTCTGCCTTTATTCCTTGGTGCCTTGGTTATTGATTATTGCACGTATAAATATGAAATCTAATATGCAATCACACTATTACATTGCTTTCATGCTAAAGCTATAATTCATTCTCAGATTCCTCAACATCTTAATTTATCAGCATGTTAATTTACCAAAACCGCTTTATTTTCACCGTTTTACACATAACTTCAGTGACTACCAACAAAGATAATCAAGCAACTGTCAATAAAATTCTTACCGCCCACACGCGGTAAGAATTCGTCATGGTTGGATATTAGCAGGGGACACGAAGCTCTTTTAGAACCTCTAATTTCACTGGACGCGACCTTGTTACCACAAAGCTCTATTGTTTTCAGGGCTAGCTTCATTGTTTTTTTTTTACAGCAGAGATCTTGAAGCGTCGACAATTTTTGAAATATTTCACTAATGAAAGAGCTACTCTTGTTTCTTTGAAAATCTGTGAGAGAACTCGGAAGGAAATTTGCGTGTTTACATATAGTGACTCGTTTTATAAACGAGTCACTTTTCGGAAAACTGCTTTCTCAAATTCCAAAAACCAAAATATCTTGCCGTTTTGTCCAACTTTTAGTTGTTCTAAGTCAATAATAATAATAATAATAAAAGACAAACATTCAAAGAAAAGCAAAACAAAACAAAAAGAGCAAAGAAAAAACGACTAGAGAATTGGATCTAGCAGGAAAGAGCAATCAGCAGGATCTGGATTGTGGTCGTTCTGGTAAAAGAACTTGAAAATGCTTATCCTTCACTTCTTGTAAGCTTTCGTGGTATTATATTTGAAGACCGCCGTAGAACACAAGCTTAGCTTTCACATAGTCTTACCTAGGTCCTATTGCCCTGATAAATCGATTACTGCTCACAAACGGTCACTGGTGTTTAGAGCGTTTGAGGAAACCCATTTTCGTTCAAATGAAAGTAATTGAAATGTACCTTTCTGTGTTGCTTGGCGTTTCTCGGTCATTTTAAAGTTTAAATTTTGAATGATCGGTCCTACTTTGTTGCTTTTTTTTAACGTTTTTTATTCACAGACACAAAATCTGTGGCTAATCCAGCGAGCTTCGAAACTTCTGCTGCATTTAGCAATCTGGTGAAAGTGAGTGCAAAATACAGTGCTGAACAAAATGACCACGGCGAGAAAGAGGGATCTGGAGTGAACCCAACCGAGGAGCCGAAAAATCCCATTCAAACATTGGTGAAGGCGGTAAGTGACAGCGCTGCAGTTCAAGCTTTTTCGCATGTTATTTGCAATTATAGCTAGTAAACTGCTTGTGCACTGATTGACTTAAACCAATGCACTATCGAAGTACAAAACATATTTTTACGAGGTACCTTGGGACGATTAATTTGGATTTATAACACCAGACAGTGAAGAAACAAGGCTTTTGATGACTGGTTTCACTTAAGTTTTCCATAGGTTACATTTATATCATAAAACGTCGCAGGTATATGCAAAAATGAGGGGGAGGGGGTCTTTCCAGCAAGTACGCAACCTGTTAATACGAAATTAGACAAAGAGATGAAACCTGTTGTTACGAAGGTTCCTCATGTTTTGTTTGACAGTTGTCGCAATAGGGATCACGTGACTGATTAAGGTATCGAATTTCGATATCATAAAAAATAAAAGAAATTAAAAGAAAAATAATGAAAATAAAAGAATAAAAAGCGAGATGCAGGAGAACCTAAGCAACCCAAACTTACAAAATGACGTTTTGAAAGAAGCCAAACCCATATGTAATAAGAACATATTGCCATGTTTTTGTCTTCATTACTTTTCCATCATAGATAATCATATTCTTCCCAAAACAAACATTTTAAAGATTATTCACCACTAAAGGTGGAAATAACACTAAGAAATAAAACAAAGAATAAAGAAGTGAAGAAGAAAAAGTTTTCCAAAAATCGGAAGCTCGCCATTGTTGGTTTCTGTAAGCGTAACAGAACATGACTCAAATGTGGGCGAAAACACACTTTAAAATGCACGCCAAGCGGAGAAATATTTCCCTTCTTTCTTGTGCTTTTGCTACCTCTTGTGTAATTTATTTCTCGACTTGTTATAGCCGCAAAAGTGTCTGTGTATTTCAGTACAGCCTTTCAATACAGCGCCTCCTGAATGTTTTTGGAGAGAATAGCTGAGATTGCAGATAAAATTACTGTCGAAAATGCGGTCAATCAGATTTACGATGCGTCCCAGGGCGTCCGATATTATGAGGATATTGGACTGTTTCAACTAATGCCTTCTTGTTTGTTTGGCTTGTACTGCAGATTAACTCTGTTATACCAGCGTTAAAAGACCTCAGAGAGGAAAGGGAAAAACAAAGTCATGGTAAGGCACTTAAGCTTTGAGTGCTCTTATCCATTTTTATATTTGTCGTTCCATATTACAACTTCACTTTTAATGAAGATACGTCACCAGTGGCATTTTGATGGGCTCCCAGAGATTCCTTCCCCAACCCATCTTTCCTTTCCTCCAGGACCCCCTTCATGTAAGCGAGTGTGGATTCACCAATTTACAGAAAGGACACAAGTGACGGGTGTAAATGAAGCCTGCAAAATGTGGTCCCGGGTTTTTTCATAACAACTGGATCACGAGCCTGAGATTGTCCAAGCTGGAGAAAAACTCCCCCTTAATATAATATGCCATAGAAAAAAAGAAAAAACCTTAAAATAGGGAAACTCAGAGTAACACTTTGTGACTTATTTCAGTAGTGGTAAAAACTCTTAAAGGTTTCAGGACAGGGTTGTCTCCCACTATCACTTATTGCTTTCGACCAGCAATAAAAAGGGCAGAAAAACATGCTGTTTATTCTATGGAATATTGCAGAATATGCAAAGGAATTTGTAGACGCACTGAACAACGAAAAGAACGACAACAAAGTGAAGTCAGTGTTTGGAAAACACATCAGGCTGCTGCATGAAAGTTGCAATAAAAAATTGCTTGAATTCGCCAAAGCAGCTCACGAATCAGGTAAAATAATGTGTCATATAAACTTTTGTTCTTAGGCCATCGCAGCTTTATTAAAAATAAAACGCAAACAGCGGTGATAAACATGGTAAACAAACGCATTTTGATAATAAGCTTTTCGTGTGCTAAGCAACATACATTTTCAAAAGTAACCGTGACAGTGTTTGAAAGCTGTTTATATACACCACATCAAATCCTACTTTCCTTACAAGGACCGCCTGAACCGCTCTCGGTATCTACAAAGCTGGTTGCTGGGATTGCAATGAATTCTATATAGGCGCTATATAGGCGCTATGTAGGCGCTATACAGGCGCTATATAGGCGAGACAAAACGAAGACTTCACGACAGAAAAACTGACCCTCACTAAAAGTGACCATACATCAGCAATTGCTGATCATATAAAAACCGCTGGTCACAATATTAATTGGGATCATTTTGACATTTTAGCGTCCGGCAAAACGGACTTTCATAGTAAAAAAAACACTTTGCTCATTCAAGAACTACAGCCATCTTGAAATGTTAACGTTAGCAGTGAGAAGCTGATGCTTTATTAGCTATAGCTTCTCAGGACAGACAGTCCGAACTATTAAATTACTGTTAAGATCGTTTTTCTTAATCTCGGTTCCAGACCCCTATTGCTCACTATATAAGCAGTTTTCAAACATTTTAACGGTTACTTTTGAAAATGTATATTGTTAAAATGCGTTTGTTTACCATGTTTATCACTGCTGTTTGTGTTTTATTCTTAATCAGGTAAAATAATGTCAATACATGCTCCTCCCGTTTTCGTTTTTCCTAGGGCATTTAGACACATCATCATCATCATCATCATCATCATCATCATCATCATCATCATCATCATCATCACCATCATGCTCCTCTAAGGGAAAGGTCACCAACAATTTCAGGACTGGAAATTTACCCTCGTAAACTCAAGAAATTCGAGGATTTTCAATTCTGCCAAGTTTGCGCTCGAGTTAAAGTGACTTAATGGGAACAGGAAAAACGTTTTCAATTTTAAGTTTGTCCCTTAATTTCAAGGGTCCATAAACCTATAGTTACTAAATTTTAATACATCTCTGTATTTATGTTCTTCTTTTTTCAGATTTGTTTGAAAAAATTCCACATGAACATGTGGACTTGGCAGACGTAATGGGAAAGATTATCGAGAGGGCAGAAAAAGGAGAAGGGAGTATGTTGCGTAAACTACTACGATTTTCCTTGTATAGTTGTTTAAATTCTACTCGGATGTGGGTGGATGGTGATCTAATGAAGCAGTTAATACGATCAGAGTGGTTCCAGGGTGGGATGCCCACAGTCTTGTAGTACGAGGCAACTAGGAATATTGCTATAACCTTCTTCTCAGCTCTTCACGTACCCTATCGGATGAGATGGTAGCCCACCGCATGGTATCTTTCAGCATCTTTTAAGGTTTCCCAAAAAGCTTCCTGAAACCAGCGCCGATAAAACATACACCTGAGCGGGTAAAGTCAACTTGGAATAACTTATTTTGACGCAGTTGAAAAGCACGATGCAGATCTAAGCCACTGAACTTGAGTTTAAAAGGCAGTTTCTTTTGCCATAAGACTGGAACCGTGTCTCCAGATTTAGAGTTGTAACTTTGTACCGTTTCATTTTTCCTCTTGTTAGATGTGATTGAAGAGTTTTTTAAGGCGGCCGAGAAGCATGACCTGAAGGATCACCCCGGTTTTAAAGTAATCCTGGCGATTGGAGAACTGCTTGGCGATGCTGCCTGCGATCTTAAGCTGGATGGTAAGTGAAAACAAATTAAAATAGAAAAATATATTGTTAAAATAATATTCGTTTATTTATTAATTGACGTTTTAATGACCGGAATTGATTAATAAATAAATAAATAAATAAATAAATAAATAAATAAAAGAAATGAAGGAGTGAAACCAATAGCTATTATACAGACAAAATGAAAATGTCTAGACCCTAGGCTTGATGAGAAAATAGGCTTATAAAGTAAGGTAAAATTAAACCAATCACATCAAATACCATACCCAACCGAGGAACTTCTAGCTATTTCACTTAGCGCTTAAACCTTCAATTCTTTGTATCATAATTTTTTCAATTTGCATTTTCAGGATTTTTAGAAGCAATTGGAAAAGTGATAAAGGAACAGCAAGGACAACAGGTTGATGAAGATGAAGACCATATCCGTGAAAGAGCGAAGTTTATAAAGGATATGCGGAGGATCCTGTTCTTCTGCAAAGGTACTTGCGACAGATTCTTAAAGTAACGACTCCCAGAAATAACGCACCGCACGAGTGTGACGATAAAATTTAATAGTTATTAGTCGAAGTTAGAAAATCCAGTCCATACTGAGAGTCTGGTCTGCGTAACAGGCGTCAAACATGAGAGAGAGAGAATTCGTTAGCGCGGAGCTCGAGAAAAAAGAATGGGCCACTACACCTTTTTCCTTCCTTCTGCTGTTCCGCCAACGCGTCTCAGTTTCCGCGCTCTAATCCTTCTGTTCCCTTCTCCTTCGGGGTGTGGCACGCAGGTTACTGTGAGCCAAGACAGCAAAAGAGTATATCAACGTTTGTTAAATAATGTAGAGTGCAGAATTCCTTGGAGGGCTGAATTACCGCCGGCTAACAGTTGTATTTGTGTGAATGAAAAGAAAAGAAGCTTCGGAAACAAATGAAGTGGTTTTAATTTAATTTTAATTTCTAAGGTGAAAAAGTCGCCAAAATTATGTAAGGAAGGAGGTGGCTTTTTAATGTAAAATGGACGTTAGTCGTAATCATACAAAAAATACAGTCCAACCGAAAACGGACACTGTATGGATTCTTATAGCGCTTTGTATCTTTTAAAAGAAAATACAGCAATGAACGGGGCATTTAACTTTTTTGTGACTCCACTCATAATTTGTATAGCGGTCTGAAGAAGCGCATTTGGCAAATTTGTAATGGATAGAAATAGCTTAATTGTCGAATTAATTAACTGACGAGGTTAATTTTGTGTTGAGATTGTCACAGTACAGACGGCAAATGTTAAAGTGCTTGTTTCCCCTCTTAAACGGGTTATATAGAATATTAGATTTAGCCAAACCTAAAAGCGGAGCTCCACATTTTTTGCTGGTACTTGTTAATTTCTGAAAATACTCCGTCACTGAAGTAGTAAAAAAAAATGCTGCCAAATGCTGCAAACTCAAGCAATGTGCCGACCGAGTTCGCAGCAGAACTCAACAAAGATGTAGTCCTCGAAGGCAAATTTCGTATCTTGAACTTTTTGCCTTTCACCGAAAAGATACCTGAGTATTTGTTGTGAACTTTCTCTTTCCATTTATAGAAATTGGATATTTTTTCTCAAGTTTAAAACTTCAACGCTGTCGAACAATCGTTTTGCTAAATAAGCTTTTAAGCTTAAATGCGTTTAAAACCTCTTTTCAAAAGCGACGGTGTTCATGCGATTTCCCACCAAGAAAAACGCCGGTTGCGATTTCCTAAAAGCACAGTGCGATTTCCCGCCGAGAAAAGATGGCATCCACCCCTCGCCGAGTTGTCTTGGGACTCCCCACCCCCTCCTCCAGAGTCTATACGGGTGGGCATACGCTGACGTCAGAAGTAAAATTTCTCGGATCGCCTTCGGCCGCAAACTGCTCCGCTGAAAGGAACTGAAATTAATAGCCTTTCCACCCTGATCGAGACGAGAAAACTGTCCTTTTTGCGAGGTATCCGTGTTAACAGTTGGGTTAAGGTAGTTTTCAATGTTTTTTTTCCTTGCTCGTGTGCCTATCGTATTTTGGTTAACTAGGATTTCCTCTTGTTTTCTAGCTGTACGCAAAGGTATAAACAAGTCACCAAAGAGCCCCATGCAAAGAGCATTAAGTCTAATGTTTGATGAGGGATGCACTACCAAGGAAGGTAAAGTTTGCTTTTTATTTCCAACACCTCTCAACGAATGCCAGATTTTTACATCAGGCATCTAACCGCAATTATTTAAGAAATATTGATAATAATGACCCATTAAAATTACAGCCAAGTTAGGTTCTTTGTATAGATCCGGATTTTGAAACTGAACATGGTTCTACCGCCATGATTCACTTATGAACAGGCAATGATGAAGGAAATTCGGCCGTAAAATGAGTCCACAGCACAGTTACTAATTTTCTTGAAATATAAACATCCATACAGAAAAGGATCTGTGAAATTCCTTCACTATTTGATCTTGGGCAATTCATGACTGGCGGATAATAACCGGTGAATCGTGTTTTGAAAAAAGCTTTGGTATGCACATTACAATAAAATCTATGAGAATGTCAGTCATTTTTAAGGAAATAGGTAGTTACTCTGTGGATTCATTTTAGAGCGGTTTTCAAATGAGTGTCGGAAGTAATTCGTGTTTTGCTTTGGTTTTGCTTTACTTCGCTCTCTGATTGGTTAAAACGTCTCGCACCACTTTCTCGAAGTAAAACTCAAACCAATCGCGACTTGCTCGCGCGCGTTTTCCCGCGCTTGGCACCTGTTGCATGTATTTGCTTCGAGTTCTGATTGGCCGGTTCACTGGGTAACTTGTGTTTGTTGTGATTGGCAAGGCTAATTAGCTTTTTAAATCTACATTGTATTTCTACATTTCTATAGCTAGTCAATTTTAAACTTTAATTTTTAGCTCTTTATCATTGTAATGCGCAATTAAAATTTTTACATTGATAATTGCGCAATAGAAGTTATTATTATTATTATTATTATTATTATCATTATTATTATTATTATTATTAGTATCATTACTTTGGTTTTGGTTTTACGACACTCATTTGAAAGCGCTCTATGCGTGAATTTCCTTGATCGTGCGCGAATACTTGCGAATAATGGCGTTTGAATCAGGTTTGTAAAACCCAGGTCTGTACACTGTGCAATGAAATCCACTGTTAAGTCAAAGAATACTACAAGACTTGACAAGACTAATTTAGTTTCATTTTCTTATAGCATTTACTGTCAGATGGATACTGGGGATAATTAGTGACGTGAGTATTTCTAGCACGCCGAATAGATTTTTTCCATATTCGTTGTGATTCGTAGGAAATTCGTAGGAATTTACACCCTATTAAACAATATTTACGAGCGTAAACATTCTGAGATCATTCGTTAACTTCTATGTTGCAGGTCATCCAGCTTGGCAAAAAAGTAGCTGTTTTGAAACACATTGACCACGCACACAAGAACGGTATGTATGGATTAACCTTTAATTTATGGCGAATTAGGCCTGCGCAAGAATTAATTTGTGTAATTCATATGCATTCTGATTGGCTGAGGGAGGATAGAACTTCAGTTAATATCAAGAATTCTTTTTAATTCCTTTCAATAGAGTATTACGATATCATATTTTTTTTAATTTTCATGTTTCAGTTTTGCAAATCTGTAAATCAAATTCTGGGTCAATACAGTCTGCAAATGCGTTCCAAAATTTCCATTCAAAGTTTCAAATTTTACACTTGTTCATTACGTAATAAACTAGTGAAAACTAGGAGGCATTTGCACGGGATTGTTCTAACTTTAGACAACCATTATTTAATACTTCATGGCTCTCTTGAGTTTAAATTTTCTGTAGGTCAGTACATTTTGACTTGTATAGTTTGAAACATTACACCAAAAGAGGAAATTCTGACATAATTTTTGTGACGTCACTTTACCATTCATAAGTTTGAAATGAACAGTTTGTGAACGTAATAAGAGATCTGACAAAAATATTTCTAAGTATGATTACCGGCTTTATAGTGAAAAGAAAAATTGTTATTTAGGAGTGCAGAAAAGGCCAAGTTCTTAAATTGAAGAGGTTCAGTCCAAAATTGATACTGAAACTATGAAAGACCATAAACTGAAAGAGGCCTCAAATATTGTTCTAACCGCGCTGGATCAGTGGATCTAGTATGTGACATTCAAATGAAAGTTATAGAGCCTTGTGTTCTTTTTGTTGCGCTCCATAGTTTGTAAACTGAAATAAGTCTGTTGTTTGCTTGGTCATATTTCGGTTTCCTTTCTCAGCGGTAATTAAACTGGTTACAAGCCTTCACGAGCAAGGTAACCTTGAGAAAGCCGACCTTGTACTGGCCAACTACGTGCTGGGATCGATGCGGAGAGGAACACTTGTTGGTATCCTCGTGGAACATCTGAAGTCAAAACCTCCACCTCGTGGCAAGAAACCCGGGAGGGGTTCCCGTGATGATGAAACGGGTGCTACTTTCAACATTGAAGGCGAATCCACCAATAACCACGAGGGCACACTGTGAATGTTGACATGAATGGTAAGTGATTGCTGTCTTTCCTTTAAGAGGCAGGTCAGTAGGCTGGTAAAAAGGTGAAGTCTTCATTGACGAGACTAGTGGCTCACAACGGCCGAGGCTTATACGGGTTTAATTTCTGTGGCATGAAGCCTATTCTCCCCTGGATAGGATGCTAAACAATCGCAGGTTACCTTGGGCACTTTGTTAAGATCAGGGCACTTTGTTAAACACCCCAGTAGAGAGAGGCAATGGAGTAAGGTTTCTCTCGAAGGAAAAAAACCAGACACAAGCAGCCAACCTTGAATCATCAAAAGTCCAATTAAAACTCCGCGCTAGCCACCACACCGCCGCCAACGTTTTTGGATTTGGTAGTCGTTGCTCAGGTTATCTTTCCCAAAACAAACCACCATATTCCATTTTTTTTCGTTACATTTTTTTTCATTAACATTTTTCATTAACATTTTGTCATTACATTGTTTGAGAGAGGTGAAAATTGAGAGATATTATCCCACACTCGCGAATTCGCGCAGAAAACACACAACTCCCGGCGTGCTGTATATCTAGGCGCAGTATCGGACTTCTTTTTGCCCTCTTTTATTTCGAAGTTATACTGGGTCTTAACTTAAAAAAAAATTGACGCAAGATGATGTTGTGGTGCTCTATCGTTTAAGTCGGGCTATGTTACAAAGTCAGAGCTAAATAAAGATTTTATCCCCCCCTCAGCTACCCTACACAAAGCCTTAGAGCCAAGAGTAACATAGGTAACGCTGTTTTGTTAAAAACCTGCTTTTGGTCTCTTGTCTTACAGGTGTGTCTTGGAAAGTCGTAAATACAGCCTGCACTCACCAGCACAGCTCATCACATTTAATTTTTGCCCACAGAGCACTTTTTCCACTTGAAAAACTCGTCTTCCTATAAGCCGTTATTTGGGTCGTCACACAACGGGACTGAAGGTTATTAATTAAGCCTAAAACTCTTCTGAAAAAAGTCCCTTTTTCCTGAAAAATATCTTGACACAATTACATATTACAAATTATGAAACAGCTCTATTTCATTTCAAAGCTAACGGAAAAAATTAGAGCTCTCATCTAAATTTCAGCATGGGTATATTTGTAAATGTTCTCAAAACAGTTTTGGCCCCTCTTGACCTCAATTCAGGGTCTTAGTAAAGAGAATTTACTTAACATAAGTGTTGTGTCAGATCCCAAATAAAAGTTGTGAAAGAGGTTAAATACAATCAGGAAAGAGTATTAATGTAACGAAGTAATGGCACCAAAAGTAGTCTTGTAAGGGTAAACCAACGAAAAAGCAAGTAGTGTTGAATGCCGAATTAAAAAATTAATGAAATCAACATGAATGTTGTTGGTTTTTTACTTTGTTACACGAGGCTACCGTGTATGTATTGTCCACTAGACACCCCACCGGGCAAAGGACTGGGACCGAATTTTTTAAAGTAGTATACCATGAGCCCTTTTCATTTGTAAAGAAAACCTGGTTGTTTCGCTGGGGGATCCTTTACACTGTTTTTTTTTTTAAGAAATTCCTCTTTTCTCATTTTTACCGAAGTTATTGGAATACCACTCTACTATTTGCATCATGAAATACGCGGTTTGTTTGTGGGAAAATTGCACTGTTCCGTTTGGCAGGAAATTCTTACCAGTTTTTCCGTACTCTCCATACAAACTGGGAAAGAGAACACTGCAGCGCGAACGCAGCGGCCACGGGTTCGAATCCCGTTGAAGCCCCGAATATCAAATCTTTTTTTTTCGGGCTTAATTCACTATTGCTTAAACTGCGATTACAACTGCGATGGTCACCCCTTCATTTCATAAATTGTGCATACTCGTCTCGTTTCATTTGGCGGAAAATCTCAACGGTTTTTTCATACAAAGAACGTATGGTCTGTTGATCGATAAACATTTTGTGGATCATCCGATAGAGAACTTTATGATGTTAAACTTGCCAAGTTTGAAACCAATGGGTTTTTATAGAAGCTGAGAAAATGGCTTCTAAAATTCACACGATTTACACAGCTTGTATATGTTTTTATGTTGCAGTCCCCGATCAGGTTTTTGTCTCAAAGCGAAATATTGTGGGCACAATATATTATATATTTTTGCTACGTCAGGATCAGTGTGCTATTTTATTTACCTTTTGCTATTTCACTGGCCGGGACATTTGTGTGGGGTATTCAATCTCTAATTTTGAAAACTTGTTTTCCAGTGACTTTTCATCCAGACCTTTTAAGGGCTGATATGCCTAACGCTGGTATGCTGATCTGTGACAGACAACTTCGTGATAATTGATTGATTTCTACGATAATTTCATACTGTTCCATTTTTCAGCTCGTTTTTAAAAAGGACGATTATAGCTCACTTCTAGTAGAAGTTTTTAAACGGTACTGGCAAGAACTTTATAAGGAAAATCTTCATCTAACATCATTTAAAATCAATTATAACGTTCCTAACGTTACTATTCAAGCCTTTATACACCTAACTGAAGAAACGTCGTGTGAAAAGCATATACTGTAAACGAAACGACCCAATGGTTTTCTGGGAAGTGGGAAAACTTGCTTCTATTCTCAGGCACCGTGGAGATAATATTAACACAGTCAGTACCCAAATCTACTTCAAAATCTTCTTGGGAATGAAAATACCTAGAATATCAATATATGGAACTGAGTAGCAAGCTTGTCAGTACTATCTTCCCAGAATTCCATAGTGTCGCATCGTTCATGGTTTATACTTTCCCCCTTACAACCTTTTATCAATCAGGTGCAATTTGTCAGTTTATGCATCAACGAATAATACCACCCAACATTTGAACGGCTGTCAGAGCTCGATAGGACTGGAGACTTCATACGATTACTACACATTGAACAGTGTTACCAGAGCAACACAGAGATTACGTCAAATATTTTACATATCTCCACTTTTCTCGACATCTATACCTAAACTTTTAAAGCGACCTTATGTCCCTTATAGGCCACTTGTATGCCTTCCTGACTAGAAAGTTTCAAAGAATTCTATGTGAGCGTTTTCGAAAAAAGTCAAGTTGAATATTTTCCTTGAAAAAAGAGTGTTAGATCGTCTTTTCTTTTGTTAATTAGTCAAGACCAATGTTTTCCGTGTGGATTGAAACGACATTTTCACCTTATATTATAGCTGCAGCATAAAACTACTTCTCAGAAGAATTATACGCAATTTTCTTCATTTGATTTTCTTTGACGTGCTACAAGTATTGTTCAAGATATGCTAGTAGTAACATCTTTGTTTCAGGGGCCTTGATTCCTATACAAGAATTTTTCGTAACCTTTCCATCTAAACTTCAAGGTATAGAGTACTTTCTCCGTACTTTTCAAGTGCATTGAATTATTTTGAGGCATGAAAATAAAACGAAAAAAATATTGAACTTTACATCCATCCATGAAACCGTTAGTCCTTATTATTTGTTGACATCTGATTTATTTCATAAATTTTTCTTTCGTCTATATTTAGCATATTTATGAGCCACTGCCGGAATGCACGTTCACTTTTACTCCTTGTACAATGGCAGTTAGCATAAAGTTGTAGGCGACCGTGTCTAAAAGTACACACGAGTGGTCACGAATGACCACAAGTGACTACGAATGACCAAGTGACAACGAGTGACCACGAGTGAGAATACATCAAAATATTTTGCTGACGTCATATGACGTCGTCACTACATCATTTTATCAAATAATCACTGTTTAATGGCAAATTTCTGACGGAATGGGGAGGGGCTAGGGGACGGACGGGGAGGGGGAGGGGGTACAAACTTCCCGCCACTCGCACCCTTTAACCTCAGTTTCTGCCACATTTTTTTAACGTTTTCTCTCGCTTTCGGCACATTAAAAACCACGGAAAAGAAGAAAGAAGGCCGATGATGAGATTGTCCCACCTATAATTAACTGGAACTAGCAAATTTATCAAACTGAACTAGTTTTAAGAATACTATAGAAGCCAAACTGACTCACGAATGACTAGTCCTGGACGCTATTAAACACACCATTGCACAAAAAACTGAGAAATTTTGCGTGGCTGTTAGGAATATAATTGATGTGAATCATTTAGTTATTTTCAAGATTTTAGTAAAATTAAAAGTGAAAAGGTTTAGAGAAATCATCCAGTTCGAATTTTTTATTTTAAAAATCTTGGCGGATTTATGTTACTCGCGAACTCGTTTATATTGCATTGCATTACGTAACACGAAAAGCCCTCAAGCGTTCTAGCCTCCAGGCAATTTGAACATCATCAGAAAGGGGTCTTTTTACGTTACAAACTACTTAATAAACTACATCGGTCAACCATAATGACCATTAAGAGTTACACAATGTTGAGTCCAAAGTCAAAGGAGCTGATTGCAAACTGCTGGTCATACGTTGGTCTTTCATACAATTTAATGTACGATCTACGATCAGCGGCGGTGATCAGTGAAGAAACACGTGACGAGTAGTTAGAATGTGCCGGCTTATGCGAAGACTCAGATAACTGCAAGTTCGTATCTCAAACGAGCCGTTCCCTTTCGTATCCGCTGTTATGCCGCGATATTCATTTATCACACAAACTTTGGTTTATCAAGTTTTCGCGAAAACTTGTCTTCGAGAAATTAAGAGACCGGCATTTGGCAAGGCTTCAGTTTCACAAGTTGAGAAAAAATAAGTTGTCATTGGCAGTGTGGCAGTGTGTTCGTTTGTTTGTTTTTCAATTTAATATGGCCTCTATTTTTTTTTTTGCGTGGGGGCGCAGTGATTTAGTGGTTAGCGTGTTGGACTTCAGATCTGTAGGTCAGTGGTTCGAGGTCCAGTCCCTGCCATCGTGTTGTTTCCACATTAAATGGGCAGATTGTTTAAACCTCTACATCTGTTTACAAGTGGGTTAGTTATAAGAAATAAATGTTGTAGTAGTCTTTGTCAAATGCCTTCTTTCTTTGGTAAAGAAGGCTTACATATTTCGGCATGCCAGACGAAATCGATTATTGAGAAAGTGATTTTGTTAGACCTCGTCTAAACTTTGTTTAAATCACCGGCCAATCTCTCTCCATCCAGGTGTATAAAATGGGTCTAGGCGACATACTGCTGGGGGTAATAACCGCTGCGATGGACTAACATCCTGTCCAGGGGGAGTAGCAATACTCTCGGTTGCGTCATGCTACAGTTTACCGGGATAAGCTCCGGCCATGTGGGCCTTCTTGGCTGGAGTGCGACTTCATCTTTCATTCACTTTGATTTATTTTTAAAGAAAAATAAGTGATAAAAACACATCGTTCGTGGACTTTCTGATTTTTTGTTGCAATTAAAATGCAACAGATATTTCAATTTTAAAATCACAATTATTTTTGATATTTCTGAACAAATCTAAGCAAATCATTCTTTCTTTCATTCACTTGTAGTCATGGAAAATTTAAGGTATTCTTTGTATTTAGGTAAGTGTCCAATAACGATCTATTCGAGGCTAAACATTAATACCTTGATAAAATAATGGAACGGTGCATATTCACTCGTACATTATTAATTCTCATTTTATCTTTCTTTCTTTTTTTCGCCCTTGGTCACTGGTAGCCTTTGGAAGTGGGAGTGGGGAGGGAAGTGGACAGAGCTTGGGACCCCGGGAAGAAAAGAGAGCGGGAAATGTACAGGAGATGGAAAAAAGCGCCATTCAGTCAGAAATGGCAGAAATGTCGAAGCCAGGTAGTAAGGTTTCAAGAAACGGTTATTTGCCATCAAATAGTGATTATTTGAAATGACGCAATGATGACATCATCATGGCGTCAGCAAATATTTTGACGTATTCTCACTCGTCGTCACCCGTGGTTACTCGTGGTCATTCGTGGTCACTCGTTGTCGCTCGTGGTCACTCGTGTGTACTTTTAGGCACGATCGCTGTAGCCACGCTACCGCTAGCTCTTTTCAGATTATCGCAAAATAGCCCTTGCTTGAATATAGGAACTCTGAGAACGACCAACCAGCCCGGGTAGCAGGCGTAAACGGGGAGGGGGAGGGGGAGCAAGAACGCGGGAGACGGAGGGACTGGGGGCTAGGGACGAGGATACGCCTGCTACAAAGACCCCCATTTTTTTTCATTTCTGCGGCCGCCAGCGGCCGCAAAATTCTGATTGGTTAATTTTTGACAGTAAGGGAAGGTATTTTTTCCCCCAAAAAGTGTTGGCCCTCCCTTGCGTTTTAATAAAAAAACTCCTGACCCCCTACCTTTAGGTGACTGACAAAAGTGCGACCCTCCCCTCACTACTACATGGTATGTTTCATGCTGTAGAAACCTCAGAAAGTTTCGCTTGTGAACTCAAAGTGTTTGAATATGAATATATCTCGATATTGAATGTGTGCGCGCTGAAACAAGGAAAATGCGAACAATCAGTGTGGGATATTTACATTTTATAGCTGAAGTTTGAATATGGAAGCATTTGAGTATTATAAAAGTTTTGAACATAAAATAGCTAAGGGAAGATACACGCGTTTCTTTCTCCGACGAGCCGGCATTGCTCTTGGTTATTTTAACAGAAAGGTTTATTTGTTTAGCATGCGAAATCTGCCTCTCAAAAACAAATATTTCCTACGACTCAGGAGATCAGGCAGTGGATAGCCAACAGCAAGAAGCTGAAGAAACGATAGCTGAGTCAAGTAGCCTGCGTAGCAGGCGAAAACGGGGGAGGGGAAGGGGAGCAAGGACACGGGAGAAAAATGGGGGACTGGGGGCTAGGGACGAGGGAACGCCTGCTACAAAGACCCCTACTTTTTCATTTCTGCGGCCGCCAGCGGCCGCAAAATTCTGATTGGTTAATTTTTGACAGCAAGTCCCACGAGAATCACGTAATTTGACGAGGACGTGCTGTTGATTTCAACTTGGTAGCGAAATTATCTTGAAACCAGAGCGAGAAACGGCAGTTTAGAGCTCTTCTAAAGGGAAGAGATGTTTTAGTGGTTTTGCCAACGGGATAAAGTCCTAGAAAGAAAAGATTTTGTCATTGTCAGAGAAGATTTTAAACAAGCATTGCACCGTTTCATGCGTGAATTTCAAGGCAGTGTAAATATCCCGTTATCGGAATGAAGACTCGCCTTTTGAGAACTATAAATCGGAAGAAGCCCTAAGAAATGTTCAACACTATAAGCGAAGAAATTATTCTTTGAGAACAGATGGTTGTTTTAAAGAGATATCTGCCGTTGCAAGACATCACTTAAGCTGTTGACTTTGTAGGGAATCCATGGTAAAGTAAATTACATTTTTGATTGTAAATTTGTATTGAAATATTTATTTTTATAATTGCCCGTTTCTTCATATTATGGCTTTCGCGTAACTTTTGAAAAACGTGCAGTTCGGTCAATTTAATGCCGTTCAAAATGTATCGCGGCTCTTCGCTTGCGTGTTTTAAAATAAGCTTACCTTTCCTAGAAGCGAAAATTGAACGCGTTTGGTTTTCAGAAGCAAAGGGGAGTTTATCTTAATACATCTTTTTATTGTGAAAAGCTTTGTGTCTCTCATTTCGAAAATAAGCGCCGTTGAGTGTTGTTCAATTACGTAAAATGCTCTTTGATTTGAAAAAGAATTCTCATCCTAACTTTATTTTTAGACGCTTCATTGAATTCCTGCGTGAAGTCAGTCATGCAAAAAAGCGCGCGCCTGTTTCTGATTGGTGGTTGCATTGACAGTTAACTTAATTGGATTACATAAAAATCGGTGGGCGGAGATGAAAAAATGGGGGTCTTTGTAGCAGGCGTTCCCTCGTCCCTAGCTCGCAGATCCCCATTTTTCTCCCGCTCCCCTTCCCCTTCCCCGTTTACGCCTGCTACGCAGGCTAGAGTCAAGTACTTCTCGATACGGACGGCCGAGAAAAGGACACGAGTCCTCCGAGAAAAACTATGTACCATGGCATAATATACATGTAGAAATGTAACCTAGTACCTATAATAAAACACCAAATTAAATCAAAGTAGGTGAAAAGAAAATCTTTATCTGCAAGAAAAATGAAAAGCAACATCACAAAAATTCTCATTAAAAAATTCTGGAAAAGATGTGTGACCCTCCCTTGAATAGCTCACGTGAGGTATGGCCCTCCCCTTTTGGCGCTCACTTTCACTGGTGACCCTCCCCTCTGAGGCCCCAGCCTTCCCCCCTCAAGAAAAAACGTACCTTCCCTAAGTCCCACGGCCACCATTTCTGATGTAATCTATGGACATTGGTGGGAAAACAGGAAAACGCTGCAAAGCTGTTAAATAAACGTGCGTGCAAAGGTTAACTTAACAACTTAACTGAACGGTTCAAGCTGGGACTGTTTTCTCTTAACGAGAATGGTTATTTTCAGGGACCTAAAGGGAGCAAAACTGCTAAAACTGCTAAAACATCTCTTCCCTTTAGAAGAGCTCTAACTGCCGTTTCTCGCTCTGGTTTCAAAACAATTGGCCTACTGCAACCAAGTTCAAATCTTCTAACCGCACGTCATCTCCAGAAATCGCGGACATTAGAGCCCGCGCCTTTTCGGGCGTCCTACATAGACAGCTCTTTTAAATGATGCATACCGCTGATCGAAGCGGTATAGTTTGGGCTCATATTTCATGATGGTGCACGATGCAATAAGTCCCATATAAAAACCATATAAAAACCACTGACCAAACTAAGTCGCTTAATATTCGAATGTACTGAAATTTAGCTTTCGAAGGATGGCTTTTGTAGGGTATTTGAAGCCGGTTCGGCCGAAATATCGCAGTTCCAAGAAAGTGGATTTTTGGACTTTAGCGAGGACTTTCAAATGTATGGCCGAATGCAATTTTTTCGTGGTTTTCAAGTGCAAAAAGTAAACATCAAAATCAATCTGTTGGAGCTGAAAATCGTAAGGTTAGTTTGTTCCATGTATAGTTTTAGTGAATCCACTTGCACATTTTTTCGATCCCATTATGTTTACCCGTAATCGCTGTTTATAAACTATGAGTTTTCGGTTTTTCGATGAAATCCCCCTCCACGCCTTATATTTTTTGGCCGCTAAACTGCTCACAGAAAACCGTAAAAAGTAAACATAAAATTCGAAGTATCCACCTTATTTTTTGTACTATATCTTTCTTGATAGACCAGTTTACCATGAACCGGTTGCACATTTATACTTAAACAAATTGATCGAGAGATATTTCTCGAAATTTTTTAATCTCCATACATTTCTTTGTTATTGTTGCGTTCCCTTCGATGGTCAATTTACCGCAGGATTTGTTGACCGTGGGCTCAAATGTCTGCGATTTCTGGATATGCCTCGTCAAATTACGTCATTCCCGTGGGACTTACTGTCAAAAATTAACCAATAAGAATTTTGCAGCCGCTGGCAGCCGCAGAAATGAAAAAATGGGGTCTTTGTAGCAGGCGTTCTCTCGTCCCTAGGCCCCAGTCCCCCCTTCTTCCGCATTCTCGCTCCCCCTCCCCCTCCCCTCTACAGGAGGAGAATTTGGTTGGTTGGTCAGTTGGTTGGTCGATCTGATGTAAGCTTCGTAGTTACGCTGACCCCTGCTGGCCTGTGAAATCACAACACTTCTTAATAACGGAGTTCCTTTGCGGCCGAAGGCTGCATAGCGGAGCACCATGGGTAATCTTGGTGGGACTTTTGAAAAAGAGGTTTCTTTAAAATTAAAGAAGCCAATTGTTCGACAGTGTGGAAAGAAAACGTTCAAAAGAATACTCAGTTGTCTTTTTGGTGGAAGGCAAAAAGTTCAAGTTACGAACTTTGCCTTCGAGGATTTCACCTTTGTTGTGTTCTTCGATCGGCACATCGCTTGAGTTTGCAGCATTTGGCAGCGGTCCCGACGGTAAATATAGCAGAGCTAGTGCATTTTGGTTCTTTCTGTCCACAACCATGGTTTTTGCGGGGTCCGAACACATTTCGGTGACATTTTCCCAGGAAAGACACCCGCGTGTTTATCTCGATCGAGGTGCGATCGTTAAACAGCTGGATAAGTATTAAAATTAGCACTGGATCTGTTGATTCAACCAGCGTGGTTGAGTGGACATCGCGCTTCCCTTCGAAGCCAGTGGTCTGGGTTCGACTTCAATGAGAGTCTTTTCAGAATTTAACAAGTACCAGCAAAAAGAATTAGGAGCTCCGCTTTTAGGCTTGGTTAAAGCTATATATTACTGCGCATATATTTGATAGCTAGCAAAGTGGCGACCTTCGCAGGGAGAATACCGAATACTCGACTACCGAAAACGATTTTAAACTTCCGAAATATATCTACGCAGACTATTTATTGAGATTAATTTGTCTTAACGAGTTAGCTCATAGGAGCCTTTCATTTTCTCTTCAAACGGTCGTTTAATTGCACTAACAACGTCACCTTTATTACACCAACTGCTCGAAAATGAAGCATTTTTGTTTGTATAAACAAATAATATGGAACCATTTCTGGGAAAACAGGAAAACGCTGCAAAGCTGTTAAATAAACGTGCATGCAAAGGTTAACTTAACTGAACGGTTCAAGCTGGGACTATTTTCTCTTAACGAGGATGGCTATTTTGAGGGGCCTAAAGGGAGCAAAATAATTTTTAAATGAAAAAAAAAAAAAAACCAAGAACAACGATCGCACAATAAATGAAACTGAACCATACATTCCCAAGCCGTTATCCATATGTTAGATATTTTTTTATAATGAGATCGAATAATTACCACCGAGACAAGAGATGAATGAAAATTATTTACTGAACTGGTCCAATTTGAATTAAAAATTACACCAGCTGTAAACAGTTGTAGCATTTTGTAGTCGGCTGAATTTTCATTGCTTATCCCGGTGAAGGGGTTGTGCGGGTTCAACAGTTTCAACAGAGCAACGTAATCTTCGTCAGGTACGGGTAGTTTATAGACTTTGTCTTTGTTTTGTTTGTCTTCTTTTCTTCAGTTACGCTACAATGCACACGAGAAAAGTTAACTTTACAGTAAAATAAGTTTAATTCAACACTAAAACCATTTAATCTTTAAAAAGGGACATTCACGAGGGAAAGAATGAGGAAAGAAATTTCTGGAAAAACTGATTCTCAAATTTGATGCTGACACTTATGACAGATTTTGAACAAAGATCCCAGGGTGGGATTGTATTTTTCGATGTAAAAAACCAAGGGATTGTTATTTCAGGGAGTTTTGAGTCTTGCAGTTGTTCTGGAAATATACATCGTTATATTTGTGACTTATGATGTCGCAGAAGTTGCTGAATTCTGGGGTGGACTCGAAGAGCAAACAAATACAAGACGTATCTTCAATTTTTGCAAGATATAAATTAATAGTTGAAAGATTCAGTTGGCTCAGAAAAGGAAAATTAAAAGAAGACGTTTCAGTTTTCAAAGTTGGCAGCAGCTTGCTGCTAAAATTGTGTGTCACGGTTTAGTTTCTTGAATATATTAGTCGAGATTTGATTTGAATTTCGTGATGTGCAGTCCGTATCAACTTTCACCCGTCTCCAACATCCCTTATTCTTTGGTGCATCCTTTATTAATATGTTGTTTGTTTATTTGTCTATTTTTCTTTTGTAAGGACAATTAGAAATTGAAAAATATTTCATTGTTTTTTTACGCTTCCAGTCATACGTCATCCTCGGAGACCCAGGGGCAACTAGTCGGGGCGACGGGATTTTCATGGGCGAAAGTTTACAACAAGAGGGGGAGAGCCCCTGGGCACTTACTCTTACCGAACGAGTTCCAGAAACGTTTGAAATCCCGCCTTCTGATTGGCTAGAAAAATTTTTTCTGGCCAATCAGCGAAGAGGAACAGCCGGGCGACTCTGATGTCTTCTTACACGAGGTTGTTTTCCTCTTCAATCGCCGTAGTAGCGTGGCCCGTTCAACGGGAACATTTTTGAGGAGATAATAAATAAACGAAGTCGAGGAAATCGCAAACTATAAAGTGGCCGCAAGAAAACAAACACTCACTCACACTAACGCAAATTCTTAGAGCTAGCGACTTCCCCTTTCTCCAATGCAACTTATTATTTCTCCTTCTTCGTTGATCAGTCGTCTGAAACTTTCCATCTCTGATGCACGGGCCACACAAATACGTTGATCGAGCGTGTCATGTCACGTACTAGAGAGAACTAGTTCTCTCTAGTACGTGACATGACCTCGCATCGACCGTTACGCAGAAAATCGCCCAGATCGGCCTCCAGAAGCTCGGAAAAGCAATAAAAACATAGCTAACACACAGCAGGTAATGTTTTCCAAACTGAGTTTCCATTTTAATGCATTTTCAGCGGAAAACCGCCGATTATTTTCGATTGAATTTCAGCTCCATACAAACACTCATATTACGCTTTGGTTAACTGTGGTTCCCACGCTCGATCGACATAGCTGCGTGGCCCGTGCATCGGAGATTCCCTTGGAAAGTTTCAGCCGTAGTTCAACGAACAAGGAGAAATAATTAGTAACATCGATCGTTTACTCGAGTAGCTATTAGCCTCATGCAACACTTGAGAAAGGGGAGTCGTTTAAGCTCTAAAAATTTACGATACCTTCGATAAGTCCTTCGTGAAAAATCCCGCGGAGTGTTTGTTTTCTTCCGGCCACGTTATAGTTTGCGATTTCTTCGACTTCGTTTATTTATTTAGTATTAATTTTTTTTTCTGAAGCTCTCCTCAAAAATGTTCCCGTTGAACGGGCCACGCTATTACGGCGATTGATGAGAGAACAACCTCGTGTAAGAAGACATCAGAGTCGCCCGGCTGTTCCTCTTCGCTGATTGGCCAGAAAAAAATTTTCTGGCCAATCACAAGGCGGGATTTCAAACGCTTCTGGAACTCGTTCGGTAAGAGTAAGTGACCAGGGGCTCTCCGGCTCTTGTTGTAAACTTTCGCCCATGAAAATTCCGTCGTCCCGACTAGCTGCCCCTGGGTCTCCGAGGATGGTCATACGTTGAAGGGAAGACATTTCTTGAAAAAAGTAGCCAAAACAATTAGAAATTAAACCCTTTGTGAAAATGGAAGCTAAATTGATATATTCTGTTGTAAAAGTTTTCATAGCCTGCCTAGTCGGGTCATATATCTTATAGGGGTGTTGATCGATATATCGATCGATATGTCGACCGATACTCGGTCGACATATATCCGAGTATCGACTATCGGTCGATATGTTGACCGAGTATCGGCCGACATATCGACCGTGGTGTATGTCGGTCGATACTATCGGCAGCAGACCCACATGTCATCGACACATCACCGATACTCAACTGATACTTGACCAACACCTCACCGATACTTGACCGGTGCTTCACCGATACTTCATGGATATTTCAACGAGTATCGGCTGACTATCGGAAACCTGTGCGCACGGACGCACGTGCGTAACTGAAAAATATGTCGAAGAATAATAACAACAAAAACAAAAGAGACATTTTCTCACTGAAATCTCTGGCGTTCCGTTTCGGACAAAATATCCAGATCGAAAAATGAGAAGTCTAGAATCGAAAAGATGAGACAGAACCAGAAAAAGACCGCGTTATGCAAACAAGAAAACGATCCCGCTCTTGTCGACCGCACAAACCTTACACGAACCTTTTAAACTTTGTCTTAAGATCCACGTATTTCCAATACAACGGGTCGATTTACGAACAAAAACACGGAGCAGCCATGGGGAGCCCTGCAGTCTCCGCGGTTATTGCTAACCTTCACATGGAAGAGTTTGAGGAACGGGCGATAGCAACAGCGACCTATAAACCTAAGATCTGGAAGCGATATGTAGATGACACTTATACAGACTATGTAGACGGCTTTTTACAACATCTAAACAGTCAACAGCCTACTATTCGTTTTACCATGGAAATCGAGAAAGATAACACTATCCCCTTTCTCGACACGTCAGTTTCAAGGGATGCAAACGGTCTTCTCACCACCACTGTTTACAGAAAGCCCACCCACACTGACCAATACCTAGCCTATGATTCACACCATCCTCAGTCAGTGAAACGTGGTATTGTTAAGTGGCTATACGACCGAGCCAAACACCTCACAACAAAACCATCAGCTATCTCTGAAGAAAAGAAACATTCATCATCGGTACTTGCTTCGAACGGATATCCTTCTTCATTTGTACGAAAGCTCACAAAGACAACAAGACCAACAGGCAACAAAGAACCTACGCAGGAGTTTAAATCTACTGCGGTTCTACCCTACATAAAAGGTGTATCAGTGGTTCTTCGCCGCTGCCTACAACAACAAGGCGTACGCACCGTCTTCAAATCAGACACAACTCTTACAGTCAACGCGCTTCACGCATGAACGCTCAACTTCAAATATTCATCGATTAGTTCATTCTTCGAAAAATTTAGCGATTCTTTGAAACTTGGATTCTATATTCGAAACACTAATTTAGTTATTCGAAATTTTTTTGGAACATCGTAATAATAATTCAAACTTTCCGAACAAACTCGAACAAACCCAAACCCGGCGCAAAAATTGGCGAGAACATAAAGCCGACAAAAATAACCCGTAAAGAGAAAATCGACAACAGTAATCCTTAGAAAGAAAATCCAGAGGAGTCTCTAATTTTAACAAGGCAACTTATTCTTTGGCTGGAGGTTTCATGGCTTTATAATCGGAAACCCGCAGAAAATATAAGCAACAACCGCCATAATTTTTATACCTGTAACGGTTTTCGCCGCGGTGTATTACGGTGTCCCTTGTATCAGGAGCCCGGTCAAAAACCCGGCCAGCCTGGCAAAGCCTGGCCAGGTCGGGCTTTCCGGGTTTTTGGCCAAGCTTACCAGGAAAATGCGGCCTGGTAAAGCCAGGCAAGCCTGGCCACGGCCACGTTTTCTTGGCAACCTTGGCCACAAAAGTCCGGCTTTCTCGGCCATGTTAGTTCCAAGGCCAGACTTTCTCGGCAACCTTGGCCAAAAAAAAAAAAAAAAAAACTCGGCTTTCCTGGCCACTAAGATGTTAGCCAGGCTTTCTTGGATTTTCTGGCATTGAAAAGTTAAGTCGTGAGAAGCCTAGCATTTTTCTCATGGAGTGAAAGTTATTGGTTGTTTTTGCTAATCCCGTCATAAGATCGAGACATCAAAGAAACTCTACTAGAGGTCACTACTAGATGTTTTATTTTTAACATTTTAAATGTCTCTGAAGTTACAATTAAAACTGATTCTTCAGCCAGTCATATATTAAAAGACTTCACCCTAAAAGATCTGGAACTGAGAAATTTTTAATCGTCTTGAATGTGTAGTAAACTTGAAATTCCTACACTAAAAGTGCTATTAAAAATATTGTGTCCAGTCACGCATTGCATCTTGAGGTATAAACAGCTATCAAACACCTTTTAACAGATTGAGCAAGAATTATGCTGTAACGAGATTTCTTTTTCTGCTTGGAAATTGTGAAAATGAGGCACTATTTAAAGATAAATAAAACAAAATCCTGTACTCAAAAAAAGCAGTTTACCTGTTGATTGTCTGCTTAAGTTTGCAATGGGAGACAACACGTGTAACTTTTGATGTGGTCAATGCAATGACACAATGCATAACACCTTTTTCAATAATAGGCCCGATTCCAAACTTCTCCAAGAAGTCAATTTCTTTAGAGCCACTGTATAAGTCATGATTTTTGATCCTTTTCTTGCATTATGTTAGCTTTAAAATCGGAAAGAAAGCGGAGTTTGTTGATAAACGTGGCTCCTTAGAGCAACCGCCATCTTGAAATTCACAACACATTTCTGAGGAGCCTGGAAACAAATTGGGTTGTTTCGGTCACCAGCTAGACCACTGCGGGCTCGGATAGTGACCGTTTTTGTTCGGTTTCGGCGCGATTTTTTGTGTTCAGTTCATCGCTTGAAATGTTTGCGTCTTTTTGAGCTTGAAATGAAGAATCAGAGCGCCAAAACGTGGATCAGCTACCCTTTAGGCTGAGGTAAGTTGAAGGCAAATGATAATTTTGAAAGACTGGATTCAAAATTAATGATTATTTCAAGTATTAACATCGACCATGTGCTTCTGAGTTAAGCAGCTTAAATGTTTGCAAATGTTTGAGGATCTGAAGCAGGCAGACAGACGTCCTTTATTAAAGCTTGAGCTTAAATCTGGATACTTTTTTCTACCAGGCTTGTGCACATTTTTTCAAAGTAACCAAGAATGACAAAGGATTTGAGTCCTAGTTTATTATGTTCAAAGGATCTCCTAAATTGTGAAATGTTTAGGTAAATGAAACTTGAGCTTACAGCTTGTGGACTGTTAGAGTAGTATAATTTAAAAGAATATTGCTCTTTAAGCATGTTTTAAATGCAGCATCGTTCAGTTAAGCTGGTTTGGACCATTCATTTATGTTTTGTTGTAGATATTGACTGTATTCAACACATTGTTCAGTGACTTCAGCTGAGGGAGACTGACACTCAAACAGCAGAGCAGTATCAAGTCACCAATGCTGGTTCTTGATAAGCTAAGTTGCTTAAACATGGCACTAAATTCTGTTGATACCATTTTCTTTTGCATTATTTGACTCATAATTACAGAACACAATGTCTTTCAATGCAAATCTTTCAATGCAAGCTTAAAAGCTACTTATGGCTCTGTATTTCCATAACACATATACATATGTTTATGGTGTCAGCAGTTCTTTGTGCAGTAACTTAAATATAGATTGTAATCTACCAATATTGCAATTTCCTGGATGTTTTAGTCAGTTGAACCGATTACTGATTGCACTGGTTTGCTAGACAATGTAAAACCTTGTTTTTAACTGAATGGAATTTATATGTATGGGGTGTTTGTGTCTAAATTCTAATGCTCTCCTTGTTTGCCTTTATATGTTTAGTCACATGGGGACAACGTTAAAAAAATTCAAAGACACTTTTTATAGCTGCCTAGAAATTAAAACTTAACTTCTTGTTTTAGAAGAATGAAAAGAGCAAATACATGTATATCAGAAAAAATAAGTCAAACCAATTTTTTAGAGTTTATTAGTTTTGATTCTTGGGGACTATTCCTTTCTGAATGAAATTCTATTTATTATAGCGGAGCCAGCGCGCTAGCGCGTCAGCGGAGCTCCATTGCTAAGGAAATTTGGTAATCTATCAAGCCAAAAAATTTTGGTAGTGACGTAGTAGTCACGTGACCGTCCGTCCGTACATCCGTACGTCCGTCCGTCCGCACCACAGGGATACCAATACACTTCCTACACTGGATAGAATCCTGTGCTGAATCCCGTGTGTTTTCGGCGCGAAATCGCATGTTGACCCGCGTTGTAGCAAAACAAGCAAAGACAACAAAAGTCAAAAACAAATTTGTTAGTGGAAAAAAAAAGTTCAAAAGAACACTCAGTTGTCTTTTTGGTGGAAGGGGAAAAGTTCAATCTAGGCGAAAGAAATTCGGCGATAAGGTTCAGGCAAAAAGTTCAAATTTGCCTCGTCGGTTCTGTTCAAACTCGGTCGGCACACCGCTTGAGTTCGCAGCTTTTCGCAGCGGTTTCGACGCCAAATATAGCAGAGCTAGTGCTTTTTGGTTTTTTCTGTCCACAACCATGGTTTTTACGGCGTTTCGAACACATTTTGCCAGGAAAAACACCAGCATTTTCATGCTGATAGGCAGCTTGTCACGAAGTAAGAAATAAGTATTAAAATTAACTACGGAATCAACGTCAAACGCCCATGGCCTAGTGGACTAGTTACTGGCATCTCACACCGACGAGCCGGGTGCGACACTCAGCGGGAGCAAGAATTTTTTCTTTTTTTTTTTTCTTTGTTTTTTTTTTTAATAAAACGACTTGGATGAGAGTATTTTCACAAATTAATAACTGCCAGCAAAAACAAAACAAAAAAACAAAACAAAAAACAAAAGCAAAAAACAGACAAAACAAAAAGGGGGGCTCCGCTTTTAGGCTTGGCTAAATCTATATATTATCATTATTGTATTATACATTGTATATAACCATTAATAAGAAGATGATGTCATAAAATTGTTGTAAATAATGCAACTGAATGAAAAACTTTCAATGTTTGATGTGCAACAATGCATAATAAATCATTGTATTAAATGTTATTCTGATAGTATTTTGAAATGGCATTCAATTTTATTAATAGTAATGTCTGGGCAATTTGCCTGGCAACTTACTAACCTGCCAGTAATTAATTTCCTGGTTACTTTTATTTGTCTGAGTGTTGACTAAATTAATTCAGCTGATCTTGACAGCCACAGTTGTCTTACTTTTGTCACTGGCCAGGCTCGCCTCGGTGTTTTATGCCCGGCCAGTTTGGCCTGTGACCTGGCTCAACAGGGTTTTCAAGCCCGGCTTTGGCCCCGGTCTGCCACGGCCAGGCCAGGCCGGGCTGGCCGCCTGACCAGGGCTTCCCCGGTTTTTTCATCCCTTGGCCAGCCCGGCCAAAGCCTGGCTTGTGGCCGGGCTCACCTCGGCTTTCAGGCCAGGCTTTAGCCCCGGTCTACCCCGGTCTGGCCGGGCTCCTGATGCAAGGGGTGCATAGGTTTGCACATGATCGGAACATGAAAGTTTAGGTTTCCTAACTCCAAATGGCAAGAAATTCGCTTGGGGGCTTTTACGATCCTGGTAAACCTTTGCCTTCTAATGCAAGGAACAAAATCGTTAACCTTTTCAATGCTGGATTGGTGTTGTCAGATATTCCACGCAACACGAGAGTGCCAAAAGGAGCTATTCATAAAATCGTCCGACACTATTCAGTCCACGCGACGACTCAACCATTTTCTTGTGGAGGTAAAGATCCTTGAAAACGGATGACATCCCTGAAGTAATTGATTAGCACTTCTTCCGAGTGCGCCATGTAGACGATTTCCGATGTTACGTGTGAACTTTCGAAGAATCGATTTCGTTCGTCGAAAAAAAATTGTTATCTTTCAATCTATCTACAAGAATACGTTTATCCAATTAAAGAAAGGAATGCGCACGTGAAGAATGCAATCTTCATTCCAGGATCGTTCATGCGTGAAGCGCGTTGACTGTAGGTCTCACTTAGTGCAACCGAAAGACACCCTTGAACCAACTAAACAAGACGGTGTCGTCTATAAAATTCCATGTGTGTGCGGCAAAGTATACATCGGGGAAACAGGGAGAGCGATGCAAGACAGGATAAAAGAACACGACAGAGATATACGGCTTGTTCGTACACAAACCTCCGCAGTTTTGGAACACGCTAACGAAACGGGGCATCTTCCTATTTGGAAAGAAGTTAAGTTTATTGATCGTGACCCTCACTGGTACACACGTAGGGTCAAAGAGGCTATCCATATAAGACTTCATCCTAAATACATCACTAGAGATAGTGGAATCGAAATTCCAGAAGCTTGGATACCTACGATCAGAAAGCACAACAGCCGACCAACCACAAAGCGGACCTGTGAGGGAACAACTAATAGTCGGAATAATAATGAGGATCGAAATGCACCAATAGCAGCGAACCATCATGCTACAAATAGCGACACGTAAACAACTGACCTCATCGCCTGATGAAGACTAGCATATTGCAGTCGAAACGTCGCGAACAACAACTCAAAGCGATTCCATCGAGACAAACGAATAAACGTTCATCTTACCAGAAAAAGACCTACACAGAAATTAAAGCCATACACTACAAACATAGAACTAGTTGTTGATACACTGCGCGCTTTCATCAAGGCAGATGTACAGCATATTGGCAGCTTAAATGGTACTATATCTTATTGCATCAGGGCACAAATTAGCCTGCGTAGCATGCAATGGAGAAATACGTTTGCTTTCGCCGGTTAAAGGAGAAAGTAAGGGGGCACGAGTCAGATAAGTAATGTGCGCGAAGGCAGAGGACACGTGTCCTCTTCCCTCGCGGCAAGCGCTCTTAGTTTGTGCCCTATGTTTCTTGGCATAAATGTTTAGTGTGCACGCTTATTATCAGTCTTCCGAGAGATTACCCCAACGAGGCTTTTACGTAGTAAGGAGAGGTGATCGGACATAAGCAGGATGTTAACGTATCAAGTCATCGACCAAATGCTGACCTGCAAAGCTTGAAAACTAACAGAGGCTTAACAAGAAGAAGGGGCATGACTGAACAGTATACAGCATGTGCTTGAGCAAGTTGAGCGATGCACGAGTTCATACAACTTTAGTCAGCAAACCAATAACGTGACACTCTGAATCAAACAGAATCGTGATGATGCCTTACTGAAACGCTGGTTTTCGGAAAACTTAGACGATAGCGATAGTGACTACGCGCAAGCGTAGTAGTAGTCACAAAAGGTAAAATTTACTGCCAAAACTTGTCAAAACTAGCCATCGATCGAATTTTACACTTTTGTATGCAAACATATATATATATATATATATATATATATATATATATATATATATATATAGTCCATCAAAAACATCATTTGTCTAGATCTTTTCTCCAGAAATAAGCATATAAAACCACAAAAAACTGGAAATAAGACTTGCCAAGTCTTATTTCCAGTTTTTTGTGGTTTTATATATATATATATATATATATATATATATATATATATATATAAATTAGAAATGTAATGGTCAAGAGGCCAACTCCAATATACAATGTAGCTAAGTTGGTTTTATTCGCTCAACGTTTCGACCATCACGGTCTTCATCAGGAGCGTTAGAGGTATAAACTGCTTACATCAACAACAAACAAAATTCAAATTCGTGTAAACGGTTAACATACTGTGACGTAACAAGGTCACATGTTAGGGAAAATATGCAGCAACGGTTTAAAAAAATATATACATACCGCAAAAATACAAATGTTATGAAAAAAGAAGAAAAAAAATTACATTAAAAAAAATTAAATGCAAAGCTATGGTTATTTATACAACTAAGTTATTAATAGATGGTTTAAGCCTTAAAATCCAATATTTTTCTCGCGCTTTCCGAATGTCTTGGTCCTGTTTTCTAACCCTCTCAATAACTGTTAATTTAAGATTTTGTACTCCACAGTTTTTGAAATGTCTGACTGAAGGTATGTTTTTTGTTCCTCCTTTAATATCACTGCGATGTTGTGTTCCACGGTGGTGAACCGGGTGTCCTGTTTCGCCTACGTACTGATCACTACATTTCACACATTCGATTAAATAAATTACGTTGCTGGTCTTGCATGTGGTGTGTTGTCGTAATGTAATCGTTTCTCCTGTAGTGTTGCTAGTAACTGTTCGTGTAAATTGTCCGTATGTTTTGCAGCAAGCACATCTGATATCTGTTCTGCAAGGCCAAAATCCCGGGTCAGAGGGTGTAGATGGACTCTGTTGTTTGTGTTTATGAGTGAAGTGAATTTTCAGGTTTCTGTTGGTTTGAAAAGATCGGCCACAGATTGAACAGGTAGTGTCAGATGGATTTGGCAACCAATCGCTTCTTTGTTGTGTTGGATGGTCAGAAGGGGAGGTTGTGTTACTGGTGTTTGATGATGGCAGCCTCTTGTGTGTGAGCATTTGTGACAGACTACGACCTCTACGAAATGCAACGAGCGGGGGTTCTTTGAAGATGGCTTGTGTCTTGGGTGATGTGTCAAGTATTTGCTGGTGTTCTTTGAGGATTGTATGCAGGTTTGGCAGTGCTGGATTATAAGTGACTACGAGTGGTACACGGTCAGAGGAAGAATTTTGCTTGCTCTGGAACGCTTCTTCTCTCGATGTTTTCCTTGCCCTCATAATGCATTCTTTAATCAATTTGTTCTTGTAACCACGCTCAAGCAGAATGTTGTGTAATTTACGTGCTCTTTTCTCAAAAAAATCGTTGGTGGAACAGATGCGTCGTAGTCTCAGTGCCAGGCTGTAAGGGATGGAGGTTTTTGTGTGGCGTGGATGACAGCTGGTCCAGTTAAGGTACTGATGGGTATCGGTAGGTTTGGTGTACAGGTCAGTGCTAATTTTGCCGTTACTATTGATTACTTGAACGTCAAGAAAAGGAATACTTGTAGTCGATTTGGTTTGTTCAAACTTGATGTGTGGATCAAAAGAATTACAGAAGTTAAAGAAGTCAGTAAGTTTTTCTTCACCGTGAGTCCATATAAAGAAGATGTCATCTATGTACCTGAACCACATGAGTGGTTTGTCGGTGGCTCCTTTCAGAAAATGATCTTCCAGGTGACCCATGTAGAGATTTGCATAGCTAGGTGCCATTTTAGTCCCCATTGCTGTTCCCGTCTGTTGAACAAAGTGTTGGCCTTGAAAGGTGAGATTGTTGCAAGTAAGAACAAGGTTGATGAATTTTACGATAGTTTCTCTTTTGTCGTTGGCGAAGTTATGGAGACGCATAAAATAGTCGCATGCTTCTATGCCACCATCATGTGGGATGTTTGTGTATAGAGATTTGACGTCCCAAGTAACTAAAAGTGTATCTGGCGGTAAAGTATGCTTGTTGTTCAGTTCTATAAGTTTACCGAGAAAGTCATTGTCATCTTTAAGATGGGAGGGTAGATTCTTGACAAGTGGCTGCAGTTGGTCATCAATCCACTTGGAGATTATATATATATAATATATATATATATATATATATATATATATATATATATATATATATATATATATATATATATATATAAACACCCGTTTTCAAAAAGGTTTTCCTGAGAAAGATATATAGATAGATAGATACTTTTGTTCAAAACAATCCTACCATGTTAATTGGCTACGTGTGCATGCATGTCTCTCACGTATCTGATAACGAAAGGCATAAATTTCATTTAGGTGAGAAAATTTGGAAAAAGTAACCTTTTTTTCTAAAATAGAGCGGGTTTGTTTGTTCCACAGGAATTTGTTTTGGTTTTTGCGATGATAATATGCCTGCTTCCCTAAGCAGTGATTTGCGTTGGCGTGTAGTTTGGCTTGTTGTGAAGGCACGCAAAAGTGCGCGCGAAACTGGAACGTTACTGGGTATCACGCGAAAAACCTTGAACAACATATTGTGCCGCTTTCGCCGACATGGTGATGTTATGTCAATTCTAACAAGAGAACAGTCGTTGATACCTATAGAGTACTTCTTGCGCCACCCAAGTGCTTATCTTAGCGGATTAAGGTGCGTTTTTTTGGCAAAATCCAAATCCGGATTCCTGAATCTAAAAGCGGGTTTTGCAGGTTTTTTTCTTTATTTTTTTAAACTAAAATCCAAAAACGGACCATAAATCCAAAGAATCTACACTTCGAGTGGATGCTTCAGTTCAAATCTAAATCCGAATTTTTGAGGTTTTTCTTTGTTTTTGTTTTTGGAAAGGATTCGAAAATAGTACATCTGACAAGAGGTCTTCCATGCAAAATTACTTGTCTCACCATATTTTATTATATTTGTTTCTAAATTATTTGCTTACCTTTCTAGTCGAATTCTAGGGCAATACTAGAGCAATATCATTCTGATATAAATATTGCGTGCCTCCAGCCCGTTTTGTCATAACAAAATAATCCTTTCTCGGATTTTTTGTTTGTTTGTTTGTTTGTTTTTTTTTTGTTAGTGAAGAATCCATATGATCTGGGGTCACTAATCTATTTTCGGATTCTCCCCAAAAAACGCACCCTTAGGCGCCGTTTACATGAGTTATTTCATCCTGGGATGAGTTTCATCCCGGGACGACTTTCATCTCATCCCGGGATGACTTTCACCTCGGTGTCTGGTCGTTTACCTGTAAGTATTTACGTGATTTGGAGCAAAAACGCGTTCGTCCCTGGATGATTTCATCCCGGTCTTCAGCACCGGGATGAAATCATCCCGGGGCGAACACATTTTTGCTCCAAATCATGTAAACACTCAAAGGTAAATGACCAGACACCGAGATGAAAGTCATCCCGGGATGAGATGAAAGTCGTCCCGGGATGAAACTCATCCCGGGATGAATTAACTCATGTAAACGGCGCCTTAGAGAAGCCGTGGATCATATGGACGGGCGCGGGGGTGTTGCCAGCGTGGTTGTCCTGATGGTGTAGTGGTTATCATACCCAACTAGTATGCGGGGGAACGTTGGTTCAAATCCCACTCAGGGCAAATTTTCTTTGAAACATTTGTTCAGTTAATATGATTACTTGGGGTGTATAAGGTCAGTGGTTGTTTCCTATACCGTGATTAATTAAGGTTGGCTACATGACATGATGTGACACAACCTGGAAATTACGTCGTGATTTCCGAACCGCTGACATCTTTTATCTCTTGATGTTTTTGAAGACATCACTTCAGAAACGGACATCAGAACAAGGTGAACTAGAAATGAACGAGTAACGGAAACAGTTTAAAAGTTTTAATCTGACAATGTCATTTTATGTTCAATCTTAAATTCAGACGGGTAAAGATCCCTACCTAAACATGATTGGCGTGCAAACATCACGCTGCATAGCAAATAACACGTCAAACCAAAACGTTTCCAGTTAAATTTCAAGTATGTTCACTGAAAGTATTGTCCCTAGTTCCTCAATGATTTTGAAGTTGTAAGCGATTGATCAAGGAAGTGAGAGGGATTCTGTATCACACAGTCTGAATAGGATTACAGATATAAATAGATTGGAAGCTATTAGTTTTCAAGAACTCGAAAAATAAGCGAGGATTTAGCTTTGCCGATAAAAGTAATTGGCAGCTTCGGCATGTGGTGCCACCTCACTATTTTAAAAGAGCCATGCATTAATGTACAATAATTTGTAAAAGTGTTAAATATAAGCTTTATTTCTAAACATTTAATTTATCACGATTTACATAAAATCTTCATTTATTTTCATTTTCTTTATATCATGCATATAGCAGTCTACTTTGAAAACGACATAGCAACTTTGGAACCACTGAGCGAAATGACGTTTTTATCCCAGGATGCTGCGTGTTTGTTACTTCTGTTAGGTAAGAAGGATCTTTCTGTAAAAAAAAATGAGGTGAAAGATTTATTCACTTACGAAATTGACAAAATTGGGTAAAAATGCGGTAAAATGCTCATTTACAAACGAAAAGCTTACCAAGGCCATAAAATTGACAAAATTCAGGGCGATTGTTTGGTTTCTATGAACGTTGTATTGCAGAGGTCTTGAAGAGTAGTTTTCTAAACTACAAAGAAGTTCTCCTAAGTTTACTTGAAGAAGTGTTCCTCTTGTTCAGATAAAATTAAATACGTAGTTTCATATTTTAGCGTTTACTCGCGTGATATGCTGGGATAAGATGCTGAGCTACTGTAGCTGTTTGCAGACTGCTAACAGTTTTATTACTTATTGTGTTTGTACTAATATAAAAACGTTTAAAAACAGATCTAAAAGTTTAAAAAACTGTTCAGTATTATGAAGTGACTTTCGCGTTTTTATGTACATGCCCAAAACGGGGAATGACAAGAACAATAGTGGCAATTGACAGGTTTTTGTTGTTGGCATTAACCAACATATATGATGGGAACATAATTGCTCTCTGAGAAAAAAACTTAACTCAGGGTTACGAAACTCGTGACAGGGCCACGTGACAGTCAGAATCAGTCAGTATTGCCTCTTGGAAAAGTTAAGTCCAAGTCTTACACTTAACCTGGGTCACGAAAGGCGTAGGGTCATCTCCAAACTTTTTCATCGAAATATTAGTGTATTCCATCTTGACCTCCATGTCATCTAACCGGTGGGTATTTTGTCGCAGGTACCATAATTAGGGAGACATGTCTTCAGGATCTGACTGAGGGATATGGAGCCAGAGGAAGTGAGTTTGAGCTGTAAAATTCTTAATGTTAATCAGCATGACTGGGTGGCAATCAATCAGTCAATCAGCCAGTCAGTCAGTCAATCAATCAATCAATCAATCAATCAATCAATCAATCAATCAATCAAATCTATCATTATGCTTCAGTTGAATCACCGTTTATTAAAGAGCATGCTTCAAGTTTGGCAACTGTATTACAATCCGTTAATCAAAGCTCGGTTTCGGTGTGTTTTTGATCAGCATGTCCAAAGATATGTAGCTGCAAGTCATTTCTGGGTGAACCGAAAGTCGATTGTCGAGGAAAACAGCTCACGTCCATCCCACGGAATCTACCTCGGAATACTATAAGATTGTAAGTACGGCCACTAGATTTAACTAAATTTAACTTGACACATTCCAAAACAACGAACAATCGTCGAAGACCCTTTCGCTGTGTACTTTGCCTGAAATAGGTTTTTTTATGTGTATGTGTGAGGCTCTGGCAGAATTGGTCATAACCTGTTTTTACAAAATAGGGCTCACATGCCGCAACAGTCTGTCCTTTCTAAATCCGTCGACGTAAAAGTTGGTACCATCAGAGGTGTATTGGATTTACGCTTGAACCCCCTCAGGGGTCCAAAATGTTTCTATCTGGCGGTGAAGGATGAAGCGGCGAGCACGCAGACATTTGATGAACAAACACGTTCTTAAAACGACCAGACACAACTGTGATCTCAAAATCTCTCGGTCTATTTGTTAACTGATGGCCACCACTTTCAAGAAGACTGTGTAAGCCTGTGATTGGTTAAAGAACCCATCACACAGTCCAATGGATTGAATAGCCGTGGTTATGATGATACATTTACGTAATTTTAACATGGCAGAATCCAGAAACGTTTAGGGACAACAACACGGACTCATTTCAATTTTTTCTTTCTTTGTTGCATATAAATAAACTAACAGTGAATTAAAATGGTGACACACAGTGTCTCGTGAAGAGCTTGTTATATAGGCCATATATATGAAAGATTTTTTTTGCTCAATAGAGTATCACTCAAGGGTTCTTCGTATTCTCATTTGTTGATTATTTCTTGGTAGGGACTTGTCCAATAATCATTTGAAGGACTTGCCTCCAGGAGTTTTTTGTAACAATACCCAGCTACAGTACCTGTAAGAAAGACAATTAACAAATTTTTAAAAGCATGAGATGTTTCTTTAAGCTAAGCCTTATCGGATACCAATATAAACTTTTGATAGTAATAAGTAACAGGTTCCCCCCCCCCTCCCGGCCCACCTTCAATATGTATCTTTAAATTCTGGTATATTTTTCATTACCAAGTTTCACCATTTGTCATCAGTCGTTTTGAAAGACAGTGAGACCACGTTTAATTTCAAAAACAACAGGTAACGGGATTACTGCTTCTTTATTTTCCATCTGATATTTCCTTACGGAATTACCGAATTACCAAATTTGCCCCAGATAATCGTTCACTTAAGAACAAATTTTTAAAAGACCTTTTCTTCATAAGTGGAATGCCGCTGTAAAGAATGTTATATAATTCCTATTTATTTTTTCTGAAGCATCTCAGCGGGCCATTCTCGCCCCCAGCGCTACGCGGCTTTTTTTAAATTACTTCTCGTGAAGCCTGGAAACGGCCAAAATTTTATTTTTTTGATTGGCCGATTCAAACTGTATGCGCAATAACGTTAAATTTTTTTGGCTTCTACGCATAACGTTTTCTTTCCGATTGAATTAAACAGGGCATTAACTAATATATTAACTTGATCATTTTCCACGCAAAGAATGTGGCTTAGGGCAGATTAAGCTACCAAATTTTGCTGTTTGGTTAAGTACGTAAGGATTCAAGGTGTTAGAAATTGTCGCTAAATGCCAGCGATCCTTTTTCTCGCTACAGCATTTTCTACAAAACTACAGCTTGTCCATAAATAAACTTACATGTAACTATCTCGTCAACGTTTGCAATGACCTCTTCATGTCGATGTTTAAAAACTTGGGGGCCAAATGCTTCTGGAAATTTTCGATGGGGTAAGACGTAATACAGTGTGGCGTTTAGTGGCAAAACGATAAGTACACAGTTGACATTCTCACACTACAGAAACCGGACGAATGTAATAAAATAACTTTACAATTCAGTACAACGCAAATGCAATACCTTTATTCAGGTAAGATACAAATCCAACACCCGTGAGCAAAATGCAGGGACAATCGTTCTTCTGAACAACTACGGCACGAAAGGCAGCTTCTTAAGTTTGTTCCTTTTAAAGCTCCAGGTTTTTCGGAAGTTTCGGTTGGAATGTAAATGGGAAGACTAATTTGCGTTTCCCAAACGGAAGCGGAGAGAACTGGATATTTTGAAAGGCAGTCCAAAATTTCCAAACGGAATTTCCAAACGGAAAGTTGTGTTCCACTACCGGTTCTAGGTCCTGCGTCAGTAGTCAAACTAGTTCCAGACTCTCTGTAAATAAGAGTGAATTGCATAAATGGTACATGCTAAACTCGAACGGAATTTCCCATTCGGGAGGTTTGCTTACCATTTGCACAAACCGTAGACCAACCGGTTTCCCCCTGTAAATGGCAAACAACTCCTAGCACAAGGGTTACCCTACCTCATTGTAAACAGGCCCTAATAGTTTCGTTTCTCTCTGACGCTGCTATTTATCTCATTCTGATTTGCACGTGCACATCACTGTCGAATTCTCACGCGCCAGTTCATTAGAAAATCTCCCCGCATAGTAAAACAATTCAGGTTTTAACGTTTTTGTGAATTTTAGCCATGTTCCATGAAAATAAACATAGTTATCTCGTTATAACTGTTGCTGCACTCATCCACTCCTTGGAAACCGACATTCGGGTGTGGAAAAACGCCGTCCGTTGTTTCATAGACAGCATTTCAAAGAAACAAGAGGAGAAAAATGACTTAAGGCAAATTGTGCTTTTTAAAATAATTATCCTTTATTTATTTCTTCTTTTGCTCATTTTATTTTTGACTTTTTCAGGTACGCACGTGCGTCCGTGCGTACACGCCCCTGGACTGTATTTATTTTATTAAGGACCCTTTGAAAACCACATTGGTGAAAGAGTATCCTTAATTGTTAAACATTTCTTTTCTTTTAACTCGTAATTTCTCATTGGTGCATTCTGCCCATGTGGGCCCGGAAAATACAGAACAAATCGATCCTCACCCTGGGTTTAGCCTCTTTTGCAGGATGGGGTGAGGTGGCAACAGGACTACATCTGTACAAGCAACACTTGGTTACGGGTCGGAAACAGGAGCCCATAACCCGGAGCGTGCAACTCCCATACTAAGCCTATGTCACGGCGTGTTTACAGACCAGGTTATTTTTAGACAGGTTTACAACTACTATTTCCAGCGAAAATTTAAGTTTTTGTGCGCATGACTCCTCATCCCTTCAAAAACAGCGGCAATAGATCGTCCTTACTCCTTCTAAAATGCCTAATTCGTAACGCAAAGCATAACGCAAGGCTGATAAATTATTTGGAAAGCTTATGATTGGTTAACAAGGCTCCTTCAGGAATCTGAATTCGCGGAAAATTTAGTCTAAAAAACAAACTGGTCTGTGAAAACGCCGTGACGCGAATATATCGGGAAAAAGTACTCCAAGGACCCGACTTGAAGCAGTCTGTTTACAATAACAGATCCAGACGGCCGATTTTTTCTCCTTGTTTGGCTACACGTACCTATGGCCCCAAAACAGAAAACAAGTAGCCCTGAAGGCCTCTCAACCAGACTCTTGGTCCCAGTCCTCTCTCTCCCACTGCTGAAAACTCTTTTTAGCATGACTCGAAACGGGGAGCAGTCCGTGTACTGCATTTCACAGGCCACAATCCACGGTCAACACACCATATCCTATTCACAAAACACAATGCTCAGTCCATTTCCCAGTCCACAGACTGTATTTTACGGTCCGAAGTTAGCAGTTCACAGTGTACAATCAAGAGTCCATTCTGCATAGTCCCGTCTTACAGGACATTATCAGTAGAAAACCACAGACCACTTTGCACTCCAGATTTCTCAAGTCCATTGCAAACTCTTTTTATGTTCACACACTCTACTGAATGCAATGAAAGAGCTCCGCGCGGGGACGTACTTGTTTTGCTGAAGATGATATGACATACAACAGAGATCTGCTCAAGTGTGGCCACAAGTATGCTCTGGCTGATTTATTGAAAATACATAAAGAGCATCTGATGACAATAAAATACTAAATAGCATATCATGTTCAGCAAAGGTGGGGCGAAAAAAGCGCCACACCTGGCTGGGTTACAATACTACATTACATGATGATAATCCGTCAGAAGTTGCAGCGGGAGCGGAGGGAGGGAAAGAGTTTTTCCCAGAGATGTAAACGCTGTGCTGGCGAAAAGAAAGAGGAAATTAACGCTAGAATGATGAGGATTTATACCCGGGCGCGACCACGACCGATGTTATGATCGGCTGTTATCTGACATGGGAATCCAGAATCGGAAGAGCAAACATGTATGAAGAGTAGAATAGGCGCACTGTATCAACTTAAATAACATTATACTTTGACATAATGTTTTGTTATTTTACTACCCATAGTTATTGTAGCGTTTGCGAATCAAACCAGGACACGTTTTTAACAACACAACGATTTTAATCCTCCATTCAAGATGGCGTCTCTTCATCCCCAAAAGCACATGGTCATTCCAAATAAGGAAATACCATATATGGACATACACTACATCCCTCTCGAACTTAATAAAGATTTCCATAAAGTCTAATAAAATCAGATGAACTAATCTGCGCTCCAACAGTCCAATGTCTCAAAACGATTGAATAAAATGTCTCAAAACGATTGAATAAAATGTAAACAGTTAATACACGATAAGCAGTCTAAAAAGTTCAGTCACTATTTGCAAACAAAGTCCTTCATCCACTTCGGGCTTTCCCTTTTCCTAACTGGACGACTCTGCGGCCGTTCTAGAGCTGGACTCAGCAAAGAAGGTACAGCTTGTGTTTGGGAATTTTGCTGAATTCCACCTACTGGATCCTGCTCGAAAGTAACTCCTTCCTTGGGTGTGTCAGTTGTTATTGACGGAGCGGGAGGCTCGTTTTCTG